>CAWUFW010004561.1:0-1200000 GCA_963921515.1 Calotriton arnoldi | reverse complement strand
CTCTCGGTGCGGTGGCAGAGCATTCTCGGGTCAGGCTTCACACCTCTGGAACAGCCTGCCTGTTTCTCTAAGGCAGACTGCTGACCATAGCCGATTCGGGAAGTTACTTAAAACTTGGTTGTCTCACTGTAATTTAGTATCTAGATGGGAAATGGGGCCGTAAGCTCAGCACCAGGACAACTTCTTAGATTGTCATGCACTTTAGAAATGATGTACTTTTATTGTGTTATTATTATCAAGGTTTGTCAAGGGTCCACGAGTGCCCAGGAGCCTCCCATTGCCCACGGATAATGGTAGGGGCAGGGCGGCTGGTAGTGGTGCAAAGACTTGTAGCAAAATATTCTCTGAAATGGTTGGATTTTTCTCATGGTCCCAGGAAAAATCAATCTTCACAGGCCTTTATCAGGAACAACTCTGATCACAGTCAAAAGATTCCAGTGCCCTGGTGGTTGGGTTTCTTGGGAGGATGGTTGGAGATGTTTAGGCTCACTGTGAATAGTCTGCATTCTGAGCAGCATGGGCACAGAAGTGCAAAATGAGGTCAGCAGCTTCCTGCTGTACTGGGCCCAAGTGCATATACTTTTTTTTTTTTTTTTAACAACAGATTTTATTGAATTTTCATTGTACCAGATGGGCGGAGCCCAGCAAGCAAAGTACATTTGAAATGCATAATGTAAAATCTCTAGGTACTGTATATCACCCACCCCAACGGTCTGCGGAACATCAGACCAAGGAAAACACCCCACCCCCCACCCCCGAGCACGCACCATACATACTGTAATAGCATTATATATACCAAACGAAGGAATTCCCGTCTACGTCTTTGTAGCACTGACACTTTAAACTGGTAAATCATTCACCACTAGCCATTCAATAGGGTCCCGGGTGGCTGGCTGCAACATTAAGGACAGATCAATACCCCTGTACTTGGCCCACCAAGACCAGATCTTCCCATGCTTCTGTGGACAACCCCTCGCCTGGAACACAGCAACTTCCGCTGCCAAGCATCTATCCATGGCCTTTTTCCAGTTAGCTATACAGGGCGGGGACGTATCCTTCCAGTGCTGTGCTATGTCCCGCTTAGCCAATGTGAGACCCAAGAACAGAAGATGTCGTTTATACCTGTTCCCCCCGATGTCTTCTGTGCTGTGTAAGAGCGTCAGTCTAGGGTTTGTTGGGATATCCCATGCCAAAACGCACCCCATGCAAGACAACACGCCAGACCAGAAGAGCTGCAATGCCCCCGCAACTCCACACCGTGTGTAGGAATGACCCCTCGTCTGTACCACAGCGGAGACAGATGGGGGACTGAATAGCCCCATCTTCCACAGGCGGAGACGTGTGTAATATATCCTATGGAGGTATTTAAATTGAATTAGCCTGTATCTGGTAGAGACGGCGGTGTACCGAGGGCTAGCCAGCTCCTCGGCCCAATCGTCGTCCGTCAGGGCTGGCAGGTCCGCCTCCCAAGCCGCCCGGGTTCGGTGAATGGTGGTCTTGGAATGTGTAGTAAGAGTTTGATAAATTTGCCGGATTTTGTGGGCCCCCAGATCCCCCATTAATAAGCGACCTTCCAGCGGGTGGAACTCAGGTAACGACTCAAGATGCTGTATCAGGGGGGTCAGTGCGTGACGGAGCTGCAAATAGCGATGGAACTGCGATTTGTGGAGGTCAAAGTCCGCCTGCAGCCTTTGAAAGGACTTAAGAGTGGTCCCCTGCATAATGTCTCCGAGAGTGGATATACCAATATCGTCCCATCTGCGAAACCCCACCAATGACGAGACAGGTTGAAGATACGTTCCCTGCCAGAGGGGAGTGGCACCGGTCAACGTACCCCACCAACCCATGAACCGGACCACCCGCCTCCATGTCCGAATAACTATCCGGCTGGCCGGGGGAAGCGCCTCCAGAGAAGAGCTACTATATAAGAGTTGGAGCAGCGGGGTGCCCGCCATGGCTAACCGCTCCACGGCATAGGCCGGATCTGTCTGGGAACCGTACCACCCTTCATTGACCACCAGGAGATGCGAAGCCCTGTAGTACGCGCGGACGTCTGCCGCCGCAATACCACCACAATACGTAGACTGTATACACGTTGCGCGCGCCACGCGGATCGCACCCCCCTGCCAGAGGAATCTGTTCAGGAGTGCATTTATTTGGAGAAACCACGACGGGGGGATAGAGTACGGGTAGTTCTGGAGCCTGTAGAGCAAGTGCGGCAGAGACACCATTTTAAAAATTGCGGACCTGCCGTACAACGATAGAGGTAGTTGGGACCAGATCGTCGTTTCATCCCGGACGGCAGGGAGCAACAGAGCTATGTTGTGCATCCAAGCGTCGCTGGGACACCGCGTTATGAAGACCCCAAGGTACTTAAGGCCTGTGTCCGCGATGATCAGTTGCGAGGCCCAGGCCTGACTTTTCTGCTCGCCGTGGATAGGGAACAGGATAGATTTGGACGGATTGGCGCATAGTCCAGAAGTCTCCCTGAAGAGTCAAAGAATTTGGAGGACACGAGGCCCGGAGGCCCAAGGGTCCGACATGAAGAACAGGGCATCGTCAGCATAAAGCGCGATCCTGTCCGAGTGCTCTGGCGACCAGTCCAGTCCCCTGAGGACAGGGTCCTGGCGTACCCACGCAGCTAAGGGCTCAATCGCTAAGGCGAATAGGAGAGGGGATAGGGGGCACCCCTGCTTCGTGCCCCTGCGGATAGGGAAGGGGGCCGAGCAGCACCCGGCCGCACGAACCGAGGCGGTGAGATCCGTATATAATAGTTTCACAGAAGCCAGGAGCCTGGGTCCCAAGTTAACAGCTTCTAGAAGTTTAAAAAGGTAGGTCCAGCTCAGAGAGTCAAACGCCTTGTCAATGTCCGCCAACAGGACCGCCGCGGGACGACCTAGGCGAGGGGCCTCTGCGACAGCGTTATGGACCCGCCTAATATTGTGTCTGGTGGAGCGCTGAGGCATGAAGCCTGACTGATCCGGATGTACCAGATACTGAATGCAGGTGCGGAGGCGGTCGGCCAGGACCTTCCCCAAAAGTTTAGGCTCAAAATTCAACAAAGAGATGGGGCGATACGAGCCTGGTTCCTCTGGGGGACGACCGGGTTTAAGGAACACCACGATTTTGGCGTGCCGCCAATCCGGAGGCAAAATATGCTGTTCCAAGACTTCGTGTAGCGCCCCAAGCAGATGAGACCCCAGGGTCCACACATGGGGGCGCAGAAAATCACAGGGGAACCCGTTCGGGCCCGGGGCCCGGCGCCCGGCCCGGGTGTGTATTGGACAGCGCCGCCTGCAGTTCGTCTAGGGAGATGGGTTTATCCAGTTCCTCGCGCAGATCATCAGATAGTCGGCGAGGGGGAATATCAGAAAAAAAGGCATCTATAAGGGACTCGGCAATTACCTCACGTTTTTCATACAGGGCTGCAAAGAAGCAGGCAAAGGCCTGGACCACCGCTTCGTGGGAGGCACACATAGCGCCGTCTGGGCACTTCAGAAGGGGTACCTGCGTGGGGGACGTCCGGACCTGGCAAAGCCTATGGAGCATCTGACTGGACTTGTCGCCCCATTGATAAATCCTGTATTGGGTCACCATCCACGCCTCTCTAGCGCTGTCCGTATGCAACTGATGGAGCTGCTGCTGGACGTGTAACAGATTCCGGCGGGTACTTGAATCAGAGCCCTCCACCAGTTTGGATTGCAGTTGGACCTGTTGATCCTCCAGTTCCCTCACCTGCGCCAAGCGCCGCCGTTTTTCCCCGGAGCGATAACTGATGTCTGCACCCCTGATCGTGGGCTTGAGAGCCTCCCAGAGGGTGACCGGGACGGGGAAGCGCCGACATTAAAACTGAGGTAGTCGGTGATCGCGAGATGTATCATTTCTTGATAATCTGCGTTTCAGAGAAGCCATGGGGACATGCGCCACCGATAAGGGGCTCGATGAGTCTGCAGGCGCAGTTTGAGTTGGACCGGTGAATGATCTGAGAGACCCCTGGGCATAATAGAAGTGTGTGCCACTCTGTGTACGTAACTATGTGGGAGGAACAGATAATCCAGACATGAGAGGGTGGGGTGAACCGACGATGCGTAAGTGAACCCAGCCTCAGAAGGGTGAAATGTCCGCCACGAGTCCGTCCAGCCCAGTGTATGTGCCAGTACATTCAGTTTGGATCGGGGAGGAGGTGCTTCAGGCGGCTTTGCACGCCACCTATCAAGCGGGGCCATGATGTCATTCCAGTCTCCACCCAATATCGTCAGACCACCCGGAAGGTCCCCCCAAAAGCTGTGTAATTTTATATATGAATGTCTGACCTAACGGTGGAGGGGCATAGATGCTCCCGAGTGTGATCCGTTCACCGGTTAGGGTGCCAGAGATGATCTAACCAATGTTGTGTAATATGAAGCGGTACTCGGCGGTGGATGAGTATCGCCGTGCCGCGTGCGCCCCTCGCAAAACCGGAGTGGTACACCGTGGCGAACCCATATCAGGTTAGGCAGGGGGCTTTAGTGCCCAGAAGGTGAGTCTCCTGCAATAATAGAATGTCAGCCGAGTAGCGCTTCGCTAAGTGAAGCACCGCCCCCCGTTTGACCTTGTTCAGCAGTCCCCGTACATTCCAAGTAAGAATATTGAGTTCTCCCAACGGAGATTTACCTGTGACATGAGTCATCCCTAATCTTCAAAGTGTGCAGTGACCGATGGTGCATCAGTGACGTAGTACGGAATTGTGTGCATGGTGCGCGGAACATAAATCGAACAACAGAAAACTCAACACTTCCCTCCCCACTCCCCCCACCCCCATACTTCCAATAACGAGGAGTATCTGTCGCGGTGGAATCCTGTCCCAGGCCCCAAACGTGATGACCCAAGCAGTTCCCCCAATGGATCCCCCCCCACCCAACATCACCCAACATTACCCAAAACATCCAGGGCGTACAACGTCCGACACCTCTCAGAGCAGGTGAAGAAGACCCCAGCACGCCAGGATCCGATACAACCCACCAGGGAACTACCACTTCCAGATAGTGCCCTGCAGTAGAAGAAAAACAGGATATGTCCTCCGACCAGGGCGATCTCAGTCCGCAGTGCCCGATTGACCCTGGGCTCGCCAATTAGAGCGGGATCTATGGCGCCTTGCTGCAGCGTCTCTGTCCTGCCGGCCGCTCCGGTGTGAGCCCTGCGAAGAGTCCGAATCATGCGGGGGCGGCGAGTGCGGCTTAAGGTTACGTTTCTCATCTGTCCAAGCAAAGACCTCCTCCGGGGAGTCAAAGAAGAGAGTCTTGGCATTATATATCACTTTCATCCTGGCGGGAAACAGCAGCGCGTAGGATAAGTTCAGCTCCCGAAGCCGTCGCTTGGCCGCAACAAAGGACTGACCCTGCTGCTGCACCAGCCTGGTATAGTCGGGGAAGACCATGATGGGATGAGAATCAAAAGTCATTTTGTCCTTATGGAGCCGGGCGTAGCAGAGGATCGCATCGCGGTTGGCATAGTTGAGAAGCCGGGCGATCACAGGCCTCGGGCACTCCCCGGGAGGCTGCTTCTTAGTCAAGGCACGGTGGGCTCTCTCGATCACGAAACATGGAGACATGGCCTCGGGCAGTAGCAGCGCCCTAAGCCAACCAGAGAGGAAGTCGTCCATAGAAGCACCCTCACAGCCCTCCGGGAAGCCCACCAGGCGGATGTTGTTGCGCCGAGCTCTACCTTCTGCATCCTCGACTCGCGACGCCAGCTTCTGGGAGACCATGGTGAGTTTGTCCACCTTCTTCTGAAGGGTGGAAACAGTGTCCTCCACCGTGGAGACCCTGGTCTCCACCTCGGTGATTTGGTTGACCGCCTTCCGAAGATCCTGATGGAGGAACGACACCTCGGAACCAACAGCCCCAATCTGGACCTCGAGTGCAGTCCACGACAGGTTGATCGCCGTGAGCAACGTTGCCGTGTTGGAGGACAGGCCCTCCGCAACCTCCTTCCCAGCGGGAGCGGTGGTGTAGTGATCCATGGTGTTCTGTTTAGGGGCCGCCGCGCCGTGCTTGTTTTTGCCCATCGCAAAATGGAGGAGTGGACCGCAGGACGAGCTCCCGATCGCCAGCCGCAGCAGGTAAGTATGACAGGGAAGGCCTCCACAGGAGTATGACGGGCTTCAGCGAGTGGTGGGAAGCTACACTGCACCAGGTCCGGCCCCGGGGTATATCCTCGGCTCCTCCAGTGTTCTCAGTTAGGTCAGAGCTGCAACCGGGCACGGAACCCAGTCACCCCAGCGCACCCCCGGGGACACCGCCGCCTATTGCCCCCGGGGACCGCCAGGGGGAATCGCCAGCCCACGGTAGGCACGCGGGAGATGCCCTCAGGGGCTCCCGGCAGTCCAGGGAGGGTCGGTCGCCAAAGCAACCCAGCCGCCGCAGAATGGCTCCCTGCCCGGATGAATGGGCGGCCACAGTCGTCAATATCAGGCCTCCACACACCCACAGGTGCCCAGGGCAGGCCCGCCCGTCCCCACCAGTGTACCTGATATGTCCAGGATGTGCGGGCAGCCACGGAGTCCAGGGCCCTCGCTGGCGACCCCGACCACAGAGAGGGCAGGCGTTGATATGCACCGGGACTGTGCGCAGCCGGCGGGAGAACCACAAGTCCACAGGGCCTCCGCGCCTTGCCGCCTCCGCTCGGGAAGTGGGACGGAGGGGTCCACATCGGGGGCACCCCACAGAACAGTCGGGCCACAGGCTGAATCCACTCACCGGCAGGCCCCTTCAGCCACAGGTCGACACCAGCACCATGGAAGAGAGGCGGCCGCCTCGGCGAGGTCTCTCCGGGTGGTCCACGAGTAGTTGCTGCCGCAGCTCAGGCCACTCGGCGTGCCCCTCACGCGGCCCAGATTCGCGGCAGTGGAGGTGTCGGCATCGGGGGCAGATCAGCCCATCCCCTGCGGCTCAGCGGGTCAATAGAAGGCGATGCGGGCGGCCACAGAGTCCAGGGCCCGCCCGGAACTCCACTAGGCACGGAGTCTCCGCACCGCACTTGTCACTGCTCAGGAGGCGAGGGGGATGGACCTGCAGCGACGATGCAGGCACCCAGCCCTGTCCACACGCTGGCAGTCGTACTTCAGCCCCTGGTCGTCCTCCAACACCGACCTGGGGCCCCACGGAGCCAAGGCGGCCGCCGCAACGAGGTCTTCTCCAGCGGCCCACAGCGATCGGCGGCCAAGGCCCGGCCCGCCCAGCACGTCCTCTCGCGGCCCCAGCTAACGGCCGCAGCCGCGTCGACCCCGGGTCCGGGCCCTCTCTGTGCGACACCACCGCCAAACTTCGGCTCGGGGGTCCCGGTGTGCTCCGCACGGAGCGCCCCGCAGCTATAGCGTCTGGGGTCAGGATAATGGCAGGAAAATGGCTCGGAGAGGCACGGGCTAGCGGAGCTCTACACAGACGTGTCCGCCATGCTTGGTTCCGAAGCCACGCCCCGCATATACTTGTTTTTTGAGGAAATCGAAGAGGAACCCATTTTGGGGAAGCCAGTCAGAGAAAAATCTGGATTTGCTCGTTTTCCTTGAGCTTGCGGCACAATATATGGGTCTACCCAAAAGCCAGACATATGCACAACTCTTGCAGGTACGGGGAAGGGCAGAGGAAGCAACGGTGCTCTTCCTGAGCTCTGGAAGACCCACAACATGAGCCACTGCACAAGATGACAGATGGAAAGGTGGTGCCTCAGAGGGGAAACACAGTCTCCATGCACACATCTCTGATGCAAGTGGTTACAAGCATGAAAAGACGTCAGCCCATCCTCCACAACAAGGCCCTCATCCCCATGTGTGGGGTGCTATTGATGCAGGCACAAACAGGGGGTTATTTCTGGATTGCCATTACCAGTAGAAATCTAATGTCGCACAGACCTGGAGGTTTTTCCTGAACAAATCTTGCCAGGCACAGGCCCGACAAAATACCCGACACCCAGGTGGTCTCTTGGTCACGGACCCCCGTGTGAAAATCCTTACAGACAGGGGGAACACCAAACGTCCAAGGATGTTACAGCCAAGATAACATAAAAACATTGCGTAAAGTATTATAAAGTCTATTCAAAATTCAAAAAGTGTATTTCTTTCACTTTTGGAAGTTTTGACATTAATAGGTCACATCACTGAGAAGTGCTTATTAAAAGTGTTTGTTTTCTACAGCTGGTAGTCTGAACTCACATATTTTCTGCAATGTATCCAGTTTTCCGATTTTACTTTGTACAAATCAGCCATTAAATGGGTTTCTATTTGTCTTTGCTTATGTTAAGGCCTTGTTTTTACCTCTTAATAAACTTTTTGAAACATTGCACAAACTCGACCGAAGGTATTGGAGCTCTTTACCTGAGTACTAGTTGCAGTCAGGCGCAGTTACAGTCAGGCGCGCAACGCCAATAGGGCTCAAAGGGCTTCTAACCCCCTGCCCCCCCACTCCCCGGTCGCGTGTGTCAGCGGGCGGAGGCAGATTCCCAGGCGCACACACAGTCTTTGAGCTGCTGTGGGCTGTCTGGTCTGGCGTCCGTCCGTCTTATAGCTGCCGCACCCGAGTATTTCACAGGTCTTAAAAAGACCATTTACTTGTAGACGAGGCTTTGTTGTTTTTTCACCCCTTCTTAGAGCCCCTGCATCTCCACTCTGCCTATTGCTGGAAGAGTTAGCCCCCCACCGAAATTTTTATTAGCCCCTACCGAAATTTGGCTCTTGTTGCGCCTCTGGTTACAGTACACAAGGTCACATGCTATTATTTATAGACAGGGAAGATTCAGTGATTTGCCCAGAATCACAGGATGTCGAGCTGATGCCAAGACTCGAACCTTTTTCCCAAATTGGCAGCTCTGACCGTAACCCCACATCCTGGGTAGAGGAAGGAGGCAGAAGCCACGTGAAACCCCCGCTCCTTATGGGCTCGAGGTTCCAACAAGACCTCGAGCTGAGCCACACCCAGGCTTCAGGCTCGAGCCTGGCTCGAGCTTCCAGTAGCTCGCCCACCTCTACTTACAAGTGCTGTACAAATAATATTCCTAAAACTGTTCCTACTGTTGTTTTACTGCAGTGTCCTCATGCTGGTCCCCGTTCCCTGCAATGCCTGTGAAATACACAAAAAGGACAAAGCAAAATCTAGCAACAGCATAGTGCCAGGGTAAATGTGGCGCCAAGGGTTGCGCCGGGGGCTGCTTCGAGGGATTCTCCTATAGATATTTCATTCTCTTTTTGAATCTACATCCGGGGTCCCCATGACTTTGAAGTAAAGACCTTTCTGAAAAGCGGTTCTGTCTTTGTCGCTGGGCTCAAGTCACAAGCCTCAGAGCTTCCTGGGGGCTTGTAAAAATAATGCAATGTGCTTCCCCCGCGAGCGACATTTCCTGTTTTTGGTATCATTTCTGCACTGAAGTTCTCACTGTGGGTGGTAGGTAAACCAGTCATCTGAAAAGGCGACGAAATGGCCGGAAATTAGAGGCTTTTAAATGTTCTGTCATTTTTTAGAGAACGTGTATATTTTTCCTAATTGTTCATTCTAGCCAAGTTGTCACGTTTAAAGTAGTTTCAAGGTGGCATTTACTATAACACAATCCGCGTCCTTCTGCCCTCAGTCCATGTGATAGAGGATTTTTGTGAAATATTTACCCACGTTAACAAATCGAAGTAGTCAATTAAAATCATTTCAGAAAACCCGGCCTTCCTCTGGAAAAACATGAAGCGCAAACGCCTTTCTTTGCGTTCGTTCTCCCTGCATCCAATGGCACACTTTTTCTTGACCCATATTACTTATTTTAAATCTGGGGAAAGAACGCACGGAATAAAAAGAGGAAGTGCACAGCTGAGAGTGCAGAATTTGTATTTTCATATTATATTAAGAAACTCGTGGACTTTGTGTTGTACATACAGACTCAGGTCGTGCAGGCTTTTATGACATTTAGGTATTGATATCTTCGTGACGGTTATGGTTAGCCATAATTAAGGAAATAGTGGCCTCAGAGGCAGTGCCATCGTGCT
The DNA here is from genome assembly GCA_963921515.1 of Calotriton arnoldi. NCBI lineage: Eukaryota > Metazoa > Chordata > Amphibia > Caudata > Salamandridae > Calotriton > Calotriton arnoldi. The sequence goes on along the minus strand of CAWUFW010004561.1, from coordinate 1,190,000 downwards.
TCTGAAGGACATTTTATTATCTGTCCAATTTCTCTCTAAGTAGCATTATGCAGAGCGATTTTCAATTTGAGGTCAGCAACCCGCAAGGGCTCTGACCACCATTCATGAAAGGGTGTGTTTTATCTTTCCAAGGTCTGGCAGTGGCTGATCCAGTGACAAAACAGAGGCGCCTCTGTGACGTCTTATCCTTCACCGTAGGCAATTCATGCATTTACTTGACGGATTATTTCCCAATTTTAAGATAAGTTGATAGCAAGTGCGGGCACGTGGAAACATCCTTGAGGCTGCACTGGAGGAATGAACATCTATGAGTTGACAATGCTCTTTAGATTCCTGTACTAGCAACTACAAAAAATACCTCTACTAACACCACGCATCTTCGTAACCATCCACAAAAGTTCATTAACACCCTTTAAATTATCAAAAAATTCCCACAAAGTAATTTTCAGTGTCCTTGCTTTGGAGACAACACGACTGATCATGTGTATATGTTTTTACATGCTACTCTTAAGGAACTTTCTTGACTCAAACGTTTGCCTTTTGCAAGGACACATTACAGACACCTTTACAGCTAACAGCACAAGTAGGCTTTTTGGGGTGGAAGTATAACTTCCAAATGAAACCTGGTACAGAACATTATGTGAGGTACTGTCATATGTCCCGTGCAGGCCCATTGTCGTTTTCCCTATGTTAGCATGAGCACGTTGTAGGCTGCTGTCTGCTTTGCACATGTCACTATACAAACATATTTTGCTTTGTGCCACTCTGTACTTTCACACAGACCCTGTTGTTTTTGCTTCTGTTCTTTCCTGGGATTTAGTCTGAACACCGCAGACAAAGTCAAGCAACAATACCCCTTGTTATTCTGTTTTGGTCAGGCTCTAGCACATAGACAAAACACACAAATGCAGCTGTTGTTTGGGAACACATACACTTTGTCATATAGGCATGCACAGACATGCAAATACACACTTGGAGAGAGATTTTACACAGAAGAGATCACAACTATGCCTGAGATGTAGAACTTTCATCTGTGCATGCTATGGTACGGGATTCGCTGCAAACACCCAGAGATCTTCTGATATATAATCACTTTGCTTCTGTATAAGGGGAGGGGGCTTAATTTACCCTGCCTGATACCATGACAGCTCCTTTTATGATTTATGGATTACTTACTAGGCTGACTGTATTTGTGTTAGGTATCTTCTTACTTATTGTGGCCCGTATACTGCATACTAGAGCATGGTAGTTAAAATAAATATTTTAAACTTTTCTCGTGTCTCTGTCAGGTTTTATTGTGGACAAGTACGAGTGTGAGAGCGAAAGGGTGTGTTCTGACCACCGCAATTCCTGAGAGGGCCAGGAGTATTGTGTTCTTGGGTGTCTTATCACTTGTCCCTCTGTGAGTGAGTAGGAGGGCAAGTAAGACATTAAAGCTAGTCGGTCCTGGGGTCATGGGTACAAAGGTGGTAGGATAACTCAGTCCCTGCCTACTAAGGTTCTATGGCCCCAAGCATAGTTCTGAGATTTCGCAGAATCCCTGCAACATTATGTATGCTTTTTTGAGTTTCTCACTAAGAAGCATTTTAAAACTGAATACACAAGTCCTGAAAACAGATATACAATGTTTAGGATTTTCTGGAGTTCTGACTTCGCTCTTGAAAAACTGCTTCTTTGAAAGTACTGCAATGTAACCATAGATATAATGTGAATTAAAACATTTGCACGGTCAATAAAACATAATGTAAACCAGAAAGTCATATGAAATCTGTCCAATACTTGGAGTATCCACTTCTGTAGGAACTTGTTTACAAATCCAACATTGTTTTTCTTAACTGCTGTTACTTGCTTAATCTTATCATGTAAAGCTTGCCAAGTTGCTTAATCAAAGACATTTTACAAAAAAATGGATAAATCTGCTTTACGATTAAATAACATTTTTATTGTAGATCTGCTGAGCAGGGCATACAATACAAGGTTTCACCATCTGCAATAAATACATATAACATCATTTCCAAAAGAGAAGCGCTATAATGCAAGCATATTAAAAAAAACACTAAAAAAGAAAATGGTAGAACGGCTCCCTTTATATTTGATAAGGAGGAACAACAGGTTAGGTTAGGAAAGGGGAGGGAAAAAGTATTCTAAGAAGATGGAAAGAGTAGACGAACGGGGGTGCAGAAGTAAGGAGAAGGGCACCTCACAAACAGCCTCATATTGCAATGAGTGTTGTAATGCTGCTCCGTGACTCGCAATGTATATAAGGTAATACGAGCCGCACAATCAAATGGGCAAGTGGTGAAAACAGTCAAATGTCTAGTTGTTGAACTGCTTCACCTGGGTGTGGGTGCTAAGGTTATGCAAGAAGGGCTGTGCCACCTCATTGTGGGAGAAGATAAATAACTTCTTGTTGTGACAGACTTGAAATTTCACAGGATTCCAAATTGATGCACAAATGCCCAAGTCCATTAATTTCTTGCACACTTTCTGGAGTTGGGTTCTTTTCTGTAGGGTTTGAGCACCTTATTTAGGAAAAAAGGAATGTATATCAAAATATTGAGCTGAAGATATGTATATCGTCAAAGTATGCAGATGTGGAGTTAAGAAAAATAAATCTATACTTACCTGCATAAACTTAGTTTGAGGTCATGTTGGTGGCCTGTATTCTGGACACAATATTATCGCAGATTGATAAAACAAAGTGATGGAATACGGAACAAAACAGAATTTGGTTTCCATCCACCTGCAGGGATGCGTCAGAGAACCAGCCTTCCTTAAAAGTTTTTGAATATACAATAGGATGGGATTGTTTTGGAAGCTGGTTGAACAGAGTTCCAGATTTGGATGAATTCACTGAGAAGGATTGTTAAAGTGTTTGTTATTGACAGAATGACTAGAAGAACAGTCTCACAACTCTGAAATTAGCATTGTCCTGGCACCACCAAGATGATAACTGGTGGAGAAGATGCCTTGTAAATCAAGAGTAAAGTAGTTTGGAGGTGACATAGCCTACTTTGAAAACACTTCTTACCTGGGTAGGAATCCATTTTAGAATTATGTGATCAGTGGTTGAAGTGGGCGGGATCGGCAGGGCACGACATGCCCCTACGTTTTCAATTTAATAGAATCCATTCCCCTACTTTTTAATTTTAAAAATGCATCCCAGGACGGTAGAAATAGCCAAGGCCTATAGAAAAGGATCGGCCATTCGCGGCCGTTCGGGGACAGACAGAGTGGGCAGAGAAGGAAAAGGACTCTGTCTCTTCCTTCTTGTCCAGAGCAGACAAGGACAGTGTCCACTTCTCCTGCTCTAACCCTGTCAGCTGCCCCCCCTTTCTTCCTCTTCCTTTTATTCCCGCTCTTTCTGTCTGTCTTGCTCCTCCTAACTTGCTGAATGAAAACCGTGACTTCAAGAAATGGCTCTTACCCTCTCTTTCCTTTCCTCTTTTTTCCTTCATTCGTTCCCCTGTGAAATGTATCCAAAAAAGAAAGAAACACTTTTGCTGGAAATGTTGTCTTTTTCTGACATTTTTCTATTTCAAAGTGCAGCCTTGGGACAGAGAGAGAAAAAAAGGTTACAAATACAAAAAATAACTAAATAAAGCAAGACAGAGTGGTCGCAAAGTGGCCAGATTGATTTTATTCACACACAAACACATTAGGCCCACTTTACAGAGTTTGCCGGTGAAGCGCTACTTTCGTTTTCTCGTCTTTCTTTGAACAACATTGTTTTCTCCAGGTGGGGAAATGCACTATTCCTGGATGTACTGCAATACCTGGTTTATGCGTGGAGTGGAAAATGTTTAATGTGACCCTTATCAGCTGTTTTCCTTATTTTAGTTTATAAATCTATGTTCAGGTATGTGGTCTTTTTAAACCATACTGATTATGTTTTGTAAGGATATAAGCAATGGACATTGAAACGGGTCCCATCCGGGCCCTGTAGTCATGCCCTTTCTTTTCAAGCAAAAATTCGCATTGATTTCTAAATAATGAGTGTAAAAGCGTTAAGGTAACCATGTTGTTCCCGCTTACATTTCACAGGCTTTACTTAATCTTGCATTCCCTGTGAGTGTTTGCTTTTTCCAGGATGTTATTACTTTTGTTTTTCAGGCAGCATATTACTCTTGTCTGGTGCATAATTTGAATTACGTCGCATCCAGGTGTTTCTAGCGGGGGCACAATTGGGTTGCAGCTGAAGGCAGTGCGAGTTTCTCTGAGTGAGGCAGTATGATGTTCAGTGTGGGAGAGGATGTGGCACTATGACCAGAGCTGCCGAATTTGGAACTGGGGAACCAGGTTCAGCCTTCATGACCAGTGCACCAGACCACTCTCCTGAGGGAGCACATTCCCATGCTACACCTTAGAAGGCCCAGCTAGACCTTAGAAGCCCTGGTGTCTTAGCATCAGCAGGTGGACCCTAGCGGTGGCAAGTGTGGGTTAACCTTGAAGGCCGGTCCACCACAATCCATACTGAAGTTCACCTCCAGTCTTGCGGGCAGGCCTACGAAGCAGTACACCTTAGAGTGACAGTGACTCTGTCACTGAGGTTGCAGGACCCTTGAGGCCAGTCCACCTCACCCATTTGTACCACCATTGGCCTTGTTTCAGCAGTAGTAGTGCAACTCAACAGGGATCGGCAATGCAGGATTTGCACACACACCAAAATACATTTGCAAAGTTCATGGTCTCTCTGCTTCATGCACAAGCATTTTTAACATGTGCTGCCTGCTTTGTGGCCACAGTGATTATGCAGCAATGGAGGACAAAATTATGTCGCAGTATTGACTAAATTAGGCAGCAAAAAAAGGCTGCAGCGTAATGCGATACATTTTCTGATACTTTATTATTTTGACATTTTTACACATACTAACAGGTCGCTGCAAAGATTTTGCCTCATTAGTACCAGTGTAACATAGAAATACAGCAGTGAGAGAGATGACTAGGTAACCTTTGCAAAGGGCCGTCCACTTCGCAGCAACACAAGTCACATTTTTTAGTAACTTTTGATCCGTTTGAGCTACAAACAACTTTTTGTTAAAATTGTTAGATTATGCAGCAGATGATGTAGTATATGGCAAATATGGCATAGCCATAATGATGTGGAAAATATTTGCAAACTAGGATATTTTGCCTTTCATGTTTGAACTGGTCTTGTGGAAAAAGGGAGAAGAAGTGCTGATGACAGAAACTGCATGGCTCGCAGACAAATGGCTTGTGATTCCACTTTTAAGCGTATTTGGGATATTCTGTGATTGGAAACATATCCCACTTTGTGAATGTATTTTAATGTCAATAACTCATATTAAACCATAAATAAAAATATGTATCCATTGGTTGAATTAAATAACGTAATAAGCTGTAACTGGTCAGTGAAATGCCAAACAAACACTAAAATTGGGATGTTTTGCTCTTTCTGGCCACACCTCTGACTCCGCCCACTGACCCAATCCTCAGGTTATTCTCACCCTCCGATTCTCCGCTCACAGTTCCCTTACTTTTTTTTCCCACTTCGACCACTGGATGCGATCATACTTTCTCGAGCCAGTGGTTACCTGAAAGCTGCACAAAGTGCTTCTTTGAAAGTAGGCTGGTGTAACTTGGGAATTCCCATGAGTAAAAGGAGTAGTCCAGTACAACATTAGGAACATGAGGAACTGAATCACTTGCTTGTAATCCTCTAAAGGAAGGATCAAATGTAATATTCCTTATGAAAGTGTCAGATGGTACTATGCCGCTTTGGCACAAACATTTTTTTTTTTTTTTATTTATTTCTCATTTTCAAGTATTAATAGAAAACTTGTAGTTTATTAATTCGTAGAAATTCCTCCATCGATGATTGTCCCATGCCTTCAGTCTGGCAGGAATAGCATCACTAACAAAACTCAACATGCTCGCAATTGTTCTTTTGATGCGCATAATCATAAGTCTGGCCTCCAGTATCACTGTTGTAAAGTTCATGTAAAGAGACAATTTTACTCCTTGATGTTCCAGGTTTTTTTGGTGAAATTTTTTATTGTTATTTGCATCAAACAAAACTGAGTACAATCACATCTATTTCTTGGTTCATATAGTGTACAGGGTAGTGCCACAGAGTGAACAGAGTATAAATACTTTCGCCTCTTCACCACTCCCAGTAGACCCGCCTTCACAGTGCATAAAAATTCTCTCATGGTGAACATCGTCTGCGTTTGTCAGTCACTCATTTCCGGATCAGATTCTTCAGGCGGAGGGGCGCATATGTTCCCTGGAAATGTGTTCCATTTCCCCCACACTCGCATCCATTTTCGGGGACACCCTCTATTAATAAATACTGCCTTTTCCGCTACCATAGCACTATCTAGGTCGCGGCACCACTGCTGGTGAGAGGGGACCGTCTGCGCTCCCCAGTGTTGAGCAATGTTCCGCTTAGCCAGTGTGATACCCAGTGTTGCCCAGCCCTGCTCTGCGTGATTAAGGTCTGTTGGTTCCCACACATTAAGAAGGCACCTCCTTGGATCAGGGGGGACACTGAAGCCACATACCTGAGTGATCGTGGCCATGACCGCCTTCCAATATTGTGTGATGTTGGGACAGTCCCACAATGTGTGGTAAAAGGTGCCCGCCAACCCGCAGCCCAGAAGACACAGTGGCGTATCAGTCCTCCCTATTTTGTGGAGTGTTGTTCTGGTGTAGTATGTTCTGTGCAGTATTTTGAGTTGCCTTGATGTTCTAGGTTGGTCTTCGCGCTTTTTTCTAGTCCCAAAACAGTATCACAATCTCTATAATTCAGCTTTCTGGCTATGCTTGGACATGGGAAATGGCATTAGAATGAGTGATCCCTCCACTCTTTTCACTATGAGGAGGGGTAAAAAGCAGTCTCTTTCAAGCAATTTAATAAGTAGTTCCCCCACAAAGGTCTCGGGTTACCCCATTGCTCCTGCTTCTGGAACGCTCATAATGCTAATGTTATCCTGCATTGATCTTGCCCTCAGTCTTCATTGTGTTGTGATTAATGCCAAGGATCTTTTCCATTCCGAGGAGCTTCTAGTTGGAGGTTGAGGTTGCATCGTCCACATCCAATGTATATGAAACTCAGCCATACCAATTCTCGCTGCCAAATGTATCACTTTAAAATGTGTGCAATGACCACACGTGCCTTTTACATCCCACCTCTATCATGCAGATGCATTTTCCACTCATGTTTTTACCACACAAGCCTTTGCCACGCATGGTAAGTATGAGTAAGATAAGTAAAACCCCAATTTAATATTTTTTTTTTTTTCTCCCAGTGTCCCATGTTCATAATTTATTCCTAACCTCCCTTTATCACTACCAACATATAAAAACAAAAATTATCCACACCTCCTTTTACCACTACCAACTCCTAAACCCAAAAATTAACATTACCTCCATTTACTCTACCTACCCAGAAGTGTAAAATTACATTTACCTTTCTTTAACACTGCCCACCCCTAAACCCTAAAAGTACCCTTACATCCCTTTGCCACTACCTAACCCTAAACCCTACAATTACCCTCACTGCCCTTTACCACTGCCCATTACTAGTGCCCACACCAAAAATTACCCTTCCCTCCCTTTCCGACTAGCCACCCCTAAACTGTATAATTACCCATACCTCCCTTTATTACTACAAACCCTAAAATTACCTTTGCCTCCCTTTACCACTGCCATCCCGTTAACCCTAAAATTGCTCTTACCTCCCTTTACCACTAACCACTGCTAAACCCTAAAATTACCCTTACCCCCTTTACCACTGCCCTCCCCTAAACCCAAAAATGACCCCTACCTTCCTTTACAAATACCAACTCTAAACCCTAAAATTACCTTTAACTTTCTTTACCATTGCCCATTTATAAACCCTAAAATTACCCTTACTTCCCTTTACCACTACCACCCCTAAACTGCAAAATTACCCTTACCTCCCTTTACCTCTGCACACCACTAAATTCTAAAATGTCCCTTACTTCACTTTACCAGTACCCACACCTAAACCCTTTTATCTAAATAACATAATAATTATGTTACTTAAAAAATGCTTACCTGCATGGCAAAGGCATGCGTGGTAAACACATAAATACTCACCTGCATGGTACTTACCTGTGTGGTAAAGGTTGTGTGCTAAAGGCATTGCGTGGTGTAGACTTCGTTGTAAAGGCTGTTTCTCCTCGTCGCATACTTGTGCAATCACTATTACATGAGGTCAAGGCGGATTGTGGGTGAGTCTATTTTAGCATCTATCCATTTTAAGCTGGACTTCTTTTTAAGTATTAGGATGCTGTCACCATCTTCAACCTGAGCTGGAGCTATCCTCTTTTGTTCTCACCCTGCGTTCTCTGTGGTTTGTGGGTGTTTTCTTGTGTCAAATTGTAGTTTGCTTTGCTTGTTGTCACTTCCTCCCATGTTGTCCTGCCAGACATATGCTTGGGCTTCAATGTTTGCTGAAGTATTGCAGAGCGCAATATACTATGGGTTTACCCTCTGTTCCTCAGAACCTGGGCCGATTACCTTATATATGTGAAAATGGTTCTGTCGGATTAATTGGCAAAATGTATCAGTACTGGAGGAGTCCATACACAAACGAATATCCCATCCACCCATCCGAGTCTGCACTACAGGTAGACACACACACACAACAAGAAAAAATAATTTTATAAAACAATGTATATTGCGTCTAGCTAGTTCATTTCGTTAGAAAAACAACAAATCATGAAAGGGTACTCCTTGCGCAATGTTTGCAAAGTGCTTGTGCAGTAAAGTGCGTGTGAAATAGACATACAAAATGTTAACAATATTGAATCATGTATCTTGATTCTATCCACTGAACAGTATCCAATGATTAGGGCTGGTTCAGACATAAGTAAAGTCTCACAATTCCATCCCATAAAAATGATACAGACAATTATATTTGCATAGAGAATTCAACCACAATAAACCAATGCGACAATTGATCATCAGGCGGGTCTTCCTCAGGATGGTGAATGGAGGGACCCTATGAGTGGAAGTAGAGAATTTTTTTAAACTATGGGTCCGATTACGAGTCTGGTGGTCCACAGATTGCCAGACTCATGGGCGCGCAGTGGTGGCGGTCTCCCGATCGCCCGATTACGAGTCAGGCGGTCGGACCGCCACAGCCCCTCTGCAGCCACCAGGAAACCGCTGTTCCATGGCAGTGCTTTGGCGGTCAGGAGGCCACAACATGCTTGGCAGCACCGCCACGGGGAGATGAAGAGGGTAGGGGGTGGGGGTGGGGGTAGGGGTGGTGGGGCTAGGAAGGCTAGGAGGGCTGTACAACTAGGGCTTGTTACTTGTAGTCATGGCAATATTTTTTGTGCAAATATGAGCACTACTGATAAGATTTATGGAGCTTATTTTATCTGTTTGAATTATTCGTATAGGTCAAGAGGGGAATCAATTGATAAGAATTTAGGGTGGAAAGGATAAAATACGTATCTGCTCGTTAAATGTGTGTGGTCTAAATGATAGAAAAAAAAGAGGTGTTTTGGCTAAAATCACACAATTCATGCAAATAGACATTCTTTGTCTACAAGAGACCCATATTCCGTGGGGTAAACGGGGGTATCTGAGAGGCCTGGCTTGTTCTCATCAAAGTACTACCACTAGAGGGGTGGCTATCTTGGCTAAGAAAGGTATGGGCTTGTGTCAAAGAAGTAAAGTGGTTAAATGGGGACGATGGGTGATCTTAGAGATTATAATTAATGGAACCCCATTGACAATTTGCTCATTTTATGGATCTAATCTGGACGATCCAGAGATCTTAGATGTTCTTAATATTGAGTTGGCTTTATGGAAGTATCCAGTAGTTCTTTGTGGAGATTTTAACATCCATTTGGACAGTCAGTTCAATGCTCTTGGCAATGTTCCTTATCAAGGAAGGAAAACTAGGGTGTTCAAAGCTCTGCAGAGAGTACTTAGGGAACATGGACTAGCTGATCTTTGGTTTAGACACAGACCCGGAAGCCCAGGGTATACTTTTTACTCAGCCCCTCACAACAAATTTGTTCGCTTGGACTATTTTTTTATATCTCAACAGATCGCTGAAAAGGCCAGCATTGATATTTCCCCTAAGATCATTTCAGATCATAATCCACTGGTAGCTGAGCTGTCATTAAGTGGTATTCCTAGGGCCCAGAGGACATGGTCTTTTGAAAGGAAATTGCTTCTTGAACAGGCATATTGTGAGCATATGTCCAATTAGATAACGGAGTTTTTTAGCATCAATAGAGACACCTCTGCTGAAACTATCGTTTGGGATACGTTCAAAGCAGCCCTCCGTGGAGAAACCCTTAGTTTTTCTATATATCAGCAGAAGATCAAACAGAAAAAGGTTAGTGGATGGGTTGACCAGCTCAGGTTAGCTGAAATAGAGCTGATAAATAAAATAAGGAACGGCCTGGACAATGACGAGTGTCTTCAGCTAATAGCTCTGATTAAATCCAAAATTCAGCAGCACTTTGGGGAAGAAGTAGCCACTAAGTATATACAGTTTAGGGCAGAAATATACGAATTTGGGGAAAATGTTGGAAGGGTCCTGGCAAAGCGGCTCAGAGAGAGGGAAGTGACTAGTGGGATATGCAAGATCAAAAATCATCTTGGTCAGATTCAAGATTCGCCCAGTAAAATCTTAGAGGTATTTCAGAAGTTCTATCAGCAACTATATACTGAAGAGATAGGTACAGGAGAGGCAACGGGCCCAGAAGTATTTCTTTTTTGTTTTTTAAGGATCTTGAAACAAAGAAGGTTACGCCGGAACAAAATAAGATTCTTGCCGCCCCAATTTCATGGGAAGAGATAGAAAATGCTATAACTTCTCTTTCAGCCGGTAAGGCGACTGGTCCAGACTGTATCTTTTTAGAGTTCTTTAGGACATTTAGATCAGAACTTCGGCAGGATATGGTCTCATTATTTCAGCAGGCTCAAAAAGGGCAAAACCTGAATCTTGGTGTAAGAACACTATAATAATTTTTAAGAAGAAGAATAAGCCGGAACTTAATCCATCGTCGTACAGGCCAATCTCCCTTATCAACTCAGATAGTAAGATCTATTCTAAAATAATAGCCTCTAGATTAGCTAGAATCATCACCCCTCTCGTATCCATTCGCCAGCATGGGTTCATTCCCGGGAGAGATTCAACCGATCACGTGAGACGTGTGATCGCTCTTCTCGACTGGGCTGAAGCTACGGGCTCTTCGCTGGGTGTGGCCTAGTTGGACGCAGAGAAGTTGTTCGACAGGGTCTCCTGGCGATTTATGTGGTATGTATTGCAGTGGAAGGGGCTCTGCCCCGAATTTATCCAAGCAGTGCAGACACTTTATATTTCGCCTGTAGCAGTGATCCGGATATCAGGGCAGGAATCAAAATCATTCAGGATCAATAGAGGTACAAGGCAGGGGTGCCCATGCTCCCCCTGCTCTTTGCACTTTACATCGACCCATTTCTTAATAAACTAGAGAAAAATGTAAATATAAAACCAGTGATGATTAACAATGTTGAGTTTAAAACATTGGCCTACGCAGATGATATCGCGATACTTACTAGTGATATCATAGTGGCTCTCTCAGCAGTGAGGGATCAGGCGGAACAATATGGGGCCTTATCGGGATATAAACTAAATGTCGATAAAACGCAGATTATTCACTCCAATTTTATCCCTACTCCTGGCCTCCCTGTCTCGACTGAAGTAACATACTTGGGTATCAAGATCTTGCAGCCAGTTGATCAAATACCGGATCTTAACATCACTCCTATGATCGCCAATGTCAACAGGACGCTAGAGAGGCTAGATCACCTATATCTCTCTATGTATGGAAGAAATAATGTCTTAAAAATGCTAATTCTTCCCAAATTTTTATATTTATTTAGGACTATCCCTTTAGAGTTTTCAACGGCATCTCTAGCTAAAATTGAAAGAAGTTGCTCCAGGTTTCTATGGGGATATCATAGGGTTAGAAGGGCGACCAGATGGATGACTCTCCCTAGAGACCGAGGAGGCTGGGGGTCCCTAACTTTCTAATGTACCATTGGGCCTCACTGTTACAATATATGGGGATTTTGGTGACCGGGACTAAAGCCGAGAGATCTATGGCGGTAAGACCAACTATCTACGAAATTGTACTGGATAATGAAGCTAATCAATGTTTAGTCAAAAACCTAGAACCTAGTTACTATAAAAAAACAGATTTAAAATTCTCAAGGCAGCCTATGGGGTTTGGAGAAAGATTCGTCGGAGGTTTAAGGTTTCTAATATAAATGTGTATACTCCTTCCTGGCGTGTGGTGTTCTACCGCCAATTTTTCAAGATCAAATAACCTTCCGATGGGGTAATGCTGGGATTAATGTCTTAGGGGATATTTATGACAAAGGTCAAATAGAAACGTTTGCCTCTTTGCAAGAAAAATTTGGGTTAGATAGAAGAGATTTCTTTAAATACTTACAGATTCGGAGTTTCATGGGGATAAATATGCAAGGGACTACAGCTAACTTAGAAAAATATCTCTGGTAGAGACAATAAGTAGAAAGTCCCGGATCGGGACAATTTATCAAATACTTTTGCAAGTTTTCCCCGACGATCTCTGCAGCCAGAATACTAAATGGCAGGAGAAATTTGGAAAGGAGGGGATAAATATAGAAGACTCAATTACTTTAATAAGTGAGACCTTAACAACAGGAAGTCTAAGAACCCAACATTATATGTCCATTTTTGACCTTTACTATACTCCACGAAAGGTTGCGAAATGGGGAGGTACACGAGGTACGCTAGGAAATAAGTGCAACAGATGTGGCTTAGTGGCTGCGGATACTGTACATATGTTTTACTCATGCCCTAACTTAGCTCCACTTTTTCAAGATATCGAATCTTTCTTCAATTCAGTTCTGAGGATCCCGCTTGCAATAACGCCAGAATTGGTAATGTTGGGCACTGATTGTAACGGGGGAGTGAATTCTAGGGCAAGACATGAGGTTAGATTAGTATTTCTCGCTATGGCCTGTATCCGATCATGTATCACTGCTCAATGGATCAGTCCTGACTCCCCTACATTTATAATTTGGAGATCTAGGATTCTCTCTATCTATAACATGGAGTCCTCTGTAAATAGATTGAAAGGACGCAAGAGAAGGGAACTCGGGCAAAAAACTTGGGCTCCTATTTCCAAATGGTTAGACTAATTTACGTTGTTTATTTAAGCTTACTTATTAACTTTATGTTTTTTTGCTTGCTTGTTACCTACTATTCTGATTTTTTTTCTCTTTTTTGAAATATGAAATTGCCATTACTTGTAACTGTTACACTGAGATTATAAAAACATTTTAAATAAAAAAAAAAAGATATAAAAAAAATGAAATTCCCTGCCTTCCTGCCCTAGCGCCAGCTTGTCTGGGGGCACAAAAGACTAGTGTCAAATCCTTTGTAAGTGTTCTCAGGCAGCGGCTTTATGAGGAGCAAGTTTGGTAGGTGACAGGTCCACCCCCCTATCAAGTCAGAGATGGCCCATCCTGCCAACACCTATTTCCCCTTTGTCTCACTGTCTGGGAGTAATATGCAAAGACCAACTGTCAGCTACACTCAGTCATGTGACCCAGGATATAGGCTGCAGGCACCACATGGTTGGGACAAGAAAATGGCAACTTTCTAAAAGTGGCATTTTCAGAATTGTGACTTAAAATCCAACTTCACCATTAAAGAGGGTTTTAAATTGGAATTATTTAGACACCAAACTCGATATTACTACAAGCTCCCAATTGAAAGATAAGACTTATTAAAAGTAATAGGGTAACCCAATGTTATCCTATGGGAGAGGTAGGTATTGCAGCAGTGAAAAACTAATGCAAGAGTTTTTTACTATCAAGACATGTAAAACTTAAAAGTACATGTCCAACTTTTTTGATACACTGCAACCTGCCCTCTGGGCTGTTTAGGGCCTACCCTAGGTGTGACGTATATGTGTTAAAGAGGAAGGTTTAGGCTTGGCCAGGCCAAATAGCAGCTTACAACTGCCCACATAGGCTGCAATAACAGGCCTGAGACAGGTTTTAAAGGTTACTTGAGTGGGTGGCACAATTAATGCTGCAGGTCCAATAGTAACATTTAATTTACAGGCCCTGCGTACATGTAGTACCACTTTACTAGCGACGTAAAAGTAAATCAATTGTGGCAATTGGGTGTAAGCCAATGTTACCATGTAGAGTGGTAAAGTGTGCAGAGTCCTAAAGCCAACAAAGCCAGTTCAGCAAAAATGGAGGAGTAAGGCAAAAGGTTTGGGGTAGACCACCCTGAGGCTAACAAGTCAAAGTAAATCCTTCAGGCCAGGCAGGTTGCAAGGTTGGCAGACTTAAGGCTCCTTGGTGGATGGCAGTCCACAGGGCTGCCACAGAGTGTATGGAACGGGCAGGCTATGTGTAGCACTGAATTTGTGCTGGCTATCAGGGCACACAGCGGCCTTCAAGCCAGGCAGACTGTGTGCAGCTTGCAGTGTGTAGGTTGGCAAAGCACAAAGCTGATTTCCATGCTAACACTATGCAGAGGAGGAAGCATGCAGGACTGGCTTGCAGACAACAGTGTTTGAAGTACATAGCGTAGTCAGAGCACAAGAATGCCTTCGGCGCTGATAGTGCTCAGGAATATCATTTGGTAGGGCTGTCAGAGTGCAAGACTGATTTCAGCGCTTACACTGCACAGGATTTGAAAGCTGTTTTAAAGGCTGGAAGACGGCGCATGGCTGACAATGACAGGGCTAGAAGGCGTCAGTTGCCTACATGGCTGGAGTCATCATGTCTGGCACACATAAGGAGAGCTGGCTAGCAGTGCACACACTTCTTGTGCATTGGGAGGCTGGTATGAAAGGTTACATGTGCACACAGGTGCCACTCGGCACAGATGACGTCAGGGCTTATGGTCAGGGCCAGTCTTCAGGGCTGTCTGCTTGCAGAGCTGCCTTCAGGGCTGTCTGGGCCAGGACATCTTTGCACAGTGTTGACTTTCTTCTAACCTGTGACTGTATTGAATGTCAGAACACACAAAGGTTTGGGCCGTGTGCTACCAGGCCTAGCACTGTTCAGGGCTTTAAGTGTACAAGGCTTCCATGCCTGGGGCACACACTGGAAAATGCTTCTGGTGGGCATGCAGAAGGCTGCCTGGCACAGACCAGCCAATGGCAAGGATGCACGGAAGCTTCTTTGCGCAGGGCTGTGCAGGGCAGGTTATGATGCCTGCGTACATGAATGCTTGTTTGCATATCCCTGCTTGTGCTGGTAGTTCACAGCTCGGAGAACAACCAGTGCACGTGGCCTACCAAGTCTGGAAATGTAACTGGGGTGAATGTGCAAGAATAGAGTAAGTTCTATAGTGTGGAAGGAGAGGAGAAGAACACAGGCTGTGACTGTAGGGAGTAAACACATAGACAGAGATAGTTTGGGAGTTCAGAGAGGGGAAGATGAGCTGAAGTCGGGATACAGAAGTTCTTGGAAAGGAAGATATATGGAGATAGGAGCAGAGTGAGGGTGAAACAGAGAATGAGAGGCAGGCAGGGTAAGAGAAAAAGACAGAAACTGGCTAGCAAAACAGGGAGGTAGAATAGAGGTTTGGACTGGGAATGAATGGGATGAGAAGATGACAGACGAGTCATGAGTGAGGACAGGACCGACTCTGAGTTCACAGAGTCCGATGAGAGACAGGAAGTAATGGGAGAAAAGGATACCTTGGGAATGTAGAGAGAGATTGAAGACAAAGACAAGAAATCCAAGGGAGAATAAGAAAGAGGGATAGTCAGGAAAGAGTGAGGGATGAGGACAGAGAGACAGACAGAGATGAGAGAGAGAGAAACGTGGAGTTGCTCTTAGTACTAGCACGAATACAGACAAAAACACTTGAATGGTTTTAGGTCGTTGTTTGATGGTTATTATGCTATGGTATATGTATTTGTAGAGCGCACTAACACCAGTTAGATTATCCTGGCACTGAGCAGGTGTGTGCGCGTAGCCTATCCTCAGACAGGCGGTATTCTTGTGGAACTCAAGAAGAAAGGAGAAGGTTCTGGTGTGCATTGGGATGTCGTTCAATGCTTTAGGAACAATGTATGAGAAGGCCCGGCCTCTGGATCTGTTTGTATGTCATCGTGGGATATATGCAAGTAGGAGACCAGCAGAGCGGAGGTGTCTGGGTGTTGGTGGAAGTTGATGAGATTTTTCAGGTTGGTGGGGCCTGTGTTGTGTAGAGCCTTAAATGTGTGAGTGACGAGTTGAACTATGCATGTTTGTGTATCGGCAGCCCATCATGTTCCCTGAGGTGTGGTGTAATATGTGATCTGCGTGGGAGGTTGGAGAACAGTATAGTTGTCGCTTTCTGGATGGTTGACAGTCTTCTGGCAAGTTGCTTAGTGATTTCTGTACAGAGGGGGTTCCCATAGTCCAGTTTGCTGGTGACAAGGGTGTGAATAAAGTTTTTTCTGGTGTGTGCGTAGGAGCCATTTCAACATTTTCCTCAGCATCTTCAGGGTGTGGAAGCAGGTTGTTGTGACGGTGCTGACTTGTGTGGTATTGAAATATTTGCTATCAATAATGATCCTGAGGTTCTTGGTGTGAGTATTGGGGGTGGGTGTGGGTCCAGGGTTGGCCAACCACTAGATGAAGGCCCATGGTAAGGTGTTCTTCTCGAAAATCACTATTTCTCTCTTGGCGGTGTTGAGTTTGAGAAAGTTGGGCTTAATCCAGTTGGTGACTTTGGTCACTTGTGTTGGGAGTTTTGTCTGAGAAGAGTTTGAGGTACAGGTCATTGGTGTAGGAGAGGATGATGAGGTCGAGAGCGCATATGACATTCACCAGTGGATTTATGTATACATTGAAGAGAGTGGGGCTGAGGGACAAACCTTAAAGCGCTCCACAGATGAGTTTGTGGGCTTCAGAGGAGTATGGTCTCCCATATCCCCTCAAACCAGGACCATGCAGCTAACATCTGTTGTGGCAATGGGAGCTGTTTCTGTACTGTGGTTGGATCTGAAACAGGAATGTATAGAATCGAGGAGCTAGATGTTGCTGGGGTGGTTGGCGAGGTGTCTGTTGATAAGACTTTGGCTAGGTATGGTAAGAGGGAGATTGGTATGTAGTAGGTGAGTGTTACTGGGTCTGTGGAGGGCTTCTTAAGCAGGTGAGTGACAGTGGCATATTTTCAGTAGGCAGGGAAGGTAGCTGAGGCGATGGAATCATTGAGGATGTGTGTTAGAGCTTCACTGATTAGTAGGAGGACCTACTCAGCTTCTACACCCCCACCCGCCAGCTCCGCTCGACCAGCCTCGCCCTCGCCACAGTCCCCCACATCCGGAAAACGACCGCCGGCGGCAGATCCTTCTCCCACCTCGCCGCCAAGACCTGGAACACCCTCCCCACCAACCTCCGACAGACCCAAGACCTACTGGCCTTCAGAAGACTCCTCAAGACCTGGCTCTTCGATCAGTAGCAGCACCACCCCCCTCTTCCCCCAGCGCCTTGAGACCCTCGCGGGTAGGTAGTGCGCTTTATAAGTGACATGATTGATTGATTGATTGATTGAGGATGTGTGTTAGAGCTTCACTGATTAGTAGGAGTCCTTTGGTGATGGAGTGGTGGGCAGAGAACCTTGCCTGGCCCAGGTGTAGATGGACTTTATGGTAGAGGTGGTCTCATTCATGGTGACGACTGCCCATGAAGTCAGGGTTGGTTCGTCCGCAGAGATGGGAAGCTGCATGCTGAAGGTGATGGCTCTCTGGTTGAGGGTCAAAGTTGCAGTTAATTGGAGGTGATCTTGTTGCAGACAGAACAATTCAGAGAGCTTGTAGTAGAGACCCTGTGAGCAAGTGATGCTGCTGGAGGTGGCTACAGGCACAGTGAACTCTTTAATGATGATAAAGATTTCTTTGCTACATTAGTGTCAGCATTGATGTGGTGTGTGAGTGCCATGCGCTGGCTGGGTGGTTCAGGTCTGTTGGTGGTATCATCTCAGAGCTGATTTGACGATGTCTTTGTCTGCAGGTCTTGGCTCATTCTCCACTTGTGCTCCAGTTGCTTGCAGTGATGATTCATCACCCTGAATTGCTCTGTGTGCCAGCTGATATGCAGATGAGGGGAATCGGCACATGTGGTGATCCAGGTTTGAAGTTTTTGATAGCTTCTGGCAGGCAGTTGGCATGCTTGGGCTGGTGCACAGAAGGCTTGGGAGTCCAGTCTTTTCAGCTGTGGTGGACACGGCCAGTGGTGGTAGGTCTGTGGTGGTAGGGTACGGGATGCTGAACCTGATGAGGGAATGGTCTGTCCAGGTTATTGATGATGGCTTGTCAATTTGATGTTGTCAAAGGAAGAAACAATTGGCTCTAGGAGATGTCCAGCGGTGTGGGTAGGTCTGGTAGCATGTTGGGTGAGGCCAAGGTTTCTAAGGTTATCTAGGAGGTAAATCGTGCTCGTGCGGTCCTCCAGGTGAAAATTCAGGTCTCAGAGGAGGAAGAAGTTGCTGGAGTCAATGACGAGGGGTGCGACAAAGTCTGTGATGTCCAGAAAGGCCTTAAAGGCAGGGCTGTGGAATGAAAAAACTGGGGGGGTCTCTCCAAGGTGTGTGGCCAATGTAATTAAGGGCATGGCTTAAAAACACATAAGCTAAAAATCTGTGCTGAGGATAGTGTCCCACCCAACTGGTATCTAGCTGCTTCTGTCACTGCATCCAGATATATAATACAACAAGTATCATTACACCTACAACAAGCCAGAACTATTGGCTTTTTCAATGGTTGTTAGTTGCCTAAGATAAATAAGCAACAACTATAGCTTCACTGCAGCGGCGGTGCGTCCATTGGGGCGCTGGGGCGTTGCCCCACTAGACGTGCGGTCACGGTGCAAGCAATGAAGCAATTTCAGATTAAATTGCTTCATTGCTAAAAACTAATTAAATTGTCTCGCGCAGACCCTGGTCAGTACGCAAGTCAAAGTCAGGTTGACTTGAGAGCCGGCAATCCGTCGGCCGATGAAGGGGGTGGGGCCGGGGGCGAGCACTCTAGTCTATGGTTTGAGTGACAGTGTGACACACATTTCACTGCGGCGGCGGCGCGTAATGCGCATGCTCGAGTTTGGGCTGGTCATTTTTATGACCAGCCCGAACACGCGCACTGTCAGCCAGCCAGCCACTACTGAGCAGGAGAGCGAGGGAGGGGGACCCCGGAGGCCGAGGGTTGCTTCAGGCAGCAGCCCCCGGTCTCTCCTATGGGCGAGCCCTATTTGTGCTCTAGCCAATCCAGGCGCTGCTAATGCAGCGTCTCTGGATTGGCTTAGACACCAGACAGCCTGCAAACAAAGCATTGGGTGCCGCGCAACTATGGCCAATCACTGTGTCTTATTATGTGAACAGTGATTGGCCATTTCGCCTTTGAGGTGCGCACTCTGTCTGCAGTTCGTCGTCACCGCGCCACACACTCAACACTCGTGGCGGTGACGGTGTACTACTGGGGTGCGTGTGCCGATACGTGGATCCCTGCTCAAGACAATAATAATTGACAACCGAACCTTTATGTAAGTGTGCGGATATGTTTCACTCCGAATATTTATTTTTATGCAAGCATCTCATAACCT
This sequence comes from Calotriton arnoldi, assembly GCA_963921515.1. Lineage (NCBI taxonomy): Eukaryota > Metazoa > Chordata > Amphibia > Caudata > Salamandridae > Calotriton > Calotriton arnoldi. The sequence continues at coordinate 1,170,395 of CAWUFW010004561.1, read as the reverse complement.
ATGGAAGGTTCTGCGCTCCAGAGCTTTCATTAATGGATTTTGAGGCGCCGAGGCCTCAACTGGTGACAAATTCATGTTTTAAAAGGCTACAGAAGGAGTAGTAAAGGAATTGTTATTTGGGACATGTTTAACGTTAAAACGTTACGTATGGAACACAAGTTAGATATGTAACAAACAACGAATCCTCCTGGTGTAGTGTGACTGTGAGAGCGCAAATGTCACATACAGCTAGTTCGAGATAGGAACAAAAGTGAACAGAATAAACCTTTCTTTAGGTGAGGGGAGAGGATGCAGCCTTACGACTAGAGCTGCCAACCTTGGAGTCGGAGAACCGGGTTCGAGCCTTGGCGTCGGCTCAACAACATCCTGTGATTCTGGGCAAATCACTGAACCTCCCTGCGCCAACCAAATAATTGTGTGACGTAACTGGTGCTCATGTAAAGCACTCAAAAACCATTGGGTCGAGTTCGCGCAATATATATATATATTAAAAAAAAATGCAATTGTTAGAGATGTTTCTTCTTTTTTAGTTTAGCAAGCTGGTCTCAACTAAATATCAAAACGAAGCAGCAGTTCCTCCACCGTGCAGGTTCTTCAACCTGCAAAAATAAACCGATTTGAGCATATAGTTAGTTGGGCATCATAGGCAGTCCGAATGACGAATGCTGTAAACAGGTTTATGATTGAATCTTCGAAATAAATTGAAAATTTATCGGGTGTTTGCAAATGTGCAAAACTTAGCTCTTTCAAAATTGCGTGTTTTCTTAAACTCTTTGGCAGCTTTGAGAAGGAAGAAGTTAGTAAAGTTGTTCTTACTATAAAAGCGGCAAACAGGGCCAGGCATAACCAGCTGCAGTTTACCAGTACCAGTACCCAATATCCTCTCTGCTCTCCTTTTCTCATGCTAGAAGTACCAAGACAGGGCAGCTGCAGTGGCAAAGGAAAGTGCTTGGCTTGCATGGTCTGCAGAAGAGAAGAGAAGTAAAGCATGTACGAGCTTTACAGTAAAGAATTAAGCAGTCATACATACGAGCTACAGAATTAGAATTTCCCCATTTACATTTTCTTCATGTGACGTGAGTTACAGGAACCTTCACATTCCTTCATCTTCCGCGCTGGAGTTGCCCCCTCGTTGCAGATTTGTGGCGAAGGACGGGGATTTGTTACACCGATTCAGGCCTGCACCGATTGATTAACAATAAACATTAATTAGCAATAACCGCAGTCACAAAATGCCAGCTCGCCAGAAGAGGCATTGCTTTACTGTCTTAGACGTGATGATGCGTGTAATAACACCGGGATGGCTCTGTTTATCAGACATTAAAAGGCTGAGTGTCAGAGTGTGTGCCTTCCCACAACTCGAACCTATGGCCTTTCGGGCAGCGCACACTGTGCAGCGAGCACTCAACCAACTGAGCTAACTTATTAGCTTTGTTACCCTTTTATTGTTTCAACCGTGAAATAATATCTGATGAACATGTTTTATATTAATGGGCTACTATTAAACACAACACCACCATACACTACTAAATGCGGCAATAATTAAATTATGTCTGAAATGGCCGTGACAATAATTTTCTATTTTGTTGGAAAAAGAGCCAGTCCAATAGTCTGTTTTTCTTTTTAGGGACAGCAATATTTTCAGACTGTCACAGTTATGACTTAATTGGAGTCTGCCTGGGTTGGGCCAAGGGTCTGTGAGCCACCCTGCAAGGAGTTATTAGTGTCCACCTTCAACTGCAATAGCAAACTAGTGCAAAAATGATATCACCGAACAGCCTCTACAAAAATCCACTTTTTGCACCTGTCAGTTAGTGTAAAATGTCTTTTTTGACGGGCTGATCAGAATAGATGTTGAAAAACTGTCAGAACACACAGCAAATGTATGAAATCTGACCTACGAATTCTTAACTTTCTTGCCAAATTACAAAAGAGGAAAAGGATGAAACATAATAGTTATAATGGGTGATAATAATCAATCCTGGTTCAGTGTTAAACTTCTTAAAGGCGAGGCCGACCTTCCTCCACACAGTGTGGCGCTGATAGACTCCTGCTAAGGGGACAGAGGCACGGCCTTGCATATGTTTTGCATGGAGCCAAAGCTGATAAACGGCATTGGGAGGCGCAGACTTCCGCAGATTGAAGCATGCTTTGCCAGATATCCACATGCCCCACCCATCCTAAACCTTGGCGCTGCAGCCGGTGAGTCCAGTGGCTTGGCAGGGACGTGTGTAAAGTGCGTGACGCAAAAGAAAACAGACACATATCTCAACACCACGTGCACCAGCCAAACCGGCGCGCAGTCCTCCACTGCGAGTATGCAAATTTGTGTCACGTGGGCCCCGATTAGGACTCTGGCAGTGCGGTACCCCCGGCTGGGAAAAAGCTTTCTGATTATAACGTGGGCCCGTGGCACACTGTTCCTGCTTCCGGATGCTGCCAGCCCGCAGCCTGCCCTATCCCCCGACATCCTCGCTACCCCTTTGCTTTTCCCCCACCCATCATATGCTGCCGCTCTGATTTTATACCTACTCATTGTCAGTGGTATGGGAGCACTTGCTGTCACAGAAAAGAGAATTATATACATGATTTAGCCCAGCAAAACCGGGTTTGCAATTATTCCCTGTTTTGAATGGCTTAACCTATAACTGCCCAGTACTTGTATGGTGTTTTCACGTCATCCCATTGTTTACTGGTGTGGAGTTTGCACCCCGCCAATGTTGTCCCATCTTTCTTTCTTATGTCCTTCCCTTGCGTCGATTTGTTTGGCCGGTGTGGAGTGGGTGATAGAGGTCTGTAAGTGTAGGCGTCTGTGTGTGGAGTGGAGGTGTGGATTTGCTTGGGGCGTGTATGCATGTAGGCGTGCTTGTATGCAGGTGTAACTGCGCGGGTTATATATGTGTGTGTTGCTGGTTTGTGTGGCGGGAGTTGGCAGGTGCCAGCTTGTTTTGGTATCTACGTGTTTCTGTGTAACGTGTGCAATTCGTCAGCATCACATTATAGCACGTCTAATGGAAAGGTAGTGCAGAAGGTTAATGTGCCTGCTGCAAAGAACATGTACCTGATGCAGATCACAAAATGCACATGATGTAAATAGGTCAGTCAGTCACTGCTTGTTTTGTCAGAGAGATCCTTTTGTTACTTGCAGTTTGTAAGTTAAAATCCTAACATACAACAGTGAGCTAGTATTAACTGTCATCTAAGGGCTGCATGCAAACTGCAAAAATTGGAGCGTTATGTTTTTTTCCCCCAGTCTTTGTTTCATTACCCTCATGTTTCAAAACTAAATTGTTCTATTTTTATTTTCAGCACCTGCTAAAGCCTGACAACCATTACCAAATTTTGGGGCAATTTTTCGGCGAAGAACAAGAGGCCCCAACCTCCTTTGCTGCTCTTTCACCCCGGCTACGACCCAGCAAACACCAGTGTTAAAGGTAAGGAAACTGATGCTATATTTTTTTTAATTGGAGTTAGGGCTATGTATGTGGTCACTCTACATGGTGGTTGGGGTGGGTGCACATTCTAAACATTGTACCCTCAGTGGATGGAATTTACTAATAGCCTTAGCCCTGTGCTTTGTGCAATAACGGTTGTTAAAGCCACTATCTATCCCTTGCCTTGTTCAAGGCCCTCAAGCAGTGTCTGTTTCAGTGCCTTCAGCAACCACTATGGCACACAGTGGCAACAGCCAGTAAGGCTGTATTTTTAGCAGTCATGTTGTGCAAAGGGGAGCTGTTGGAGATTTATTGCGATACTGCACAAGATATATTTATTTATACTGAATTTTGATATTATTGCACCACACCTTATACGTTGTACTTTGATTATTGACAGGTTTCTTTCATATTGGTAAGGCCAGCATCGGCATGATGAATACAGTAGAACAGCTAATTAGAAGGTCATTCCAGGCACGGCCACTTGAAGAGAAACTACATATAAAGCAATTAGGACCTCATCGGCCTGACATAAAACTACAGAAAACTTCACAGGACAGAGGAAAATTGTCCACACGTACATTCTCAAACGCCTGGTACACAAAAGCTGATTGGCTTACAGGGTGCCCTTTAAGAAATTCTCTGTTCTGCTTCCCCTGCTTGCTGTTTGGTGGTGAGTTTTCTTGGACAAATGAAGGAGTAACAGACTTGAAGCATTTGTCTGAAAAAATAAAGAAGCATGCACACACAAGAAAGCATATGGAAAACCTGACGAGACTGGGAATGTTGGGGGAAGACACACCGATTGAGCAGCAGATAAATGATGCATACCGCAAAACAATACAGAAACACAATGAAGCAGTTGATAGGAACAGACAGATTCTATCCAAAATAATTGATTGCATTCGTTTCTGTGGTGCTTTCGAACTGGCATTGCGAGGCCATGATGAATCAGAAAGTTCCTCAAAACCTGGAATATTCAGAGGCCTTGTGGATTTAATAGCAAGCATAGACAAGGAAATGGAAGCACATTTAGCAAGTGCTACAGTCTTTAAGGGCACCTCTAAAACAATACAAAATGAACTCCTTGAGTGTATGCTCGAAATTATGAGAAGCCATATTGTGCAAGAGTTGCAAAACACAGACTTTGTGGCTATTCAGGCTGATGACACCACTGATGTGGCCACTAAAACACAGTCCGTATTAGTGTTTCGGTACCTTGACAATGACAGACAAGTTGTGGAGAGGTTCTATGGTTTCACACATTTAAGAGACTCTAGTGCAGAAACCATTACTGCAGCTATATTGCTGCAACTGAGCTTAACTTTTCCAGAGCTGCCTCAAAAAAAAAAACTTATCGCACAAAGCTATGGTGGTGCGTCCGTAATGAGTGGAAGTCTTAGTGGAGTACAGAAAAGAATTCGAGATGTGTACCCTAATGCTCATTATGTGCACTGTTACGCCCACCAACTTAATCTTATTATGCAACAGGCAGTATCAAAGATCACCGAGACACGAATTTTCTTTCAGGATGTAGGAGGCATGGCAGCATTCTTCTCACGTTCCCCCAAAAGAACGGAAGCACTTCATGAGATTGTGGACAAAAGCGTTCCAAGGGGATCCTCAACTCGTTGGAACTTTAACATCCGTACAGTCAACCTAATCTATGAACATAGGGAGGACCTTGAGAAATGTTTTGCCGCCATAGAAGAAAATGATGAGTTTGATTACAAAAGTCAGACTGAAGCCCGTGGCTTTGCTAGAACACTACAAGACAGAGAGTTTCAGTTCTTACTGTTTTTATTTCATGATATAATGGTAGCTGTCGACCTGTTATACAATCAGTTACAAGCACGAGAGATAGATACTGTCAAAGTGCAAGTATATACCACTATGTTTGTACAAAGCATAAGCAAAGTCAGAGATGGGGTTGACAATTTAGTCAGCAAACTGCCAGAGCATTCTACTTTTTCAAACCGCAGGAAAAACATCACCACTCTGGTCCGAATTGCAAAGGAGATATGCGACATTGTAATTGTGCAGGCACAAGTACGTTTTTCTTTCACAAAACATTTGGTGAGTGCCACATTATTGCAAAGTGAACAGTTTGAAAAATATGATGAATCTTTCCCTGAGCGTGCTCTGAATGAGGCTGTGGAAGCTTATCCTATGCTCAAAAAGAGGAGCTGAGAACTGAGTTGACTGTACTGTACGCAATGCCTGTGTACCGGAAGGCCAAAAGTGCCATTTCTTTGCTGGCTTTAATACATAAACTTAATATGGAAAAGTCACTTACAGAGACAGTGGCTTTACTAAAAATTGTCATAACTACACCTATGACAACAGCAGAGTCAGAACGATGTTTTTCAACCTTAAAAAGGATTAAGACTTTCCTGAGAAACACCATGCTTGAGGAAAGACTCAATGCTTTGGCAATGCTCTCTATAGAGAGCAAGCTAGTTAAAAAATACCAGACTTTAACATTAAAATTATTGAAAAGTTTGCTGCACTTAAAGAGAGACGTGCTGATTTCATTTACAAAAAGTAAACAATATGTTCAATGCAGCTACTTTGCGACCAGTTTAGTTATTTGTTAAATAAAAAACATCTGTGAGGTACTCAGAAATGCATTGTATCTTTGAAGTCTGTTATGAAGCTCTGTGGTTATACTGAATAAGCAGCTACCTATGTTATATGACATCTCTTTATTAATGTAATAACTGCACTTTCACAATTGCTTTATTAACCTTCCTGCTTTCTCAAATTTGCTTGAAAATGCACCATTTTGCCGCTCTTTTTTCAAAATTTTCTCGGGGGGAGAACCCCCCCGAACCCCCCTTAGGTTGTTCGAGCTCACTCGCTACGGTGCAGTATGCCAATCATTTTACGCCTCACCACTTTCAAATGTCACCAGCCGCCCCTGCTTCACTGTATGACACATTGAGAATGCTTCAGGTTTGAAATGATGAGACTGAAAGAAAGATAACGAGTCTCTTTGAAGTTACCGCAAAGGCAGTGAAGGGTGGTACTGCTGTAGAGTTAAGAGGTTTTTTTCACCCTGAGGGTGAGGGCAAAAATGGAGAGCCCGATAGGGACCCTTCTCAGCACCTGCTTTTTAGAACTGCTGGTGCTGAGCACTGGCAGGACCTGGCCCACTTAAAGCCCTGCTTACTGGTAAGTCTAGGAGGAGGTAGGTCTATGCACCTGCTTAATGGCTGGTCTGCATTGCGGCCGCCATTAAGTAGGTCCTGGGAGAGCAGGATCACTGCTGGGTCTCGGAGGGCACAGGAGGTGGGAAGCAGGAAAGCAGGAAACAAGGTTTGGAGCGCTGGGGGAGGAAAGAGTGGGAAAAATACACATCCACAGAGTCATTGACAAAAAGGTGAAGAAAAGAAACAAAAACGAGCAAAGAGGCACAAACAAGGGAAAAAGAGCAGAAAAGAGGCATAAAGCAAGGAGGAAACAGAGCAGAAAACAGAGCAAAAGGGGTACAAATCATAGCAAAGAATGGAACAAAGTGGCGCAAAACAGGGTGAAACAGATAAGAAAAGTGATACAACCAGGGTAAAAACAGAGCAGAAAACGAAGCAAAAAGGCACAAAACAGAAAAAACAAGCAGAAAACAGAGCATAAGAGCCCAAAATAGGGTAAGAACAGAGCAGAAAACAGAACGTAGAGAACAAAAGGGCAGAGAGAGAGATTGCGAGAAAAAGACTAGGAGAGGAACAAGGCAGGAGCCTCAAGGTGCAGGACCTGGGTCCAAGAGGGCCTTACAGTAAGTCCCAGAGGGGCGAGGACAGGACTCAAGTCCTAAAAAAAGAAGTGGGGGGGCTCACCAAGTTAAGCACAATGGGTGTGACATCACCGCACATGACATCACCATGCGTGAGATCACAGGAAGTGACATCACAACCCATGACCTCACAGGAAGTGACATCAGATCTTAAGACCTCACATATGTATACCAGGTCTATTATGAGTACATTTGCATGTGTTACAATATTTAACAAATTAGATTTTGCATTGGGGTTGTGCCAAAATATTGATGCAACCCCGACGCAAAATCTGGGCCTCAACTTATGCATTTTTTTTTTTTAACCCTGCCACAAAGAAATTGGCAACAAGGAGAAGCGTGGCAGTAAATCTGTTCTGCTTAATTGGTTGCAATGTCTGTATTTTAAAATATCTTAAGGGGTTAAGGCACCTGCTGCAGAGATCTTTGTGTGCCACCTAAAGCTCAGGGAATAATGGTAAGGTAACTCTTGAGGATAACTTATTTGCTGGAGAGATCTGTGTTTTGCCTAGTCCTAGTTTGAATCAAAGTAGCATAGAGGGTTAATTTGTCTGCTGCAAAGCACATTATGTAACACACAGATGACATTTTTATTTTATCGAAATGGAGAAGTGGGTTACTGCTTTTAAGACAGAGATCCTATTGTTAATTGCAGTTCATAAATTGTAATTCTTCTAATACAGCACTGTGAGGTATGAAGGACATGTGGCTCCTACACCCTGTAACCCTCATTGTGTTATGTAACACCTCCTTTATATTGATGTACACACATGATTTATTTCAATGTATAATCTGTACGTGTGATGTAAATTGCTCTGACACTGCATTGGGAGGAGTTGTGCTAAAGTGCTATAAAAGAAATAAAAAAGTGTTATTTAAATTGTTATTTTGTGTAAATACTGGGACAGAGCAATACATCTGATATTCTTACAGTGCCTGCATATCTCTTATATACAGGGACTGAACAAAGGCAAAAGCATTTCTCTCTTATGTACCTGTAAAGTGATAACTGTGAGACTTTATTTCCCCTCTATTGCATCGAGGTGTAAGGTCCCAGATAGCTCCCACCCCGGATACTCCAACTAAAAGAGGTCTAATGGCCCCTTAACTCCAGCTTTTGTTGTGGACCAGCTGGAATCTGATACGCCTCTTACCCGCACGTTGCAGCTCTGAACAAAAGCAGACATCAGGCTGGAGCTGCCGAAAGTATACTGTTGTCAGAAAATGACACCGGTACGAGTTCAGCATATTTCTGTGAATTCCGGGGGAAGTTGGAAAGGAACGTGACACTCCGCTGATAGTGGCCAGCTTTGCAGCAGGGTAGATGGTGTCTACCCTCTGAAATTAGTGGGTCCATTATGTGTTTTTTAAAAGGTGATTCAGAAAACCTGACACCTACCCGTATTTGTGGAGTTTACCAGACAGGAAGCTAGGTCTTGCTGTCTTTTGCATTAGGTTGGATTTAAATCCTGTCTGGTTTCTTCAGTTTTTTTTCCTTCACTAAACCGTATAATGTTTTGTGCTCAAGTGGCTTGAATGTAAAAGCCGACATGAAGTATGTTTTTTGTTAGACTGTACTTGTCTCAGCCTTGGCTGTAACCTGGAATTGATGCCTACTGACTCCCTTCTGTAAAATCTCATGCAGTACCCTATAATGAATCCTTAATCTTTTATGAAGGTGCAGCAATTTTCTTTAATGTACGAAGAAACGCCATTGAAAGGACTGAATGCTTCCTGTATCTACAGTTGTCCTGCAAGGAACCAGGATCCTGTGGACACTTCCCTTTCCCCATGAGACACTGCTGGAACCAACAGTGTGCATAATAGAAATTGTTTTATGGGGGCTGGAGGATCTCCTTGAATTGCACTAAATGTATTATTAAGTGAGCACCCTCTAGTTTAAATGGGAAGAAGTAGCTAATAATGTAGCCTTATAGCCCTCTGCTGAGGGCTCGAATGGTTGTTAACCCTTTCGCTGCTAGGCCTTTTCGGCTATTTGGGGTAGTTCACGCATAGGCCCCTGTAACTTTTTGCCCACATAAGGTATACATGCCAAATTTGCACCCTTTTCTTCCAACATCATAGGGATTTTAAAGGTACCCAGGGCTTGTGGATTCCCCTGGAGGGGTCACAGAAATTAGCCAAAATACAGCAAAAAAAATTTTTTTTTTTAAATGGGGGAAAAGTGCTGCAGAAGAAAGCGTCTGGTTTTTCCCCTGCAAATGGTATCAAAAAAGGGTTTGTGGTGCTGAAATCATCATCTTCCCAGCTTTCAGGGACAAGCAGACTTTTGTCAGAAAACCAACATTTTTTACACAGATTTGGCATTTTACTGGCCCATAGCCTATTTTTGCTACTTTTTGTTCTTTCAACCTCCTTCCAGTTAGTGGTAGAAATGGGTGTAAAAGCAATAATGAATCCCGGAAAACTATACATTTCTGAAAAGTAGACAGACAAAATTCTGAATTCAGCAAGGGGTCATTTGTTTAGATCCTTCAAGGTTTTTTTATAGAAACTATCAGTTGAAAATCAGAAAAATTGAAAATGAGTTGAAAAAAACTGCAATTTGTGCCAACGTTTTCACCTGTAACTTCTTCTAAGTATGACAGATGTTTGAAAGCAATATACTGTTACATCCACTGGATCCTCCTGGTTGTGGGGATATATAGAACTTGCAGTTTCACCAAAAATCCGAGGAACCCACAGCCAATAACTGAGCAGCGTCTTGCAGTGGTTTTTCATTGTATACCGGGTATATATCAATTAATTTGGTAAAATTTAAAGAGTGAAACATAGGTATCAAAAACACCTATGTATTTCCGAAATGGGAACAAAATATAGAGTTTAGAAACAGTAGCTTTTTGCACATCTCCGAAATTGTGGTTACCCATACTAGCCTGTGAATTGTAGGACATTGTTCAAAGTGACTTCTTTTTACACATTGTCTTACATTAGGAAGGCAGAAATGCATAGAAAGTCAATAGGTAATAACAGTTGCTCTACAATTCTGAGTTCCCCTAAGTCTCCCGATAAAAATGGCACCTCACTTGTGTGGGTAGGCCTAGTGCCTGCAACAGGAAACGGCCCAAAACGCAACGTGGACACACCACATTTTTACAGTGAAGACAGACCCTTTTTTTGCACAGTGCCTAGCTGTGGATTTTGAACACTAGCTCAGCCGGCACCTAGGGAAACCTAGCAAACCTATAAATTTTTGAAAACTAGACACCCAGAGGAATCCATGATGGGGTGACTTGACTGGCTCTCACCGGGTTCTGTTACCCAGAAACCCTTGCAAACCTCAAACTTTGTAAAAAAAAACCAAATTTTCCTCACATTTCTGTGATGGAAAGTTCTACAATCTGCGTGGTCCACAAAATTTCACTCACCCCGCTGTCGTGTTCTCTGCCCAAGGAAACACGCCAGAGTCAGGTAGGGTTACGTGATTCTTTATTCTATATATGTTTCCTGCTGCTGCCCACATGCATGTCCGTCCTCGTTCCCCTCTCGTCCCAAGTGCCACCTCCCCAGCTCCTTGACCGGATGTGGTATCCAGTTCCTTTCCTCCTCATAGTCCGGTGCAAGGTCCTAGTGCCCTTCACCCAGGTCACTGCATCTCCCCCTTTGTCACAAAGAAATGATGAGAGAGAGGAGAAAGAGAGAGAGATATAGAGATAGAGAAAAAGAAGAAAGAAAAAGATATATCAGAGCGAAAATGGAGAGATATGTATGCATCCCCATCACTACATTTCTTCAATGAGTCTTTTCGGCCGTCTGCTCGCTCTTCTTGGACAAGCCTCTTCCTGTGACTCTTCTGCTTGTCCTTCACCCTTGTCTGTTCCCTTTCCGTTGTGACCCGTCGCTTCACTCTCTTCTGCTGCCGTGTCTTGGCCGTCTTCAGTCATGGTCTTCAGTCCTTTGAAGTGAGAACTGTTCCGTGTTATTCGATGGTGTTCCGACTCCGCCGTAATCATTGGCCCCTTGATGTTTATGATTGTTAGCGGGTCCTTTGAGAACAGGCTGTCGGACTTTCTTTGTTGTCGCTGACGCACTACCACTGAGTCCCCTTGTTTGAGGTGCGACGGGGTGGCATGTCGCCTTGCGTCTGCATATGCTTTCATCTTCTCTTTGGCCTCTCTGTCTTTGGCGGCAATGCTGCTGTGCTCAGGTGGCATCTTTGCTTCTACCTGTGGTAGCCTCGTCCTGCTTGTCCTTCCCAGCACTAACTCAGCGGGACATCTTCATGTGGAGCTGTGGGGGTGTTTCTATAGTCTCGTAGCACTTGACAAAGTGCTTGGCCTATGGAGATCTGCGCCAGCTTTGCTCGTTGGACAGCCTTCTTTATGTTCCCCATAAACCTTTCCACCATGCCGTTCGCTTGTGGCCACAAAGGTGTTATCTTCCTGTGATGAATGCCTAGGTAGGTCATAAATTTTCGGAATTCATCCCCTGAGAACGGAGGACCGTTGTCTGTCTTTAGAGTTTCTGGGGAGCCCCAGGCCGCAAATATGTCATCCAGTACTGGTAGCGTCGCTGTTGCTGATGTGGATGAGACGTGGCGCACTATGGGGAATTGTGAGTATTCATCAATAATCACGAGCAGATAGTTGCCCGTGTCCAGTGGCCCAAAGAAATCGGCTGCCAACGTTGTCCACACCGCCCTTGGAAGTTCCGACATTTGTAGCGGTTCGGGCTTGGTTGGCGGTCCTGTTGTTTGACAGATGTGACATGTCATGACGGTGTCTTCCACCATTCTATCTAGGCCAGGGAACCATACTTTCTCCCTTAACAATTTTTTTGTTGCCACCATGCCTCGGTGCGACTCATGTGCCAGATTAACAGTCTGTCGCCTTAGTGAACTTAGTATGACTATCCTTGTTCCTCGCATCATTATTTCTGTTTCTGTCCCCGACAGTTCTTCATGTATCTTTTTTAGCGCTAGCATTTCCTCCTTGTTTACTCCTTCTCCCCAGGTGCAGTTATTGTTGATGTGTCTCCATCTCTGCAGTCTTGTTGTTGCTTTCGCCGTTTGCATGGTGGCATCTTTCGCTGTCTCCTGCTCTAGCGTGGCTAGCGTTATTGGCGCAGGAGTGTTTTGTTTTAGCACAAAGTTGAGATATTCTTCTGCCATTGATGTGGTCTCTTGTGCCTGCGGTAGAGGGTGTCTTGACATGTAGTCAGCCGGGTTGTGTTCTTTCCCTGGTTTGTGGACAATCTTGAAGTCATAATCCATCAACCTTAAACCCAGCGCTCGATGCGAGACGGCATTTTTGCCGACGGATTGCCGTATATTGTCACCAGAGCCTGGTGGTCTGTTATGATGGTGAACGGCTTCCCCTAGATGAACATGTGCTAGTGTTCACATGCCCATACCACTGCTATGCTTTCTTTTTCAGGTTGGGAGTATGCCTTCTCGATGTCAGACAAACTATTGCTTGCATAAGCAACAATTTTCCTTGGTGAATCTCTCCCCGGCAGGTGCTGTGCTAGTATTGCTCCTAGTCCGACTGGGCTGGCGTCCACCGTCAGTTCAGTGCATAGAAGGGGGTCGAAATAGGCAAGATGATCTACTGTCATTATGGCTTGTCTGATCGCCTCAAACGCCCAATTGCATTCCTGTGACCAGAGGAACTTCTGACCTTGCTTTGTTAGCTCTCGGAGCGGTGTGCTCACTGTGGCAAAGTCCATTATGTAGCGAGCACAGTAGCTGGCAAGTCCCAGAAATGACCTCACTTCTGCGACATCTGTCGGAGAACTTGCGTTCCTGAGTGTCTCTACTTTGCTGGGATCCGGCCTCATTCCTTTCTTGGAGAAGATGTGTCCGAAGAATACCAATTCACTCCTCCCCAGCTCGCACTTGTCTGCGTTCAATGTTAGTCCCGCTTGTTCCAGCTGTAGGCATACTTGACGCAGGGCCCTGTCATGTTCCTCATCTGATCGTCCAAACACTAGAATGTCATCGCTATAGTTTAGACTGTTCTTCACCGGCCTTATCACCTGCCTTATGGTATCCTGAAATATCCCCGCAGCCGATGAAATGCCAAAGCTCAGTCTCTTGTATCGAAACAACCCCATGTGCGTTGAGAACGTGGTAATGTACCTTGACTGTTTGTCCAGTTCCAGTTGATGGTACCCTTTGCATAGGTCCAATTTCGAGAATCGGCAGGCCCCAGTAAGACAGCTGATCATGTCATTTAAGTGTGGCCCCGGGTGGCGCTCTCTCTCAATTGCTGTATTTGGTACCCTCATGTCCACACATATGCGGATCTTTGAGGTGTTCTTTTTTGGAACCGCCACTATTGGAGACACCCATGGCGCCGGCCCATCCGCAGGCTCAATGATGTCCTGGGCCAGTAGACTTTGGATTTCCTCTTCAACCTGTGGTTGTAGGTGTATGGGCACCCGTCGATGGTGTTGGGCTACCGGCTTGATCGCCTCGTTGATGTGCAGAGTTATTTGTTTTCCTTTCAGTTTGCCGAGGCCTTGCAGTATGGCCGGATGTTCCTGTAGAATGTTCCGTTTTTCCGACATGTGGTATGTCATTGCCAGAAGACCCATCACCTGCGCCGTGACATTGCTTAGCAGGCATGGTGCTGGGATGTCACCTTTTAGCACATGTATCTCTTCTTGGCAGGACCTGTCCTTGTACGTTAAGGTTTCCGTGAATTTCCCCATGTTTTCTACCGGCGTTTTGGAGCCCCACATGAACACATCAACAGTGGACGGTGATAGCGGCGGTCTCACTTTCATTTTCTCGTACTCCGACATGCACATGATGTTGCATGTGGCCCCACTGTCACGCACGAACCGTGTATTATGTCTCCCTACTTCAATGTCCACGGTTGCGGTTTTCTTTATTTGATGCTTCTCCACAAGATGAATGTGCTCTGGTCTTCTGTCTTCCTTAGGTGCATCTGACATTAGATACAGTCGTGCCACACTCGCAGGTGCTGCTGGTTCTTCCGACTCATCGGAGGAGCTGCGATTGCTGCGATCCGCCGTTTCCATGTGTCGGGCATACCTGCTGGTGGTCATCCGTGGTCTCGCCGCTCGACTTCGCTCGCTTCTAAACTGCCTGCTCATGCAGGCGCTTGCAAAGTGATTGTCTCTGTTGCATTTCCTGCACTTCTGGCCCATTGCTGGGCACGCCCCGACGTGCAGAAATTCGAGGCCGCATCAATAGCACGTTTGTTCGTTCCTCTTTGTTGGCGACGGCGCCGGGTATTCTTTCTTCTTGCTATTTCCAGTAACACGATTCGCTTGCTCCACTCTTTTTTCTTTCCCCAGCTCCATCTGTTTGGCATGCGCCGTTGCTCTTGCTTCCGTGCGGGCCATGGTCAATATCTTCTCTAGCGTGGTTGGTTCCTTCAGAACCCGTGCACGGAACTCTACAGACTGACAGCCTTCAATGATGCGCAGTCTTATCGCTTGTTCATTGTCAAACTTGTCAAACTCACAGTACGTGACCAATTTTCGCAGTCTTGTGGCGAAGTCGTCAAGGGACTCCTCTGCTCGCTGACATGCAGTGTTGAAAGTGTACCTCTCAAAGTCAATATTTCGTTGTGGATCGAATTTCGCTGTGAGGCATTGTGTCACTCCCTTGTATGTCGCTGTTTGATCGCTGGGAAATGTTATGAGCAGGTCCTCCACTTCATCCCCTACGAGATTCAGAAACAGGTCTAGCTGTTTGCTGTCGGCGATGTCCGTGGCGCGCATGTAGCGCTCGAATTGCCGAATCCATCTTTCCCACCTGATGCCGGCCTGTGGTTCTGATAGGCTGAATGGCAGTGGTCTGCGAAATATTGCTTGTGGACTGTTTTTGTCACCTGCGGGTTCAACCATTTTTCTGACGTGCAGCTCTGGTGCAGGCCTTGTTTGTACGTAATTTCTTTGTAATTATTTATTTATTTCTTTGTTTATTTAGTTCTTCTCTCTTTCTTTTTTTTTTTTTTTTCCATGTGTTACCAAGATGATAATATTACTTCCTTTGCTATTCCTTTTCTGTGTAGGTCACACTGTATCCTTTGCCTTTGATCTGTTGGCTTTGCTCGTTTAATTTCACCCTTTTCTGTTGTTTCTTGGTGTCTGCCTGACTTTAAAATGGCCTCCCGGCCTTCCTTGAAGCTGATTGGCCGATCCTGCCTGACCTCAAAATGGCCACCACAGTCTCGCGAGATCGTTAGTTCATGTGAGCTTGCCTGACCTCTTAAAATGGCCGCCGGGCCTTTCTTGTTGCTTATTCGTTGCCCCCGCCTGACTTTAAAATGGCCGCTTAATTCGCGCGAGATTTGCTTTCAAATCTCCGCGCGAAGCTGAGGCCTTTCTTTATGCGGCGGGCGGCTGGGGCACAGTCGGGTGCACTGCATACATGTGCGCGCAATGCTTAAAACTAGGCCTGGGCGGTAAATTCCGTTCCGCTCGCGGAATTTGGGTAATTTCGTGTTCCGCGGAGAACGCGGAATTGCCAAAAATTCCACGATCCGCGCCTTCGCAGAGTTTTTTTCTTGTTCGCGCTTTCAAAATGCGTGTTCGCGAGATATTTCTCCTCGAACACGCAAACAGCGTTCGCGAACAGGAAAAAAGCATCGCGAACGGGCGGAACAAGCAATTCCGCGTGTTCGCGGAACTTTTGCGTGCTCGCGGAAATTTTTTACCGTTTTGCGGAGCTTTGCGTAGCGCGACTACGCAAATTCCGCCCACCCCTACTTAAAACGCACAGACGGGTGCACCGCTTGCTGTCGAGCAGTCGGGGGGCCTCTTACCGCGTCTTCACTGTGGCCGGGGTGGGCTCCCGCGCTGTTGCTCCTTTCTCGGCGCTCGTACCAGGGTGGGCTCCTGGCTACGTTTTGTCCTGCGACCGGGTGGGCTCCGGATACCGCAGCGATTCTTCCCCTGTTCGTCAACGGCGGCAGGCGGACCAGGGTGGGCTCCTGGCTCCGTTTTCGGTCACGAGGGGTCTCGGTGCACGCGTCTGGTGTCACTTGGAAATCCCACCTTCCTCGTCGCCAGTTGTCGTGTTCTCTGCCCAAGGAAACACGCCAGAGTCAGGTAGGGTTGCGTGATTCTTTATTCTATATATGTTTCCTGCTGCTGCCCACATGCATGTCCGTCCTCGTTCCCCTCTCGTCCCAAGTGCCACCTCCCCACCTCCTTGACCGGATGTGGTGTCCAGTTCCTTTCCTCCTCATAGTCCGGTGCAAGGTCCTAGTGCCCTTCACCAAGGCCACTATACCCGCGTTCCACAAAGTCTCCTGATAAAAATGGTACCTCACTTGTATGGGTAGGCCTAGTGCCCGTGACAGGAAACGGCCCAAAACGCAACATAGACACACCATATTTTTACAGTGAAAACTGACCCTTTTTTTGCAAAGTGCCTTGCTGTAGATTTTGAATCCTAGCTCTGCCGGCACCTAGGGAAACCTAGCAAACCTATATATTTTTGAAAACTAGACACCCAGAGGAATCCAGGATGGGGTGACTTGTCTGGCTCTCACCAGGGTCTGTTACACAGAATCCCTTGCAAACCTCAAACTTTGTAAAAAAAAAAACACATTTTCCTCACATTTCTGTGACGGAAAGTTCTGGAATCTGCGTGGATCCACAAAATTCCACTCACCCCGCATTCCCCAAAGTCTTCCGATAAAAATGGTACCTCACTTGTGTAGGTAGGCCTAGTGCCCGCAACAGGAAACGGCCCAAAACGTATTGTGGAGACATCACAATTACCTATCACAAAACAACCTGGTTTTGCAAGGGGGGTCATCTGGGTTTTTGGCCCAGGGCTCGGCGGCCATCTAGGAAAACCTACCAAACCCACGCATTTCTAAAAACTAGTCACCTGGGGGAGTCCAGGGAGGTATGACTTGCGTGGACCCCCCAACGTATTCCTACCCAGAATCCCCTGCAAACCTCAAATTTAGGTGAAAAAACAAACACTTTTTTCTCATATTTCTGTGTGGGAAAGTTGTGGGATCACAGGGCTGACACAGATTTCCTACCACCCATCGTTCCCCCAGGTCTCCCGATAAAAATGGTACTTCACTCTTGTGTGTGGCCCAAGTACCCGCGACAGGCAAGGGCCCAAAACGTATAGAGGAGACATCAAAATTGCCTATCACAAAACGACCTGGTTTTGCAAAGGGGGTCACCTGAGTTTTTGGCCCCGGGCTCGGCGGCCAACTCGGGAAACCTACCAAACCCACACATTTATAATAACTAGACACCCGGGGGAGTCCAGGGAGGTATGGCTTGCGTGGACCCCCCAACGTTTTCCTACCCAGAATCCCCTGCAAACCTCAAATTTAGCTGAAAAAAAATCACTTTTTTCTCAAATTTCTGTGTGGGAAAGTTGTGGGATCACTGGGCTGACACAAATTTCCTACCACCCAGCGTTCCCCCGGGTCTCCCGATAAAAATGGTGCCACACTTGTGTGGGTGGCCGAAGTACCCGCGACAGGCAAGGGCCCAAAACTTATTGAGGAGACATCAAAATTACCTATTACCTGGTTTTGAAAGGGGGTCACCTGGGTTTTTGGCCCCGGGCTCGGCAGCCATCTAGGGAAACCTACCAAACCCACACATTTCTGAAAACTAGACCAGGGAGGTATGGATTGTGTGGACCCCCCAATGTTTTCCTACCCAGAATCCCCTAGAAACTAAAGCCAACTCTGAGCACATATTCTGAGAACCATGGAGGTGATGCTGACCACATGAAAGTCGAACCACAGAAAATAATTGACCAGCGGGAAGACAACACATGCTGCAAATGCAAGTTAGCCAAGGGCAATGAACCCGTTTTGCAGACTCAGTCTCACCTGCCACACAGAACTAGAACTTCTCCACCATGATCACCTTTGGTGAAGCACTACCTCAACCCTGGAAGGCCTTGTAGAAGTCTGTGGTCAGCATTTCCACCATCCCAGCCTTCTAACCAGAACACTTTCTTGTACTACATTCGTAGCACGTTTGCCACTATCCACAAGGGTGGCTTTGAGCAGAGGCCCATAAGACCATCCCTTGTGGGGAGATGAAAGCTCCAATTCATCTACATTGGGTCGCATCAAGGTTCCACATGAATGCCCATGGCACCAGATTTGAATTTTCGAAGATTGGATCTCCAGCAACCATGAGCAGTTCTTCATCGAAATATACAAGGGACCTAAGGTGGAAAATTACAATTCTGAAACCCCAGGTTCCTGGAATAGATGCCCATTTGCTTCTATGGTGGCATTTAACCATGAGGTGCCCAACCCACCCAGGAGCACTGACAAATCATGACTGTTATTGAGGTAATCGAGATATGCAGCCTTTTTCATTCCCAGTGGTCCCTAATAATAATGTTGAGGTCCACACCCTCGGGACCCCAGAGACGTCAAAATAACTGATCATGGCTATTGAGAACTGGGACACTAGACAGTTTTGCTGTTAATTGCCCTAACACTGACTGCAAAATGACCAAACCTCAAAAGATCCCGGAGTATCATAAAAAATCTGGCTGTGACTTCTTTGTGTCTGGTAATCTTTGAACGTTGGGGGTGTGATACCTTCCCAAAGTTGCAGTGAGTGGGCAAAGTGAGGGAGTCTGACTTTCTCAGAGGAAAATTTATGAAAAAATATGATCAATTAGTGCACAATTCAGCGAAAGTTTTACATACATTGACTGAAAAAACATAAGCTATGAAAGGACATTCATGAAATATCCTATTCATTTTTCCACAGGAATTTTGCAGGTTCACCGACCATAATATAATGCTGACAAAAAATGCTTGCAAAATGATATATTTTCGGCAATGTTTTCTAATAAAATGCCTAAAACGTAATTGGTGACAGCGAGTCCACAAACTGAAATTTCACACACCCTGCCATTTACATGGCATTTGCTTACACTTCTGTATTTCACTTCCTTCCATATTTCCATCTGGCCCCTGCCAAGTCGATTCTCAAACATAAGTTGTGACAGATAAACTCATTGGAAGGGTAGAGTTAAAAAATACACAAATATCGAAATAGTAGGCAGTTCAACAGAGCTAAATAGAGATATATATATATGTCAGGAAATGTAATCATTCTGTCCCCAAATATCACCTTGTTGGTTTACGAAAATACGCACATTTTTATGATTAAATTCATTAGGAGAATACAAACTGAGTTCCGCCAAATTCTTTCCAAAAATCTTATCCTGAAACACCAGGGGGCCGATTCCGATTCGGGCCGGAAAAAATACTGACCGACTCGGTACGGGATTATAGTCCGACCGACACGTACCGGCGTTGCCCGACCTGGGAAGTACGATGAAATGCATGGAAATCACGACCGACTCGTACGGAACTCAAGGCGAACGACCGACCCGGCCGGAAACAAGCTATCCGGCCGGGAAACCACGCGAATCGCACCGACCGACACGCACCAGGAAACAGCCCGAACGAAACGTACCCGCGAACTCCGACCCGCGCAGTACGATGCAATGGGTGCAAAATCAGACCGACTCGCACGGAGCCCAAGCCGTACGACCGACACGCATACAAAAGCCAGCCGAACAAGCACAATACCCCGCGAACGACGCGTACACCGCATATGAAACGGAGCTGAAACACAGCGGGAACGATTCGGACAGGCGCGCACGAGACAACTGCAACGTCCTACTCGGTCAGAAGAACGACTCCTACATGCACACTAATCACTAATGAAAAAATACCAAAAAAAAGGGCCAAACAAGCAATGACAAACCAATAAATACAGGGGGAGAAAAAAATGGAACAAGGACACACCCCCAACTCCACCTACATAAAGCCCACAAATCCCTACCATGATCCTTTGCAAATTCCACTGACCTGCCAGCACACAACACCTTCACACAGCAAACACAGACACACACACAGCTCATCCAACACAAACGCCACACACCATTAGCACCTCAACAAATAGCACCCTCACACACACACAGCAAAACCTACACTCACACACCCTCACTTGCACACACACACACACACATCAATCACCACCACCACCCATCACCATGCCCCTAAAGAAGAATCCAAAGTTCCTAGATAGTGAATTGGAAGTCATGGTAGACGAGATCCTGAGGGTAGAGCCACATTTGTTTGGCACATTGGTCCAACAGACCCCCATGTCGCAGAAAACCAAGATGTGGGCGAGGATCGTCGACAGGGTGAACGCACAATCACCATGTTTGCGCACAAAGGAAGACATCCAGAACAGGTGGTATGATGTGCGCAGGAGGGTCAGAGACCTACTCAAGCCAGCACACCGGCAGTGGCCCTCCTGCAAAACCACTATACCTCAGGCCCTGGGAGGAGAAGGTGCGGGCCATCCTACCACCAGTGAACGTATATGGACTAACAGACATCCCAGAGCCTGGTGAGTACACAACTAATATACACAATATTGTGTGCCAATACACACACATCACTCTCAAGGGGACAGTCAAACCATCCACCCCTAGCAAATCAACAGCAAACAAAAGATAATCATCCCAAGATGTGTATGTCAGTTAGATTAACACAATACATGCCATCTCATAGTGATATGTAACTGTGTCATGACATGTACAAACACAACAACAAATAGAGCAAGGCAGTGGTACAAATATAACCAACAAACACTGCCTGATATTTTGCCACCACTAGAACACCACCTCACAGGGAAGCTCACTTAAAGGAAGGAAATCTGTGTATGCTGGTGAAGTCAGTGTAGCCAATAGCATGATGGGAGTTGTAGTCACAGATATTGGTCACCCTCACAATTGGCCCATCAACACCACTCCGAAACATGCTCACATCACAGGGAGTGGACAAGGACTTACAAGATGGCTGACACTGGCTACTGCTGTGGGGAGCACAAGGCCCTGCTGGGAACTGTGCACCAACAAACAGCACAACACCACTGAATGACATCCTGAGAGTCAACCTGAACCCACTGCAAGGGTGGCATGCTTCATGGTGGGATAACTGGGCCAGGTGGAGAAGGATGGCCGGAAGTCCACCAAATACAACCAATGCTGGCCATGCACACACCTCAACATTCATAGTGAAATGCCCCAGGTATGCATGACAATGTGCTTCACCAATATCAACCTCTTACTGTGACAACTTAGGACAATGCAATGTACATGCACGCATCCAGAGGTACAGTCACAACTGTCAGGTGTGTGAACCATTGATGCCTGTAGAAACATTACATACAATGTGTGTCTCTTCCAAATACAGGTGACGATGATGGGGACACAGCAGCAGGTGAAGAGGAGTCCCTGTCCCAGGCTCCGGGGGACACAGAGCTCACTGGTGTGGAACAGCCTCTGCCCACCTCGGATGGCGAAGACCTACCTGGCACCTCCGGTCTGAGTCATCATGCAGCACCAGCTGGACCAACATCTGCACCCCCTGCACCCACCCCTCCAACAACTGCCAACATACAGACCACCCACGCCAACACGGACAGACCAAGGACCACCGCTGACAACAGCACAGGGTCCTAGGCCCACCGTGGAGCAACGGATGACAACACCACTAACAACCGCCAAGTGGGTCTCGGGTCACCTGTGCGTGCCACCGCAGGTCCTGCACGTGTCGCCAGGAGTGGTGGGAGGGGTGGTAGACATAGGTCACTGCTTGCTGAGGGGTCTGGACTGCATGATGACCCACAACTGGCACACATCGCTGATCCGTACCAGGATAGCACCGGAGAGGTCAGACAGGTAGTGGGGATCCTCAAGGACATACAACAGCAGCAGGCTGCCCATCATGCCCGCTTGGACTCCCACATGGCCCGTGTGGAGACACACATGGCCCGTGTGGAGACACACATGTCAGGCATGGAGTCCAAGTGGGATACATTGCAAGAACTCACAGCGGTGCATAGGGACATATTGACATGCCTCCGCCAGATTAGCACCAACATGGCCACACCTCCCTGTGTGCCCACAACATCTGGTGCTGCAACAACTGACACCGCCACAGGGAGGGAGGAGGACTCTGGTTGAGAGTCCCCTGCACCGCAGCAGCCTGCACGTGAGGGTCCCCCCACAAAGAAGAGGGGTCGTCCGAGGAAGGAAAACTGAGAGGTTGATGGCCACGTACATCCCCCAGGAAGCCAACACCTGTTCCGGAAATTCTCCTTTGTGTGCAAACGTTTCACCCTGTCGAATGCAACACTACTTTCCCACATGACATGGGGAGTTCAAGTTGGACTAATGTATCATGTGACTGTGGACTTCACTCAGGACATTTCTGCTACCAAGACTTCCAACTCATCTGGGAACTTTGGATCACAATCACAATGTACAGCACCCACCATCCTGTGCACTATACACACACACATTTCTGTAAATAAAATCACTAGTACACCATACTTGCCACTGTTGTTATTCAAATGTGGATACTGTTATGGTGATGATGTTCTGCTAAATTACACTGTGTATGCTAACTGCTACAGCAAGTACAACACCGTCGTGTGAGTCATGGTGACGTGATACATATGAGGGAGACACACCACTAGGACTACACAACACAGACACCAGGGCCATCGGACTCATCGCCCACAGTGATGTTGCCAAGAAATACAGTGGAATGCACAGACACCACACCTATTCAGAGTCTGTGTCAACTAGCCCACAGGTGCAGTAAGCAAATGTCAGTCAGATGTGTGACCACAGACAACGCACATCCCAAAGTGAAGCACTGGTTTATTACACATTTGTAACATGTTGTTACCACTACAAATGCAAGTTAATCCCACGTGGCAGTGGCCACACAGTCAACAAGTGCAGAAGATATGAAGTCCAGGGGTGTGTGGCACATCACCTGTAGGGAAACGACTGTTGCCACCCTGAAAGCTGAATCATGGTGTTGGGGGATCCAAGTTGACCAAACAACTCTGTAAGCACCCTGTGAAGGACAGACATGACACACAGTCAAAACCACTTAAGAACAGGACAGAACTGCAATACTCATGCCCTAAACATGTCACAAGATACCTACACAAAAGCACGTTTGCATGTCAACACTGTTGGGGAGTACAGACTACCTGTAAGGACACATCGCTGCAAGCATCCAGTCAAGTGGCACATGGCCACACTAAAACAGCACCAGGGCACCACCCACACATATCATGCAAACTCACATCATTCACATTGCATCTCCCTGGATACTCACACTCAGCTGAAGAAGTTGGTGATGAGCTGTGTGCGGACATCACCACCATCATCATCATCATCACTGGCATCGTGGTCCAGGCCAGGATCCTCCACAGGTGGCGGACGTTGGTCATCGTCATCCAGGATGAGAGGCAACTCCTTCCGCACTGCCAGGTTGTGGAGCATGCAGCAAACGATGACAATCTTGCACACCTTTGCTGGGGCATATGGGAGGGCCCCTCCTGTCTTGTCCAGGCAGCGGAAGCGGCTCTTCAGGAGACCAAAGGTCCGCTCGATCACTCTCCTGGGCCGACCATGTGCCTCATTGTAGCGCCTCTGGGCTGGTGTCACAGGGTTCCTGAGGGGTGTCAGCAACCACGGCATGTTGGGGTATCCGGAGTCACCTACAGACAGACAATTGCACATTAGCTGAGTTCAAAAAGTGGGCGGAATACAACATAGCAGAACACACACAATGGTACAAAGTCAGTACACACCGACAAGCCAGGCACGCTGGTTCGGCATCTGTGACATCATCCTCGGGATGCGACTACTCCTCATCACGTAGGCATCGTGAGCAGAACCGGGGAAACGGGCACACACATGTGTGATGGTCATATCTGCAAGACATACCACCAGCGCATTGATCGAATGGTAGTGTTTGCGGTTACGGTAGGCCTGCTCATGTGCCTGTGGTGGTACCAAAGCCACATGTGTCCCATCAATGGAGCCAATTACATGTGGCATCCTTCCCAGGGCATAAAAGTCACTCTTAACGTCAGTGAGTTGTCGACGTTTGGGGAAATAGATGAACTGGTTCAGGTTCCTCAACATAGCCACCAAAACATCGCGTAGCACACGGCTGAACATAGTCTGTGACATCCCACCAGCAGTCGCCACAGTGTGTTGGAAGGTACCGGTGGCAAAGAAATGTAGGGCTGCCATTACCTTCACCTTGGGTGTCAGCGCCGTAGGGTACGGCCGGCCCGGTTGCAGATGTGGTGCCAAGCGCACTGCCAAATCCTCAATCAGCTGCCTGGTGAAGCGGTACCGTCGGATGCTGTCATGTTCCACCATCGTTGCCAGGTCAGAGAATGGTCTATGGACAGCTGGAGCCCTGCAGTGCATAGGATGAAGAAAGAAAGATTGTCAGTCACCCCACAGATGTGCCTTTCACCATACTCAATTTCACATGATACATCATTACGAGACACAAGTACTTGATGTGTGTGCCATTCTGTTCGGACATAACTCGCACCTACATGGCCATCATCTAAGTTCTCAGTACAACATGTGTGCACAGCAGGTACCAGGGTGTGCTATGGGCAACCATTACGCTGTATCACAGTACCCATTTACTGCTGTCACGTTCCACACACACACCACAGTGACATGTCTGGACAGATGCGCCACAGGCATCACAGCACATTGACAGGTAGATTCCCAGGGACCCTGTCTTGCCACATGGACACTGGCATTACATGGCGTATCATGTACACGTCAGAAAAACAAACATGACTCCCACACGTAGTGGCCCCTGTTGCCTCCGCAGGACAGACATGGACGTCAGTGACACACACACGCACAACATCAAAGTCCATGCACAAACAACGTTGCTGTGGAGACTGTCTCCCATCGTGCACATGGAATCAGAGACATCGGAAACACAACATGCACACAGACTGTGGAGGGACATCACTATTGTGGCAATGGGTCATCCTGTTACGTACATGCCTTCCCCCATGGGACCCTGGGGTTATGTGACATGTCACACACATACACAACCTGGAAATGTGACCATGCCACATGCTCTGAAATGAACTGTTGCACATCACAGTGGTCATGTGCACAACACACAAAGGACCCTGTCCCCATGAACACATGCACAGCCTGGGTGTGGATGCCCACCAGTGCCACCACAGAAACCACATGTCAACCCCCATACACAGAAAAGGTAATGCAGCCTTACATGTCTTAGGAAACAGTGTGGAGTGGGTGTGGTGTTGTAGGTGTGCCCCTGTGTCTCTGGCAGGTATATGTGGCTGGCATATGTTCACCAGTGACAAGCATGGTGACATATGCGACTGACCTGTACAGGTACGCGTTGTACAGCAATGGACCGATCGGTGTGCCTGCCCGGCCCATTGCATGTGTTGTGCGCGGGTACGCGTTGTACCCCGAAATACGCGTTGTACAGCAATGGACCGATCGGTGTGCCCGGCCGGCCCATTGCATGTGTTGTGTGCGGGTACGCGTTGTACCCCGAAATACGTGTTGTACAGCAATGGACCGATCGGTGTGCCCGGCCGGCCCATTGCATGTGATGTGTGCGGGTACGCGTTGTACCCCGAAATACGCGTTGTACAGCAATGGACCGATCGGTGTGCCCGGCCGGCCCATTGCATGTGTTGTGTGCGGGTACGCGTTGTACCCCGAAATACGCGTTGTACAGCAATGGACCGATCGGTGTGCCCGGCCGGCCCATTGCATGTGATGTGTGCGGATACGCGTTGTACAGCAATGGACCGATCGGTGTGCCCAGCCGGCCCATTGCATGTGTTGTGTGCGGGTACGCGTTGTACAGCAATGGACCGATCGGTGTGCCCGGCCGGCCCATTGCATGTGTTGTGTGCGGGTACGCGTTGTACAGCAATGGACCGATCGGTGTGCCCGGCCGGCCCATTGCATGTGTTGTGTGCGGGTACGCGTTGTACAGCAATGGACCGATCGGTGTGCCCGGCCGGCCCATTGCATGTGTTGTGTGCGGGTACGCGTTGTACCCCGAAATACGCGTTGTACAGCAATGGACCGATCGGTGTGCCCGGCCGGCCCATTGCATGTGTTGTGTGCGGGTACGCGTTGTACCCCGAAATACGCGTTGTACAGCAATGGACCGATCGGTGCGCACGCATTGGCTGGGGCCTGGCATGGCAACGGACGCGTTTTCGTGGCTCCAACGAGTCTGATGCAGTGAATTCAGTTGGCCAGCCACAACAATGTTGCAAAATCATGGATGTCATGAATTTGAAGATTTGAAGGATGCTGTGGGCGTGTATTAGTGCTGCTATTCCATGGATTGGTCAGATTCAGAAGATGCAAACGACTTTGACCTATCACTTTGGACACATGGGACAGAATCTGCCTCTGCAGCACACATATAATGCTGGCTGTTCCCCTGAGAGCTCACTTGCCTGAACTACATGCTCCAGGACGACATCTGCCAACAACACTGCTGCTGTCTCTGCATCCTCTGGCTACTGCAATGGCACGTACTGTGGATAGAGCCCCAGCCTTCAGCCTTGAGGAGAACCAGGCCCTGCTGGACAGCCTCCTTCCACAGTACAGCAAGCTGTATGGGAAACCAGTGGAGCAGGTGAGTGTGCTGTCCACTGCCTTACCAATTGTGCATGTTGTCTGACTAGCAGGACTTACAGTGTGCACACCACTGGCTAGCATGCTCACTGAGTAGTTGTCACACCCCAAAGTGTGTAGTTACATGCACTGAACAGGTACAGTGCAGTAAAAGTGCATTCCAAAAAGGTTTACTCCCCATGCAATGACACCATGTAGTGACTGCTGGCAAACTGTTCATAGCCATTGTTGCACTGCCTATGTACATCATATGCCCCTGTGATTGAGACATGTATATCCAACTGTGTGATGCACGGATATGTTGCATGTGTAGTAATGTCTTTTTTCACTTTGTCATCCTCACCATAACATCTTGGTCGACCGTGTCAGGGATGCGGGTATCGAAGGAACAGCCCTTGAATGGACTAGATCCTTCTTAACTAACCGATCTCAGGCAGTCCATCTTGGCGGTTTTAAGACCCCTATGATTAAAACTGCCTGTGGAGTTCCCCAGGGATCTTCACTTTCCCCTCACTTATTCAACTTATATCTTCTCCCCCTGATCCATGCATTAAAAGAAAGGAACATTCAAACCTTCAACTATGCGGATGATTTCCAATTAGTACTCCCTATCAATAATTCCTCGGCCGCCATCCATGAATGCCAGTCGACAATGCTGTTCATCCGTGATTGGATGAACAGCAACCAATTGAAATTGAACCCAAATAAAACAGAACTGATCCTCACGGGAGGCTCACTTAACCCCTGGAGTTCCCAGTTCTGGCCTAGAGAACTGGGACAACCCCCGATCCCATCCAATCATGCCAAAACCCTGGGAGTCATGGTCAATAATGACCTCACCATGGAAACCCAAATAGGATCTGTAATTTCTACCTGCTTTTTCCAATTAAGGAAAATAAAGAAAATCAGCAGGTTCCTAACTCAGGAAGCAAAACTGCAGACAGTCCTCGCCATGGTGATCTCACATATTGACTATGCTAACTCCTTATATTTTGGCATCCCTGCCTATCTCATCCACCGTCTCCAACTGATACAGAACCAGGCGGCCAGATTGATTTTGCAGGCAAACAAACGCCAACACGTATCCCCCTTCTGAAGAAACTACATTGGTTACCTATATTACAGAGATGCGCCTTCAAGACGGGATGCATTATTTTTAAATCCTTGAATGGCAGAAACCCCAAATTCATTAACAGTCTGATCAACAGATATAATCCAACCCGTAACCTGAGATCCGCCCACATGCACCTTCTGATAACACCTTCTTTTAAACAGAAACGATTTGGCGGATCCAGGTTCTCCACATTGGGCCCTAGATACTGGAACTCTATGCCCCTAGAGATCAGATCCTGCACAGATCTCATGACCTTCCGCAAACTCCAAAAAACATGGCTCTTTAAACAGGCATTTGCGTAATCACTCGAACAAATTGTCACACATCACCTTCCCGAGCAGCGCCAAGAAACCAATCCGGTGTACGAGCGCTATATAAATCAGGTATAACATAACATAACATAACAGGTCGATGCCCACCAGAAGCAGGAAATCTGGCTGACCATCGCCCGGAAAGTAAGATCCGTGGGGGTCTACAGGCGCAGGATCCGCAACTGCCAGAAGAGGTGGCAGGACCTTCGTGGCTGGACCCGGAGGATCGCAAGGGTCCAGCTGAAGCTGTCGCCTCCTCGCAGGAGGGGCGGACACCGGACCCTGACCCCCCACATGCTCCGGATCCTGGCGGTGGTCTTCCCTGACCTGGATGGGCAGCTGAAGGCCAGACAGCAGCAAGGAGGGGGTGAGTCCATGACTGCACTGTGCACTTTGTCTGACATGCTATGTGCCCTCCTCTGGCCTGGTTAAACTTCCACAGTACATCAGTCATGTGGTCCAGGACCCATGCCCCTCATTTGTGACATGCCCACTTCTCCTCTGATACTCATATGTGTGGCCCTTACAGTCAGGAAATTGTGTCACTTGGGGACTGTGTCATTGCATTTAGCTTCGCTCAAGGTGGGGGACAGCATTTGTTCCCATGACTATGTTGTGGGATTCATGTGTGGGTCAATTGCTTACACAATGCCTAAGTTCTGACATGTAATCTGGGTGTAACTTTGATATGTGGTCCACTTGATGATCTGAATCACCACATGTCCCTGGGGAATTTGGCACACACCCATGCTGCCGGTGGGAACAATGTTTGGGCCTCAGGAGTATGTGTATCAAGTGTGTCACACGTGCTCAGCAACATGCCTACTGTCCATGACTCATTCCTCTTACAGGTGGAGCTGGACAGTCATGCCTACTCCAGGGCATACAATACACTCTGTACTCCCACTCCTGTGTACCATCTGGCATGTTGTGCTCAGTGAAATGTTCTCTCAGGTGTCTGCCTCTGTGTCATTGTGCTGTGTCCTCGTTGTCAGGACTACTGGTATGTTTATCGGTTAGGGCTCAGCATGCCAGCGGAGATGTGACCATGATAGACGAAACTTCTGTGATTTTTAGGTGTCTGATCACTTGACTGTGCACACAGGTGTATGCGACTGTGACTTTCAGGCAGCTGTTTCTCATTCACAGCACACTGTGAGGTGCTCATGTTCAGAGAGTTGTGTTTCATGTCCCCCATATGTCCAATTGGTATGACGTGGACAAGTAGTAGTACTGATGATGTGGTTTTTGGGGGATGGACATGTGCACTTGTCAGTTACATAACTTGCATTCCCCATGTCCTAGAATTGTGACACAGTGCAGACTGTTGTTGGCTGGCTGCCATGCCCATGTGACTGGAGACAGTGATGTATGACTTTGCACGCATGCCTGTGTCATGGCATTAAACTTCCTAAGAGTGATCCTGCAGGGGAGTGACATGTGCAACATGCACCCCATTGTGGCATTGACTATCCGGACATGGGTGTATCATGGTGTGTGGTGCTGGTATGCATCACATGCATTTCTATTTAGACTCTGGCCATCCCTTCATCCGGACACCTGCACTGACTTAGTGGCAAGAGATGTGTTGTGTGCATGTTCACATACTTCACCGTGTTCCCTGCAATGTCCAACAACTGTGTAGGTGGTGCATGTGTCCACACTGGGGTCTTACCATCAGACAGGCACCAGACAGATGGGTGCAAGGGCAGAAGGGGTGTGAGTCCCATGGTTGACCATCAGACTGACAATTGGCTTCCACAAATCTGTGTGAGGACTTTAGGCAATGTTCAACTAAGGATGCCTGGGCTGGCTCTGTGATGTGCTGTACTTACTGTGGTGTGTGCGTTCAGTGCAGGTGACTGATGTTTGTCTGTTTCCCTAATTGTTTGCAGATACATCCACGGCCACAGGAGGGGACAGCTCCACGGACCAGGAGGAGCAGCGGAGCCAGACTGGGTCAGCGTCCGACGAGTGGTCAGAGGGACCCAGTGGCACGGAGGGCGAGGGGAACCACACCGAGGAGTCCTCAGCACCATCCACCTCAGCTGAGGACCACAGCAGCTCGGAGGATGACTCCCTTGTGGAGGCGGGTGTCAGCAGCCACCAAAGTCAAGCTAGTCTGTCTGGCCCCGCCACCACCACCACCACCACCGCCCTCCCATTGGCTCCCATTCCTGAGGTCCGTGGAGGCTCCCGTGCTCGGGAGCGTGTCTCCTTCATGCCAGGCACCGCACCCCCTGCCCCTGTGTCACCTGCTGCCCTGAGTGAGGAGTCTGTGTACCTCCTTCGGCAGCTCCATGTAGGGCAGACAGCAATGCTGACTGTCCTCCATGCACATACCACTCTGTTGACACAGCTGGTGTCGTTCATGGAGGGCATCTCGACGGGTATGTCTGCCCTACAGAGGAGCAATAGGTCCATGGACTCCTCCCTGATGGCAGCAGTGTCCCTCCTCCAACAGTCCCTCACCCCTCCCACCTCTGCCCCATCCACACTTCCTGCCCCCCTACCTGTCCAAAGCACATGCACACCTGCACAATCACCCAAACACACAGACACGAGCAGCACAGACACACCCAAGAGAAAGGCAAGACGTGCACACAAGCATCCTCAGGGGACTGATACCACAGACACAGAGGATGGGGAACACACACACACACAGGCATCCACAGTCACTCTGCAGTCCTCCAAATCCTCTCCCTCCAAGACCCCTTCCCTTGCCTCACCTGCTACCCCACATACACAGCAGCTCTTCCTGTGTGACCTCGGCCTCTTCCCCTCCAATCCTGCTGATCCAGCATACCGGGGGAAGAGGAAGTCCACCCACACAGAGGGGAGTGCCCCTCGCCCCGGACGCCCTCCCCCAGGCGCAGGCAGACACAGGACCCCATTCGGAAGTCCCCCCGGACCAGGAAGAGCAAGACCCCACCACCACCACCACGCAGCTCCACCACCCAGTCTCTCTGCTCCATCCCCCAGGCCACCACTCCACAGGTTCACCCACCACACCCTGCCCCAGGTTCCCCCACATACCGATACCGCATCCCCAGACTGCTTAGGCCCTCCCCCCCTGCCACTTGCTCTTCCACACCCAACCCAGACGCTCTGCCTGTTAGTGCCACTGGTGTGGGGACCGGGTCCCCCTCTGTCCTGCCCACCTCATCTGCCCACCCTTCCACTCCCTTGGAGTTATGCACTGCAGTGGAGTCCACAACCACCCCGTCTGACTTGGGCACTGCAGTGGGGACCCAGTCCACTACATCAGACCAGCCCACTGCAGTGGTTGCAGCACCCACACCAACTGACTTGTGTAGCACGGTGGTGCTGGCCCCCCTGAGTCAGACACCTCCACTGCAGTTGCCGGTGACACTCCTGCACCCACCACCCCTTCACTGCCTCACTCTGCCATCCCCTGATCCTGTCCTTGCGGTGCCTGGCCTGCCCCTTGTATGCCCCTCCAAGGGGGATGTCCCCTGTCCGTACCAGTGCAGGCAAGCAATGGGTGACCAGTTGTCACTTGTCACCCTGTTGGGACATGGATTTTTGACTGGCCATTGGCCTTAGTTTCTTTTGGACGTCAACTTTTAATTTTACATTAGCTGAATAAAGCCTCTTTTTGTTTAATTGAGGTGTTTCTTTTGATGTACATGATGTAGATGAGTAGCATCCTGCATTTGCAGTTGTTATAGTGTTCAGTTCAGGAAAATGAAGTGTTGCTGTGATGGACTCCATGTGGTCCATGGGATATGTGTCCTGTTCTACTCTGGATCTATGGCATCCTTTGCTGCAGTCTGAGGGTGTAATGTTCAGCATTTGACACAGGGATGTACGTTTTGCATTTGTAAAGGAACATCTTTGTCTTACACTGATGCACATCTGGTGGGCTTACCACTGTTCAATGTTCCGATTTCCCTGACTGTGTGCCCATCTCCACTGGACATGCAGTTTTGCACATCAATGTTGAAGGACTCATCTGTGTATACAGTGCAACTGGCTTGACACGTGTTTTGGGTGTATGCAGATGACTGACGTGACACTCCCGTACCCAGGCTGATGTGAGCAGAGCCTTCTGTGTGTTGTAGTTGTTGACTCACTGACGGAGTGTCCTGCTGACATGTTTGAGTCGTGCACAGACAAGGTTTGGCACAGCGGACCTTCCACAGGAGTGGAGTGCCCTCATGGCAGTGTGTAATCCCGTGACTTGCGTGTGCCCGTGTTGTGTGTTGTGTAAGCATGTCTGTGCGTGTTCCCTTCCCTTTTCCTACACAGGCTGTGTCCCTAGGGATGTTCCTGTTTGTGTTGCTTGCAGAGTTGGTCTGTGTTCATCCAGCATCTTGGACCTGGTTTCTCTGTGATGTGGTTGCATGGCAAACTAATGTTCATGAGGTTGTCATCCCAGGTTGTCTTTGTTGTCAGGGCTGGGGATGTGGGCAAACGGTGATGGGACACATTCTGTATTCCCCTTGGCACTTGTTGTTTACACAAGTCATGTGAATTTCAGTTTGTGGTAGCTTTCAGTGATTGTGACACGGTGTGTGTGTGACTGCTGCCACTCCTCAGGGTCAGAGCTGCAATGTTGGAAGTTGTGTACGTATGTTCTTTGTGTGTCACCTTGGCTTCTTCGTAGGTGTGTGACTATGGCCAGGATCCCATTGATTGTGGTGGATTTCACATCATGCCCATGTACGGCGTACTGTGCTGTGTGTCAGACATTGACGAGTCTTATTGACTGGCCATGTGTGATGGGTATCTGCACCTTAGTTCCCCCACCACCCCTGGAATTGTCATGGGTGCATGTGCACTGTCACCAGTCCATGTGAGCTTCACTGCTGCACATTGGTGGAGATCAGGGTGTGTGGTGTTGAGTGTGCAAATGTGAGTTGTTGCACGGCTAGACCCCTACCTCCATATTGGCCTTGTCTGGCAGGCCGTGCTGATTGATTAGAGCTTGTGTAGGTGTGATGGTAGTTTGTTGCTCAGGACACATGGCTGTGGTTCACAGTGTGAACGACATCTACCTTTGTCATCACAGTGGGATTGTCATGCAGGCTAGTGTCAGCACAATGTGGGGTTCTTGGGGGTAGTGCTGTGGTGGGTCTGTCTCTTGCTGTGTTAGTTGCTGTTCCTACAAGCTTGTGTGACATTTGTAATTTGGCCTCCCTCTCAGCTGACGATGCCTGATTGCCCACATAGGGGTATTCGATCCATGAGTAACTTTTGTATGGCACTGTATACACATCTGTGTGATTGGAGTTCAGGCCTCCTCATGTGTTGTGTGGTTGCCTGGGGACACTGGCACACTCCTCCATCACCTGTTGTGTTTGAAATGCAGTGTGAGTCTGCCTGTTTGTGTTTGTGCATTTGCACCACTGCATTGGCATTTCTGTAGTGTGCCATTGTCTGTATGTTGTTTGTTTGGTTTCCCCAGCTGTCCCTGGGACTCCTAGGTCATCAGTCAGCACAGTGATCATGGTTTGTATGTCCCATTGATGCCATGGTATGGTATTTGTTCACCTGACATCGACAGTCTCCACAGGATATCTACATTTGTGTGTCCATTGGTGCAGATATGTGGCTCAGCATTATGATGGTCACTTCTGTCATTGTGTTATTTGTGAATATTGACAATGTGGCCCCAATGGGTGATGTTTGTATGCACATGGCCAAAATGATGTTTCTGTGACACTGCACTGTTTGCCCCGCCCAATCTATGTTGCTATGGGACACAAGCACTACTATGCCACTGATGTGTTTGTTGTTGTGTGACCAGGATTCATCCATACAGTTTGGCTTTCGCAGCTTTTACCATGACTACACTTACCTTATGATCACCGTGGTGATGGGGCTTTAGGCCCCATGGCCACACTGTTCAAGAGGTGCATCAGCTATGGACCCCACACTTACCTTTTGGTCACTGTGGTGATGGGGCTTTAGGCCCCATGGCCACACTGTTCAAGAGGTGCATCAGCTATGGACCCCACACTTACCTTTTGGTCACTGTGGTGATGGGGCTTTAGGCCCCATGGCCACACTGTTCAAGAGGTGCATCAGCTATGGACCCCACACTTACCTTTTGGTCACTGTGGTGATGGGGCTTTAGGCCCCATGGCCACACTGTTCAAGAGGTGCATCAGCTATGGACCCCACACTTACCTTTTGGTCACTGTGGTGATGGGGATTTAGGCCCCATGGCCACACTGTTCAAGAGGTGCATCAGCTATGGACCCCACACTTACCTTTTGGTCACTGTGGTGATGTGGCTTTAGGCCCCATGGCCACACTGTTCAAGAGGTGCATCAGCTATGGACCCCACACTTACCTTTTGGTCACTGTGATGATGGGGTGTTCGACCCCATGGCCACAGTGGTCATGGTCTGCTTGCATTGTGGAGGCCACACACATTTATGTGTGACACATGTGATAGTGGGTCACATTGTATGTTCAATGTCATGTTCAGTGTTGTAGGCATTTGACACAGACTACACACGCTTGTCATGGTGTTGGGGGGGGTGTAATTTTCTGTCATTCCTTATGTGGGAGTATGCTGGTTGTGTCATGCATTACCCGTCCTATGAGTAGGGGTGGTGGTAGTGGCAGTCATCCATCCCCCTATGGGTGGGGATGGCAGTAGTGACAGGCATCCAGGCCCCCATGAGTAGTGGTGGTGGTAGTGGTAGGCATCCATCCCCCTATGGGTGGGGATGGTAGTGGTGACAGGCATCCAGGCCCCCATGAGTAGGGGTGGTGTTAGTGGTAGGCATCCAGCCCCCCCTGAGTAGGGGTGGTGGTAGTGGCAGGCATCCAGCTCCCCTGAGTAGGGGTGGTGGTAGTGGCAGGCATCCAGCCCCCCCTGGGTAGGGGTGGTGGTAGTGGTAGGCAACCAGCCCCCCCTGAGTAGGGGTGGTGGTAGTGGTAGGCATCCAGCCCCCCCTGAGTAGGGGTGGTGGTAGTGGCAGGCATCCAGCCCCCCCTGAGTAGGGTGGTGGTAGTGGCAGGCATCCAGCCCCCCCCTGAGTAGGGGTGGTGGTAGTGGTAGGCATCCATCCCCCTACGGGTGGGGATGGTAGTAGTGATAGGCATCCAGGCCCCCATGAGTAGGGGTAGTGGTAGGCATCCAGCCCCCTATGGGTGGGGATGGTAGTAGTGACAGGCATCCAGGCCCCCATGAGTAGGGGTGGTGGTAGTGGTAGGCCTCCAGCCCCCCCTGAGTAGGGGTGGTGGTAGTGGCAGGCATCCAGCCCCCCCTGAGTAGGGGTGGTGGTAGTGGCAGGCAGCCAGCCCCCCCTGAGTAGGGGTGGTGGTAGTGGCAGGCATCCATCCCCCTATGGGTGGGGATGGTAGTAGTGGCAGGCATCCATCCCCCTATGGGTGGGGATGGTAGTAGTGATAGGCATCCAGGCCCCCATGAGTAGGGGTGGTGGTAGTGGTAGGCATCCAGCCCCCTATGGGTGGGGATGGTAGTAGTGACAGGCATCCAGGCCCCCATGAGTAGGGGTGGTGGTAGTGGTAGGCATCCAGCCCCCCCTGAGTAGGGGTGGTGGTAGTGGCAGGCATCCAGGCCCCCATGAGTAGGGGTGGTGGTAGTGGTAGGCATCCAGCCCCCTATGGGTGGGGATGGTAGTAGTGACAGGCATCTAGGCCCCCATGAGTAGGGGTGGTGGTAGTGATAGGTATCCATCCCCCTATGGGTGGGGATGGTAGGAGTGATAGGCATCCATCCCCCCCTCAGTAGGGGTGGTGGTAGTGGCAGGCATCCAGCCCCCCCTGAGTAGGGGTGGTGGTAGTGGCAGGCATCCAGCCCCCCCTGAGTAGGGGTGGTGGTAGTGGTAGGCATCCAGCCCCCCTGAGTAGGGGTGGTGGTAGTGGTAGGCATCCATCCCCCTATGGGTGGGGATGGTAGTAGTGACAGGCATCCAGGCCCCCATGAGTAGGGATGGTGGTAGTGGTAGGCATCCAGCCCCCCCTGGGTAGGGGTGGTGGTAGTGGTAGGCATCCATCCCCCCCTGAGTAGGGGTGGTGGTAGTGGCAGACATCCAGCCCCCCCTGAATAGGGGTGGTGGTAGTGGTAGGCATCCATCCCCCTATGGGTGTGTGTGGCATTGGTGATGCCCATCCCACCCCTATGGTTGTGCTGTTGCTAGTGTACGTCATTTGTGCATCCCTATGTGTGTGTGACATATTTTGGGTACGTGTAGTTTGTTTGTATTGTTGGTGTTTGACTTACCGTCTGCGCCGTATGCGTCCGTACCGGTCCCGGTAATAGATGTAGAGTATAGGTAGGACCTGCGCGATGGGATTCATGGTTGGGTCGTCTCGTTCGGGTTTCTCGTGTCTCCGACTCGTACTCGTCGCTGGCTTGTTCGTCTCGTAGCCGTGGATCGTCTTGTGGCGCGAAACGGAGCTTATGTGCGGCTCTCCCGGATGCTGAAACGTGCCGGACGTAGCGACTGGTTCGGCGCGTACGGAGCGCGCATCGTACTAGTCCGGCCGGAAGGTGCTGTGTATTTGGTTCCGTGCGACTCGATTCGGCGTTTACGGATCTGGCTCGGGCGGGGAACAGGAGCTGGTTTGGGTGAGTACGGCTGGCTCGGGAAATGGATTGTTATACGCATCGTACTTGTTCGTCCGGACGGGTGTACGAATCGGTCGGGAAACACGCATTCGGCTGGGTTTTTTTCCGGACGAATACTGTTAGGTGCCCTACCGGCCGAGATCGGAATCGGTCCCCAGGTTTTTATTTTTATTAAATGCATGTTCGGTGTCAATTCATCGTTCTATCATTTTAAACAAGTAAGTAACATGTAATAATGAGACATAGGGTGAGTTTCTGCCTTGTGTCACCATTTCAAGTGATGGATGCCCACAATGTACCGATAATAAGACAGCAGCATACGTGCCTGCTGCATATAGAAAATTTTGCGGAACATTTTGCAGCAGAAAAAGAAAGAATTCGTTTTACTTTTATTTGCCCGTTGACCTTTATGAATAAGAAAAATATTTTGAGCAATAACAGCATTTTTTTAAAAAAAACTTCTGTCTACAGAAAGTTCGCTCGTGTTCTCGCCTAGAAAGCAAACACGTCTCTGACGCAGCAGCCTGACCACCGGGCAGTAAAGAACTCTCATACAGACAGAGAGGATGAAAAATCAGTCAGCAGAGAGCTCTCTCTCCAGGAAGCAGAGACCTCAGAGACACATCAAGAAGTCCTTCTCAGGCTGCTGAAAGGTCTCGGAGACAAGTCGCTGACCGCAGCTGTGCGAGGAAACCCCTCCTTCCATCCGGGTGTCTGTCTGACCGCCTTCAGAATCTAACTGACAGTAAACTCTGTTGAAGGCGCCCTCACGGCCTCTCTGCGCGCCCGAGTCCGGGCGGTTCCCGCACCATGCTGCGCCTCCTCTGCCTCCTGCTGCCTCTCGGGACAGGTAAGAGCATCGACGCAAACCCCGGATGAAGAGGCGGGTGGATTCACAGACATATATGGAGATAACGTGGGTAGGGGTCACAGACGGATATGAAGGTAAAACTACCCTCTGGCAATGCGGGATGGAGGGGATCAGGGGTGAGCAACGCTAGGGCGTGGTGGGAGTTTGGGGTTGTTGTCTTTTGAAGTGTTATTTTCGACTAGCAAGCTCATTTAAAGTGGGGCAGAAAACTGCCGCCCCCCTCTTCGGTTGCAATAATAAATCACCTGCAAGCAGCCAGGTGTAATTGAGCCACCAGCCCCCTTGTGCCCCCTGGAGACAACACCCTGAGAATCGAACATGATTCTTAAACTGTGCACGAGGGTGCTGTCTGCCACTGTGCTGGATGCATGTCACACTGGTGTAACACCGTTTCCCACTAGAGAGCCCACTAACACTGCTGGTTGTCACACAGCAGTGCACACTGACTAAGACTGTGAAGGGTGTTACACCGTGTTGCCGCCAAAAGTGTAGTGGGAGCCAAACACGGCTCCCAGGTAAAAACAGAGTAACTATCTGCTAACACCGGTCTGGGCTTTACACTAGTGCCTGCTCGGGATCACACTAGGCCCAGGGTCTATGGTAACAGGGTCACTGTAGGGTCCTGCAGTGCTAACACTGTGCAGGGTGTCACGCTAGTGTCTGTTGTGGATCACACTAGAGGTGGGTGAGCCAGCAAATAACAGGGAGAGCTCAGCCAGAGTCAAGCCAAAGTATTTCTTTAACATGCAGAAGTCTTTCACTTTAAGACAGCAGAATATGTTTGTTCAGTGCACACCCCGAATCCACGTATTGGAAGTTGCTCTTATATCTGATGACGAAGAAAATGGAGGCTCTGTAATCTAAAATATTTGCCTAGGATAACAAAAATTGGTCAAGTGGGAAGCCAGGATTAGTCCCAGATTTTCTGGTTTAACATTATGTAATTCACCCCAAAATGGCTACCTCTTCCTTTCATTTTTAATACCAAAGGTTTATGGTTACAGAAAAACTGCAGACTTACACATATGAATTATAAAACTCGTGCCTGCTTTGGCGCTAGGCAGCAGTTTGAGCACCAGTGCAGGCAGAGAGCAGAAATGCACCTTGCAATTTTAATAAGGTGCATTCCTGCCTTTTCACGCAACTCAGCAAGGTGCCTTGCTGCGTTGCATGAAATATCGATAAATATGGGCCACAGTGTCTTTGAGATTTGTGCAGCATCTATGTTGTTTCATTTTGTTTAGAATAGTAAATTTTTTGAGAAATTGGCAAAATAGGTAAGTAAACTTGTCCAAAATCAAAAGGGTTCCAAATCAAATATGGTTGCGGCTGTTACTGTACATAGAATGCCATTTGCCATAGCCAGGGTAGGTCTCTGATATAAGTGAGTTCTTGCTGAGGACCTTTGTGCTAAGCAGCTCCGAAATACAACAGAAGCATCCTTCCTTCTATGTCCACTGGTTTTCTCTTCTTAGTTCACACTCTTTTAGGTTCTGAGTTTTATTAACTTTTATTGCACATTGTGTTCAAGAGAGAGAGAGAGTCTTTTTTGAAAGCAGGTCGATTCTAACAGGGTGGTGTGGTGGAGGTGAGAACTATGGCTCACACTGCTGACTGATAGGTTCATTAGTCCCCACTGCATCTGAATAAACCACTAACCCAGTTAGGGCCGGAACGGCGCAGGCCTGGGTCTCCAGTGGGTCCATTGCACAAGCTGCATGTTTCGAAGATGTCTGTCTGTTGTATTTTTGCTGTTTTTTTTATTTTAACAGGCGATGTCAACAAGACCTTAAATTTCTACTCCTTGACAACTACTTCGATACATGCACAAGCTGTTCTACGTTTCCCTCTTTGACTAGTTCCTTCAAGACGGACACATGACTCTTTCAGTCTCCTGTTCTGTCCCCAATTACATTCCTAGGTGCGTCTTTGTGTTATACTTGAGGGACTTTGAATCCACTTAATGATGTATTGTTAAACTATGACTCTTATGAATCCCCTTATGTACCTCTTGTAAACATTATCACATAACATGTAAAGCGCTCTGATATCTTAGGGTCTAGCTAGTGGTATATAAAACTCAAAATAATAATAATAATAATAATGCTTTGGTTTTAATTCTGGACACACAATGGTAAAGCGTAGGTGGCAGGCAGGAGCCACTTTACATATCAGCTCGTTTTGGGCTCTTAGTCCAAGAGGACCTCAATCTGAGCCAGAGCCAGGCCTTTGACTCGAGCCTTAAGTGGCTCGCCCACCTCTAGAACACACTAGGTATATGCAGGCCACTGGAATTATGCCATTATGCAGCCGTGGTGTGTTTTGCATAATTATGGATTTGCTGCATTTTCTGCATTTGCCTCATAATCCATCATCAACTGCATAATCTGCAGATTTTACTAGGAAAAAAAGGTGTTTCTCAATCAATCAGGTTGGATTTGTAAAGCGTGGCCAATCACTTGTGAAGGTGGTTGGGATCAGTCAAAAACCCAGTTCTTGAGTCCCGTTCTGAATTCCTGGAGAGAGGATGATGTCCGGAGATAGAGGGGATCGTCCTTCCACGACTTGGCGGTGAGGACTCTAGCTCAAAAGGATCAAAAGTTACTTATAAACTTGGCGTCATGTGTTCCTGTGCAGTGAAAGACCCTTTGCAAAAGCTGACTAGTCATCTTTCAATTGCTTGTAGCTGCATTTGGTTATTAAGCAGGTATTAATGAGGTGAAGTCTTTCCACACTCAGTGTTACCATGAGTAAAAATGACAAAATAATGTGAAGTAATACTATTGATCCAGCGGTGTACTAACAGCAGGTACTCCACTATCATATACTCACCTGGGCCCATATAACTTCACTTACACCAAAACACCTTTCATCTATCAGGATTAGTTATTTCTCATTAAACTAAACCTTTACTGATCAAAAAGTTCTTTCCTCTGGTCAATGGACCATTAGATGAACTAGTTGATGGCGATATTTAACCTAACTTATTAAACATTCTCTATTTAAATGAAATAATCGCAGACTCGGGAAGTTTTAAAATCTTTATCTAAATTAATTGAGTGTGAACCATCTCAAAGTTTCAGTACGAACACCCTCATTCTTAAGAGTCAATTCAATCAAATCGCATTTAAATCAATAGCAATTCAGATCCATATAATAACTATGCTCAGAAAGAAGAGGACAGAGAGAGAAGAACATCTATCAATGCGATGAATTCATTGTTACCCAGAATGGTGTGAAGACCAAACCCTCTGGCCAAAGGGCTGGCAAGGGTCCACAGGATAGATTCAGGAGACAAAGACTTCAGGATAGGAATTAAGACAGGATACTTCACCTCTCTAAATACCGACGACTGCGTCGCACCCCTCTCTGACACTCTCTTCCTCCTCGTGGTTCTTCCGCGATCTTCTTTCTAACCCAATTAAATTAACTAGATGGTTCTGCATTCGAATTCTTCATCAGCGTCTCACAGCATCAGCACCACCCCCAGCACCGACAGCATCCCGAGCTCTGTATCGCCTCTGCTGCTTCCGCTCCCAACAAGCTAAACTAACTAACTAAAACTACCTCAATTATACCTTTCTATTACCATGTACCACCCATTATTGTTTCAATTTCGTAAAATACTAACTCTGATTGGACAGGCGAGAGGGGGATGATCGTCACACCATACTGACATTTCACTTATTTCATTAAACCATTGTTTTCAAGTCCCTCCCCACAAACTTTATTAAATCCCTTCCGTTCCCATACATCTCCAAACTTTATTAATACAAAATGTTGCAACTTAATGAATAAAGCTTCTTCATATGCACTCTTCACCCTCATGTTCCCAGGGCACATCTTCGCTGGCCTTGGACGCGTGACAAGTCCTTACTCATTGGTTCACACTGTCTCCCGAGTGCGCATGCGTGGGGCTACGTCAGTCAGCTCAATTTCAGACAAGTTTTGAGGCCCAAATGCGCACTAATAATAAAGTCAAAAGAAGAAATGTTATTTCTCAAAATAAAATGATTTCACTGTATACCACCAACCTCTACTCTAACCCACTCCATTTTTTATTATTCTATCTGCATTTGCGTTAGTATAAAACTTATTTTCTATTTCAGCCAAGCAGGTGCATTGCATGTGAGTTTCAAGCGGCCATTTTTAGTACCTTTGCGCAGGCGCATGAATTTCCCTCCAAGCATTAATACGTCATACTACGTAGATGCAGTAGACGCATGCGCAGTAAAGACCCCGTGTTAAAATGCATCTTAGTCCTTTGTTCATGTTATTGCAGTTAGTAAACACATAGGCAAGCTTCATTTTCTTCCGCGTGTAAAGGAAATGCTTATTATTAATCACAAAACACGTTGTTAGTAATTCGTTAGTAAGTTAAACGAGAGTATTGCTTCCGAGCAAGTCTCATGTATGAGTCCTTGCTCCATCACTATCACAAAATGTGCTGCATTATGCAACATGATTTGCCTTTTCTTGCTGCATTATTAAGTCAACCCTGATGCATAATTTTGTCCTCCCTCCCATGCTGCATAATTTCAGTGGGCCTTGGTATATGGTAACACTGTACTGAAGGTCATTGTAGTATCCCCACTAACAGTCTGCTGAGTGTCATGTAAGTGTGCCTTGTGCCACGAAAGTGTGCCTTGTTACACGAAAGTACCAATAACATTTCTGTCAGCCTGGCACTTTAATGCTCGAAAGCCCGTAAACACATCTGCGGAGTGCCTCAAGGTTCATTGCTCAGTCCCACCATCTTCAATGCATACATGATCCCTCTGGCCAACGTCATCCGTGATCACAACATTAAATTCCTCTCCTACGCAGATGACATGCTGTTCATTCTCTCCCTCTTGTACAAGAGCCCCAACACAAGAAACAAGTTCACCATATGCATGACCCAAGTCGCTAACTGGATCAAAGTCAACAGTCTCAAGTTCAACTCCGACAAGACACAAGTAGTGATCTTTGGCAAGAAAACTTTACCATGGGACTCCAACTGGTAGCCTGCTGAACTTGGAGTATAAAAAAGTGATGGATGGAATGCTTGAATTAATCTCAGCTACTGGTAATTACTCCGGTTGCATCCTTGTCCATCGTTATTTTGCACACCACGCCACCTCAGTTTGGACCCAGCTATATGCAAATCAGTCTTGACCATGCACCAATGAGAATAGTCCAGCCTGAGCTGCCAAGCAAAGTCCTCTTTGAACTGGAACACAATCGATCCAGGACCAGTTTTGCCATTGTTATGGGCTCATCAGCCGGGTATAGCTTGGCTCCAGTGACACAGTGTGCACAGGGCCTACATCTGAACATA
The DNA here is from genome assembly GCA_963921515.1 of Calotriton arnoldi. Taxonomy (NCBI): domain Eukaryota; kingdom Metazoa; phylum Chordata; class Amphibia; order Caudata; family Salamandridae; genus Calotriton; species Calotriton arnoldi. Next base: position 1,127,455 of record CAWUFW010004561.1, on the reverse strand, counting down.
CCGCCACACTTAGCTCATCAAAAATCAAAGTGATGGATGGATTGCTTGAATTTATCTCAGCAGTGGGGATCGCCAGGCCACATTCCAATACAAACTCACATCACACCAATTCTCAGGGAACCACACTGGCTCCTGACACACAAACGTGCTGAATTCAAACTCCTCACATACACATTTAAGACCCTACACAACTCAGGCCCCACCTACCTGACCAATTGCATCTCCTTCCACCAACCATTCAGACACATGTGCTCTGGAGGATTCCCACTCGGACACATCCCACACATACACAGAACCAGATCAGAAGGATGGGCGTTCTCTTACATAGCTCCTGAAGTGTGGAACGACATCCCACTCCACACCAGAGCCTCCTCCTATCTTCTCGAATTCTGCAAGACGCTGAAGACCTGATGTTGAAAATTGGGTTACTTGTTTAGCAGAGTGAAACCCTACTCAAGCACTAGCCACAATTTCTGTCAGGGTGAAGTCACAAGCAAACCCCAAATTAACCTTTGCTTAACCTTCAGGTAGCTTGCCACAAAGCAGTCGGGCTTAACTTAGAGGCAATGTGTAAGGTATTTATACAGCACTTTAAACAGCCATAAGGTAAAAACACAACACAAGAAAAATCCCACACCAGTTTTGAAAAATAGAGTAAAATGTAATAAATTATTTGACACCAAAACCAATCAGTAGAACCAAAGATGTTCAATATTAAAAGTTTAACTGAAAATAGTGCTTAGAAGCTCAAAGTGCCAACTGTGGTTATCTGGTCGCACCGGACCGGGACAAAGTCATACGTTCAGGGCTACTGTGATGAATTGAGGGCCGGTTACAGGGACTCAGTTAGGCCTGCTGAACAAGAATACCTTAAATCCTGGTTGCGGAGCATTGCGAGATCCCACGTCGAGGATGTGTCATGCAGCAGAGACGATGCAAGGTCCTCGTGTGGAGATGCGGCGCACAGCAGTGGTTCCATAGAGTTTGCGGGGCTTGCAATGCAGAGTCCTACGTCGTTGTCAAGGATGCTGTTGACAAGGGGTCAGTGAAGTGAAGGCCTGCGTCGAGCATGCGTCGCAAAGGGGCTCCGATTCAGAGTTTATGACCCGATGCGTCTCACTGTGTTGATTCTGCTGGGACCACAGCTGGGCTGGTAGACCACCTTCAGGCCCACTTCCAAAGGTCTAAGACTGGGGTGGCACCACTTGGAAGGGTAGGACTGACAGCACGCAGAGTCAAGGTGCTGGGTTCAAGGTGGTTGGAGCCTTTTGTCCCTTAGTCACGGATCAGGAGGCCAGCCAACTAGCCCTTGGAGTCACTCTGGTGGTTCTGGGTTCAAGAAGCAGGTCCGGTTTGCCACTCAGGAAGCAGGACAGCAGGGCAACAGAGTAGCAGTCCTAGTGGCAGAGCCACTTAGCAGTCCTTCTACAGGTCCCGAGGTGTACTGAAGAGCTGAGTTGACCTGGTGGCCACTTTGAAGTAGGAGAAGGTTCTAGAGGTTTCCAGCCCACAGAGGTGTTTGGAATTTCCTGCATCCCTGCCTTGGCCTCAGATTGCCTGGGGTCACAATAGACCAGAGTCAAACCCTTTGTAAGTGTGCTCAAGCAGAGTCTTTGTGATGTGCAAGTGTGGGAGGTGTCAGCTCCTCCCCTCATGAAGTCAAAGATGGCCTATCCTGCCAACATCTATTGCCCTTTGTTTCACTGTCTGGGAGCAGTACACAAAGACCAACTGCCAGCTACACCTAGTCATGTGGCCCAGGATACAGGCAGGAGACACCAAATTGTTGGGACAAAAAAATGCATGCTTTCTAAAAGTATCATTCAAATGAATTTGGGCAACCCAATATGCCCTTGCGGGCTTAGGTAATTAAAGTTAAACAGATAAAGTGCCTACAAGGGATTTGTTTTACATGAAAGAGTTTATATCAGTCGATCTCTGGTACAAGATGTCTCACCATTACATTGCAAATTAATTGGAGCAATACGTGCATCTATTTGTCTGATTAAATAAATGTCATTAGCTGGGTGTATCCCTTCTTTTTCAGTTTATATCAAAATACATAGAATTAGGGGTTCATAGCAAAAATTCTCACATACTTTGAAAACAGATATTAGTTATTATAGGTGAAAATTAACTAGTCATCAATGTACAAATACCCATTTCCTCAGTGTCGAATATGGAGTCTGTCCTATACAAAGGATCTAGATCTCCCAAACCAAATTTAACAGTAACTGAAAGAAAATTGGGTTAGACGTCAACGTTTTGACCGGCTTTCTAAAAGTGTCATTTTCAGAATTGTGACTTAAAATCTGACTTTACCATTACAGGGGGCTTTAAATTACAATGCTTAAACACAAAACTCACCATTCCTACATGCAGACACGAAACTCAACATTCTCACATGCTCACAATAGAAAGTTATTACTTATTAAATGTAATAAGTGAATCCAATGTTATCCTATGGGAGAGGTAGACCTTGCAGTAGTGAAAAACGAATTAAAGAATTTTTCGCTACCAGGACATGTAAAAGTTAAAAGGACATGTCCAACTTTTCAAATACACTGCACCCTGCCCTTTGGACTTTTTAGGGCCTATCCTAGAGGTGACGTATATGTATTAAAAAGGAATGTTTAGGCCTGGCAAAAAGGTTTATTTTGCTAGGTCAAATTGTCAGTTTAAACTGCATACACAGGCTGCAATTGCAAGCCTGAGACATGTTTAAGAGGCTACTTAAGTGGGTGGCACAATCAGTGTTCCAGGCCCACTACTGCATTTAATTTACAGGCCCTGGGTACATGTATTACCAATTTACCAGGGACTTACAAGTAAATTAAATGTGACAATTGGGTGTAAGCCAATGTTATCATGTTTAAAGGAGAGAGAGCACATGTGCTTTAGCACTGGTAAAGTGCACAGGGTCCTAAGGCCAATAAAAATGAGATAAGCAAAAAATATAGAGGAGGAAGGCAACATTTTGGGGGAAGACCACCCTAATGCTGTCAGGTCTATCACCAGGCTTTTCAATTAACCAACCTACCATAGGAAGCTTGGCACAGACACCTGCTCAGCACCAGGATACCCTCACTGGTGATAGCGCGCTTCACAAATACAGATAACATAACATAGCAATGCTCTGGAAGTCATACTTCTAGGGATATGACACTAGGATGCTATTCTGATGTGTTTAAGAACACCACAGGCTGCACAACACCAGGGCCGTGCCTAACACTGCACTCAATGTCACACCAAGATAATGTGAATTACATTGATTGCTATGAAGTCACTTATAGGAATACTCAACAATGACTAAGGCTTAGCTCTGCTTAGCCGTACTGTACACAAGTTGAAAACAGCAGCTGGAGGAATTTAAGTACCAAGGCATACATTTATTCAGTTATCAGAAAATGGGTGCTGCAAAAATCAGTGTCGGGGCAGTGTTCATACTGCTCAGCATGAATGGTACAATAAGGTGTGTATAACAGGGTTGGGGGCATTTGAAAGTCCCTAACACTGATTCAAAAAGTGAAGGACTGAGTCATTCAGTGAACAGATATCACACAAGTGTTTCACAGTCAGTTGGCAGTCCAAACAGATAAAGGTTGATTTTAGAACCCTAATGTCCCAAGTTAGCGGGGTCATCTTCTGGATTAGGAGCGAATATTCGGTGAGCATCCATCATGGACCGGGTAGTTTCTGGGGTGAATTCAAAGTTGTCCAGTATAGAGGAGAGAGTCCGGGAGGATCACCCTATTAAAATAAGTCAGATCAAGGGAATCAGCTAAATACCCACGAGGTAGTTAATTGTTCCAAGTAAAACAAGACAATTACAACTCCTTTCTTGTGGCTCAGAAGAAAAGACAGCGTTTCAGCCCAGAGCTGATGTATTTCAACAGAGTGATTTTGCTGGACTCCGTTCTGCACAATGAATATTTTTCGTGTCTACCACAGGTTGCTTCTCCAGGTGTTATGCCAGGGTGCTCTCTAACACTGTTCTGGGTGGCCCACTTACCAGTCCATTATCACTGGCTTGTGTCTATCAGCAGGGTTTCGCCTACCACCTTAAAACTGGGATGCGCTTGAGGTCTTCCTGACATTTATATGCACATTCACTGGTTAACAGAGGCACTGGGCTGCTGTTTACTTGACTAAGCACTAACATTCAGAAAGATGTTAAACAGACGGGCAACATTTATTTATAAGTTAAGTGAAGCAAAGAAAAAGAAGCAACACAGGTGCCCTGCATCATTTATCTTTAGCAACACATTTACTTTTAAAGACATCTTGTAACCAATATGGAAAACTATGATAAAGTCTGTCTCTTCAAAATGTAAAAAGTGTATTTCATTTGCATGCAGAAGTGTTTTACCTTAGTACATCAGATTATATCATTAAATTGAGCGGAATTTATTAAAAGTATTAGTTTTCATACATGAACTTAGAAACATTCATACCTCCCCATCACATGACAGCAATGCCATTAGTGAACCAAGTGGCAAGACAGTTGTCATGTTCAACTTGTGGGTGGCCTAAGTTGTTAGTGTACATCGAACGACATTATAGTTTATTAAACCAAACACAGGAGAAGGTTTTGTGCAGTTCATATCCTGACCTCATGTATTTCAAGGTCCTTTCATTAGTGATAATGAAGAAAAAGTAGGCAAAGTGAAATAAAACATTTGCTAGATATCATACAGTTTAGTCAAGTAGGAAAGCCCAGATTGATCCCAGGTTTTCTGATTTCACCATGTGCAATACAGCGTCTAGTTGGGTATTTCTTTTCCTCTCGCATTTTACATCAAAAGTTAATGATTTGGCCTTCATTCTTGGGGCATGAAGTTAGATCATGGGTTGCAGACAAAAGGCACATTAAGTCTTGGTTCATTTTGAGCTCCATGGTTCAAGACAACCTTGTGCTGAACCAGATCAAGCCATCTGGCTCGAGCTTGGCTTGAGCCTTATGTGGCCCGCTGGCCTCTAAGCAAACTCTCCTTGTGTTTGCTTTGTTCGCCCTAAGTTGGCAGGGTATGCCCAGACATTGGTCCCTTGCTCACTTTGCCACTGGATTCAAGCTAGCCTGGCTGATGAGGGCTGTTATCCCAAAACCGGTCCCAGGATGCTTGTTTCCGGTCCAGGGAAGACATGGCTTGGCAGTTCGGGCTGGATTGTTCCCATGAGGCACAGGGTCAAGACTGATTTGCATATAGCTGTGTCTGAACTGGGGTGGCAAAGTGAGCTAAAGAATGATGATGGATTCAACCCAGATCTGTGACTGGGGGTGAGTGTTTGAAAAGTTTCAGCACTCCGTCCATCATCTCCTTGTGTTTGCTTTGTTCGCCCCTAAGTTGGCAGGGTATGCCCAGATGTGGGTCCCTTGCTCACTTTGCCACTGGATTCACGCTAGCCTGGCTGATGAGGGCTATTAGCCCGAAACCGGTCCCAGGATGCTTGTTTCCGGTCCAGGGAAGACATGGCTTGGCAGTTCGGGCTGGGCTGTTCCCATGAGGCACAGGGTCAAGACTGATTTGCATATAGCTGTGTCTGAACTGGGGTGGCAAAGTGAGCTAAAGAATGATGATGGATTCAACCCAGATCTGTGACTGGGGGTGAGTGTTTGAAAAGTTTCAGCACTCCGCCCATCATCTCCTTGTGTTTGCTTTGTTCGCCCTAAGTTGGCAGGGTATGCCCAGACGTGGGTCCCTTGCTCACTTTGCCACTGGATTCAAGCTAGCCTGGCTAATGAGGGCTGTTAGCCCGAAACCGGTCCCAGGATGCTTGTTTCCGGTCCAGGGAAGACATGGCTTGGCAGTTCGGGCTGGACTGTTCCCATGAAGCACAGGGTCAAGACTGATTTGCATATAGCTGTGTCTGAACTGGGGTGGCAAAGTGAGCTAAAGAATGATGATGGATTCACCCCAGATCTGTGACTGGGGGTGAGTGTTTGAAAAGTTTCAGCACTCCGTCCATCATCTCCGTGTGTCCGCTGGCCTCTAACACATAATGGCAATTAAAGGGGGCAAAGGAAGGATATGATTTGACCCTCAAAATAACTTCAAAACTCATTGTCCTCCCTATACATATGCTTCAGTTTCCCTATGCCCACCTTACACTCTCCTAACCCCCACCCAGCTGTCTTCAATGCAGGCCTCGGTCATACCACAGGCCATACTTTTAGAACCCCTTAAAAAATGTTTTGAATACCCATGCCATAAAGTAAAATGTTTCACACAAGTTAGCCCACTTTAACCTAATGTGGCCACAGTATCGAGGTACCTGTGACACAGAGGAAAGACATCTGATTGTTTATAATCACTATTCTGGTACATTTACATGAAGTTACTACCCTTTCCTCCTCATTAGGGATTAGGACTTGGGTGTGTCAACATTCAGTGCCTTGTCTTAACTTGACTGTGGTGGGTGCCACATTTACCAGTCCATTATTGCTGTCTTGTGTCTCATACCACAGCTTTCACACTAGAGAGCCTGCTAAGACCCTGGTGGTTTCTGTGTATGATAAAACTGTGCTTGGTTTCATGCTAACCTCAAGAATAACTCTGTGCAGTGTATCACTCTATTGTATCCACTAATACTGTGCTCCGTGTCATGCTGTGCACCGTATTAGTTGACAGGGGAGCAGCCAGGAAAAAAACATACCCGCCCACTGGAAGTACATGCCGAAAGGTTTTAAGCGAGCTAAGCAAACACGCCTATGCCTCCCTAGGAAGCTGTGGGGTTGTCAAGTACTCCCTTCAGATTTTGTTTTTTTAAGTGGGGCCAAATTGTCATTCCGAAGAGAATTCCTTCACATAGGCTGTTAGCAAGTGATACATAGATGTTTGCTGAGAACTACGCATTAGATACACTAACTCCCTGAGCATATATGATTCATACATTTTTGTCTTTGGTTATATTTGCAGGCACTCCTCCGTCCACCTAATTTCTCTTTGTGGATCGCAACACCCTATGTAGCAGGTGCCACATCACCTCCTACTCTAGCATAACCAGGGCCCCCTCTCCAAAGGCCTATAAACCTAACCAGACCTGTCTTTTAAACCTCTTTGGCACAATGTACCCATGTGGGCACATAGCGGACAATGAATACAAACTATTTTGAACTTTAAGATGTTTCTGATACTTGAATGCACATCATGTACCAATGAAATTGGTACGGTTGATAAGTAATTTGCAACATGAAAACCCACTAAGCTATTGTGTGGCATCTGTTGAAAAGCATCAACTCACAAGACTCTGAATATCATGTGATGTTGGGAGGAAATGGTTTTACCTTGCATTCAGTGAAATAAGCTTATTTCTCTCAACCTGGAAAAAAAAAAAATTACCTGAGAAAGAGCCCTTTCATTGCCCAAATCCAGAATTCCAGTGGCAAATACTTTTCCGTCACTTTTGTACCTGTATATTATTCTTCACATCTCTCTATAACTAGACGAATTGTGAGCTGTTCCCCCATAGTAAAAGACATGTTGATATACACATTTAAGCTGCTAAATTTAATTTATATTTTTATAGACTTCTTGAAAATTAATTAGGTTGAGCAACTGATGTGGAAGAACAACTCCCATGCTGGAACAAATTTATGAAACCTACATATGCCTAGGGCAGGAGTGTCCATCGTAGGTCCAGGAGCACCATATCCATGCCATCTTTTCGAGATAACCACTGAATATACAAAAGAGTTACATTTAGATGTATTGTAGATATCCTGAAAATCTTACATAGATCCATCTCTCCTGGACCTACGTTGGACACCCCTGGCCTAAAAAGAAAATAAGCTGTCTTAGTTGCAGTTTATTTTTTTACCATCAGGCAAAACCATGTAAAATAATTTCTGGAGAGTCGATTTCATCATTTGGTAATTCGATTTTTGTAACCAGAAAAATCATACCTCCGTTTGTTCATGAAATGTTGGCAAGTATGTGTCATGTATCACAGGGCAGAGCAGTGGTGCATTGACAAAGTTAGTGATAGAGACCCAGTGCTATGCTAGCATTTAGTCACAAAACCCAGGTATCAGTTGATTGGCAGAGGTTTGCACAGGAGTTTTAAATTCAGCAACTAGATCGAAATCCCTGAAAAGGAGTCTACTTTTCTTCTTTAAAGGCTCCCTCTCATCCTCCCTCCACTCTCTGCCGATAAATGTTTCGTTCATCTTCGCCTGATTATTTCAGGATATGTATCAAAACTTTTAAAAATCTGCAAAGGGAGAGAATGCTGCATATTTACTAATGGCAAAATGTATCTCAGTGTTGTCTTTTTGGGCTTTTCAGGCACAAGCCAAACATGTTTGAAGAGACAGAGGGCAAACTTCCAGCCCACGAGTCAGTGCTCCGATGTAGGCGCTGAACTGCAAAATGGAGACATTAAGAGTGAGTTTCTGTTGCACACCCCTGGTCTGCCCCTGTGACCTTATGCTGAGAACTCAATAACAAGTGCTGATCACGCTGGGCGCATGATTAGCACCTGTTATGAAATGTGCCTTTGTCTCACGGTCTGCTGTACTGCGGATGAAACCAGAACAACAGGACATCTGCTACAGACCTCCTCCCCCCTCCCCCGCTCCAGCTGACGAAGTGGGGGCTTCACCACATCACTGTTAGTGGATACCTAAGGGAAATGGGATGATATCTAGCATGTTGTATCCACTAATCCTATGCTCTGTGAGACACTGCACAGTATTAGTGGATGCCTAAGGGAAATGGGGTAATATCTAGCATTTTGCTAGTGCACCACAGCAAATGGCAGATAACAGACTCAGGGGCATATTCTCAAGGACTTATCGCCGAGTTAGCGGCACTTTATCGCAGCCAAAGTGGCGATAGATTCACCGCACCATTCACAAGCTGGTGCCAACAGCCGATATCGCCAGTTTTCCTGCGATAGCAGCCGCAAAAAACATTGCCACGGATGACACCGGCTACTAACGCTAATGAGATGCAGAGTAGGCGTTCCTGTGCAAAAAGCTGCGACAACACCACTTCGCAACATTCTCTACGACCAGCCAGATCGGTGATAAGATCCCAAAACAGGCGATAAGGCGCGTTAGCAGCAGGGATTTAACACCTGCTCTTACCTGGTGTTAAGTCGGACGACAACCTGCACCACAAAAGGGAGCCCAGACCAGAGCCACACCTGAAGAACAACAGATGCCATGGAGCCACTGATCATGCAGCTCGGAGCCCCAAGAGGCCCACATCACCCACCGCCACCACACCATGGACCCCCCCCCCCATCCCCCCGGGGCCCTACCACGGACAAAGATGTTTAACATCAACTCTGCAAAATCATGAACAAAACAATTCGCCTGATGTCGCACAAGTACAACAATTAACATTCATGTGTGGTCAGAAAAAGGAGAATCATACATTCATCTTTGAATTTCCAAACAAATGATTTTATTCAAATTCAACTTAAAACAACTATTCTGAAGAGCCATGGCGGGTCTTCTCTGGACAATCTGTAAGACACAGCCTGCAAGACAAAATTCAAGATAAGAAGGTGTGTCATGTGCTCATCAAAGGACAGAGAGAGAGAGAAAGAAAGGGAGAGAGAGAGAGTGAAAGAGAGGGAGAGAGAGAAAGGGGGAGAGAGGGAGAAGGAAAGAGAGAGAGAAACAGAGGAAGAGAGAGAGAGACAGTGAAAGGAAGAGAGGGAGAAGGAGAGAGAGAGAGAGTAACAGAGGAAGAGAGAGAGACAGTGAAAGGAAGAGAGGTAGAGGGAGAGAGAGAGTAACAGAGGAAGAGAGAGAGACAGTGAAAGGAAGAGAGGGAGAAGGAGAGAGAGAGTAACAGAGGAAGAGAGAGAGACAGTGAAAGGAAGAGAGGGAGAGAGAGAGTAACAGAGGAAGAGAGAGAGAGAGAGAGAGACAGTGAAAGGAAGAGAGGGAGAAGGAGAGAGAGAGTAACAGAGGAAGAGAGAGAGAGACAGTGAAAGGAAGAGAGGGAGAGGGAGAGAGAGTGCCGACAATGCGGACCCATGCCTCACTGCTCACCTTCCGCCACCAGCGTGTCTCCAAGAGGGCCCACCACGTGCCGGTGCAAGTTCCAAGCCCGGGGCCCGCGACCTTGGCAGCCTCCACATCATGCAGCCCCGCCCCGCGGGCCACCAGGTCACACACGTGATTCTGGGTCTTGATTTCGCAATGGCAGAGATCATATCAGTGCACACGGCATCATCGCAGGCTGCACACCCGCTCAGCTCTATAGGTGCCACTAACTCTGTGACCCGCGAGGCAATGCCACGTGGCGGTAGGCCCACGCTGCCCGCTGGCTCAGGCCTACATTGCGGCCCATCAGGGCTCACACAAACCATTACCAGTCCGGACCGCCAGGACGGCGCATCATCGCAGGCTGCACACCCGCTCAGCAATTAAGATGCCCCTACCTCAGTGCACCGAAAGTCACCGTCCCGTGGCGGTAGGCCCGTGCCAGCCGCAGTGTTTCCGGTGCCACCAACTCTGTGCAACGCAAGTCATGGACCCTTTCTGATTGAGTCCCCTGATATGCCAGGCGGACGCAGCAATGTCACCTCCGGCAGTGGGGAAGAACTGGGACACGTAGCGTCGTCGTCCCCCCCTTTATACGTACGCCGAGTGGGCTGGGTCGGCGTACGCCAGGCCAGCGTAGGGGTGTGAATAATTATCCCTGGGCTCTGGGCATGGTTCATTTCTGGGCTGGACAGGAAACCAACTGATGCGTGTGTCTCTGTTGCAGTGTCTGCACCACACGGCCCGCAATCGACAATGTTGCAATGTTGCATGCACCCGGAGGGCGGCCGCGCACGAAGGTATTGTACAAGGAGCGCTAGGCCGCTCGGGCTCTTGGCTCATGAATGCCAACCGTTGTGTGTGTATCGCTATTGGTGCACCATATGCCTAATGCCTAGCCTCAATTGCAGCGCGAAAGCCACATCACATTTCCAGAATGCAAGCAGTAGTCAGACTAACATTAGGGATGAAAGCTCCTTTGTCTCAATACATGAGGCGGAAGGACATCTGCACCTCCGACCTTGGTCTTGCATGTGGCAGGCACCCCCTGTGAGAGATACCATAGCAGATGATGACGACTCCCACACTACGCACAGTGCCAATGATAGACCAACGTATCCACACCCCACACACAGAAGTCCTTGCTCGAGGTACTCTTGCATGGAATGCCCTTGACACTTATGTACACATCAACCCATTCGTCCAAACGTTGCACACACATACGACTCATTGCTCAGAGCTGTGGCATATCATCCACATAACTGCCGCGGGTCAGAAGAGTGCCGGTCCTACGAGAGCATGCCCAGAGCCCAGGGATAATTATTCACACCCCTACGCTGGCCTGGCGTACGCCGACCCAGCCCACTCGGCGTACGTATAAAGGGGGGGACGACGACGCTACGTGTCCCAGTTCTTCCCCACTGCCGGAGGTGACATTGCTGCGTCCGCCTGGCATATCAGGGGACTCAATCAGAAAGGGTCCATGACTTGCGTTGCACAGAGTTGGTGGCACCGGAAACACTGCGGCCGGCACGGGCCTACCGCCACGGGACGGTGACTTTCGGTGCACTGAGGTAGGGGCATCTTAATTGCTGAGCGGGTGTGCAGCCTGCGATGATGCGCCGTCCTGGCGGTCCGGACTGGTAATGGTTTGTGTGAGCCCTGCTGGGCCGCAATGTAGGCCTGAGCCAGCGGGCAGCGTGGGCCTACCGCCACGTGGCATTGCCTCGCGGGTCACAGAGTTAGTGGCACCTATAGAGCTGAGCGGGTGTGCAGCCTGCGATGATGCCGTGTGCACTGATATGATCTCTGCCATTGCGAAATCAAGACCCAGAATCACGTGTGTGACCTGGTGGCCCGCGGGGCGGGGCTGCATGATGTGGAGGCTGCCAAGGTCGCGGGCCCCGGGCTTGGAGCTTGCACCGGCACGTGGTGGGCCCTCTTGGAGACACGCTGGTGGCAGAAGGTGAGCAGTGAGGCATGGGTCCGCAGTGTCGGCACTCTCTCTCCTCTCCCTCTCTTCCTTTCACTGTCTCTCTCTCTCTTCCTCTGTTACTCTCTCTCTCCTTCTCCCTCTCTTCCTTTCACTGTCTCTCTCTCTCTCTCTCTCTTCCTCTGTTACTCTCTCTCTCCCTCTCCCTCTCTTCCTTTCACTGTCTCTCTCTCTTCCTCTGTTACTCTCTCTCTCCTTCTCCCTCTCTTCCTTTCACTGTCTCTCTCTCTTCCTCTGTTACTCTCTCTCTCCCTCTACCTCTCTTCCTTTCACTGTCTCTCTCTCTTCCTCTGTTACTCTCTCTCTCTCTCCTTCTCCCTCTCTTCCTTTCACTGTCTCCTCTCTCTTCCTCTGTTTCTCTCTCTCTTTCCTTCTCCCTCTCTCCCCTTTCTCTCTCTCCCTCTCTTTCACTCTCTCTCTCTCCCTTTCTTTCTCTCTCTCTCTGTCCTTTGATGAGCACATGACACACCTTCTTATCTTGAATTTTGTCTTGCAGGCTGTGTCTTACAGATTGTCCAGAGAAGACCCGCCATGGCTCTTCAGAATAGTTGTTTTAAGTTGAATTTGAATAAAATCATTTGTTTGGAAATTCAAAGATGAATGTATGATTCTCCTTTTTCTGACCACACATGAATGTTAATTGTTGTACTTGTGCGACATCAGGCGAATTGTTTTGTTCATGATTTCGCAGAGTTGATGTTAAACATCTTTGTCCGTGCTAGGGCCCCGGGGGGGGGGGGCAGAGCAGAGCATCCCAGGCGCATGCACAACGCCTGTCACGTGGAACTGTACCGTGACAGAATGCTGCCTGTTAGTGTCTGATGCATTGGTCTGCATGTTGTGGCCCTTGTCTTGTCAGTACTGACACGCACATGGCAATAAAGTCTACGCAACTTCACTAGTGTTCAACTGTGATGAGTGTTGATTAGAATGACAAATCGTGTGCCTCAATGAGCATTGTCCGTACACAGGGAGGGACTGACTGACGCATTTCACTTAGGGGTGAGTCCCTATTGCCAGCTCCACCTCTGTGAGCCAGACATAGTGGTTGGGATAGTTGCCGATCGACCTGTGCTCTTACGTGTCTTCAGCAATGTGAGTATGGTGTCCATATTCTTGCCATGTGGATCAATGTGATCCATCACTACAGGCTGTGTCCACCCAGTTGAGTGTGAGTAGTTATGCGAAGAGATGTTCTGTTGTCAAATGTGATGGGGGACACTACTTTAGGCCTGCCAACGACTTTGACATTTCATACCGAGCCCTATTTCTAACATTGCGTGGGGCAAATGTGTGTCACGGTCAAACATGCGCATTGTTTTCATGTCCCAGGGTGTACCTATTTGGGCAATCAATGTCCTTACATTCATCCACACTTTCATACTTGATCGATTATGGACATGACACATCTGTGTGAATGTGAATGATTTATTCACATTCCGTGGAGTGTCGGAGCTGGAGCAGTACATGGCCATGCAAACCCCACATTACATTGTAGCCCAGTGGAGGGCCAGCCAGAGTCATTTAGGGATTGACAAGTACATCGGAAGAGGAAGAGTACAGTCCGCAGTCTGATTGCTGTGTCATTGGTAAGCAAACAGAATATGGCAGTCCATGTGGAGGTCCAAGGTGAGTGTCGCAGAGTGTTTCGGGGGACAGTGGGAGGTGTTGTTACAGGGCATGATGCAGAGGGCAGAACCAAGCTGAAACAGGGCATATGGCGGAGAAGAATGCTACTGGCTCCTTCTTACTACAAAGGTGAAATCACCCGCATCTTCGTCCTCTATGTCATCTGTCTGACATGTGTGTGCTGATGTTTGGTCTGCAGCACTGTGTGCCACTGCCACATCAGGGGCCAGAGATGTGTGTGTAGAAGTACCAGCAGCATTCATCAGCAACTGCCTTAGTGGCAGCAATGCCATGATGAGGAGCTGCAGGGCATGGAAGATCCCAACTACTTTTCGCTGGTGTGCATCGGTGGCAGCCATTCTTTCCGCATGCATCCGCTCCATGTTCTCCATTATCCTCAGCATCTGTGCCAACTCTCGGCTGACATCGCTGAGGCCACTCTGACTAGACCGTTGTTCTCCTCTCAGAGTCATGACTCCAGCGATGTCGGGCATGGATTGTTGGACATCATGGAGCGAACTGTGGGTGTCCGTTAGGGAGTGTAAGTGGTTCCTGATGGGACTTAGACACCCATGTATGTCATCTAGTTTGGCCTCCATGAGGTCGAACCCCAACCGCACCAGTTCAGCCACCTCCTTCTGGCAGTCTAACACATGGCCTTGGAATGCGATGTGTTCTTGGGTGAGGTGCTGGGAGCCAGGCGTGGTGGTGGGTGCGTCCTGCTGTGTGGTCTGTGCAGGGGGTGGGGTCTCCTCGATGCAGCTGGGCTGCCCTGCTCCTGGAGGTGGGTTGCCGTAGCTGTCCATGAGCTGTTGTAGGGCGTCGGTGTCGAAGGTGTGGAGGTCCTTTTCATCATCACTGAGGAGTTGTCTGGTCTGCTCTGCAGGAGGTGTTGATTGTCCCTCTGCAATGTGAAGGGGAGATGCATTTTGACATTGTGTTGACATGTATGTTGACGCATTGTTCAAGTTTACATACAGACTGCATGGCAATGTACATTGTGACTGTTTGGGAGGAGCTGACTATTTGATGCGGGACAGTGGACATTTGGACTACATCACGGATGTGAGGTTGTACACGTACATCATCATCTCACAGTTTCCTGCTATGCCAGATGTGATTGTCCAGTTCCTACGCACAAGCGGAACCAGTTGTGTCCTCTGTTCTGTAGTGAGAGTGTTGCACTTTGTTCCACATTGTCGTCAATGATGATGTGCTGTTATTGCTATGTGTGTGTGCTGCATTGTGGGAGAGTCGCCCCTGCAGCTGTGATTTTGCTGCCCCATGTCCCTTTGAGGCGGTGTGCCTTTGACTTCTGTGCTTCTACAGTGCTGGGATGTTGCAGACTTGGCTAATTTTGGCTCTAGTTCGGATTTTGGACTCTTGGGCATGGTTTATCCGCAGATGTGTTGTTGCCGTCAGGGGTTGTTTGTGCACGTGGATGTGTCAGAGTGTGACCTGCTCCTTTTACAGATGTGTTCCACACTCAGCCACCTCAGTGTTGTGGCGTGCACCATGTCATGATAATTGGACTGCAGCCATGCTGTTCGTCATGCGGTGTCTTTTGCATTGTCAGTGTGGCTCACAGACACGCAGCTTTGCTGGTTTTGACACGTGTGCATGGGTTGGTTGTGAGATTGGTGCTGTGTGGGGAGGGACCCCTTTGTGCCCATGGTGGACGGGGGTCTACTTGCTGTTTGTATGTGTGCTGCAGTGTGCCAAGGGGATCAGGGACATGATCCAGGGTCATTGTGGGTGTGCAGTGTGCTGTACTTAATTGTGCATGTGTGCCATTGTGCCCATCTCCCCCCGTCCCCCCAGTCCTTGTTCGGTACTCACCCTGGTGCTGTTGTGTCAGGTCATGTCGAGCAGTGTCCTGACCCCCAACTCCTGCCACCGTCTCCCCACTGATGACTGTGGCCACCATTTCCTCCATCTCATCCAGCTCCTGGTGTTCCGCTGGACTGCCACCTCCAGTCTGCATTGCTGCCTGATGGTTGTCATCGAGTTTCTTCTTGGTTTTGCGCTTTGCATCATTCCAGCGCCTCTTGACCTCTCCAATTGTCCTCCTCCTCACTCCGACTGCATTCACCTTGTCCAGGATGGACTGCCATATTGCATTTTTATTTGCCAATGACACGTTGGAGGTGACCAACAGTTGCTGGTGGTGTTCTATCACCTCCGTGATGATGATCCTGTTTTCCTGCGGACTGAACCTCGTCTTCCTCGTCCTCTTCTCCTTGCCCTTCCGTGACCCCGAGGTCCCAGGCTGGTCCTCCTGGGGGCTTGTGGGGTTCTGGTCGTCCTCTGTACTTGCTCCGGCTTCCTCCATGGTGCTACGCAGTTTTAATTATTTTGTTTGTGTTTTTCGGTGCTTTTATAGTGCATTTTCCCGCATGACGCGTGGGAATTGCAGGCCTGTCGCTGGTTATCCCTGATTTTTTTAACGCGGTTGGCCACATCGCAACTTTTGTCGTGTTCGTGTTTTGCGTTTTTTCGACGTCGCGTTAATTTTAACGCGGTCATTTGGCGCGTTGTCGTGAGACTATCGCATGGTGCCGACGGGTTGTGAATACAACGTTAACACGGTGTTATTTTCCCGCGATAGACTGCGATGTGCAAAGTTGCGTTAAGGTAATTTGGCAATAATTATCACACGTTCTGTAGAATATCCCCCTCAGAGTGCCCCCACATGCAGTGTATACCAACACCACACTGGGTTGTTACATTAGTGAGCCATCTAACACTGTTTTATGCACAACAGACATAGAAATTTGAATCGAACAACAGTATCTCAACATGAGCCTCAATCATAGTTAATGCTCCCTGTTTTCCATTTTTACAAATAAATACATATTTATTTTCCTGTCTGTATTTATTTTTAAAAGTGGATAAAAACAGAAATTGGTAAAAAATGTGAGTTATTCTAAATGCTGTCCGTCATGGCTGTCAACCGAATACCTATGCAGATTAACAGGCAAGAGGGTTAAAAAAAGAGTTTTAGTAAAGAAGCTTCAACAGTGTATGATTTCATATGTGCATTGATTTATCATCTGTGGGTTTTCATATCATTGAAACCTCTCAAGCAATCAAGCATGAGCGCATATTTATCGGATAAATAAATGCGGAAATACACTATCAGCTTGTTTTCACAAAACCCAAAATAAATATGGATAAATACAGACAAAATTAGCAAAAAAGAAATATGGATAAAAACAACCTGAAAAGTCAGAAAAATAAATACCGTAAAACCGGGAGACCTAATCACTGTAGAGTATTATGTGTGTGGTGTGCAGTTGAAACCAGATTACAGAAACTTGAAAGAGGTGAAGAGGTAGAAATATCCAATTCAGACAGTAACTAACTTCATACTCATTTATTCCCATACACTACACATATGTATTCAATCAGGCATTTTTATAATTTGATGCAGTGGGTGATTAAGTGATTTAACCATGCAGGAGCGTGATAGGTTCCCACGACTGAGGAATGGACGGTAAGCAACTAAAGAACAAACCCAAATCTGCTCCTTATCTCTGTGTTGGGTGTCACATTAGGGTGCTGTTGAATGCTGGGTATCGCACGAGGATCCTTCATAGCAGTGTGCTGGTTTTGTGGCACCAGGGCACTCTCGCCCACTGTGCTGGGTGTAGGACCAGGGTGCTGTCTCACAATGTGTTGGAGCGGGGTGCTGTCTCACACTGTGCTGGACCAGAGTGCTGTCTCACACTGTCGGACCGGGGTACTGTCTCACACTGTGCTGGTTACAGCACAAGGGTGCTGTCTCACACATTGCTGAGTGTAAGACCAGGGTGTTGTCTCACACTGTGTTGGGTGTAGCACCAGTGTGTTGTCTCACATTGTGCTGAGTGCAGCTCCAGGGCGCTGTCCCATACTGTGCTGGCTGTAGCACCAGTGCGCTGTCTCACAGTGTGATTGCTCTAAAACCAGGGCGCTGTCTCACATTGTGCTAGGTGCAGACCCATTGTACTGTCTCGCAGTTTGCTGTGCAAGACCAGGGTGTTGTCTCACCCCTTGCTGCTTGTAGCACCAGTGCTCTGCCTCACACTGTGCTGGACCAGAGTGCTGACTCACACTGTGCTGGTTGCAGCACCAGGGCGTGGTCTCACACAGCGCAGGATGCAGTACCAGGGCACTGTCTCACGCTGCTCTGGGTGTAAGAGCAGGACATTGTCTCACATTGTGAAGGTGTAAGACCAGGGCACTGTCTCACACTGTGCAGGATTCAGCACCAGTGCTCTGTCTCACATTGTGATGGCTGACGGATCAGGGCGCTGTCCCACACTGTGCTAGGTGTAGCACCAGTGCACAGTCTTGCAGTGTACTTTGCAAGAGCAGGGGGTTGTCTCACCCCTTGCTGCTTATAGCACCAGTGCGCTGCCTCCTATGCTGGACCTCGGTGCTGTCGCCCACTGTGCAGGGGGGTAGGAAAAGGGTGCGTCTCACATTGTGATGGACCTGGGTGCTGTCTCACATTGTGCTGATTGCAGCACAAGGGCGCTGTCTCACACTATGCTGGGTACAGCACCATTGTACTCTCTCAAGCAGTGCAGCATGTAAGACCAGGGCGCTGTCCCATACTGTGCTGTGTGTAGCACCAGTGCGCTGTCTCACATTGCGATTGCTCTAAAACAAGGTTGCTGTCTCATATTGTGCTAGGTGCAGACCCATTGCACTGTCTCGCAGTGTGCTGTGCAAGACCAGGGTGTTGTCTCTCACCCCTTGCTGCTTGTAGCACCAGTGCTCTGTCTCACATGTGCTGGCCACAATGCTGTCTTACACTGTGCTGGGTGCACCACCAGGTGTCCAGATTACACTGCTTCATCATCCTCAGACGTCAATTTAGGTGTTTACACAGTACACACACGATAATATGTTATGGCTCTGTCACAAGCTGGGCAAATTATGGGTATTTGAAATAAATAATTAAGGCACGTCACCAATATGGCAACGGCAGCCTTCTCACTTTTTCTAAGGTTGCATATGAGATGTCTCTTCCAAAACCTTCTGCACTCATGGTTTGGCCGAGAAAACCCTGTCTCTTCTGCTACCAGAGAGACCGTAGTGC
Source organism: Calotriton arnoldi (assembly GCA_963921515.1). Classification (NCBI taxonomy): domain Eukaryota; kingdom Metazoa; phylum Chordata; class Amphibia; order Caudata; family Salamandridae; genus Calotriton; species Calotriton arnoldi. Next base: position 1,108,744 of record CAWUFW010004561.1, on the reverse strand, counting down.
CCATTGAAGCAAGGTTCAAGGGGCCCCACACCTCTTTTTTGGGTCAAGTCTGCGAGAGCATGCGCTGAGGCATGCATCTCACCTGCGCGACACAATTGTCTACAAAAAGAGCTTGGATTCCACCTATTGCTTACCATTTGCTGGTTTCACGTCACTCTTCTTAACAGCCTCATGATAGAGCAAAGAAAATGATGTTAGATTTTACAGCAAACTGGACTTGTTAATAACAGTAATTTTGAAAAAATAATGTAAAACGTGCACAAATCACGTTATATGAAATGATATTAGATATGAGAAAAACCTACTTTCTGCATCGTAAAAAGCATGCAGAAAGATGTAGAATACATTAATTAGATATTATAAATTAATATAGTTGATATTTACTAAAGAAAATATGCCTTATGCAACTAAAAGGGTTTTAGAAATGTTTTAACAAATGATTATTCATGTATGAAAATATTTTACTAAGTAAACTTATTTCTTATTTGAGAGCTACTTTGATCTGATTCACTACTATATTGATATTAAAAAAAAACGTGCTTAGATAGAGGAAAATGAATGAAGCTGACTAATATGTAATAACGTGTGCACCGAAAATGACAAAAGAAAAGTAGGTGCTGCACACTTATCGTTTATGGTGTTGACCTGAGACTTGGATAGAATGACATTCATATATGTACTAATGATTTGAAATGTAAACAACATTAATAAAATAATTTTTTTAATATGTGTGCACATTGGTACTTTGAAAATTTATGGGTACCCAATACTGACATGTATGCATTGCAATGGAAGATGACATCAATAATCAAGTTTTTTCTGAATATTCAATGTGATTACATGCTAAAAGGTTCCTTTCCTAGTTCATGATTATAGTATATAATATTGTGCGATAGCTTTATTACATGTAGGCCTCATTTTTCCTTCTGAAACGCGACTTGCAAAAACTTGCTTAAACTAAAGCAAAGATGGACATTCCACATTATGCTCATTTGTATTGAATCAAATAACTGTTCTTTCTGCTTCCTCCTGGTCTGCGGGGAAGAATTGCAGCATTTATTGATACTATTTAGGACAAGCACATGGGAAAGTGCACTTCTGACCCTAGCTGTCCTTTCTCTCAATTTCTTCTGTGTTCATTGTGACACAAAATAAGCTAACCTAAGGAATTAGGTCATTGGTCCACCTATTTTTCCAGATTTGTGTCTTTTTATGAATCATGTGCATCATTTTACTTTAAGCTAACCAATGAACTGAGTGGCCTGATCGATGAGGTGATGCCAGGAGGTGTCACCTCGAAACTGATAGAGTATAATTGCTAACCCCAGATGGCACTCGGGGGGCTTGCGGGCTTGCTTTCTATTTGGCTGACCCATGAGAGACTGTGGTCTTTGCAACTTCAACGCTACGGAGATTGACACTTGCCTATCGATTTGGACTGGCTTGCTCAGAACTCTGCTGAACTCTCCTGAAAGTCTTGCATGAGACTTAGCTGGCTCTTCCCGGAACTGACGTATACTCTGTGTGCGCCTGAGGTTCTCTCGACTGAGGGATCCCTCCTTGTTCGACTCCGAAAATTTTCTCTTTAAAGAGTCTAAGTCCTGGTATATATCATTAAATACTTCAAGAGAGATTAATTTGTATGCTAAATTTCTTAATGCTAGTCGATTATTTTAAATTTAACTTGATAAACATACATTTTACTGAATTTACTTGACTCTGACATTTTGATTTGTGCCTTAAGTGAATGTGCATTCCTATCCCAAACTGTAAATGACTAGAGAATCTTGTAATCAAGAAATCTCTGAGCATCAAACTCGTACTCTGATATTTTAGTTATCTATAACTGAATTATTAGTTTGTAAGCTACTTGCACGTTTACATTTCTTTAGGAGACTTGGACCTGCAGTAGTCATATTTTTCATATATGGGATTCTATTGAGGGTTGTTCTATATGAGTCTAATATCAAGCTTGTGTATCAGTTATCCTATTCCTGGTCCTCATTGGATAGCTGACATTTCCCCATATATTTCAATCTCTCTCAGCACAGAGCAAGATCTATCGGAGGACCAATTAAAATTGAGATGGTAAATAGGCCTTTTGAGAAAATGCGCTAACACTCCTTAATTGACCAGTGCAGGCGAAACATAATTTCCAATCATTTCTGTGGAGCAGGGACCAAGAACAGATTGATTCAAGTTAGTCCATGCCCGTCCACTGCTCCCAACGTGATTGTGGTACTATTTCTTCCTCCCCTGCCTGCTGCTTCCTCCATAGTGCTTGCTCTTTGTTTCTTGTATTTATTATCTCTGCTTGAGTACGGTATATTCCTTGTACTAAAAACATTTAAAATGGTTGCCTTTTACATTAATTAGCATGTAATGTGTTTGCTCGTCTTCGTTGTTGTCTCCTTTTCTACTTTCTATATGCACCTTTTATTTTTCATATTGTTTATAACCGCTCACGTACGTTGCCTTACATGGCCAAAAACAAACATTCATTTTAATGCAGTCCAATTAAGTGTAATGTGTTTGCTCAACTTTGTGGTGTTATCTCCTTTAATTTTTCATATTGTTTATAAATGTCCACATATGTTGCCTTACGTGGCCAAAAACAAACTTTCATTTCAATGTATTCCCATTAAGCGTTATATGTTTGATTGTCTTTGTTGTGCTATGTCAATTATTAATTTGTATATCCATCTTATTTTCTCATATTGTTTGTCACCGTACACGTATGTTGCTTTACGTGGGCAAAATACAGACATTTTATTTTTAAAGTGAGTCAGATTTAGTGCTTTCTGTGTAATCATCTGTGTGTTGCTATTTCCATCCCCACTCTTTAGATCCAGTTTTTTTTTCTCATATTGTTTATCACCGTACATGTACTTTGCGTTATGTGGGCAAACAAGGATTTCATGTTAATGAATGCACTACGATTAAGCGTTTCAGGACAGTTCGTTTGTTTCCCAGTTTATATGTTATTTCCTCCATTCATATTGTTTTGAAACACATTTTTAAGATTGTTTATTCTCCCCTGTGTATTTTGGCTTACCCATACACAAAAAGCATTGGCAAAGCCAATATGTCTCGCCTATGTGAGAGCTATTGACTTTTCCAATGTCTTTTAGCCATGTTGCATAGTAGTTTGGCTGCTGTGCGGCATGGCTAAAAGTTGTAAAAAAAAAAAGCTCTATAAAAGTTGTAAAAAGCGCTATGACGAGGGAAGGTAACAAAAAAAGTGCTTCTAGCACTTTAAAAAATAACTTATAGCCATACTGCACAGCAGCTACGCTTCTCTACAACATGGCTTAAAGCCATTGCCAAAACCAAGCACTCTCACATAGGAGAGACCTCTTGGCTTTGCCAATCCTTATTCCTTTTGTGGGGCTGAGAGCAAAATATCTTTGCTTTAGTAAAGTATGTCTTTTCAGTTACCAGACCCCCTTTAACACGTGTTTGCGTGCTATACAAAGGTATCGGGTCTGGAACCAGACGTTCTCTCACCCATAGCTTTTATGTGGCTGTGGCTCTCTCTGGTAGTAATAACAAGCATTGGCAAAGCCAATAGAACTCACCTATGTAAGAGCTATTGGCATTGCCAATGTGTTTTACCTATGTTGTACATCAGCATGGCTGCTGTTCAGAATGGCTACAAGTTAATGGTGTAGAGGACAGTGGAGTGGTGTAGAGTGAAGTGGCGTAGAGTGGAGAGGGGTAGAGTGGAGGGGCATAGAGTGAAGTAGAGTGTCATAAAGTGGAGTGGCATGGAGTGTTGTAGAGTGGAGTGGCATAGAGTGCCGTAGAGTGGGGTGGCATAGAGTGGCAAAGAGTGTTGTAGAGTGGTGCATTGTGGAATAGTGGAGTAGAGCATAGTAGTGAGTCATAGAGTGGAGTAGAGTAGAGTGGAGTGGGGTAGAGTGGGGTGGAGTGGGGTAGAGTGGAGTGGAGTAAAGAGGTGTAGAGTGGCATAGAGGGTTTTAGCATAGAGTGGAGTAGATGGAGAAGAGTGCTGCAGAATGGAGTGGCATAGAGTATAATAGAATGTCCTAGAGTTGAGGGGAGTGATACAGAGTGGAGTAGAGTGTCATAGAGTAGAGTGGCATAGAGTGGAGCAGAGTGTTGTAGAGTGGAGTATAGCGGCATAAAGTGGAGTGGTGTAGCGTTTCTGAGTGGAGTGTTGTCGGCTGAATTGTCGTAGAGTGGAGTGTTGTAGAGTGAATTTTTGTAGAGTAGAGTGTTGTAGAGTAGAGTTTTATAGAGTAAAGTGTCGTAGAGTGAAGGGACATAGAGTGGAGGTTCGAAGAGTGTCATGGAGTAGAATACAGTGGCATAGAGTGGAGTAGATTGGAGTGGAGTGGAGTAGGGTGGCATAGATTGAAGTAGAATATGGTGGTGTAGAGAGGACTGGCATAGAGACACGTAGAGTGAAGCGGCGCAACGTGGAGTGGTGTAGAGTAGAGTGTCATGGAGGGTCGTACAGTGGAGTAAAGTGTCGTAGATCAGAGCAGAGTAGAGTCGCATAGAGTGGAGTACAAAGGCGTAGAGTGGATTGGCATAGAGTGGAGTAGAGTGCTGTAGAGTAAAGTGTCATAGAGTGTCATAGAGTGGAGTGTCATAGAGTGAAGTGGCGTAAAGTGGAATGGGATAGAGCAGAATGGCAAAGAGTGGAGTGGAGCGGAGTGTTGTAGAGTGGAGTGTTATAAAGTGGATTATCGTAGAGTAGAGTGAGTGGGGTACAGTGGAGTGGGGTACAGTGGAGTGGAAGTAAAAACGTAGAGTGGAGTTGCGTAGAGTGGGGTAGAGTATCCTAAAATTAAGTGGCATAGAGTAGCGTAGAGTGGTGTAGAGTGTCATAGAGTGGAGTGGCATAGTGTGGAGTAGAGCATCATACAGTAGAGTGGGGTAGAGAGGAGTAAAAATGACACACCCACCCTCATGGAGCACCTCCACTTCCAGATCAACTCCAAAACGACTCTCCGCGAAACCCTCATCTACAGGCCACCTGGCCCCCGCGCTCCCTTTACCGATGCCATCATCGACCTCATCGCACCCCATGCCCTCGCTTCCACAGACTACATCCTACTTGGAGACCTAAACTTCCACCTGGACAACCATGATGACTCAAACACCACCTCCCTCCTAGAGAACCTCGCCAACATAGGACTGAAAGAACTAGTCACTGCCCCCACACACACAGCAGGACACACACTCGACCCCGTCTTCGCCGAAGGAAACAGCATCTCCTACAGCCACACCACGGTACTCCTCTGGACAGATCACCACTGCATCCACTTCTCCTTCAAAAAACCACCGTACACAAGCACACCCACCGCCTCCCCTGCAGAAGTTGGAACAAAGTCAATGAAGACCAGTTCACCTCCGCCCTCATCAGCACCGCACCACTGACTACTCCAGATGCAAACACCACAGCACGCAACCTCCACCGCTGGATCACAAATTGCGCCGACACACTCGCCCCCCTCAAGAAAGCCACCGGAAGACACATCAAGAAAGGAAGCTGGCTCACCCCTGCACTCCAAGAATCCAGACACTCCTGCAGATGACTCCAAAAGACATGGAGGAGCAATAAAATCCCAGAAACACGTACCGCCTACAAAGCAGCCACCACCGCACACCATCATCTCATCAAATCCTCAAGGAAGAAATCCCTCCAAGATAGAATCCTCACCAACGCTCACAACACCAAAGAGCTCTTTTCCATCATCAAGGAATTTGCGAAACACGGCAGCGAAACAACAGCTGCCCAAGCCTCCCAAGACCTCTGCAACAGACTCAGCACCTTCTTCCACCATAAGATTAAGATGATCTATGACAACTTCTACAACCAAGACCTCCTCACCGCTCCAGCTCCCCCTCCATGCAATGCCACCCAACAGACCCTGCTCAAATGGACCCTGCTCACGACATAAAACACCTTGAAGACCATGAAAAGCATCCACTCCAGAGCACTCTCAGACCCCAGCGCCCCCACCACATCTTCCACAGAGCCGCCTCTACCATTGCACCCAAATTATGTCAGATGATTAACTGCTTCTTCGAGACCGCCACCTTCCCCGACGACTGGAAACTCGCCGAAGTCAACCCCCTCCTGAAGAAACCCTCCACAGACCCGATGGACCCCAAGAACTTCAGGCCCATCTCCCTGCTTCCATTCACAGCCAAGGTCATCGAAAAGGCTGTCAACACCCAGCTAGCAAACTTCATCGAAGTTAACAATGTCCTGGACATCTCCCAATCCGGATTCCGCAGGAACCACAGCAGTGAGACCGCCCTACTTGCCGCCACCGATGACATCCGCTCCCTCCTCAACCAGGGTGATATGCCAGCTGTCATCCTCCTAGACCTCTCGGCTGTTTTCGACACCCGATCCCACTGCACCCTAGCCACCAGACTCCATGGTGCCAGCATCTGTGGCAAGGCCCTCGACTCAATACGCTCCTTCCTCACCAGCAGAACTCAGTGGGTCAGACTCCCTCCCTACCTCTCGGAACCAACAGAGACCAACTAGGGAGTGCCCCAGAGCTCCTCCCTCAGCTCCACCCTCTTCAACGTCTACATGGCCCCCCTCGCAACCATCGTCAGGAACTACGGGCTCAACATCGTCTCCAAAGTCAACAACACCCAGCTGATCCTCTCCCTCATCAACGAACCCAACATCACCAAACACAACTCTCAAGAAGGGATGAAAGCCGTCACCACCTGGATGAAGAACAGCTGCCTGAAACTCAACTTCAACAAAACAGAAGTCCTCATCCTTGGCTCCACCCCCTCTGCATGGGATGACTCCTGGTAGCCCCTGCCCTTGGAAATCCCCCCACCCCGACAGACCATGCACGAAACCTCAGCATCATACTAGACTCATCGCTCACAATGAACCGCCAGATCAGTGCCGATTCTTCAACCTGCTTCAACACCCTTCCCATGCTTCAAAAGACATTCAGATGGATCCCATCCGAATCCAGAAAAACTGCCACGCACACACTCAGCAGCAGACTGGACTTTGGCAATGCTCTCTACACCGGAATAAACAAGAAACTCGTTAGTAAAATCCAGACTGTCCAGAATGCCGCAGCCAGATTGATCCTCGACATCCCCCCTCACAGTCACATCATGCAACACCTCCGTGATCTCCACTGGCTCCCAGTCGAAAGAAGAATAACCTTCAAACTCCTCACCCATGCATACAAGGCCCTTCACAACACCAGAACCACATACCTGAACAACCACCTCTCCTTCCACGCACCCAAAAGACATCTCCGATTAGCTGAGCTCTCTCTGGCCACCGTCCCACGTATCTACAAGACCAGAACGGGATGAAAGTCCTTCTCCTACCTCACAGCCAAAGCCTGGAACGACCTCCCCCTCCACCTCCGGCAATCGCCCACATTGCCCCAGTTCAGGAAGGACCTCAAGACCTGGCTCTTCGGATGACCCCAGCACTCAACAGAGCCGCCCCCCCATCTCCCCAGCGCCTTGAGACCCTCACGGGTGTGTTGTTGTGCTTTACCGACCCTGATTGATTGATAAATTGATAGAGTGGAGTGGCATAGATTGTAGTAGGGTGTCAGACTGGAGTGATGTAGAGTGGAGGAGCGTAGAGTGGAGTTTTGTAGAGTGGCGTAGAATGGAGTTAAGTGTCATAGGGTGGAGTGTCATGGAGTGGAGTGGCATAGAGTGTTGTAAAGTGGAGTGTCGTAGAGTGGAGTGGCAGAGAGTGGAGTCACATAGAGAGGAGTAGATTGGCCTAGAGTGATGTGGCACAGAGTGTTGTAGAGTGGAGTGGCATAGAATACCATAAAGTAGAGTGGCATAGAGTGTCGCAGAGTGGCACGGAGTAGAGTGATGTACAGTGTAGTAGAGTGTCATAGAGTGTCACGGAGTGCAGTGGGATAGATTGGAGTGGGGCAGAGTGGAATGTCATAGAGTAGAGTGTCGTAGAGTGGCCTAGAGTGGAGTGGCGTAGAGTGGAGCCGAGTGGAGTGTCATAGAGTAGAGCAGAGTAGTGTGCTGTAGAGTGTAGTGGCGTAGAGTGAAGTGGTGTAGAGTGGAGTGCCATAAAGTGGAGTGGCATAGATAGGAGAGGAGTAAAGTGGCATAGAGTGGAGTTGAGTGGCGTAGAGTGACGTAGAGTGAAGTGGTGTAGTTTTTCATGGAGTGGAGTGTCATAGAGTGTCGTGGTCTGGAGTGGCATAGAGTGGAGTATGCATGGTGTTATAATGCAATGCCATTACAGACAACACATTTTCAGTTTAAATGACCATTACATATGCACTGACATACAGTTTTGCTGTCAAAACTATACAGCCCACAAACAATAATGTGTGGAAATGCATCACCTAGTGTATTTATCGTATTAAAATATTTGTTTCCAGCACAAAATGTGCTATATTTGTGCTTTCCTAATTCTCATATATTCTGAACTTGCATTTACACATATTTAAATTGTGTTTTGTGATACAAAAAGGCATTTTCTTTCAACCCCCAGATTGTCAGATAAATCCTCTCACTTTGAAGTCAGAGAAAGAAAAGTAAACACCAAGCTCCCTCAGAAGACAGAGCCTGACATTTGACTTCTGTCTTTAAATGCACAAAAAATGTGACAAGATAAGAACTAAATTTAAAGGCCTGCTTACAGAAAGGAACACTTGTGGAAGAGATACAGTAAACTGGCTATGCTTCATAGGAGGGACAAGGACATGCTGAACAGCCTAACAAAAATGAAGCCAGCAAATAGAAAGCAGGTAAATGTGAGTTACAAACCACAAAGTCAATGGTAAGCAATGGTGGAATGCATTCTTAGGTCAGCTTTCAGAATGTCCCCAAGAACTCTTAAGCAACCAGACAGCTGCTCTGTCTAGTAGACTTCGACCTAAAAAATGACAATGAAAATGGTCCCTATCAAGCCCTTTATTCATATGCGTCACTTTGAAGGCAAAAACACTAATCAATTTCTGAGCATTAACTGTAAAAACCCTTAGGGTACTCCATGTCGGGGTTGTTGCTCATGTTCACTTTTTTTTTTAAATTTTTTTTTTTTTTATTGAGCAGAGCATTAGGTTCATGAAGTACATAGTATACTTAAAATCATCATTATTAAAACCAGTTTCTACAAAAGATCAAAATGACAGCCTCTCAATACATAATGAATAAAAAAATAAAATAAAAAAAGGCTGAAACTAAAGCAGCTAGTCATATAATCATTCACAAAACAAAGTACAAATTTATCTTACAACATAGCAGCAATGAAGAAAATTCCTAATACATCTAAAGTGCAATGCCAATAAAGTGCTAGTGCCATCTTATCACCTAAAGCCATCATGGTTACAACATTTTATTAAAAAACGAGAACTTTTGGCTATAGCGGCTCATTACATCATTGGCCAAACTACAAAATACGTCATTCTATAAAGTGAAAAAACTATGAAAGTGCTAGTGCTATTAAAGTGCAATAAGAGAAAGTGCTAATGCATTTTAGTAAAAGCTGCTACATTGATTTACCAACCCTAGTGTTATGAACTCTCTTTAAACTTTTCTAGTTCATTAAAAAACTTCCAATTTTTTCCAAATTTTTTAGTAGCTCCTACCCTTCTAGCATAGGCTTCTTTGAATTTTCGGGTTCTTTTCATTTTATTGAACCATTTCAAGTGAGAGGGAGCTTCCCTAGATTTCCAATTTTGCAAAATTAGGGAGCGAGCCACCGTGCAAGAAATAAATACAAAGGGCCTGATTCACAGAACCAGCTTACGTCAAAAACGTAAAGTTAGTACTTTTTGGTATTCACAGAATACACTTACTCATTTTGGTATTCACAGAATGAACTTACTCATTTCGGTATTCACAGAAGTTAGTAGTCCTAACTGTAGGACTCCTAAATGCCTTCTGTGAATACCGAAAGTCTTAAAGTTAGGATTTTTCTCAGTTGAGGAGTAGTAAAGTTAGGAGTCCTAACTTTACTACTCCTAAACTGAGAAAAATCCTAACTTTAAGACTTTCGGTATTCACAGAAGGCATTTAGGAGTCCTAAAGTTAGGACTACTAACTTCTGTGAATACCGAAATGAGTAAGTTCATTCTGTGAATACCAAAATGAGTAAGTGTATTCTGTGAATACCAAAAAGTACTAACTTTACGTTTTTGACGTAAGTTAGTTCTGTGAATCAGGCCCAAAGGCTTTTTCGGGTTCGAATAGCATCGTTTCATCTCTGCAGATTCCAAACAAAGCAGCTTCGGCCTCGAGCGAAATACTCTTTCCGATTGCTTGCTTAATGTCCGAGAAAACTGCCTCCCAAAAAAACCTGAGTCCTGAACATGCAAAAAAATTATGATGCCACCCGCCTTCCCCATCTATCTGGCAGCGAAAGCTTTTATTTTCAGCTCCCGGAAATCTTTTTTTTAAGGCGGCCGGAGTTAAATAAGAAAGCCATCTCGATAGGAAGGCCATCCTTTTAAAATCTGCAGCACGCAGTGATTTGCTTCCTAAATAGCAGATGGACTCCCACTCCTTCCCAGCCAGCCTACATCCGGTCTCCCGAGTTATTTTATCCAAATGATTTTCTATCACGGGAGCTTGTCCCTGCTTATGTAGCAGCCTATACCAGTTTCCCACCCCTTTAACATTAGCCCCATAAAGGGCTACCACAAATTGGTTAGGGGTATCCAAAATACCACTGGTGTTTTTAACAAATGAACGACTCGTAAATATTCAAAAAGGTCGGCTTCCGATGGGTCTCCGCCTTGCCATTACCTCTTGCCAGGAAATCGGCCTATTTTGAACTATAAAATGCCTTAGCTCAGAAAGTCCACAGCCTTCCCAAATATTTATATGCCTTAATTGCAACTGGAGACCGAGACTGGTACATTCTCTTAGTTTTAGATACTGGAAACCCGACGAGCCCGTTTTTTAAAAAAAGGACTGAAGTCTAAAAAAATAGTCTTTTAAAGTCTTATAACGTGTTTTTTTTTAAGTTTGGAAGTTTTTAAAAACACTCGAGTTAGTGATTCAATTTCTTGTGTCATTTTATCTATAAAAAAGCTGTCTCTGGTAGAGTTAGATCCCATCAAGCCGGACACTAAATCTAAAAAAGCGGCCTCATAGTAAGTTCTCAGATGAGGCAACGCTAACCCCTTGTACTATTGGTAATTGTACCACGTTCAATTTGACCCTTGGAGCTTTCTTACCCCAAATGAATTCCCTAAGTAGGGTGTCAATTTCCCTAAAATATGACTGGTTTATTTTAATCGGGACATTAGTAAACAAAAAAATAAGCAGCGGAAGTATGGACATTTTAATCAATGAAACTCTGCCCACTATCGATAGGGGGAGTAGTGTCCATTGTTCTAACAGCTTCTTAATCTTACCCTTCAGTCTTTTAATTCAAATAACTGCTGATACTGATTAGATACATATATCCCAAGATATCTTATAGGGTCAGTTTTTGTTGCTTGTATCTTCAGACAAGGTGGAAAAGAATTCAGATCAGCATTGAGAGCAAGAACCTCGGTTTTATTGGCATTTATTTTATACCCGCCTATTTGTTCAAACTCCAAAAATTCCCTCAAAACTATTTTGAGGTTCTCTCTATCAGGGGTCAGGTACAAAATAATGTCATCTGCAAAGAGTTTTAGCTTAGCCATGCGAGGGATCGGTGGTTGGATATCAGCATTGTTTCGTATTTTTAAAACCAAAGGCTCTATAAAAAAGGTAAAAAGTAATGGCGAAAGCGGACAGCCCTGCCTGGTTCCGCGGTTTATTTTTATGGTTCCTGCACGATTTAAGTTTATTATAACCTTGGCTGTGGCTCCCTGGTAAATATTCCATAGCATATTAACCACCTGTGCAGGAAACCCAAACCAACCCGAGGTGACAAATAGGGTTCTCCAGTTCACAAGGTCAAAGGCTTTCTCCGCATCAACCATTACAATACTTGCCGGAATGAGGTTTGTATTAAAATAATCCAATGCGTGTATTAAAAACTGGGTGTTAGCCGCCATTGATCTACCTGCTATAAAGCCAGTTTGATCTCTGTGGATTATCTCTTGGGCGGCAAGTAAAAAACGTTCTGCCCATACCTTCATCAAGATTTTATAATCGGAATTCAAAAGGCTAATGGGCCTATATGAATTCACATCTTCTGGGTTTTTATCTTTTTTAACAAAAGAAACGATTATTGCTTCTTTAAAAGCTGCTGGAACAGCACCACCCTTTTAACAAAGTTAAATAAATTTCTCAAGGGGGTAGTGAGTTCCTTTAAAAAACTTTATAAAACTCGATAGGGAAGCCGTCCTGCCCACAAGCTTTTGCCCTGGCTGTTGATTTAATAGCAACTGAGATTTCGGTTGCTTCCACTTCCATTCCCAATTCGCCAATACGATTATCTGAAAGTTTGGGAACATTCATATTTAAAAAATATTCCTGGATTAGCTCCTCCTCCACTAAATATTCAGTAGAATACAACTGACGAAAGTGGTCAACGAAAGTCTGTGAAATATCACTACCATTCACTACTTCTTGACCAGTCCGAGGGTCTAGAATTTTAGATATTATAGCTGATTCTTGCTTTTTCCTAGTAGAATTTGCCAAGAATTTGCCGATTAACTGGCTTTCTTCATAGACCCTCTGTTGGAATATTTGTGAGTTGCAAACTTCTTCTAAAGTAAAAAAATCCCTCAGCGCTGATCTTGCCTGCTCATATTGGTTTGGGAGAAGCTGGAGTTGGAGAGCATATTCCCGATCCACTTCAGTTTGCAATTGAGCTATCTTAGTCCTCCGGGTGTTGGACTGGGCAGCCGTAAAGGCTATTATCTGTCCACGGGCTGCTGCCTTAAACCCCCCCCACACCGAAAAGGGGGCTGCCGTATTCTCATTAATCTGAAAATATTCCAGAATCCACTCTCTGAACCTCTGAACCCAATCCTCATTTTGCAAGAGGAGACGATCCAGCTGCCACCTGGGACGTTCCCTACTTCCTCCCCCAAGCACCATTTCTATCCCAACATAAGCATGGTCTGAAAAAGATTACAGCCTATGCCAGCATCTTGAATCTGGAGGGATCTGGAGGTAAGAAAAATCTATTCGAGACGCCTTCCGAAAACGGTGCGAATAGCAGGTGTAGAATTCCTTATCTAGATTGATTTCCCGCCATGGATCCACCAATTGATATTCTTGTATAATGGCTCCCACTATTTTTTTTGTATTTGGTTTTAGTTGTTTTTTATTTTTATTCGCGGTATCTTTCCTTACATCCTGTATGAAGTTGAAGTCCCCACCAAATATCACCTGCCCGGGAGATCCTATCAATAAATCATTAATTTGAACCAGGGGTACAGTATCATCTGAGACCGGGCCATAGTAGTTTATAAAATGTAACGTTTTTCCCTGTAACTTAGCTACTACCCATAGCCACCTCCCATGTGTATCCCGATGCACTTGCAGAAATTCCCAGGGTAGTTTACTCGAAAAGTAGATAGCTACTCCTCTAGCCGCAAGACCTGAAGATGCAAAAAAACTTTAGAAAAAACCTTGGGTATAAAAAGTTTAGGAGAATTAGATTTCAAATGTGTCTCCTGCAGAAACAGAACTTGGGGATTTAGTGAAGATAACCATCTGATAAGAGCGCCATACTTCTTTTTGTTTAGTATACCATTGGCATTAACTGATAGGATCTTACATTTACTGGTTTCCATAATTAACTCTTCCTCATGTTCACTTTTGACAGGTTTTATATAATTTTGATTTACTTTTTTGTGTTTTTCCAGGGTGTTTCTGTATATTTTTGTGTGGCATATCACTCTTGTATTGTGCTGCTTACTGTGAACTGAGTGGCTTATAGGTGTCAATGTGAGTTCAGGTTGTGGGAGGGTATTTATAACGGAATACAATTGAGAGCTCTGAGGTTGGGGTTGAGTGCAGTGTGCGTTTCTCACAGTGCCTGGCAGTAACTCGTAAAAGTGTTCAGAGCACATGCATATGCAATCCTTGCCCTCTATGCAGGTTGAACAGTGCAGTGGTCACCAATTGTAATTGTGATTGTATGATTATGTATGTGAGGGATGTACACAGCTGTAGAAATATTGACAGAGCAAAAGTAAAACAAAATGCAGTGCTTACAGGTGAGTGGATGTGTTCTGCGTGTATAGGCGGTAAAGTGAAAGAGATGCAAGAAACTACCTAAAGGACAGATAGTGAAAAGAGAGCACTGAACAGGAAATAAGCGAGGTTTGAGATATGCAGATGGGAGATCTCAGAAAGATGTGGGGAGAAAAAGGCCGTAAATGTCCAGCAGAATGATTGCAGAGGAAAAGTGGTCTGAAGGAAGGAACCATACTCATTGAGACACACAGAAGACAAGTACCCCTTCCACAGGCCTAAGTAATATTTAATCAACAGTCTCATATTTTCAGAATTGAAACATTTTGAATTTTAATTATTCACAAAAAATCATTGTTGCTTTTTATTTATATGGTAATTCTAACAAGAATTTAAAAAGATAATAGGTTTGGCTTGTTTTAGGTACAACTGTGTTACTGTATGATATGTCTAGATGAAATAACAGAAACCTCACAGAGAGGTACCAACATGCTGGTCAGGTTGTACACATGGGAAAGCACAGGATTTTAGTTAACTTGTTTTAAGCCACACCCTTAATCTTGTAGGGCATGGCTCTTGGAAAGGATTCCTAGATACTCTTCTTACGCTACTCCTCTTTTTGGTGACCCCCCTTTTTTTATCTTTCCACTAAAGGCCCTGCTGTCACCAATTGTCGGGCTGAATACAGAGTCTTTCTTCTTACACTATATGTCTCTGTATTGTAGGGCAAAAGGCATGATGTTTCACTCCTTCGGCTATTCAGGTTGTAATGACAAAGGGCCGACGATAGGTGGTGCTTCTGCAGGTGGGTCGTGACTCACTTCGTGCACATAAGGGTTTTTCAGGTCTCGTCTAGGCAACGCTTGCACTGACTTTCCGAGATGCTGTATTCAGGTATGGACTTTGAGCTCCACCCCTTTTCCGCCCATCTTATAAACTGGTTCCTATTACTGTCCTTTGTAAATGGTGGCTTTTGATTTGTGAATAGGCTTAGTAGTCCCTCCTTAGTACCTCCCTCCGTTCTGTTGTTACCTCCCATGAGGACAGCCCCTCTTACATATGTCCTTACTCTCTAGGTTTCATTAACAGTTAGTGAGCACCATTTAGTTAATTAATGTCTTGTTGAAGAGGCCCGACATGCTGTCTGGCTTTTGCAACCCACCCTGGTATCCCGCTTCTGCAACCCGTGATGCTGCAGGGGAGGTAATTTGTTTAAAGTGTGTTTTACTGGTAAATTTACAAATTAATTCTTATTTTATACTATTTATTTATTTTATTAGCATTCGTGGCACATCACGCTTTAGCTTCACATGTTTAAAGATAAAGCTCGGCGTGCCACGATTGCTTCAAAGGAAATAAATAGGAAATAAAAGGCGTGGGACTGCCGCATTTGTTTTCCATTTATTTACTTTTATAGCAATCATGGCACGCCATGCTTTACCTTTAAATATTTCAAGCTACAAAAGTAAATAAATAGAAAAAAGTGCTGCAGATGCATGCCTTTTATTTTCTATTTATTTACTTTTAAAGCAATGGCAGCCCGTCACGCTTTAGCTTTAAACATCTTAAGCTATAACACAGCGTGCCAAGATTGCTATAAAAGTAATTAAATAGAGCAAAAAAAGCCAGGGGACACCCCATTTCTTTTCCATTTCTTTACTTTTGTTGCGATTGCGACACGCTGCGCTTTCGCTTAAAACATTTGAAGATAAAGCGTGGTGTGCCATGATTGCTACAAAACTAAGTAAATTGAAAAAAAATGCTGCGGATGAAATCGCGTAACTTTTGGGTACAACGCCTTCATATTTAAAATGGCAGCCGAGCTTTTGTTTTGTTCTGTGCGGCTTGCCAAAACAACTTTTACAACACTATTTACCAGTGTGCCATGCCGTGCTTTCACTTTTATAATAGTGGCCACGCGTCATGTTTAGCTGCTGTTGTCATTGCTTTCCCGTCGTCATTGCTGCTTTGCCATTGTAGTTTCTTGCCCGTCCCCCTGACCCTTCTGGCGCCATTTCTTGTCCCTTGTCATTGCGTGGCCATTGTTGTTGGTTGTCCCGTTCCCCTCCCGCATCGTTGCATTTTTTTCTTTTTAGGTCGAGCCTAGAGGCAGCGCGCATGCGCTGCTGTGGGATCTTGTTGTAGTGGATTATAGAATAGAAGCCCCGCCCACTCTCCAACCATATTTGTCATAGGTTTGTGTCATTGTCCTTCCTAAATGCTGGCTTCTGATTCCTTAGTAGGCTTGTTAGTCCCTCCTTAGTACCGCCTTGTCTTCATTTGTAACCTCCCATGGCGACTGGCCTTTTTACTTCGGTTGGTACACAGTACGCCTTCTTTTGTCTGTGAGCACTGCTCCACCTCACTACGCAAGATATGTTCAAGGACCCTCTCCCAGGTGGCTCTAACGGCTACGGCCAGATGATTCCCCTGTTAAGTGCCTAAGCCACCTCGGGCTTCTTCCTGCTGATGAAGAAAATGACGGCCTCGGTTCAACTCAAGATGGTCTCACCGCGCGCACAAGCCGCGAACACCCGCCATGTGATTTAGTCACGCGCTCAGTCACAACAAGCACAGCGTGGCAGCGGTTTCATCGAGGCGAAACCGCTTTTATCAGTTCGCGTTTATTAAGCTCCTCTGCCTACTGCTGCCGATTAGTATTCCTAAACGACCGTGCGATAAACTATTGAGCTAACGCCATGTTCTCGAGCAATGTCTTAAAGCCTTTGAAGCAGGGTCGGATTGGTAAGGCGGGCACTCGGGCAATGGCCGAGGGGCCGGTATCGAAGTTCCAGCTGTGGGCTGCTTTTTTGGCAGCCTGGGGGGGCCGATTTGGGCTGTGTCTGGTGTGTTCAGATGTCGCCAGCGGCCCAGTGGGGCCCTGAGTGGCCTTTCTGGAGGCAGATGGGCGTCCATTACCTCCCTTTTATCAACGGGCAGAGGTGTCACTCCCTTTCTCTCGCTGGGCCAGCCAATTAATGTGTGCATACTGAGCAGGGGCAGGGGGCCTGAGCAGAAGTGGCCTCACTTGTTTTCAGGTGTTTATAAAACTTCGCCAAAGCAGTGTTTTGCGGAAAGGCAATATGCAAATGTGGGCCACTTTTTTTGCGTGCCCGGGCCGATTTCTAATCTCAATCCAACCCTGCTTTGAAGCCTCCTTTCAGAGGGTCCGGTTAATATTCATTCAAACGAGTTATGAACACCCGTGGTGCTCCTCTCTGGGAGCCGCACCTTTAGTTTATTATTATTTTGTGAGCTGCTCTCCTAGGATGACTGGGAGACTAATTAAGATGCTTTAATGTCTTCACATTAGTGTATTGTGCTAAACATATTTGCCACTTTGATGTCAGCAACAAAGTATTACTGCTAAAGAGCTTAGCAATCAGACAAAATCTTCCGTTAAAACATCTGATGACACCATACTGCAAGGAAAACGATTTGGCACATTACCGTTCTGTCTTTACATCCCTACGCGCTGTAGTGTAACTCACATACTGCATGCTATTGAGGAAAACGTATTAAACTCTGGGGTGCAATTTTGAGGATTGCAGCAAAACACACGAGATAGAACTCAGGGCAAAGAGTTTAATCAGTTATTTTGGTGTTAACACAACTGTACAGACTGATTGATCTATGTGCTAATTAATGTTTTGTTCGTCCTAAATGGGACAAGCATTCTGTATGAATGTGAAGTTTCTCATGGACGTCAATTTTGGGTCGCCAGGGGTCGCAGCTGCAACCTCTGTCTTGCCCTTTATGACCCCTGGGTCTGTCGGTGCGACCCCTGGCTCAGAGGACGCAAGGCAGCATCAAGAACAGAAAGTAAATAGGCAGTTGTCAATTTGTAAAAAAATAAGTGCCGGGGCTCTCGTCAGGAGGCAGCTTGACCCAGCCCATTTCTTCTGTTAGCGCTGCCTAAAACAGAACCAACTACTAACCAAGAAAGTGGGGGGAGGATGTGGCATAATGGCCAGAGCTGCTGACTTCGGAGCTGGGGAACCAGCCTCTTGTGATTCGAACGCTATAAATAGGCTGTCCGGTTTTAGGTTTAAACCTATAATAACTGATAAAACCCCACCGAAAGGGAAATAGCCCTCACCAGTGTAAACATATAAACACTGAAAAAACACCCGTACAACCACAAACTAAATGCCATTCAAAGAAAGGAAAAGGAGAGTGAAAGAGTCATTTTTTTCTTCCTGAAGGGGCCAATACAATTTAACTTTGTTATGCAAGCTAGCAGCAAGAAAGAATGGGCTAACATTATTCTGCGTGGGTTTTGTTGTTTAGGGATGTCACTAAAATATTGTTTCTTTTTCCTTTTACTTTTTTCAGTTTTGTGGTCTTTGGTCTAAAGATGCAGGGTTTAGAAGCATGTTTTAGGTCTTGTTTAATTATTTTATAAACTGTAGAGAATCAGGAAATGTCAAAATCATATTTGATATTTTGGCTGCGTTTGATTTTTTCACTGATAGGTAAAATGGCTGGTTTCATAAGAATCTTTCCCAATATGTGCCATCACATTTACCCACAGAGAGTGGGTAAAAACCCTTGATACATCAGCCCCCAGTTTCTAGTGAGTCAGTATTGATAGTAGGTGAATTGCCAACACCTCAGGCTTTAAACATTCAAAGCAAGGTATAGTGACAAGTATATGTGAAAAGAGTGCTATCACCAAGCATCTGGGATAGTGGTGAACACATGACACCAGTCTTTTGGAAAACATGGAATGCAGTGTCACTTGGAATGCTGCTGCAAAAAGGTTCTTACCAAGTTCAACAAAGATTGGAGTGATATTGTTTGTATTTGCAGTGATTTAGCAACGTATATGAAAAAGTTGTGTGATGACCTGTCAAAATCGATATCTGAGCTGAAGTGCTTCCCTGTAAGAGATCCTTGCCACTTGTTAGATGGTATGCTGAAAGCATCTTTACAATCTTCAGAGTTAATGAAGAATGCTATTGACTTTTTAGTCCATTCTGGTGCACTGTTTTGTTATGCCAGGAACTAAAACGCAAATATTTCTCATTTTGTGCTTTCTGTGGCATCAAAGAAAGAGTCATCCCAACTGTCTCGCTTAGCTGATGGTTCTCAGTCCAGGGGGTTGTGAATGCCATAGTATCCATGTGGCAACCGTTTACAGAATTTTTGATGTGTCATGATGCCAAAGGCAAGAAATGTGAGGATCTGTGGTCGCATATTGCTAGTGATGTGAAAAAAAGTGCACTCTACTGCATTCTTAGGGCCATATTCTCAAGGACTTATCGCCGAGTTATCGGCACTTCAGCGCAGCAAAAGTTGCGAAAGAATTATCGCCCCATTCTCAAGCTGGTGCAAACTGCCCATATCGCCAGTTTCCCAGCGATAGCTGCCGCAAAAAACATCGCCACGGATGAGAGCGACTACTAACGCTAATAATATGCAGAGTAGGCGTTTCCGTGCAAAAACACACGAAAACACCACTTCGCGATATTCTCAACTTCCAGCCAGATCTGCGATGCGAACCAAAAACAGGCGATAAGGCGCGTTAGCAGCAGGGATTTAGCACCTGCCTTTTACTGGTGTTAAGCAGGACGACAAACTGCAGTATAAAAGGGAGCCCAGCCCAGAGCCACATCGGCAGACCAACACATGTCATGGAGCTACTGATCATGCAGCTCGGAGACTCAAGAGGCCCACAACACCCACCGCCACCCACCCCAGGCCCCCCAAACCCCCTCCAGACCACCCCCCGGACTACCACCAAAGGCAGCACAGAATAAGACAGCGGTCCTTCCGAAAACGCACCAGCCTCGGAGACTTAACGCCAGAGTAAGTCATTGCCCACTACAGGCTCAAAAGGACAACCATCCTCCGCATCCTGACCCACATTGCCCACAGGCTGATGGTACCAACACAGCGGACAACCAACATCCCTCCGCAGACAAAGCTGCTGGCTGTGCTGTACCTGTTGGCCTCTGGTACCTTCCAACCAACAACTGCCAGAGTCGGAGGAGTCTCACAGCCAGCCCTATCAAAGTTCCTCACACCTGTCTTGGATGCCATCATCAGCTTGGTACCCCAGCACCTTCACTTCCCCCACACTGCGCAGGAACAGCTGGAGACCAAGCAAGGCTTCTACGCCATAGCTGGCTTCCCGCACGTGTTGGGGGCAATTGACTGCACACATGTCCTACTTGTGCCCCCTCCCGACACTGCACACAATTACCGTAACAGAAAGCACACGCATTCCATCAATGTGCAGGCAATAGTGGACCACCAGGGACTCTTCACCAACGTCGTCGCCAACTACCCAGGCAGTGTGCATGATTCCTACATCTTCCGACAGTCCATCATCAACCAGCGCTTCGAGTATGGCACCTACGGAAATGCACTGCTCGTTGGTAAGTACCAACGGAACACACCACACACCTCAACTCCACAATCATGCAACTCACAACTGTGGGAATGCACACGTTACAACATCACATACAACATGCCAAACAACATGCCCAACTACCAGGCACGACAACACATGGAACTGTGGTAACAGGGGCCAGACATGTAGACAAGCCATCCACGTCATGGCACCTCTGCCACACAATAGCAGGATGTGGTGAGAGGTGGGAACCAAGTATGTGAGAGGGAGGCAAGTGACCCATGAATCAGAATGTACACAATGCCAAGTGTGGCGGGAATGTGCTGGAAAGACTTAAGTATGCAGAGCACAGACATGTCCATGTGGACATATACTGCTGGTGTTTGTAGTGTCGTAGACAGTGGGCGCAACCATGTTACCTCAGGCAGTGGGGTAGACCTTGGACATGTAGCTATGTCGTCCCCCCCGCAAGCGTAAGCGGAGTGGGCTGGGCCAGCGTAGGATTGGGAATCAATAGCCCGGGGCACAGGGCTTGTTTCACTTCCGGGATGGCCACCAAGGCAACTACTGCGTGTGTCTCTGTGTCTGCCATATCCTCACCATAGGCCTACACACACGTGGCCGACCACCTTCAACGGCCAATATCACTGTGTCGTTGTCAGGCTTGTGGACATGCGCAGACAGTCATGACAATTGTGTGTCCTAGGAGTGCAAGTGATGCACCCGCGCAGCGCACACAAGTAAATAGGCTCGGGGGAGTGAGGAGCAGCTGTGAGACAATGTAATAAACATGGATGCCGCTCATTTGCCACATGCAAGACATGTCAAACATGAATCCCAAAGTCCCACACATCACACACCAATATACTAATAAGCCTGCCAACACAGAATGCAGAACCACCGATTGACACATCTCTCTCCCCTGTCACAGGCGATCAAGGATATGCACTCTGCCCGTGGATGATGACACCCCTCCGAGCCCCGAACACCCAGGCCCAGAGGCAGTACAATGGGGCCCACAAATGCACCAGGGGCATTGTGGAGCGCTCATTTGGCGTGTTGAAGTCACGTTTCAGGGGCCTGGACATCACAAGTGGAAGACTCCTGTACGGCCCGCAAATAGTGTGCAAGATGGTCATTGCATGTTGTGTGTTGCACAACATATGTGTACGCACCAATGCCCCATGGATCCATGTGCCAGATGCACCGGAAGATGATGATGAGGATGAGGCAGGTGGACCACACCCCAGTGCAGCAGCAGCTGGAATAGCCCGAAGGGACACTATCCTTAACAATTTCTTCACATGAGCACGTCACATAGGGACTGTCCTTAGCAATCATGGGACAGGACAAAATGACCACAGGCACAGCATGTGCAAATAAATTAATTCCAAGACACATTCCCTGTGTGCATGTCACTCCTCTGCATTAGCACATCGCTCTGACAAGTGTAAGTGCAACATTTAGTGCTGACAATTTCACCAATGGCAATTAGATGGTGGGAGTGTCACCTCCGTTATCGGGATCCTGTTTTCCTGCGGACTGAACTGCGTCTTCCTCTTCTTCTTCTCCTTGACCTTCCCTGACCCCGGGGTCCCGGCCTGGTCCTCCGTGGGGCTTGTGGGGTTCTGATTGTCCTCTGTACTTGCTCCGGCTACCTCCATGGTGCTTCGCAGTTGTTTGTGTTCTGTTTTTGTTTTTTGTTGCCGCTTTATACTGATTTTTGCAGCCTGATTTGTGGGACCTGCAGGCCTGGCGCTGCTTCTCGCTGCCTTTTTTATCGCAGTTGGGCCCAACGCAACTTTTTTCGCGTTCGGGTTTGGATCTTTATCGCCGTCCTGGTAATGTTATCGCGGACATTTGACGCGTTCTCGGGAGACTTTCGCATGTTACCGCCGTGTTGTGAATACGACGTTAACACGGAGTTATTTTCCCATGATAGACTGCGATATGAAAACGTGCGTTAGCCTTTTTTGGCGATGATTATCGCACGTTCTTGAGAATATGCCCCTTAGATTTTTAAAGAAAAAACATAACAGCTGTAGTGGACATAATTAAAAAACTAGAGTCTGAAAAAAACCCTTGTCTGCCAAGTGTTCAGCATAATTGGTGTAGATGTGAAACATCTCCTTGAAAGTAGACTGGGCGACACCTTTAGTGACTTTGGAACTGCAACATGTTCCATGTTAGAGTGCTTGCCACTTGGTAAGCAAAGCAATGTTCAAGAGCAATTCAGGAACTTTTATTTTATAATGTATGAGAAATGGCTTGCAATGATGCATAGAAATGTCCCTTCACCAACCATGGCATTTGAAGTCAATGAAACCTCACTATGGTACTCTGTACAAGTTCTAGATCCCTTCCGTAAAGGGGAATTTTCTCTGTAGTTTCAAAAGTGCTGCTTCATTTTTGACCGCTTCAATAACTCTGAGGGCATAAGCGCCCAGTTCAACGCAAATATTGCAGAACCTGCCCAGAGAATCGCAATCTTCAAGTGCACCAGTATTGGCACGGAAAGCTGTCAGTGGCCAGAGTTAGCAAATTGTGTACTGGCTGTTTTGGTGTTGCCTGTGTCAAGTGCCAATGTTGGGAGGGCCTTTTCACAAATAAAAGTTTACATGGGAAGGAAATAGCCAGCGCACATGACCAAAGACTCACTGAAGAAGTATTGTATGGTGTACTACAATAAGTTTGATTTAGAAAAACTTTTTGGACCTCATATACACTGTATGTACACTGTCTATATAACATGCACTATCAGTGCAGAAATCAAGCACTAATAAAAGCAAAACTTTCCAGAAACACCGGAAAAACACTGTTTCTGTTGTTTTTAATGGCACAAAAATGTGTAACCCCTGATAACCACTGTTTTTTTAATGTATTGAAATCACTTGAAAACACTGAAAAAAAAACCACCAGAAATTACCAAAAATAGAAACTGAAAACAGGAAAGCCTAGCTATAAACAACGAATGGTTTTGCTGAGGTTGGCGCTACAATCACTTGCAAAGCACACTCGGGTACCCTCTGTCTGGTGCCCCTGGCAGTAGAGGGTAAAACTGACGCTTGTCCAGGTTTTGGAAGCCTGCCCAGCAATCACATGTAAGGACGCGCCACAGGCAGCTCTCCAGAGCATCACAACCCACACTGGGGAATGTCAATGTACCACAGCTCTCCAGAGCACCACAGCCGCCCACACTAGAGACTGCAACTACACCTCTCCAGGGCACCACAGACCACACGGGAGGCTGCACAACAGCTCTCAAGGGCACCACAGTCACGGTGCGCAGCCAAAATATCGCATTTTAAATATCGACCTACACTAATATCGAGTTTTTAATATCGTAGGGACAGAATATCGAAGTCAAGAATATCGTTGACCAGAATATCGACTTTAAGGTAAGTAATATCGATTTTTTTAATATCGAAGTAAGTAATATCAAAGTAATTAATATCGTTAGCAAAAATATAGTTGTAAATAATATCGATTTTTTTTAGTGTTATGTATTGTATATGTATGTTTAACATTTTTTAAAAAGTTTTTTCATTATTTTTAAATATATGTATTAAATGTTTAGAAAATAGTAATTTTTTTTAAAGGAAATTTTGCGTTTTAGTATCAGAGCGGGTTGTGGGTTTATAGGGGAATAGGGTGGGAAGTAATTTAATTATAATTAATTAATTAATATGTTTTTATTTATTGTTATTGATTGTTAGTTTATTGTTAATTAATTATTAATTGGCAGTTAATTTATATTAATTTGTTAATTTATAATTATATTAATTATAATTAATTATTATTAATTTTTATTTATTGTTATTGTTAATTAATTTATTGTAAATTAATTATTAATTGGTAATTAATTTTAATTCATTGATTAATTGGTAATTAAATTAATTGTTATTTTTAATGTGTAGCGGGTTGTGGGTTTATAGGGGAATAGGGTGGGAAGTAATTTAAATATAATTAATTAGTTAATATGTGTATATTTATTGTTATTGATTATTAATTTATTGTTAATTAATTATTAATTGGCAATTAATTTTTATTAATTGGTAAATTAAAAATTATATCAATGATAATTAATTTATTATTATTTTTTATTTATTGTTATTGTTAATTAATTTATTGTTAATTAATTATTAATTGGTAATTAATTTTTATTAATTGATTAATTGATAATTAAATTAATTGTGTTATTTTTTTATGTGTAGCGCATTGTGTGTTTATAGGGAATAGGGTGGGAAGTAATTTAATGTTATTTAAGTAAATATTAATTTAATTTAATAGGTATTTATTAATAATTATTTTGTTAAATAATTATTAATATGTCATTTATTTAAAAAAAAATTTTTTTATAAGTATGTTAATTTAACCCCTATGCAATCCAACACTTTCCCTACTGTTGCACTCACTGGAGTGGGAATAGTAATTTTTACCCCTCCGCTATCCAACACTTTCCCTACTGTTGCACTCACTGGAGTGGGAATAGTAATTTTAACCCCTCCGCTATCCAACACTTTCCCTACTGTTGCTCTCACTGGAATGGGAATAGTAATTTTTACCCCTCCGCTATCCAACACTTTCCCTACTGTTGCACTCACTGGAGTGGGAATAGTAATTTTTACCCCTCCGCTATCCAACACTTTTCGTACTGTTGCAGTTGCTGCAGTTGGAATAGTAATTTTATTTCCTCCCATCTAATATTTTGTATTTTTTTAGCTAATGTACTGTATAATTATTTTTAAAAAGATTTAAAATAATTTAATTTTTTTTAATTTGTTACATATATTTATTTAATTTTTATTTATTTTATTGTTTTATGTGTATAGATGTATTTATAATTTATAAAAAATAAATTAAACAATTTATAAGTTATTAAAATAAATATTAAAACATATTAATAAGTAAGTATATATATATTATATATTATATGTATATGTTTAATGTATTTTTAAATTATATATATTACTTATAATTTTTAAGCATTTAAAAATATTTTTAACTATGTTTCTTTTAATTATACGTATTATTTACTTTATTTTACAATATTTTTTTAACTTAAATTAAAAACGATATTTTTAACAACGATATTTTTGACATCGATATTTTTTTCTCGATATTTTTGTACTTACCTTAATGTAGATAGGATGTCGATATTCTTGTCTTCGATATTTTTGCTGCAATATTTTTGTCGGTCGATATTGTGACCTTCGATATTTAGTCAGTGATTCCACAGTCACAGCCCACACTAGAGACTGCACTACAGGTAACAAAACTATAAGAGCACAAAGCAACCTTTTCACGTCCCCGCATTAGACTAGTGGACCTGTTCTTTAGTCTAATGCAGGGTTTGACCATGATGAGACCCGTCACCTGAAAAACTTTTAATACAAGAGGTTAAACGATTCTTGCATCGGGCCTGTGGTTTCCAGGTACTGAGACGGTTGGTTACAGTCACTGTCAGCCATAAGAAAACGGCTCCGGATCGAGGCTTCTAGAACACAGCACTGCCTCAGATGAGTCTGTAGGAAGTTTTCTGGTGACCGTGTATACTACATAATGCTGACAACCGTCACGCCACCACGCTCCCAAAAAAAAAGCAGCGCTGGTTTGGCATGGATGGGCCACCAGGTCCACGGCATATTATTGGCATGGCGACTAGTACATAACTTCTTACCGTTCGTGGTGGGCCGGGCGGCCGGGACACACACTGCACTTCCTTTAACCTGTTACATAAATAATTTGATCCGCACACATTAAAGGTAAAGAAATAGTTCCACCAAATATCGTGATTCACACATTCCTTTATTCTTTAAATTTTGTTCTCCTTTCTTCACAGTAGCCAACGCGTTTCGTCCTATTTAAGGACTTCTTCAGGGCTCATCAGATGTCCTTTGAATAATATACGTTTTCCTTCTTCTCAAATAAAATCCACCTCGCAATATCTTTTCTGTATCTCTAGGATATTGTAATCCCCAGTTGGATAGCGTGTGTCCTAATCTCTTCTTCTTATTCGAAGAGGTGGCAGCGTCAAAAGCTGTACTTCTGTGTTTGTAATCCGAAGTTGGGAAGATGTTTAAACGGTATCGCTCCTTAGGTAAAATAGGGTCATTGTTGACTCGTAAATCATTAGATGTAACAACTGTTTGTTGTGAAAGTTCTTTTCACTCATTAGGAAACTAAGGGGTCTTGTTTCCTTTGATCATCGCACCATATGCCAACAATATTCCCGAAATTTAAATAAGTGCGGTCTTGTATCCTAGACCTCTTTTCTGAATCACTTCCTTTAACCTCATCGAATTGATTGTTAGGCCTGCCTGGTGCTGTTGGCAGTACTGGCTGCTGCCTGCCAGTCCTCAACGTCGTCGTCGTGTCGGGCTGGCCTGGCACTCATTTCAGTATTGAACCGATGAACCGACGATGACTCGGGTGGTGGGGTGTGCCATGCGGGTATGCTGGGGCGTGGCAATACAAGCTGAAAAAATCTGCGCACGCTGCCTGCTGCCGCACAGCCCCAACCCCCGAAAAACCAAAATCCAGTCCAAATCAGTGCCCCGCCCACCGGGCCGGCAACACTGAACTAAGGGCCGTGGCGCTATCAACATATCCACTAGTACTGAACATATCAATCAGATTGAGATGCATTCATATGAATCTCCTCTTGGCTCAGCCAGGGCAGGGCAGGCTCATTCTCACAGCCGCGCCCGCAACACACTTTACCGGTCCGGGACTGACTCACTCGGGACAGGAGACGGACAAGAAGTTGAACACAACACTCTGCGCCAAGTCCAGTAGTGAGGTAAATTCAATATATCAATGAATGACGACGTGCAGCAAGATGCTTGTAGACCCGGCCCTGATAATTAACTGCCGGTGCTAAGCACCGGAAAGCACCGGCACAAATTAAGCACTGCAAATAGGGCTCTGTTAGAGCCAAGCTTATGTTCAGTAGATCCCACCTTTTGTCCTACCCTTCAACTGCTAAAAGAAGCATTTGCAATGCTATAGATCTCGCATTTGCGAGAGTTTGAGCTATTGGCATTGTAAATGACGATGCCTTTTATTTGTGTGTTGGCTTTTAAAACATAAATAAAAGGCATTGTCATCTACAATGCCAACAGCTTAAACTTTCGCAAATGGGATACCTATTGCATTGCAAAGCTTGTTAAGAGTCAGTGCCTGAAGAGAGCACTGAACTTGTCCCCTGGGAGCCCTATTAGCGCAGTGCAAAGCCAATACATATGGTTTAATGTCAACAAAACCCAAAGAAGGACATTTCGCATTCTTGGTGATGCTTTTCTTGTAACATCACCAAACACAGGAAGGATTCAGTCTTAATGTTACCTTCATATTTTTAATTCAATTGCTTTCTTGTATGTACTTCTGTTATTTTGCTACCTAGCTATCTTTCCCTTGTGTTTTTTGATTCTCTAAATAGTTGTTCACATGGTACATGCTTTAGATGGGGCATTAAAGATTTTAGAGTCAAAGTTGTTTCTGTTTTTAAGTTGTGCTCAATGTTTGTTGTATAAAGGGCCTTACATACACTAGGCTGCTTTGAGGCGCATGGCTGGCTAGACTACTAAAGAGGCATTGTAGCTAACTATGAGTGTTTCTGAATTCTGCATCCTTCTTTAAAGATGTCTTCTGCTGCTTGTCTAATTTTTGGTTCATATTTTGGGTTGTATGGTAGCAGTGCACATATGTGTAACAATACTTAGTTTTGCGGCGAGTCAGCTGGTCTGCCCTTTAAATCTCATTTGGTTGCAAGTAGCAGAGCGCAAGTTACTTGTGTGGAGGTATTTTCTGAACGAGCTTTTCAATTTGTCCAGGCCACTTTCCCAGTAAGACGTCGTGTTTGTCAACATTTTTTCCCATGGCATGTTTCACATTGCTTCTGCATTGCCTCTTGCAATTGACACCCTCGTCCGGTCCACAGCATGATCACACAACAGAAGGAACAGACTTCAGTGTGGGGCACAATTCAGGGGCAGCTTCTCCGCTAAGGCGGAGGAGCGTCGCCCCACTGCTCTCTGAGCAGGAAAAATGAAAAGATAACAATGTAGTTATTATCATTTTATTTTTCACAGGTTTGGGGCTGGGTTAGGGTGGGGTGGGGCTGGAGGCACAGGGGGAGGAGTGGTTTGCACACTCCAAGTGCCCATGACTGCTTGGCCGGCCGTCTTGGCCTGGCCAAACAGTCATGCGCACTTTGCATGTTCCCCCCCAGGCTGCATTACACAGCCTGGTGGGGAACATGCCCAGGCCCCCAGTTCACATCTGAGCGCCAATCCACAGTGCTCACACCAATCACAACGCTGCTTTGCAGCATTGTGATTGGCTATGGGGAGCCTGGGTGCTTCCTGGTTCCGGGACTCGAGAAGCAGAGGAGAGACACGGCCGGCAGAACAGGCAAGTTTTATTTTTTATTGTGTCCCCTGCCACCCCGATACCCCCTCCCCCCACCCCTCTACCCTCATTCCCCGCCCGTCGCTACTGGGGCACATTAGCACTTCACATGAGTGCCAGTTCCATAACGCGCACAAAATATGCACTTTAGACATGGTTTAATCTGTGTGGAACCATTCTGCAATTGGGCCAAGCATTAATTTTAGGCACAGCACTCTGCACACAACAGAAGGAACAGGCTTTGGTGTGGGGCACATTAGCAGTTCTTTCCCAATCCATCACCAGTGCGGTTTACTGCGTGCAACAAGTCACTTTTGCACTCTTTGCAGCTGGCTGTCGGAGGTGTGCACCTACATACCTCCTACTAGACTCCTTATCTTCAGGTTACATTGCTAAGTCAAAGGCAGTTTTTGGGGCAACAGTGATAAGATCCTCAAACAAACCTTGTGTTTTTTGTGCACACATAATTCGACAATACACATAATTGTACTCAACAACACAATTACATAACACACCACATACATTCTATCCATACCACAAAATTCAACAGCACACCACATAATTAAACTCCACTACATAACAATCCACAACACAAAATACCATTCCACATATTTACACTCCACGACACACAATCCCACTCCACATAATTCCAGTACACTCAACAACACATCATTACTAAACACAAAATTCCGCTGCACACCATGCCACACAATTCCACTACACAAATCCACTCCATACCACAGAAATCCACAACACACAATGCCACAGCCAACAATTCCAAACCAACCCGCATAATTCCACTACACACCACATACACCCACTCCACTCCATAACATATAGGTAAAAGACATTTACATTTACAACGCCAATAGCTCTAACTCTTGTTTTCCTTTGTTTTGTAAGGAACATGCTTTTGCCTTGGGGCATCTGTATCAATTAGAAATCATGTGTTAAATCCTGTTTGGGGTCACTTTGTAGTCCTTATCTGTTTGTTTTCTAAATGTAATATATTTTGTTATTTTGAAAAAGTTTAAAAGGTTTAAATAAACATGGCACACAAAAACGATATTTAAAAATGTATAGCTACTATTGGTGTGTGGGAGGGAGGTTAGTGCATTTTTAAACTTTACAAACATTATCTGTTATTACACACTATTGCACAGTTCCACGCCACACAAATCTACTCAACACGTTTCCATTACGCACCACATCATTCATCATGAAACCATAAACAACAAATCAACAACACAATTACATAACACACCACATACATACAATCCACTCCACATAATTCAACAGCACACCACATAATTGAACTTCACTACAAAACATTCCATAACACAAAATCCATACCACATAATTACTCTCCATAACACACAATCCCACTCCACATAATTCCTACACACTAAATACCACATTTCTAACCACATAAGTTAACTGTACAACATACCACATAATTCCACTACATACCACATACATCCACTCCACTCCAAAATACATAAGTAAAAAAATGACATTTACCACGCCAATAGCTCTAACTCTCGCAAATGCGAGACCTATTGCATTGCAAATGCCTGTTCTTCCATTATCATCAGATGAATAAAAATGTACAATCCTTGGCCCATATTTGGGTGATTGCAATGCCAATAATTGCAGTGAAGAAGAGAGGTACCCCGTGCAAATGGAGTAAATAACTTAAACATAATGTATTTCTCTGGCATTGTTTATTGCTATAAGCCAGCCCCCCTAATCCTTCATTATTGTATGTGTTTTGCAGGATTCCCTGTTTTGGGGTCACCAGTGCGAGAAGTTGTGGGTCGGTCTGTCACTTTGCCCTGCACATACTCTGTTACAACACCCAATGACGTCACCTCCATGTGCTGGGGTCGTGGGCACTGCCCTTATGCGGGGTGCAGCAATGAAATCGTTAGCACCGATGGAAGGAAGGTGACAAGGATTAAATCCACCAGACACCAGATGAAGAAGAACATCCCAGGCGGGGACGTGTCTCTGACCATTGAAGATGTGCGCACTTCAGACGCGGGGACCTACTGCTGCCGCGTGGAGATCCCAGGGTTGTTTAATGACGAAAAGCATGAACAGACTTTGGAGGTGGTTGCAGGTGAGCTCTGAAGGGCAGGTTTGAGAATCACACTCCATGACTCAAGTGGCCACTGGGTCAGCCGAGAGCATTGCTCAAGAATCACTCTCTGGTTTGCGGGTTTGGGGAGTCGGTGGTAATTAGTGGGTTTTGATGCTAAAAGGTTGGGTGTTTTTGAAGCTCTTCAGAGGAGCCTGTTGCTGTTTATTAGTGTGAGTTGAGAGTTGGAGCATCCCATTTCGGGGGGTTGGAGACAAGAGGCATTTTAAGGCGTTCACCTTTAACTGTGGCTTTGGCTTGTCTTTGAGGCTCAGCGGGGGGGTGTGACAGTCAGACTGAGCTTCCAGCAGATCCACGCCGGCTACAGCGGTCTTCAGTGCCATCCTACCCGCGCGAGGCCAGGGCAGGCAGAGCCCGAGAGGAGGGATCTGTGGCAGGTGGATTTTGGGGGCACAGATCTGGCGTTTAGTCGAAGAACATTGACTTCATAACCCATAATGATTTTCTGCCATTAAGCCATCCTGCCCAAACATCCAATAAGCTTAACTTTCCTGGCACAATAACTGGGAGGGTGCAGTGATGATGCAAGAAGTATATAGTACTGAGTCTTTCAGTACTAGGTGGATTGGGGATAATTGCTACATCCGTTATGTGTCTGTGGAAAACTCATGTCCTCAGGCCTCTGGGGACTTTGCATCCATTGTGTTGTGGGGGAGCGTCTGAGGGCAGGCAGCCATTGTTCAACACAGAGTCCAAGAGAGGAGGCAACAACATACCAAGCAAATTGTCGCAATTAACTATTACTGTTTCCTGACATACTCCCCTCCATGCACCTGAGCTAAACCCTCTGCCTTTGGCATAACCCTCACCAGAAACTCTGTTCTTCTCAGACCAGCATTTAACCGCTTTTGAAATAAATACCATTCCTGTGAAATGTCCGGTTATCGCGAGAGATCGACATATGAACCGAATGTGAATCTGTCATTGGTGCAAAAGATAAAGATGATTTTAGTAAAACATTCACTTATTTGCTCTGGGAATGAGGAACACTTCATGGTACCTGAAGTTAAGAGCTTGAGTTTGAGTCTGATATTTTCATAAGACATGGCTCTGGCATGTGAAGAAGGTTCCGCTCGTGCTGGAGTTAGTAATGTAAGGAAGGCGTCTGTAAGACTTGAGCTTGGCATTTGGTAACATCTTCCATAATGCTAAACTTCTGCCCTACTCTGAAGGCTTCCATGCACAGAACAAAAAGGATGGATGGAAATGAGGCAATCAGAATGATTGGTAACTACCAAGGGCACATTCCCTTTATTTTGTTTTTAAGTTGTCTGTGGCACTGCATTCAAGAACCCCCTATATGCAAATCATTATATGTCCCAACCTGAAAAGTGACAGTCCCACTTCACTTGAATGGAGGTGAGGCAATCAGAAAACGTGTTGTATCTCACAGAGGCCACTGGGCAGGAGAAGTACAAGTATGCCCCAGTTTACAAAACTGAGGCACCTTTGTGCCAACACACTTTTAGGACGAGTGCAAATGGTGCAGAGCAATATTTCCGATTTCCCTTATGAGCCTGACCTTGAGCTGATCGCACTAGAGCAAGAAGAACTCTAAGCAGAAGGTATGGATCCACCCTTTATGTCCAAGGAGATTTAGAGGAGAGGCAGTGTAGGGTGATTACATCATCATGGAAGGGCGCAGCAGGGTCATTATCCAGGGAAGCAACATGGATGTCATCAGCTGGCATTCCCTTAAAGAAGGATGATGACCATGCCTTCACATTCCATGAGCAGCAGGTAGGCTGCCACCGACTGTTGGTGGGCGCCCTTCGGGGCATATGGGCAAGGTAAGAGGCCTAAATTGGCAGTGTCTACGGTGGTCCTGGAGGCCATTCCTCACATGCAGCTTCCTCCGATGACAAAGAGGAGCATGGAGGTGACGGGGCGGGGATTCTTAAATCAGAAACGTTGAGTGTAATCATCATACAAACCGCGCCACTGGTCATATGGACCTTTTTTCTTCGATGAGGAGAGAGTCCTAGGAGAAATCATTTACATTTGTTTCCTTAAACAGTGAAGACCAACGGGGCTCCACAAGAAATGACAAAGAGAATTGTGGAGAGTTTAAAAGATTTATTAGCAAAATTATTTACATGCAAGTAATTAATTCATTATGTTTTCAGATTTTAGGCATCATTAATACAAGTTTAAATGGTCCACAAGTCAATATTTGAAAATGAGGTGAAATAGAATATGAACAAGAATTACGCAAAGATTACAAAATATTGAACAAGTGTGTTTCATAAAGAAAACCCCATTCTTAAATTAAGTAGATATAGATTGGGAAAGGGTATTTGATTAGGTAAATAAAGCAAGGTGTCAGCTTCAGAAAACCAATAAAGGACTCTGACGAGAGAATGTGAATGCTGGGAAAAAAGCCTTTGCACTCGGGAAGGGAGATCAGCAGAGGTTAGATCTTCTCAGTTTGAGCATCTGCTCACTAGACTAAGGAAGACACACTATTATTATTCAACATGGTATTAGTTTGCAACATTACAGCTTGTTCTCACTCTTGGGAGGTAATCATTATACTTCAGACTCTGGGACCAGGTAAACTCCCTTCTTCCTCAGGGCAACACAATAGTCCATGCATGGTAATGTCCTTGAGTGGTTACACTGGACAGACTGTCAGATACAGTCAGCTCTTCCCACGAGTCATGCCCCATCCTGGCATCTTCTCCTTCTTCTGATGAGAACCTCACTATCAGTCATCTAATACATAACAATAAATGTATTCACTAGCTAGGAAGGACATCTGAATAGCACAGCATCTGCAGTGAGAAAAACATAACGTGCAAAACAACAGAAATTAAAATCCTTTAGTATGTAAAATATGACATTCAACACGGCCATAGAAATGTTGCTAACTTTAATTTACATGT
Organism: Calotriton arnoldi; assembly: GCA_963921515.1. Lineage (NCBI taxonomy): Eukaryota > Metazoa > Chordata > Amphibia > Caudata > Salamandridae > Calotriton > Calotriton arnoldi. Next base: position 1,074,819 of record CAWUFW010004561.1, on the reverse strand, counting down.
TAACTCGGGTGTGGCTCTTAATGGCTAAATGCGGTCACCTACTACAAATTATATAATTAATATGTATGTGTTATTTAACAATGTAAATTACACTTTGCTAATTAATGTTGTTAATTATGAAAATGAAACAATTGCGCTTCTCCAATCCCCCCATGATGGCTAGCATAGCCATCATATCAAACACAAATGAATCTCCAAGGAACACTTTATCACTCAGCTGATTTCTTCATCTTACTCTTAGAGTTCTGCAACACCTTAATCTCTTTGTAAGCCTTAAACGTTTCTCTTCCATCTCTTTTCCTGCCTTCTTTTGCCTTCTTCTTTCTTTCCTTGCTTGCAAACTATACAAAACAAATACACAAATTAAGCAAAGACCAATAAGGAAAATAGGCCTTAATACAGTGACTAAAAATCCATTACCAATGCTTCGAAGCCAGCTACCTATAGCAGAAACCCCTTTCCCCCAAGTTCCAAAAACAATAGTTGTTTCTGAAGTCAGAAATGTTCTTCCCAAATCTGTCTATCTCTTTCTTCTTGTCAGGTATATAAGCACAGCAATGCTGCACTTTCAACGTTTTACAGACTCCGCCTTTCTCTGCTAACAATAAGTCTAAAGCTAGTCGATCTTGCAAAACCGAAGACCTAAGAGCTAGCAATTCTGTATCTATGGCTAGCTAAACACCAGATTTGCTTGTTGCTAATCTGTCCACTGCTGTAGAAAGCTTTCTAATATTCTCACCATTTAAGACCACAGCTACTGAAGGAAAAATAGCACCAAAGACAAATCCCACTAAATGTGAACCATCATTAGTACCACATCCAGATCTATGTGGTGAGTTCTCCTCAAAAACCTCTAAACTATTCACAAGATAATTCTTCGGGGGTACTAAAGTTAAAAAGCATGTGCCTTCCCAATCAGCGGGCAGTTGACAATAGGCATCCTGTCTGCACACAAAGTATACTCCAGGGATAACAGGATCTTCTCCACTAATAATCTGAACAGGCCCTCCAAAAATTTCAAATGTGTGATCACATTCACTTATTCCCATGTGTAAATTTCTCGTTTAGGTCCTTCTTTTGTAAATGCATAACTTTCCTTTCTGTCAGCCGTTAGTTTCTATCTAGGATACACCCTCCTTTACTTATACTCATCGTCCTCCTTTTTTCACACATTCTTTAAAGCATCTTACTTTTCTGTTGCCTTTTGAAACACGTGAGCCCCCCTTTCCTCTAATGTCTCAATAAACGTCTTCTCTAGAGGACTCATAGAACAAGTTAGATTGCCTTCATATGTTTTAATAGTATCTATTCTAGTAGGGGACCTAAGGAAATACCATGCTGTTTCCATCTCTTTATCTTGTGGAGGGGGTTGTTTCATTCTCTTATGTAGGGGAACTTCCGAGAAGATAAAATCATAGTTGGAAAAATAATACTCAAAATAATTCTACCAATAAAATAAGCTAAGCAATATACTACAGGTGATTCCATATGAATGTGGAACGTGATGATAGGTTACATCCTCAGCAGCTAAAGCAGGTAATGTGTGCAGACATAGCAATCCTTACCATTTAGGGCATGTGTGCATTCTTGCACTAATCTAGAATAAACGTTTGATGTACAATCTCCTTCTGAACCATCTAAATGTGCAGCTATAAGTTTTATCTGATCTATTGAATGTGCAGGTGATGTAGGTGTAGATGTAGACCTATTTCAGGAGTAATACTCATATCAACTAAAAGGGTTATTAATACCAGCAAAACAAATGTTAATGTCACTGCAATCACTATCCTACATCTAGTTTTGGTAAGGAAACATGTTTGTCTACAGTCAGACCTTAAGTAGAATATAGCAGCAAGCAGACTTGTAATATTCTGCAATTGGTTCTACTCGTGTAAAACGAGCAAGGCTCTTTGTTAATTTGCAGTTATTTCATTCAGCTTACATATATAACAGTCTTCGTGAGACATCCCTAACCCTACTCTATCTTCTTCTAAAATGATAACCCTACTCTTCTACTGCACCCTTGGCCCTAGGGAATCGTTATAGTTAGAAATTAGCATTTAAAAAACCTTAGAAATTCACTGAAAAAACCATAGGTTTCAGGGATGTTATAGTTAGTTGGACATTTCACTCGTACAAAACCAGTGAAATTCCGCCGTTATAGTTAGTTCAGCTAACTATAACTTGCGCCCCCGCAATGCACTGCTGATGACATCACATATTACATCATTCATGACATGGTCAGGGACATCACTGATGACATCACTGATGACATCTCAAATGACATCCCTGATGACATCGCTGATGACATCATCCAGTGACTGTGTGTTTCTATAAAGTTTAAATATGTTTTATATATATGCCAAGGTGTATTGAAGAATGAGTGGGTGTATAAGTGTCTGGATGGAATTTAGTAGGTGCGTGACTGACTGTATAAGTGAGTGATTAAATGTGTCTTACTGAATGCATGGGTTAGTGACTAAACTGTGTGAATGTCTGTATCAGTCTGTCTATTGTTGTGTAAGCTGCTGCATGGGTTGGTGAGTAGCTACATGAGTGTCTTTATGGGTTATTGATTGGTTGCCTGAGTATTTGTATGGGTGCCTGAGTGTATGTGTGGGTGGGTGGGAGGTGTGTGACTCTGTGCATAGATGTGTGAGTGGTTGATTCACTGGGTGTATGGGTTCAAGAGTGCATGTGGAAACAGCTGTATGGGTGGGTGGGTGTGTGTATGGGTGTGTTGGTGAGTGAATGGATGTCTCAGTGGTACATGTCCAAGTAACTACATATCTAAAAGGCAGTGTATGTGAGAGTTGGAGTATATAAATGACCATACGTGAGAGTCAGTGATTGTGAGAGTGGCTGTATGGATGAGTGTGTACTTGTATCAGTGATTTGTTAAGAGAGTAAGTATGCGTTAGTATCTGTATGAATAAGTGAGGTGGTGTGTGTATAACTGTATAGGTGAGTAAATGGAAGTGTGATTGATTCTTTGCATGACTAAGTGTGTGAGTAACTCTGGATGAGTGGCGGTGTGTGAGTGTCTGTATAGGTGTATGAGTGCATATGATAGTGTTGTATTGATGAGTGACTGTATGTATGAGTGACTGTATGGGTGAATGAGTGGATGTGTGTGTAGACCTAGGAATCAGTGAGTGCGTATGTAGTAACTGGTATTGGTGTGTCTATGGTTTCGAAAATGGTAGTCTGTATTTTAGAGTGGGTGTATCAAAGGTTATATTAGGGTGTGAGGAGGTTCATCAGATTTTCACGTGGATGATGTCATCAGTGATGTCATCAGTGATATCATTTGAGATGTCATCAGTGATGTCACCGACCATGTCATGAATGATGTAATATGTGACGTCATCCGCAGTGCATTGCGGGGGCGCGAGTTATAGTTAGCTGAACTAACTATAACGGCAGAATTTCACTGGTTTAGTACGAGTGAAATGTCCAACTAACTATAACGTCCCTGAAACCTATGGTTTTTTTGAGTGAATTTCTAAGGTTTTTTAAATGCTAATTTCTAACTATAACGTGCCTGAAACCTATGGTTTTTTCAGTGAATTTCAAAGGTTTTTTAAATGCTAATTTCTAACTATAACGTCCCTGAAACCTATGGTTTTTTCAGTGAATTTCAAACATTTTTTAAATGCTAATTTCTAACTATAACATAGCAGTCGCGTTTGCAGAGTGGTGGAGAAAGGTGAGCGTGGCCTCCAAACACCTTTTAGCAATTCTACTGTGTGGGATTTAGCGAAGGTAACAGGAGGGATAGTTAGCCCCCAACGTCAACCTTGGGGGCCAACTACCCCTTTTATTACCTCCAGTAAGTCCCACACAGCAGGATTGCTAACTTGTTATATCAGGCCCGCCCCCTTCCTGCACCACTGTGCAAAGGCGCCCCCTGGCGCGTTGTAAGTTGGGGGATTAAGTCCCCTTGAATCTTGAGGGTCCTTGGAGGCCAGGTAGCCCACCAGGTACCTCCAGTAAGCGCCACAGAGCTGCGTTACAGAGAGGTGTTCCGAGGCCACCTCCCTTTTTACACCACGCTGCAAACACGGCTTCTGGCGCACTGCTGCTCGGAGGATGAAGTCCACTTGTGTCCTGAGGTCCTCAGGACACAAGAGGACCTCATCGCCCCACCAGCAGTGCACCAGAAGCCGCGTTTGCAGAGTGGTGTAAAAGGGGCGTGGCCTCGGACCACCTCTCTGCAACGCAGCTCTGTGGCACGAACTGGAGGTACCTGGTGGGCTAGTTGGCCCCAGGGACCCTCAGGATTGAAGGGGACTTAATCCCCCAATTTACAATGTGCCAGGGGGCGCATTTGCACACTTGTTATGTCAGGCCCCGCCCCCTCCCTGCACCACTGTGCAAACGCTCCCCCTGGCACGTTGTAAATTGGGGGATTAAGTCCCCTTGAGTCCTGAGGGTCCCTGGGGGCCAACTAGCCACCAGGTACCTCCAGTAAGCGCCACAGAGCTGCGTTGCAGAGAGGTGTAAAAAGGGGCGTGGCCTCGGACCACCTCTCTGCAACGCAGCTCTGTGGCGCATACTGTAGGTACCTGGTGGGCTAGTTGGCCCCCAGGGACCCTCAGTATTCAAGGGGAATTAATTCCCCAACTTACAACGCGCCAGGGGGCGCGTTTGCAGAGTGCTGCAGGGAGGGGGCGGGGCCTTCGGCGCAATGCCGGGTTTTTATTTTTTTTTAGAAGGGGGGCTGTGTGGCCCCCTTCTTTTACAATATTTGGGGCCCTGGGGACCCCATCCCCCAGGGCCTGACCAGTTGTTTTCTAGAAAAACAAAAAAACGGGAAGGGGGCCGCGCGGCCCACCTCCAGAGGCCAATTTCGGCCCTGGGGACCCCATCCCCCAGGGCATGGCCACATATTTATTTAAAATATTTTTTAAGGAGGGGGGCTGCGTGGCCCCCCTCATGAGGCCTCTATTGGCCCCGGGGACCCCATCCCCCGGGGCTGGCCCTTTGCGTTGGGGACCGTGGGGGGAGCCCCAATGCCCCCACGGTCCCGCCGGCTCCCCACCTCCTGCGGGAGCCGGCATTGCTTTTGAGCAAGGGCAGCTGCTGACATGCAGCTCCCCTTGCTCAAAAGCAATCCTGCTTTGCTTCGTTGAAGCAAAGCAGAGTTTGCTATTGCAGGGCGGGAGCCGTGCTCCAGCCCTGCCATAGCAAACAGCAGTGTCCCGGGGGCGGGCACCCCGGGACACTGCAGGAGCCAGCCCTGGGGGGTGACGGTCCCCAGGGCCATCGAGGGCTCCTGGAGGGGGTCCGCGCGGCCCCCCTTCCAATGTTTTCAAAGCCCCGGGGAGGTGGTGGTCCCCGGGGCCCGGGGGTCCGTTATGGACCCCCGCATTTGAATAACTAATGCCCCGGGGAGGTGGCGGTCCCCGGGGCAGTGTGGGAAGGGGCAGGAGCCCCCCCCCACCACACACTTTTTAAAAAAGAATTCAGCCCCGGGGAGGTGGTGGTCCCCGGGGCTTGGGTGGGCCAGCGAGGCCCCCCAGCTTTTAAATTTCAATGCCCCGGGGAGGTGGCGATCCCTGGGGCAGCATGGGGGGGGGGTTGGGACCCCCCCACGCCTTTATAAACAAATCCCCGGGGAGGTGGTGGTCCCCGGGGCTGCGGTGGGCCATGTGCCCCCCGCATTCAAATTATTAAGCCCCGGTGAGGTGGCGGTCCCCGGGGCTGCGGGGGCCTCCATGGGCCCCCGCAAATTAATCACTCATTGCCCCCAGGACCTGCACCACCCGTGGGCTTTTTGAAAACAAAGCGCGGGAGCCCGGGCATTGTTTTTTTTAATTTTTACTGCTGGATTCGCGACCCCAACGCGAATTCTGCCGTTTAAAAAAAAAGAAGGTTTTTTTTTCCCTGAGCAGGCCTAGGGGGTCAGGGTGTTTCTCCCCTGCCCCCTTTTCTTGTTTATCAACCTTTTTTCCATTCTCCTCGGTGCTCAGTTACACCATTTAACAAAAAGGGCGCAGTCTAAACCAAGACCTACCTTTTTGCCAAATTTGGTGTAATTCCGTTCAGCAGTTCGGGCTGTAGCCTGTAATAAAGTTCCTATGGAAAATAACATGGAGAAAACGCGCTTTGGGACCCCCCTTTTTTCTCGGCCCCCGCTTGACGAATCACCCCGAAACTTTCAACACACAAACTGAGCGGTCCAACCCTGTTTTTTGGAAAAGTTCACGAAGATTCGTCAAACGGCGCCAAAGATATTGGCAAATCAAAAAATGCTTTTCCTATGGTAACTAGGTCCTAACTATAACTACCTACTGGCGACCGCCAGTAGGTAATATATATATATATATATATATATATTTTTTTTTGTTTGTTATCTTTTCTTTAAAATAATAATTGTAAAGTTCATTTGAAGTCAGTTCAGTTCGGATACAGTTAATCAATGACAGGATAAGACTTAATGCCAAAGTTTGATTAAGTTCAGAAATCAATCACTATTAATGTGACACATTATGGGGGCTCAAGTGGTTCCGCTCACAGTTCAGTCGGGTCATAAATTGGCAAATCGGGCACGCTGTCTGTCTAATAAGTCAACTCAGGTGCTGAATATATGCAACAAGGTGCACTTGCTCTCTTTGATCTTCTAGGTGTTTGTTGATCTCCCTCAGCATCAGTCACACCACTTGGCTCTGTATATTTGATGGTTTGTGGTCTGCGTTCAACTGACACACTAGATTTCAGTCTCTCTCTGCTCCTTGGCCACTTCTCTCTCTCTTGGGATCTCCCACTCCTGTCACTCATTCCTTCACCAGCGCCACTCGTCTGAACCTGTGGTTGTTCTGTGCCATTCCCCCTCTCTGGTCTCATCTCTTCTTTCTCTTGAGGAGCTTTGATATCATTCTGTGAGATGTTGTGGATTTGGTCAGCTGGAGAACTCTTGTGAACAATACTCTCCTCTGGTCCTTCTCCTTCTGGACAGCCAGGCACAGGAAGTTGCAAACTTGCTCCAGGCGTTACCACTTCTTCGAGCAGGTATCGTACTCTCTGGGTGTGGGAGGCATCTATCCAATTAGGCACTCCCCCACATTTAACTGCAGGGTCGGTGATCAGGATCACCTGGTAGGGTCCTTTCCACCTCGGCTCCAAACACGACTTTTGAACGAGCTTTTTCACCAGAACACACTGCATCAGCCAGTCCCTTGTAGTGGTTGAAAATCATGTGATCTGTGATATTTGAAAGCACATTTGCATGCACAGCAGGCAGTCTCATGACACGTTCTATGAGAATTGCATGAGGTGATAATCCTGTTCTTCTGTCAGGAGTACTTTGGAGACTCGTCAACACCAAAGGCAGTGCATCTGGCCATTTTAAAGAAGTGGATGCACATACATTGGCTTAACAAGACTTCAGTGTCCCATTAATCTGTTCAACAATCCCTTAATCGTTGGGTGTGTAGCTACAATGAAATTGTTGTTCCACTTGTAGTGCCACACACAGCATTCCAAGAATCTCATTTTTAAAATGAGTCCCTCAAGCTGGCTCCATAGAAACCGGAAATCCGAACTGTGGTATGAGTTCTCACAACAGTAGTTTGGCTATAGTAAGACTGTCATTCCTCCATGTTGGGTAGGCTTCCACCCACCAAGAGAAAATGCACACTATAACCAGGACATATATCAGCCCATTACAGACAGTCATATCAAAGACATCCAATTGCATCCTGTCCAAGGATCTGCCTGATCTGCCTACGTGACTTATGGTTATTGGTGTCCTTCTCCCTGCATTCATTTTCTGGCAAGTCACACCTCTATGGCACAGTTCGGTAGCCATGACTCTAAATCAGGAGTTGAATCAATTCTGTTTAAACAAGCTGACCACAGCATCTCTCCTTATGCGGGACCATGAAAGTGTCTAGTTATTAGGAGCTGCAAACTATCAGGAAATACAGTTCTTCCATCAGCTGAGACAAAGATTTCATTTGTATTCTTGAACATCCTGGTATGACCCATCCTTGTTGTCCCACTTCTGACACTTCCTCCTGTAATCTTCTAACTTCCTCCCAAGTATCAGCCAGAGACAACAGCACAGCACAATTGGTGTCCTCATTAGATTCATTTGCACACCTGTTAAATGCACACACCGCAGTAGCACAATACTGAGCAACTTTGTCAGCATATCTATTGCCAGAGGTTACATAATCATTTCCACTCCTGAAGGCTACGCATTTAACTACATGCAACTTCTTGGGGCAACTGTAAAGCCTCCAACAGTTGCATCATATATTCCCTATTCCAGGTGGGGGATCCGGATGAAGTCATGAATCCTCTTTGTGACCACAACTGTCCAAAGTCACTGTCCACACCAAGGTCAAAAAATATGTCACAGTTCTTCGAGAGTCTCCATGCAGCTGAGAAAGCACCGAAAGAGAGCAGTCCTCCTTCTCACTGCAAAAGTAAACATTTTACTGTCATCAGGCATTCATATTTCTGGGGCCCAAACAAAGACTTTCTTTCAGCTCTAGGAACACTTTTAAGCAGTTGTTGTCCCATGAAAGGGTATCAGGCACATCTTTGTGCGTCGTTCTCAGTAAAGGCTTGGCTAGTATGGAAAAGTTGGGTATCCACTTTCTACAGTATCCCACCAGTCCCAGAAACATTTTGACTTCCCTCTGCATTTTAGGTGGATTAATTTTCAAGATGGCAGTAATTCTCTCCTGTGACACCTTCCTTGCTCCTTTCTCAATAAAATGTCCTAGGTACAGGACCTCTTTTTGACAGTACTGCAATTTGCTCGGGGACATCTTATGTCAATTCTCAGCAAAATGATTTAACAGGGCAATTGTATCCTGTTTACAAGTTTCTTGTGTATTTGACGCTACTAACAGGTCGTCAATAAACTCAACAAATATAGAGTTACATTTTAATTGTAAAGACTCAGGATTTCTCTTTAGGATCTGATTGAAAATTGAAGCGCTCTCTGTATACCCTTGTGGGACTTGGTACCATGCCAGAACTTTATTCTGGAATCAAATTGAGAAAAGAAATTGTCTTTCCTCATGCAAGGGGTTAGAGAAAATGCCTGAAACAAATCAATCACTGTGAACCACTCGGCATCACAAGGTCTCTAAAATAATATTGTAGCTGGATTCGGTACCACAGGATAACATGGAACAACAATATTGTTCATCTTTATTAAATCCTGCACAATACTCTCAGCTTCTGCAAGGCCATAATTGGTGAGTTACATGGGCTTCCTACTATTTCTTTCAAAATTCCCTGTCGTATCACTAATTTATTCACTGGAGTAATTCCAGCCACTGTCTCAGTGTGAGAGTGTATGGTGGCTTTCTCAGATATTCAGGATTATGTTTATCGTTATTCAGACAGGTTCTACACCTTTACTATGTCCAATGTCTTTCCCTGAGAAATCCCACACTTCAGGTTTCACAGTATCTCTTAAAGCTGGAGGTAAGTCCTCTAGTATCTTAAATCAGGAGGCAAGTTCTCTAGTGTTCTCACAGGGAACAGCTCAACCGCTGTCTCTTGTTTGGCCATTTTGAATTCAACATGCTCATCATGTGTTTGAAACTCAACGCCGTCCGCTGTACAGTAAATAGTGCAATTTAAATTGCACAAATGATCCCTCACTACCAGGTTCACGGGACTTGAATCCCATAACAAATTTGTGGTCCTCTTCAAATGACCCTATCTTAACAGGGATGTTCTTTGACACAGGGTTAGTTATTTGTGTATTTGTAACACCTACAACTTGGATCTTCTTTCCTGAAAGTGGTTGGCCAGGGACTTCAGCTGTTCTAACAGTGGAACGGGTAGCACCATTGTCGATCAAAAAGGACACTTGGTGGCCATTCACCTCACCTTCTGTAAATGGACCACTCTGGTCTCCTTCCAAGACTGCTCCAAGCATGCAACCTTCCTCGCTCCTCAGGCATCGTCATTGTGACTGATCTGAATTGAAGCTCTCATTCTGAAACATGCAGTGGCGACTGGCAGGGAACAGGGGCGGGAGGATGGGGGAACAAAATATTTAAAAAACACTTACCTCCTCACGCCGTGGCTGCCTCTGTCTTTCAATCGTCTTTGCTGAAGAGTCCGGAAGCACACAGCCTCCCCATAGCCGATCACAATGCTGCAATGCAGCATTGTGATTGGTCTGATCGCTGTGGATCGGCGCTCAGATGGGGACTGGGGGCCTGGGCATGTTCTCCACCAGGCTGTGTAATGCACCCTGGTGGGGAACATAATAGTACGCATGCCGGTTTGGCCGTGCCAAGACGGCTGGCCAAGCAGTCATGCGCACTTAGTGTGCACAGTCCACTCCTCCTCCCTGAGCCACCAGCCCCGCCTCGCCTTAACCCAGCCCCGCAGCAACGAAAAATAAAATGAGAATAACCTTGTAATTATCATTTTATTTTTCTCTTTTCCACTGCTCTGAGAGCAGTGGGGCGACGCTCCACCATCCCATCGGAAGAGCTGCCCCTGGAAACATCGGGTACTGTTCAAATGGGTTCTGCTTTTGGAAAGGATTTGGGTTAGTTCTTGGGGCTTTATTTGGGTTGAACCTGGGGTTGCCCATATTCTGAGGGGGCATCGGAGCCTGTCAGACTTGTATCACTGGGGCTTGTGACTGATTTGGGTTTGCACTCGCTGGACCAGAACGTTCTGCATTTGGGTCAGGTTGACATTTTACATTTGCCCATCACCAACTACTCTATTCGGGTTCTGATGACACTCTCTCTTCCAATTACCAAGCTTGTTACAATAATGACAAGGAGTCGATCTCTTCAATGTTGCTATAAATATGCCAGAATTGTGATCAACCAGGACACAGTGACCTCTATCTTGTGGAACACCCTTCCTACCTTGCATCGTTTCACCTCCACTCTGATAACCAACACCTTGCATTCCACCAACATTTTCCACATACAGCTGATTTTGAAATCCTTTCTGTGCCACCTTCATCTGAGCAACATGAACTTTTCTTTAAGTCTCTTCTGCTTAATTTCTTCCTCATCACTGCAGTACCTAGCATATCTCAAGATCTCATCTAATGGCTTGGTCTGCCAACAACATACATTCTGCTGAATATGCATGCTAATCTCAGGGTGCAATTGAAGAATGAACTGTGACACAAAGCTTCCCATACCTTCCCAATCAGGGTTCTACTGACCGTTGTGTTATTTAAACACCTGCAACAATAATTCATAATAGGCATACACTGATTCTTTAGCTTCCTGAGCCATTCTATTGATCTTAAACCAATCAGTATCCCTTGCCAGGACCTTTCCCTTCGAAACTGTAATCACCTCATCGTACTTTGTCATCACTGTAGGAGATGGTGCATGAGTAATTGCATCCTTTGGGGGTTCCATACGAGGCCACTGTATGGCTATCTTCCACTCAGGCCATTAATCGCTTGGTACCACAGTGTCAAAAAAAGTATTCAAATCTGTCCACAAAACCTTCAACCTGAGTATCCCATTGGGCAGGATTCTTTCTCAATTTGGGAAAATTGTTCATGAATGTCGCAAGATCACCTCGACTCCGTGGCACATGAACATGCCCTTCACCTGGTGTCTCTCATTTCCATCTGGGGATGCTGGAGGTGGTTTCCCATTCACCTCTACACTGTCTGATTGCTACTTTTTCTTTTCCTGTTTCTTTGCCAACTTGCTTTCCAACCTGTCAAAATTCACTCCATTTCTAAATGCGTTTAACCAATGCAGTAATATGTAACCTCACCCCTGAAGACGGCATATTGATAATCGCATCGTCATCTAGTTGTTCTCTGAAATGTTTCTGCAAGGAAAGACTTCTGGAAAGTCTACATCATAGTTTCCTGTCAATTCTGATAGTTTCTCCTGTGTCATAGCTGCATGCCTAGTGATCTCTTTACTCAAATATGTCAGCTCATGTTCCTGGTATTGATTCAAATGTGAAAGATCTAAACATTCCCTGGTAATTTCTTCCAATTATACCTTCATATTTGGTACATTTAAGGGTCTAGTTCAAACTGGAGTCACAGATGTTTACTCCTTTCCATTTGTCCCTCTACTCTTGGGTAGGGGGACAAAGCCATGGGACAAAATTTAATTATCAAAATGTCCCATCCCACTTTGGGCAATTGGTGTCATGAAAACAATTTTCCCTCCTCTCAGGGCTTGTATGTTTTCTGTTGGGCTCCAAGCAATAATCTGTGAATCCTGCAATGTTAGGATAAAACTTGTCGCGGTCACTCCACCTACAGCTCCTGGGACTTCAGGAATAGGGGCAGTGGTCACTGGGGCAGATTCAACGGGAAAAGACTTGTGGCATTGGTGCAGGAACAGGCACAACAGGGGCAGGAACAACTGGAGCAACTACAGCAGTAGCTGTCTCAGTAGATGCAGCTGCTACGGAAAGAGTTTGAAGTGGTCCCCCAATATGAGTTGCTTTCGGGTCAATAGGGGCTGTGGCAACAGTACTACTACTGGCGATAGCTTAGTCTTTATCTACAGACTGGGTAGCATTAGGCGGTGGACTTGCAGACAACAAGGCATCTAAGAGATCATCACTATAGTCAATATCAGTGCTCGAATTTTCTACAACATTGGTATTTTCAACTCCCAGCTTTCTTTTCTTTTTAGACATTTCGGTCATCAATGCAGGGTACATCCTAGTTCCCTCAAGTATGCATCTCCTCCACATATGCTGTTCTTCATCCCACTTAGCATCCGCATGATTTGCACTGCTTTCGAAGCACTATTCTAGAATCTCTCCTTCTCATTTGAATGTGCAGCACACTCCCAAGTATTCAAAGCCTCATACTGGGCTGGTCTAGGGGGAGGTTTAATGTTATACAATATTCCCCTCAAGTTCTCAATGATTCTAAAATCAATTGTACCATATTGTGGAAATCTTAAACGTCATTCTTTCTCAGTGATCTTATCCCATTGAAGAACCCACAAACACATGTGAAGCCCTACATTTGTTGCCATGTAATGACCTGGTATACCTTCCGGTGGAGCTTCCTCACCCTCATGGACAGGAACTCACACATCACCCCTCATCAGATCTCTAAGGGCTCTGAAACATTTAATGATTCCAACAATTTAGCAATGACATGAACAATTCTCAATTCAAATATGCAGTGTTTTAGTCTGAATCACAATTCAGTACAGATCAACACTTGCATCCAATCCCAAAGCAGTTCCATTCTCCCTGGAGCTATCACAGCACAACACTGAATGATGTAGCAGCCAATCCTGGATTGAGACTTCATACCAACTGACCTATCCCAGCTCGGCACTCTCTGACGCAATCTTTACTCTTTGCAGCAGTTCACCCTTCTTTGCAATTTTCTCATACCTCTATTTCCACAAACAGTAAAGCAAGAAAAAATAATAAATACCTCTTATCTGCTCTGCTAAAGAATTCAAAGTAATCACTCACACAAGAAACAGACGTAAATGACACTTTTCAGCTTCTGCAAGCACACAGGTGAAATCTTGACCAGCGGGAAATTGCCCTGACTAATGCAGCTTACCCTCTATGCAAATGGGTTTCCTAGGATAATCACTATTAATGCATTCACAACAATCGGTTACACATTCCTCTCTGAATTGTGTGATCAATGGTACCTCATGAACCGACACTACAAAACCTAGCAGACAAGTTAAACCGCAATTTACTCTTATCTATCCCACGATCTTGGACTGAGATGAACCCGATAACAACTTCAACTGCTCATCATCAAGTGCATGTGCAGATTTACACAATTAGACTATAGGCATCACTACAACACAAAATTTTGACATAACACCGACACGTAAGCTCCACATAAACAATTCCAACTCACAACCCTGTTAATACTCACTCCTCCACCACTGCAAAAGCCCTTGGAACCTCCAAAACCTTCAATCTTCAAAGTTGGGCCATGAACTTTAGGGACATGGGCAATTTTGAGCTCGGTTAAGGCCCAATCAGGTCTAGATTTTCTGGACCTTTCTAGCTCTTTCTCTCCCATGACATAATCATCACTCTGCTACCACTTGATAGAGCAGGGCTTTTTAAATCTCAAACGCCAGGTGATATCCTCACACAAACCCCGCCATTGGTCATACAGATCTTATTTTTGTCGATGAGGAGAGATTCCTATGAGCAATCATTTACATTCATTTCCATAAACAGTGAAGAGTTTAAAGGATTTATTAACAAAATTAGTAACATTCAAGTTATTAATTCATTACATTTGCAGAATTTGCATGTGCCTGCCACGGTGCAGGGATGTTTTTAAACATCCATTTTTCTATGGGAGCTTATGCTGCAGGCGTTTTCCGCCTGCCGCACAAGCTCCCATAGAAAAATCGATGTTTCTGACAGCACTGTGTGCAGTCGCATCCTAATAAGGTGTTTGGAGCCGCCGACCTATGGTCGGGCGGTTCCCTCACCGAAACGGTGTCAGTCAGAGGCTTCTCCGACCAACATCGTAATGAGGGTTTGAATGTCTGGTGCTATTTCAGCATGATGGTGCGCAACTCTCACTGCCGGGGAACAGGCTGTAGCTAGAGAAAATGAAAGAGGCACTAGAATGATGCAGAAACAGCCTGAGAAGTGATGTTATGGGAGGACAGAGAGAACAGCATCATGGAGGGTTTTTCTGGTGGCAGTGTGAGGATTCCAAGAATGGAAATTTGGATAAGCAGCATAAGGAAGAACGAGGGAAGTTGGGATTAAGAGAGGAAGAAAGGAGAATCAAGAGGGTAGGCCTGATCCTGGAGTTGGCAGGCTGAACAAACAAAGTGAAGTGGCAGGAGACAGGAGTTAGACTACATGAGGGACTTAGGACATAACAAAGGTTAAACATTTATTGCTGATAAGAAAGGCAGTGAGAGCTATATGGGTAGGAAATTGTTTACAGGGTAATGGAAATTATAGAAATAATTTATAGATTGTGCGGCTCAGTTGAAGTATGTAAAGATAGATGTGAGTCCAAGTTTTCTCAATTGCGCATCGGAATAGGCATGGCTTAAAACATTCCCCTCACAATGGAACAAATCATTGAGGAAACAAGTATTTGTAAACCATCTCATACTATTGGGTGAAGGTTTAAGTGCTAATGTTTTTCTGTTACTCTATTCTGTCAGTGTGATCATCTTTTCTATTTTGAAAAATACTTTCTTCGTTTCCAAACATACAAATACAGAAAACACAGTGGGAGAGCAGTAGGTGACTACATGGATCATGCCCAGCTCAGTAAATGTTATTGTAAATATTTAGTGTTGTAGGTGGCATATTCTGTACAAATATGAGGCATGATCCTACTCCAGTACCTGTCAATACCTCGCACACTCTGCCTCATCCATCACTGTTATATCAGATGATCCCCCCACCCTCAGTCAGCACAATTATAATTCTCTTCCAAGAGTCACACCCTCCTCCTTAGACTTGTCATCAGTGGGGGCTGCTTCGCTATGGCGGAGGAGCGTCGCCCCACTGCTTTAAAGCAATGCGAAGAAGAAACATAAAATGATAATAACTTCGTGCTGCTTTGCAGGTGGGTGGGCGGGCTGCTCTGCTCTCGGAGCAGGGCAGGGAAGGAGTGGTTTGGCCACTCCTAAGTGTGCAATGACTGTTTGGTTGGCCCTCTCGGGCCGCCCAAACCAGTCATGTGCACTTTCCCCGTTCTCCATGCAGGCTGCATTACAGCCTGTGTGGAGAACAAGCCCAGGCTCCCATTCCCTGGTTGAGCGTCGAACCAGGACGTTCAAAACCAATCACAACGCTGCACTTCAGCGTTGTGATTGGTAAGTGGGGCCTGCTTCCTGTTCCTCAAGTTCCAGGAGGAGAGCAGGAGCAGAGACGTGGGACCCGGCGCAAAGGTAAGTTTTTTTTTTTTTAATGTTTTTTTTATGCCCCCCCTGCGCCAACCCCCCCCCCCCATGCGTCCCGCCCGCCCCACCACCTGCGAGCCATGCTGGCCGCCACTGCTTGTCATCAAAGTACACTCCAGCCATGCATAAATAAATCTTCAGCCAGCCGCCTTTCTTCCAGCTCTCTTCCAGCTCTCTTCAAAGCCTCTTCAAGGACGGCCCACCAGCACGAGGTGGCAGCCAATGCACAAACTAGACGTCGTTTCAAAACAAAGCATCATATTAGCCTTTCTTTGGTCATTGCGCAATTTGAGAATACAGTGTTTTAAAGTGAGTTTAATTGTGTTCCCACTGGCCCTTGTGGGTGTAGCACTACGCTTCCAAAGATACTGGCAGTGTGGGTCATATAGTGAACATCTGCCCCCCTCAGGGCCAGACTGGGGAGCAAGAAACAGTCCTGGCAAACATCTGTCCTGATCCTTTCCTCACCTTTCTCACTCTCTCTCCTTCTCCATCTATCCTTTCTCTCTCTCCTATCCTGGCTCTCTTCTCCCTCTGAGCTCGCTCTTCCCTTCTCTCCTGAAGCCCTGTGCACTTGCTGCAATTATTGTCAGGGAGCTTGACCGCCAGTGGCCCTGGGCTTTCAAAACCAGCCTCCAGGCCAGGGCCTCCAGCTCACCTTGGGAGTGCCCAAAAGAATAAAAGGCCAGTCTGGCCCTGGCGCCTGTGGCCACGTATCCTGCACTACCATTTCCACGGGATAGATAAGTCTTGTTTAGAAGCTTTGCTTGCACCACCCTATTATATTAAAGTGATTGAGTCCACACGCTGTCCCATATCTGTTCCCCATATCTTTCTTCCACTGAGCCCTGACTGGAATTATCACTATGGTGTGCACAAAGCGTCTTATAGACCACTGACACAACTCTTCCATGCACTGTGTCCCCATTGGAAACTACATCAAGGAGTTTTAAACTTATACCGTCTACCAGGAAACCCCCCCACAAACCTGTACCATAGCAGGGACACTGACAATACTAAATGGGGAACGTCAGCCTCTCTAAGGGCATTGGAAAAACTGACCCCAGTGAAGCAACCTGCAACGATCAGACTCTCTCCTCTGAATTGGACATCTAGCCACTAACCAAGTGTTGCAACTGTGCTGCCAGATATTAATGTTCAAATGTCAGCAAATCGAGCCCCCACCATCACATGGGAGCCTAAGAGTCTGAATTTTAATTTTCAGATCATTACCAGTTCATAAAGGTGGGTTTTCTGATGGTCCAGCGCTATGAACAAGGAGATGGAGAGTAGGCACGTCATCCTATGCAAGACATGCAAAGAGCGGGGGGGGCAATCAGTGTGATCTTATATGTTATAGCTCGCACATTTTAATATAGTACTGGTTGTTTCTGCTACATTGCAGTGCTTTTTATATACCAAAATTAAGAAGTTCTTGGCTCTGCTACATTTTAATATCTTCTGCAAAACCAAATGAAAAAATACTGGCCAATTTCAAACACTTTTCCAAAATGCTATGGGTCCAATTCACAAAGTTAAATTGTCCAACTCTTTTGTGGGTGTGCGTTTAGTATAAGTGTTTCCCTCCCTAACCTCACTCTTATCTTCTGTTAACCCCACCCATTTCGGAGCAGTTATTTCCCATTTTTCCTCCACGCCACTAGTCCTCCGCTCACAAAAGATTGGAGAGATGGAGATGGAAATCTCCACACTTTGGTTTGTGAATTGCATTCGGAGTACGGAAAGTAGTGCTACTGGAGTACTAATTTACATACTTCAAAATACCTTTTGTGAAGTAAGCCCTGCATGTTTGCTCCCCAATTACTGGGGCGGATAGAGTGTGTGTAAACACAACTAAGAGTTGTTCAATATTGAAGTTTGCTTGAATTAGGGATAGCACAGCGGTATAAGGACTGGATATTCAAAAACCAGTGCAATGGAACCTTTCACCTTGAGAACCACAAAGGCCTTTGCCCTTGATAACACCTTCAATTCATCTTTTTCAAAAGTTAGCTTTGGGCAGTCTTCCCCATTTTTAGAATCCTTGGTTGTAGAGACCCCCAACAATAAACTTTTATTAGAGAGTAAACTCATCTAATCATTAATCAGATAGTCAGTAAGTTAATCTGTATGACCAGGTATTTCAAGTGTCTCCAGAGATGCTGCTCCTCAGTAATAACATTCTTTTATGCATATCTTTTTGCTTAGGTCCAAATACATCCACCTTGACCTACAGTACCAGTGCCGGTGTCTACAAGGGGCCTACAGCAGGCTACACTGATCAAACCCAAGTGCCGGTGAGTATCTTAAGTCTACTATTATCCACATTGATATTTAAAATGCATCCCAGGGACCTGCTGTGACTGACTGGTTTTTCTTCTACACAATAATGTTGGTTGCAACCCTATGAATAATTGGTTACCTGCTGCCACACTACGGTAATTTCAGCAAATACTGCTGTGGTAGAGCTGGAAGGTTGCCCTGCTACTGTAGATCATGGTGTCACAGAATGTACACTCAACAGCACAGGGCATCATATAGAGTTGACCGCAGACTATATGGACAGAGGGTGTTCTCCAGATAATGTTTAGATCTGGTGCTTCTGTTACCACACTTTATGTGATCAACATAAAAGGAGCTTTATGAAGCAGTACTGAGAAAGGAAATTAGGCGCCATGATCTTCCTCTCCACAAGCTTTTTTCTTGTCCAAAGGTGTGTATTTTCACTGATAATTAGTGCTTCTTTCTACTTTTTTTCAAATTTCCCTTTGGAACCACTTGGATGTTATTATTAGGAACTGTAACAGCTCTTTTTGCCCAATTCAGTCATGCATCCACATACCGGGTCAACAACTCACATATATACACACAATTAAAGCGCTCTACTCAGGATATGAAAATACTTATGCACAAGTTTAATAGTTCAAATCACAATCAATACAAATTAAAATCCAATACTTCATATACAACATCATAAAAATTGCTAACTTTTTTTGTTAAAACACCTTCTTAGTGTGATCAATATTATTCTATACAGAAACAACACCCGCCTGGAAAGGAAAATTACACAAGACAGTAAATTTTGTCTTCCAGATCGTTAATTTGAATTTCGTCTCGACAACAACCCTGCAGGGCAACAACTTCCCTGTCTTCACGGAAATAATAAAATCTTTTTGCCATTCCCTCATATGCATTGACAATATTGAGGTGAGAGAATAATAACTAAAGGATTATAATTAAACTATATGGATTCTATTTAGAATGCTCTTATCAATTAGTTTTTTTTATCCGTTTAGGGTGGCTTTTAATCCCAATTTTAATCCGAATTCTGAGTGATCCAACTAGAGTGGCTTTTTAAATATACTCCTTAAAAAGACAAAATTAAGGTAGGAGATCCATTCCTATTGATACCCTCAATAATAATAAGATAACACAGGTATCCCATGTGATACATTTTATATTTATATATCTTTCAGCTATAATTTGAAGACGCTGGCATATATCTCCCCAATCATATGGGAGCAACATTAACCAGAGTGCTGTAGCACCGGTGAGTGGATGTTTTCAGTAGTGGTCCTTTAGGATAAATGGAGTGAGTGTGGATATGACCGGGTAGAATGGTCTTGGAAGGATTGTGATTACTACTGTTAAGCTCTACCATGTGAAATGGGAGTACTTATTAATCATGAATGTAATTATGTACAAAATTGAGGGAAAGCTTTGTTTAATTAATAGATCACAATGGGTTTCTAATCAAAAGGGTTAACAAATAATAGAATGTTATTTGGTAAAAAAAAGTTTGAAAAATGTCCAACAATTATGTGCCACAAAAAAAGTAATGTTGCTTCCCATGCATTGATCGATTGATTCTTTGTGTTTTTCATGTCAGGTTATACAATTTTACCATGAAATGAGTGGGAGGAGGAAAGAAAAATAGTAGTCCTGAAGAAGGTGGCTTAATTAATACTTTACCACTGAAACGCGTCGACGCAGAGGGTTGTGTTAAATTTGATGTGAAACAACAGCCGTGAAGACAGGGAAGTTGTTGCCCCTCAGGGGTGTTGTCGAGACGAAATTCAAATTAACGATCTGGAAGACAAAATTTACTGTCTTGTGTAATTTTCCTTTCCAGGGAAGTGCTGTTTCTGTATAGAATAATATTGATCACACTAAGAAGGTGTTTTAACAAAGCATTTTAGCAATTTTTATGATGTCGTACATGAAGTATTGGATTTTAATTTGTATTGATTGTGATTTGAACTATTAAACTTGTGCATAAGTATTTTCATATCCTGAGTAGAGCGCTTTAATTGGGTGTATATATGTGAGTTGTTGACCCGGTATGTGGATGCATGACTGAATTGGGCAAAAAGAGCTGTTACAGTTCCTAATAATAACATCCAAGTGGTTCCAAAGGGAAATTTTGTGTTTAACTTTCCAAACAGTTTAGAACATTCTCCTTACTGTTGGATATAATTAGCGGGATTAAATTGGTTTCATCGATTTGGCTCCATTTTAGTTGGTAGCCATTTTTCCTACCCAAAGTTGGTTTCTGAGGGGCATATTAGCAAGGCGATTATCGCCACTTTAGCGGGACTTTTTCCCGCTAAAGCGGCGATAATATTATCGCCTTATCAACAAGCTGTCGCTAACTGCTGTTAGCGACAGCTTGTAGGCGATAGCGACCGGGTTGGGTGCCGCTTTGCATGCCAGCGATATTTATCGCTAATGGCATGCAAAGTAGGCGTTCCCCACCTAACAGCGACTGGAAACAGTCGCTGAGGTCGCTAACGCCTATCAGCGAGGCAGGGGCGGTGATTAGCGAACCAGCGCTAAACACGTTTAGCGCTGGTTTGATAACACCTGGTCCCACCCTGACTTAGCCATGTAATCCAATGAGAGGTGGATTACATGGCTAAGTCCCCTCGCACTATCAGCAAGCAGAACTGGGGAACAGTGTGAATATCGCCTGTTTTCAGGCGATATTCACACTGTTCTCCAAGGTTTCTATCGCTTTGGAGATTAGCATTGCTGATTGCACGCTAACTCCGCGATAGAAACCGGCGATGCCTGGCGATAATTATCCAAGCGCTAATTGCGCTTTGCGATAATTATCGCTAGGCATTGCTAATATGCCCCTGAGTTTTTAATATGGGTGTACTATTTCGCAGGGCCATTGCCAGCACAATAAAAAGGATTGCGTGGTCACTAAAACAAGAAAATTGAGTGTCAACTTGTTCAATTAAACCCTGGAAGTCTCTGACACCAGTGCATAGTCAAGGGTAGATTCATACTTGTTTCGGAGGAAGGTATTAAAAAGGATACCCGATATAGGGTTTGCCTTGTTGATAACTTTCAAATTTCTAGCAATCTATTTAAGCTATTGCCTTAAAGAATGAGTCAGTAGGTGAAAGCATGGATGCATGAGTGTAAGTATGAGTGACAGAGTGCATGTTATATGAGTTATGGAGTGTCTAAATGCACCAGAGGCGCGTTTATTTATAAGACAGAAAAATCGCAAACAAATCCTTGTTCTACACTGAAGAACTATATTGCTGTATTTACAACTAATGGGACGCTATTAGGCTATAGAGCCTTTTTCATATAAAGATTAACATTAGGATGCAAACAGATTTTAAATTTGAATTTGTATTTGCTGCACAGTGTACAATCAGTGTTATTGTCTCTTTTGAACCTCCGTTCCCACTCTGCTCCTGCAGGTTTCAGTTGGCACCCTCTCACAAGGTTTTAATACACAACAACCAGAAGAGTCAGACAGCTCTCCTTGGACCACAGTGCAACACAACCTTTCTTCAAAGCACTCTCAAATCAACATCCAGGAGACACTGTCGAAGACAAACACAACTATTTATGTAGTGGTGCCCGTCCTTGTGCTCACTCTGACAGTGCTTGTTGCAGGTATGTTTTCTTTATAGAAGGCCTCTAGATATTCACAATTCTGGCTGTTTCATAGGTGGCGTGTGCGTCATTTCATGTGGTCTCAAAGCTTGAGAAATATGAACCAATGATAGTCACTGAGGAGGCAGCCAACCAAATAAAAG
This sequence comes from Calotriton arnoldi, assembly GCA_963921515.1. NCBI lineage: Eukaryota > Metazoa > Chordata > Amphibia > Caudata > Salamandridae > Calotriton > Calotriton arnoldi. The sequence goes on along the minus strand of CAWUFW010004561.1, from coordinate 1,052,882 downwards.
CTCCCTTATGTGAGACAAACCCTCTGAGGTACATTTTCCAGGGTGCAGGCATGATGAACAGAGGTAAAAGCAGGGTCAGCCTGGTGCCTGGAGGAGAGAGCGTCATATGAGTTGGCTAACAGTGGCTGCTTCCGGTGGTTGTCGCCACAAACAAAGGGTCGTGGGAGGGCCACATGGAGGGGGGTGGGGGTAGAAATAATATATATTTTTTAAAACTTACCTTTAGCCACCGGCTGCCTCCAGCGTCGCGTCATGCCGCCTCTTCTCTTCCTGTCCCAGCAGCCCCTGGGACAGACTCCCATCCAATCCCCGTGCTGCAGAGCACAATAGTGATGAAGGTATTAGAATTATCTTCTCATGTTTCAGGAAACAAAATCCACAAAACCTCCATGTGGGGCCTGTAGATTGTATATGTAAGTACCGCGGAGGCTCTCCTGATTTTATCATTGTATTTTTATATTATTGTGCTCACATTTTTATTAATGGAAATTGTGTCAACTGCAATACAGAATAACTGAACTTTAAATAACATGTAGGGAGTACGGGAGTAGGGGAAAATGTCAGGTCTGACTGTCAAAAGCTTTAGAGAGCAAAAGAAAACAGAGAGAGAGAGAGAGAGAGAGAGAAAGAAAGAGAGAGAGAGAAGGGCTGGAAGTAACAATGGAGAACATAGAAGGATACAGGTACAAACCCTTCTGTGTGGGGCGCGTAAGGATGGAGTTCTAGCACTCTGCAATGGTATTTTAACTCCATGGAATATTTTTGAAGTGCTCAAAGAAGGGTTTTGGTCACTATGAGATCCTGATGAAAAGCCAAAATGACCCAAAAAGTAGCCAGGTACCAGTCAAATGAAAGCCTGTGGTGGTTCTAATGAAATGAAATGTAATTGCAATGTTGATTGTATCTTTTAAATGCCCCTTAGTGTGATGTAAGGCCAATGGCATGGTTCCTCAATGTTCAGGTCTTTCAGTATCTTATATCAAAGAGGAGTCCTGTATCCATAAATGACTGTAGTGGTTTTCAACCAATGGAAAGAATAATAACCTTACCCTTTACACTCGTTGTAATTTGCTCCTTTCCTGGCAGTGTTAGTAGCCAGGCTAACAGAACAATGTCTTTTCGAATAACTATTCCGACACCACTAGGACACCCCAGTAATGCAATCCAACCATGTTAGTGCTGTAACCTGAGGAAAATCAGTTTCCCTCTCCCAAGTCCCCTATCAGCATCTAATGAATCCAACAGAAATTCATAAGGCAGGCCAAACTCTGTAAAACTCACGAGTGCTGTGAAGTAGCCAATAGGAACAGGTGTGAGCTATATAAAACAATCAAATAGATACATAACATCACATACATGTTATTGACCTTCACCTATGCTAGATTGTATTAGCTAGAATCTAATCATAACTGTGTTCATTGCATTATCTTGTGGATTCATATCTACTTTCACTTTTCTTTCTCATAGCCAGTATAGATATGTAACCCATGCTTTCTGTTTATGCTCAGGATGTCTCTTAAGTGATGTGAACCATGGTCATTTTATCTTCCCTTCACAGTCGCAAGCTGTTTAAAGTGTTTAATTCACCTGCCCCTGATATTTGTAAAATATAACACATTTAGATGCTTTTTATGTGTACTTTTTGGTTAATTATTACAACAGTACATGTAGGTGATCCGTTCTGTCTTGCTCTATCTTATGACTTGCATTATCTCCAGCAGAATTCCTTTTGAACAGGTTTGTCCTTCCACACCCTTGGAAATAAATCCCCCTACTCAGGAGGCATTACGGAAATGGGGAAAACACACACCAGACAAAACCTTTTACTCCTTAAAAATGGATAGGAAACTTACAAAAACTCAATTACAACTTCTAGCTACATTGTCAGCTGTAACATAAACTCGGCAAAACTAAATAAAATAACTATCTGAAATCATAGCAGACAACTAACCACACCACTTCGTCCAAACAATATTAGATATTATGAGTTTGCCTTATTGTGCCGTATAAAATGATTACTACTGTTTCAGAGCAAAGCTTGAGGATATGCCTCGGAACCACATCCAGCCCCATTGGCCAGAACTTTCTGACATTCTCCTCCCATATTGGCTAAACTGAACTGTCTCCTCCCTTGTGCCACACCAGAATCCAGGACATTGCCAGACTGGAAACAACAAACTGCAAAGAGAGAAAAGCAGAAGACAAACCTTTCCCATCCCTGCTCCCAGGATCTACAATATCATCCACATTAACATCAGAATTGCCTCAGCCCTTCTACATTTAAAAAATAGCTGAGGGCCATGTTATGTTATGGTATGTTGCCTGTATTTTGTATTGCTAAAAAATAGGGGGATACCCAATAATCACTCCACCTCTTGGGCTAGCAATCCATACAAAAAAGAGGAGGGTGAGCGCAGGAATAACTTCTTAGCCCCATTTATTATCCCAAACACACTGCATGTGTCTGAAGTGCCATTTAAATTAATTATGGCGACACATATCCAAAAGACTAATGAAACCATATATTTCCAAACCCAATCGTTGGCTTGAAGTAGGTGACGGGGCATTGGTGTTCAGGAAGGCTATCCTCCTTGTGCTCTGGTGGATTTCATAGGCCGGTCTTTACCGTTAGTCTACAACCGACATAATAGTGTGCTGTGGCTCGACGGTAAAAGCATAGGACTTATCCCATTGTACCCGGTTGCCCCCTATATCATCTACTCTGTCCAGCTAAATGGGACAACCATCACGCATTGTGAATATTACCTAAAACGAGAGAATTGGTCATCCTTTACCTCGGGTCCTGATGAGACCTTAATTACCTTAAAGGCCGAAATGCGTTGACCATTACTTGTCTGGGAGAAGTAAAATCCACAGATAGAAATTAGGAATTAATTAGTCTTTGATGGGGAATTAAATCAGGAGATATAAGGAAAAGACTGTGGGTCCCCATACATTATTTTGTGGTTAGGTTTCAAACTGATGCAAAGTACGAATGAAACCAACATTGTATATGTTAATTTTGACGTGAAAACCATTTCCGGGAGAGGCCAAGACTGACCGTAATTTTGTGTTTTTGTGGAATATGAAAATGCATGTATATTGATTATGTTGGTAATTGTCTGTTAAAAGATTTTGTTTAAAAAAACGCAAAGGAAACACCAATGATTGGGTTTGGAAATATATGGTTTCATAAGTCTTCTTGGATATATGTTGCTATAATTAATTTAAATGGCATTTCAGACACATTTAGTGTGTTTGGGATAATAAATGGTGCTAAGAAGGTATGCCTGTATTTTTAAGCACGCTATCACTCGTTAGGGTATATTGGTGCTGTATCAGTGTGTGAGGCTAGTCTGGGGAGGGATTATTAAAGAGTCAGGTTTTCAGCTTCTTGTGGAATTCAAGAAGGGAGCAGGAGATTCTGATGTGTTGTGGGAGGTTGTTCTAGGCTTCAGGAGCAATGTATGGGAAGGCACGACTTCCTGATCTGTTTTTGTGTATGTGTGAGGTGTGTGCTAGTGAGATTCAGAGCGGAGGTGCCTTGAGGGATGGTGGACTTGTATGCACCTGTTCAAGTAGGCAGAACCTGTGTTGTGTAGTGTTTTGTACATGTGGATGAGGAGCTTGGTGTGTGCTCTTATGTATACGGAGCCAGTGGAGTTCCCTTAGGTGAGGTGTGATATGGGACCAGCGTGGGAGATTGAGGACCAGTCTGACCACTGTGTTCTTGATGGTCTGGAAGCTTTTTGTGAGTTGGTTGGTTATTCTTGAGTATAGGGTGTTCCCGTAGTCCAGACGGCTGGTGATGAGGGCTTGGTTGGTCAGCATCTTCTGGGTGTTGAAACAGGACAACGCAACTGCATTGACTTGAGTGGACATGTCCAGTTTGCTGGACATGATATGATTCACCAACCATGAATACGATCCTGAATCATAACTCAGGCCGCCAATCCTTGTTCAGCACTCTGCTGCTCTCTAGCTTGCTTTGCACACAAGAACTTCCGATACATACATACTTGGATACATGGTATGATACCTGACTGCCTAAAAGTGAGCTATGTAAAATGTAAATCCACTTCTAAAGAAACCAAGCCTACATCTAAATCCTTCTGAAGACTCCCATCTTATTGCCACCTACCTATTTGGCCAAGGTCATCTTGACAGGTATAACAACTCAACTAAAGAACTACAGTCATATTAATGACCTTCTTGGTATCCACAAATCTGATTTCAGATGACAAGGTACCAGTACTGAATCTATAATTTTAACAGGGACTGATGACATACTAAACGTATTTGTTGGGGGCCATCCCTACCTCTTATCCTTTTGGATTTGATTCTGGTATTCAACACTGCTGGTCATGGATCCTCCAAAACTCTCCCATGCAAAATTGGTCATAGATGTCTCAGTCCTGAACTTGCTCATACCATATTTATAGGCAACATTAAACTAGGCTAAAGTAGTAATTCTGTATATGATTCTAGGTTCTTGCATTGTGATGTGCTTCATGGCTCAATGCTGGTGCCTCCTCTTTTTAATCAGTGTTTATATCAATTTGGGAACCTATTCACAGATCATGGGGTATAGCACTGAAGTATCCCTGAAGATTAACTCAGCAGATTCAAATAATAGCCCAAAGTCAAGTTTGGAAAGCATCCATGTGTGGATAACACAAAGACATTTAAAATGTAATGTTCTAAAAATGGAGTTCTTCTCAACAAAATATCTGATATAGGATGAGACAAAAGTAAATAAATGTATTTTAAAGCCCAAGTATCACTCCCAAATTGACAACATTAAGAAAAGCCCTTGGTTTCATCCTTGATGAAAACCTCCACCTATAGTCCCACATCCAGGCAAGTGCTAAATCGGCCAGATTTCAAGTGTGCCAACTCAGAAAAATCAAACATCTAATAACTTAACATGATCTCAAGATGACAGCGGAAGCCCTAGTAATTTGTCTCTTTGAATATGGTGCTTCACTACTAACATGTCTCCCAAAATGGCATGCAGCTCCTTTAAAAGCAATACCTGCATCTGCTGCCTGCAATTAACTAAGAATAAAAAAACTCACGAAATCACACTTGCACTCACAGTCCTTTAATATATACCTACTGAGTGCTGCATTGCTTTAAAGACAGGATGCCTTGTGTATAAAGCCCTAAAGCTTAACACCCATAAATATCTGACAGAGAAACCTACCTGTTTAGCTGGAGGTTTCAGGAACATAAGAATTTCAAACAACCTCCTCCTTGAAATACCTTTCTTAGAAAAGAGAACATCTCAACAGAACTTTATCTGGCAAAGCTCCCAAGATTTTTCAACTCTCTGCCTAGTCAAATCAGAAATGCTCTGTGCTCCCACATTTACATTTGCATACACAAATTCCTGATATCTTCAAGCTCCCTATTGTGTTGTTGCTCATGAATATGCACATGAACTCCTGTAACTCATGATCTCAAAGTCGCCATAGGGTCTTAGTCACAATGTGTTACACCTTTCTTAAATGACCCAATTGTCTATCTACACTGACTCCAAATTTTGAATTACTTCCCTTAGTCATCATATTCAAAATTTGTTTTTACCATTACATTTTTTGTAAGTATGCCTATATTATGTTTGTTTATATATAGGAGCTGGTATATATCCATGGTGCTATTGTCTATACCCACTGTGAGTTTAATATTTTATGATTTACGTCTTATTATATAAGCCCAATATCTGTTTAAAATCTTTGTTTTGTCTTGTTTCATTCACACTGTTCAGTGCTCTGATGCTTCTGTGCCTTGTCAGCACTCTATAAAACTTAATAAAAAATATGTAGAGGAGATGCAGAGGTTAGTAATTAAATAAATGAAGGATTAGTGATAATCTCACCTTACCTCCATCTTCTGCAGCCTCTTCTCAGTGGGTATAGCCCAATCTAAGTTGCATGTCTGTCCCCCGTAATGTCGTTTATTGTAGTTCTGAAAATTGCCACCAACTCATTTCATTGACCACAACCTCTGCTTCTTTGAACTATACCCATGGAACCTAACAAACCATAACCTTCTTTAGACCATTTTTTCAATTTGCGAACCATTTGCAGGATCCCATATAGCCCCACTAATGATCACACCTACCTCCTATCAATCTAACATGCTGTAAAGACGAGAGGCTCCAGCTGGTAAGTAGTTTTAAAAGTTTTATTGAGCTGCAGCACAGCACGTCTGATCAAGACAACAGGTAGCAGATAACTGCCACAAACAGAACTCAGAATATGGAACGGCAGGAAAAGTGAACACGCTCCCTACAATCCATGTGTGACATAGGAAGGCAGACAAGAATGTAACACATCTCACCCCATAGTAAAAGAAAACAAAAACAGAAATGCAAACGCAAATGCAAAACTGAAAAATTACAGAAAAACTAAGTACATTAAGTTCTGTACCTCATTGGTACACATTTGGTTCTAGTGTTAATTTTAACCCTTGAAGCAACAGACAAACCTTCATCAGAAACAGGACAATTACCCAAAGGTGTTTTAAGAACAGTGAACTTGGAGTTTTCACAAGACCTGCATTTGACAACTCTTCTTACATTCCACACTTTACCATCCTGGGTAATCACACTGTTATTGCACACCTTCATACCTTTAACAGGAGGGCCAAATCTGCAACAACCTTTGACTAAGAAACTGGGTTTCTTGATCCTAACCAAATCTCCAACCACAAAATTAGGTACTCTTACCTTCCATTTCTCATCAAAAACCTCCTTCATTTTGTTTTGTTTACTCCTCACCCTACCAGCAATGACATCCAAATCAATATCATCAACCTGCTTACAGGATTTCTTTATCCACCAAGGGCAAATATCAGAGACAGGATCTCTCCCCTTAAGAAGCTTAAAAGGACTCACACCCGTAACTGAGTGAGGAGTAATCCGATACATCCATAATCTCCTCCTCAAAATATCTCTCCAAGGCTCACTGGACATACTAACAGACTCAATTCCTTCTTTGAGAACACGATTGAATCTTTCAAATTGACCATTTTCTCTAGGTTCATAAAGGGAAGTGGTGATATGTCTGATCCCACATTTGGTGAAAAATTCCTCCATTTCCTGAGAAACAAGTTGAACTCCATTGTCAGAAACAAGGACTTCCGGACAACCTTCCCTAGCAAAAACTTCTTTGAAAAAAGAAATGATAACTAGAGATGTGGCATTGGCAACAAACTTGACCTTAGAGTGGTAATCCACCATAACCAGAGCAAAACGAGCATCAGAAGGTAAACACTTGAAAGGACCTGAAATATCAAAAGCAACTTTTTGCCAAGGAGACTCAGGCCAAGTCACAGGTTTGAGAGGAGCAGAAAAAACTCTAAGCATCTTGTCACTGTTAATACAGAAAGAACACTCCCTGACAGTTCTATCCACCATCTTATCAAGACCAGGCCACCAAAAATTGGCTCTAATAAGACGCTTCATGGAAGACATGCCAAAATGTCCCTCATGGGCAAGCTGTAAAATCTTATTCTGCAAAATCATGGGGGGAATAATCTTGCCACCCTTAAAGAGTAAACCACCCTCTTCCTCAATTTCTTCAGCAACTTGACAGAAAGGACTCAACTCAGGTGAAGCATCTTTAGGTTTGGGCCAACCTAACCTTAAATATTGCAAAATGGATAGGCAAATAGGATCATTATCCATTTCCTTTCTCCACTCAATTTCAGAAACGCCAGAAAACTCTGAAGAAACACAATCCTTGAGAGAAGCAACCATATCCAAATCATGATCAGTGTGAACACCGGGATCATCAGAGCAGGGCAACCTCGACAAGCAATCAGCTGTGACGTTACTCTTAGCAGGAACAAACTCAACCTCAAAGTTGTATTCCTGAAGTCTAGAAGCAAGGCGGGCAATGCGTGCAGTGGAATTCTATCCACCCCCAGGGGACAAAATCTCAACAAGAGGCTTATGATCAATTCTAAGTAAGAACCTGCTACCCCACACATAATTTCTGAAGTGTTCGATAGCCCAAATGCACGCCAAAAATTCTCTCTCAATAACGGCATATCTCCTTTCAGTTTCAGAGAGAGTTCTGGAAGCAAACACTACACACCACTCCTCTTTAGCACACCTTTGACTCAACACAGCTCCCAAGCCATATAAACTCGCATCAACCGTAATCACACACAATTTGTTAAGACAAAAGGATTTAAGAGTGGGAGCCTCCACAATCTCCCTCTTAATCAATTGAAAAGCAGACTCTTGTCTTTCAGACCAGCAAAAATCTGAAGCTTTCCTCGTCAACTCCCTGAGAGGTTCCATTTTAGTAGCAAAATTAGGTATAAACTTGCTGTAGTATTCGCAAAGGCCTGCAAAAGACAACAGTTTTTCTTTATTGTCAGGTGAAGGAGCTTTGACAATAGCATCAACCAGGGATTTTTTAGGCATAACACCATTTCCTGACAGAGAATGGCCAAGATACTCAACAGATTCACAAACAAATTTGCACTTTCCAGCCTTGAGTGTCAAGCCAAAATTTTTTAATCTATCACATACAATTTTGATATGACTTAAATGATCTTCATTGTTCTTAGAAAAAATGAGACTGTCATCTTGAAAGCATTTGACAAAAACACTCAGATCTTTAAATATATGGTACATAGCTCTCTGAAACACTAAAGCCGCAGAGGCCAAACCAAAAGGCATCTGTTTGAACTGGAATAAACCATGTGGTGTTATAAAGGCCGTGAATTTTCGGGAATCTTCCGTAAGCTCAATCTGATGATACGCCGAACGGAGATCCAGCGTAGAGAAAATGCGAGCCCCTTCTAGCATGCATACCATTTCTTTGATGTTAGGAAGAGGATGACAATCAATAACTAAATTAGAATTGAGCGCTCTTAAGTCCACACAGAGTCTCAAACTTTTGTCAGGTTTCTGGGCTAAAACAATGGGGGAAACCCATTCCGAGGACTCAACTTCTTCAATAATACTGTTATGTTTCGTATATAGGCCCTAATGTAGACCCGTTCATATATGCCATAATTTAGAAATACTCGTATATGCCCTATTATGGTCATACTCGTATATGCCCTATTATGGTCATACTCGTATATGCCCTATTATGGTCATACTCGTATATGCCCTATTATACTCATGGCTCCTAATATAGGCATGATCTTTCACCTACATTAGCTCCTTAGAGTACACAACGAGCTCTGAGGGCTGAACGTTATCTAGTCTGTGGTTAGAACACTGCAAGGTCGTTCCAGAACACAGGCCTACAATGTACTCATAAATTATGCATGAGTATTCACCAGCTACATCTCCCGCATAATATGTATGTACAAAGTTCACCCCTGACGTCTTCCTCATGTCTAACAAAGACCAATACAAACCAATACGAACCATATTGAGGGACGAGACACTTTAGGGTATAAATACACCACATCTTCCCACGGTAAGATAGAGGGAACCGAGACTTCCATGCTGACACACTGACCAGAGACGCTGAGGCTCCTGCATGCAGTCGCTCCAGCTGACAGCGGTCTAACACAGCCCTTGCGGGGTGTCCAACTCGAGACCAGGACGGGGTCCCACACTCTCTCTACTCAGGTATGGGGGTTCGACTAAATCTTAGAGGGATTCTCGGCTCTTAGGCTTTCAGACCTACACATGTGCTAGGTACACTCAGGTACATCTAGTTAGGCATCGTAGGAGTACGCACACTTTCATAGTGCCTTTTATATTCACGTATGTATTCATGATTATTGCAATATGGTAGAACTGTTCTATCCTTTCACTTTGATCATACTGCTGATAATATATCTCTGCTATTGTCTGCTGGTTGCTGCAGCACATATATTTTACACTAGAATAACAACTGTTCAATAAATACTTATTGAAACGCCCAGACTGTTTATTCTGTGTAACTCTCTGAGACAAACCGAATAAGTAAGCACGAGTGACTGAGCGAAAGGTAGTACATTGTTTCCACGATACTGAGTAATTTGGGTTGTCATGATCTAAGGTTGCCAGGAACTAATCTCTCCCCGATAAGAGGAGATTCTAGTGGCACTGTGTGCTAGCTAATGCAAATCCGGCTAACATATGCGGTGGGGGTGCACAGAGGCAGTCTAACACCAAGCCCACAGTATATGTTATCCAAACGCGCAGGTCCTGCAGGGGTACTATAGGAACTACACGACAATACCTGCTTGAATCATCTCATTTAACATGTTCTTCAATTCTTCTCTTACAATAATGGGTACACCTCTAAGTTTTTGTTTAACTGGTACAGATCCTACTTTGACTTTAATTTTATGGCTGAAACCAACCAATTTACCAAGCTTTTCTGAAAAAACATTAGGATAAAGTTTTGGAAAATCAACATTGGAAAAACACTCAGTTACAACAGACTCTTTACTCCTAGGGTTCAAAATGATACCCAATTTGGCTTGATCACGCCACCCCAACACATTGACACCTTTAACAGCAATGTATAATTTGATGCGGGCCGACCTTTCCTTAAATTCAATATCAAGCTCTTGAAATCCAACCATATCAATTTTTGTCCCATCAAAACTATGTGCAACAATATCCGACTCCATGAGGGAATCTAAATCAATTAGTTCATCAAAGCATTTGATACAATACTCTTTGGTGATAATAGTCCAAGGCGAGCCCGAATCTGCCATGAGCTCCAATTCTTTGCCCAAAATTTGTACCAAACACTTAGGGGGACCAATATTGGAAATAAAAGAGTCAACTGGAACATTGCGAATGGAAACAACTATTACAAATTCAGGATCAAAGTGTGTCACATTCTCCCCAAGAGTCTCACCAGACACACACGAAACCTTACTTTTAGATGAACTACCTGAAAAATTATTTTTTGTATCCTTGCACATTTTAGAAAAGTGTACTAGACGCCCACACTTACTACACTCCGTGCCAATCGCAGGGCAACGTGGAAAAGAAGCAACATGACCTGGATTTCCACATCTAAAACAATGGAAACCCTTAAAAGTATTATTCTTGTTGCTAAAAACATTTTTAGAAGAACCTGGGGTAACACTATTAACATCACCCGATACAGAGGTTTTAACATCCTTATTAAGAGACTTCATCCACTTCTCAGATTGCTCAAGAGCCTTGGCAGTACTAATGGCAGCTTCTAAATTAGGATCACCCATAATCCATAACTGCTCTTGTACTTTTTTGCTTTTAACATGTACAATAATTTGGTCTCTTATCATCTCGTCAGTGATCATGCCAAAATTACAATTAATAGACAAAGCACGCAAAGCCGTAAGAAACTCATCAAAACTTTCCCCTTCATCTTGAGCTCTAGTGTAAAATTTGAATCTATTAAGAGCAACACTGGTAGTTGGCTTAAAACGATTTTCAATATGTAACAAAGCCTCATCGTATACATTGTGATCACCACCAGACCTGACAGGGGGCAATGTCCTATACACAACTTGCCCTTCTGAACCCAAACAATGAAGATTTATTTTTATTTTTCTTTCTGCTGACATTCTTTCACCATCAATGGCTTTAAGATACGTAATAAACTCTTCTTTCCAACTAGTCCATGGAATTGGTGGCTCACCTTTGTTCTGCAAAAATTTGCTGGGAGGATCAAACTGCATAATGTTGGATGACAAAACTCAACGTGCCTTAAGAAAAAACTATGAGATGTCAAACAACAGAAACAATGTCAACCCTCTTGAAATGATAAACAAGTAAATCAGTTAAGGTGTGCCTGTCACCGTAAAACAACAGGCAAAGAAACCATAAAACAACAGGCTATAAGGTGTAAAAAAAAACAGGTGTGCCTATCACCGCAATGACAGGCAAAGAAACTAAGGAAGTTACATAACAGTGCTCAGAGATGTGATAATAAAATATGCAGGGTAAAGTATCTGAGGTGTGCGTATCACCGCTGTAACACGCAAAAAATCAGAGGTGTGCGTGTCACCGTCGTAATGCACATCAATGTAGAAATGAGGTAATCAGTGTTGAAGATGTTGTAACACGCTAAAAAATCAGAGTGTGCGTGTCACCGTCGTAATGCACATAAATGTAGAAATTAAATAGTCAGCGCTGAAGGTATGCGTGTCACCGTTATGATATTACCGTTGTAACACGTCACAAATTATGGGTGTGCGTGTCACCGTTGTACTACACTTCAACGTAGAAATAATATTGCCAGCGCTGGAAGTGATGCATATAAATGTAGAAATGAAATTGTCAGAGCTGAAGGTGTACGTGTCACTGTTATGGTATTACCGCTGTAACACGCCACAAATTATGGGTGTGAGTGTCACCGTTGTAAAGCACTTCAAGGTAGAAATAATATTGCCAGCGCTGAAAGCGAGGATATTACGCTCTAATGAAAGCGCCAAACAATAAACACGAAGAAACGTGCATAAATACCAAAATAGATTCGTCCAGCAGTAACACGGCAGCTGTGAGTAACGCGTGTCACTGTGCACAGTTACCATGGAGACCACACAACAAAACAAAAACAAAAAATATATGGCCGCCGTACGTAGGTTTAAGCACGGATATTTAAGGAAAGTTGGGCACAAACTGAGCCTAGCAGAAAACGTCAGAGATGACGCATAACACATACGTCACCATAACAGGAGGAGGCTCGGACAAGTGAGGATCAGCGCACAGCACAGAGATCGGTAGCCACAGCAACTCAGAAAGGTCCATAAATGCACCAAAACCGGCCGGAAACATGCAGAAGTGCGCGATCTTCAGAAATCCTCAGTAAACAGCACCAGCAGGGAAATCAGGCCACAGGATATTCACTAAATGCCAAATCTCTCGTCACGCAGGGTCCATAAGACAGCACTGCACCTGTGCTGCGAAACTAATGTAGCAGGGTGTCTACTCCAATAATCGTCACCACTTGTAAAGATGAGAGGTTCCAGCTGGTAAGTAGTTTTATACGTTTTATTGAGCTGCAGCACAGTACGTCTGATCAAGACAACAGGTAGCAGATAACTGCCACAAACAGAACTCAGAATATGGAACGGCAGGAAAAGCGAACATTCTCCCTACATTCCATGTGTGACATAGGAAGGCAGGCAAGAATGTAACACATGCCACAAAGAAACTGGAGAAAATGCATGGAATGTGTTCATTGGGCGCACAAGAATAATCAATATAACCATCAATAACCATCAACCACCGGGTTAACCACTAATCTTGGGTTCCGAAGTACCGTGCTACTCACCATAAAGTGCTTCAAATGCACCTCATCAGGAGTAGTAAGTGATGGTGCTATAATTAAATAATTAGAGGGTTGATGTGCAGGATTAGGACTGTTTGAGTCTTCGTAAGACCTAATATGTCTTTGTAAGACTAAGTGCTATTGCCAATTAAGAAAACCTTCATAAGACAAGAATATAAGTCAATACCATAAAGGTTTATTAACAATTACGATCATTATAGAAGGGAAAAAGATTGTTAGTCAAACCAGGTATTAGCTGAAATCAAAATAGTCGAAACATAATCTGCACGAGAACTAACATAAGGTCGATTTCTGAAACAAGCAATCAGCCAGAATGAAATATAAAGTGAAATGACAGATTGACTAGAGTCTGCTCTCTAAACAAGTGCAAAAAGCTTTAAATATATATCGAATTATGGTCTAGCCCAGATTCTGCACAGTTAGAAAGGCAGGAAATGTCTAAGTATAGATCAATAGACAGACTGACATAGAGGCTTTTAGGTTAAAAGACAGAGAAAGTCTGGCACATCTCCCAAAACAAGGAATTTTATAGGGTTTCAGACAGAAAAGTCACACACTTGATATGGTGTGAGATGACAGACATAATGGGCTGGATTAACAAAGATACATATGATTTATCCAATGACTGTTCATATACACAAGACACATCAAATATGTTACATCTAGTAAACACCTACAATGCTACATATTGATGTGTTTTACATACATAGGAAAACAATAACATGTTCAAAAAAATGAATGGTTCTCTTGTTCTAGCCTAGGCAAAGGGCCTTGAATATTGCAACATAGAGGAACATCACAAACTGCATTCCCGTGAGGAGGCAAATGAATACAATTGTATTTTATCAACAAACAGACAAGGTGAATAGAGCTTCAATTTCTCTTATTTTTCTAAAATGAAAAAGCCCACAGAGAAATGCACATGGAAAGGCTTGTTCATGTGAAATAAAACAACACACTTCTTTCTGAATGAATGTCAATGAAACCTGGTTGCAGCCTTGTCATGTCGAATCCAGCCTAGTTATGCTAACTTAAATACATCTGAACTAAGCCTTAATTTCTAATTATTAAAAAGACTCCTTACATAAGCGCTATATAAACTCAATTACAATACAAATGTGAGGACTGACTTGTGGAATATGACTAGAAGGTAATAATACTCTTTCTCACAATGCTGCCCATTTCACTTGTGAAGTTCCCCTTGAAGATTCCACTCCATTTTGTTGGAGAAGAGCAATTTTCTTCTGGCCCACAAGAGTGCACTAATGGTCTGTGTTATTCCCTTTGGACCAGCATGTAAAGACGCCAAGACTTAGTAGATGTGCCATCTCCTTTCATAGCACTGCAGCCATCCTGATCCTGTGTTCAGCTGAACTCCCAATTGTACATCAACATTGCAGCATGAGGGTTCCATACATGGATCTACAAAGACAGCTTCATAAAGAAAAAGGAACACTCCAGATATACCACAGTAAGCCATTTATAAAGGAAGTCATGGGAATTTTGGGCTGTATATCTTGTTAATTTATCACCTTTCAACCTAGAAATGTCCCTAAAATATGGAATCTTCTTTCCTCTTGCAATCACACATCATTTTCTCAACCCTCCAAACCACTCAAACTCATCTTAATGAACAGGTTTTTTTTTGTAGAAGGTCTGCTCTCCTCAGCTTCTAATGAACATTATTCTTCTACCATTTCAATTAAAGTGACTACGCTGTAATCCACAAAAGGGCATCCTTCTCTGGGATGGGTTCCTTCAAACTCAATAGGACATAGGAGCTGGGTGCCGAGCTTCTTCTTTCACAATCACTTATTTCAGGAACTGGTCTGCCATATGGGACAGGGGCGAACTGGGCAGAACATAGGCCGGGCAGTAAAATAAAAGTGGCCATGATTAGTGCACTGGATAGTTAATAAAGTGGCCACATTTGCAAATCGGGGAAATTGTGATCATGTAAAGAAACTGATCCAGCGTGAGGCCAATACCTGATCAAGGATCAATACTCAATAATATCACAGAACAATGGCCCATACACATTCACCCAAATCCCTGATGCGCTGGGGTCAATTTATATGTTCAATTCTTTTCCTTCTAAAATCCATGTATGACATTCCAAAATACTTATCTAACTTATACATCAACTTTCCTTCTATTTGGTCGATGAACCAATTAGTTGAATAGTTGATGGTATTGATACTACTATCTAACTAACTATTCAATAGGCTAAATAAACACAGACTCTCGGTGAAGTTAATAAAGCTTTATCTCAAATTAAATGATAAAAATGCTCAATGCATACAGTCACAAGTGCAAACAATGAACTCACAAAGGGGGAGAGAAACATCAGCAATTTCAGATATAGACAAACTCATCAATCAAATAATGACATTGTGCATGAAGGAGTGGATAGATTAAGAGACAAAAGTTTCAGAGACAAAATACATTTGCAGGTAATTTTTCAAGAACGAGTCAGAATAATACAAACCCGAAGGATATGTAGAAAACCACCCCTCTGGCCAAAGTGATGGTGGGGGTCCCCTGAAATAGAGTCAGGGAACAAAGATTACAGGGACAGGAACGGGACAGGACAGGAACAGCTAGGCCTCTCTGCAAACCGACGGACAGTGACACATCTCCCCTCTCTCTCTCTGTAGCCAGCCTAACCTAACCACACCCCTAAAGGCACCCCAGTTATACCCTAAAACCTACATGTCCGTCCCACATCAGTTGAAACATTTTACGGAACTAGACAGATGATTGGAGAGTTTAGGAGGCGGATTGTCACACCACTGTGACTTCATTCAGAGTTTGGGCTTATTCATTGTTCTACACCCATTCCCATGATTTCATAATTGTTCCGTTCACACGATTTAATTCATGTTACAATTGCACATATTTTTAAGCAATGTCCGCGGAAGGAGTCTTTTTGTCCCACGGTCAGTCACATCCCTTGGCAAGCGATCATCACATTGGCCTTCAACCCTTGCACTTCTTCTGCTGTGCTCAGTGCTTCAGTGTGCCTTTGACAGATCAATTTCACTCGTTTATCCTGCCCCTCCTTTATCCAGCTAAGTTAAGGGAAAATGGTGTCTCATACAGCTCACTATAGCAAATGGAAAATGAACATTCATTAATTATATGATAATGTAGTTTTCACTGTTTACCACCCACCCTTGCACTATTCCCTGTTAGCGTTTTTCCTAGCATAGCTTTATGTAAAAGCTGTATTATTTATAATTTCAAAGCAAGCTGCAACATGCAAACTACAAAATGCACATGCGGCCTAGTCATGCATTATTTTTTCGTTTCTTTCAAAGCACAATGTAAATATGGTTTTAGTTCTTTCATATATTATTTCACGTTAGTGCACACATGCGCAAAGCTATTTCCCTCGTGTTTATGTAAGGTGCACGTTAGTTTTCTATTACTACTTACTGTTAGTATGTATTATGGGGGTATTCATTTGAGCAGGTTTCTTTTTGCGAAATCCTGCTCCATCAATCCCCCCTCTGATGGCTTCCTGGAGCCATCATAAAATACCTACCATACCAAGTGCCATCTTCTCTTATCTAAAACTCTGTATTCTTCTCTCTCTTTATGGCACTTTCATCTATATCTTTCATCATTTTATAGTATTCTTCTAGCTCTATTTCCTCTCTCTCTTTTTCTCGCTCTTCGTTTATTCTCTGATTCTGTCACTTCCTTTTTGACACTCTTACACTTACAACATTTGTATGTTGTTATTATCACTAAAGTTACTACAGCTACTGAAATAATTGGCATTATTATTTTTCCTAATAAGCTACTTCCAAAAGTAGAAAACCCTTTACCTACAGAAGAGAAACTCTTACCAAGTCTCTCCCAAACACCGTCAACCTCCAGTTGGGTCAAATCTTCATGTAATTTCGTAATATTCTTTATATATCCCTCAATCCCTTTACTTTTGTCGGGGATATAGGTACAGCAGTGTTGGATTCTCAACATGCCACAGACTCCACCCTCTTTTGCCAATAAAATATCAAGGACAAGTTGATTTTGCAAAACCATTGATCTGATTGCAACCATTTCTGTGTCAATCATTAAGAAACCACCAGCTGTATCTGTTGATAAACGATCAACCACTGTGGACAGCTTTCGAATTTTGTGTGAATTCAGAACGACTCCAAATGAGGGTATCAGTGCACCAAAAATATCACCTACTATTTCTGAGAAACTTGCTCTTTTGTTACGTGTTAGTCCTTGTTTCACTTCATTTAGTCTGTGGTTGTTTCGGTTCATGTGATAGACCTTTGGAAAGACAATAGCAAAATAACAAATACCATACCAATGTGAAGGCAACCTGTAATAGGCTTTCTTACCACACACATAATAGACTCCCGGAAACACAGGATCAGTTCCGCCCTTCAATCCCCAACCTCCAGTAATTTGGAAAGTATGCTCACATTCGCTAGTACCAATGAAATAATTGTAATAGTTAGTTTTCATTCTAAGCAAACATATTTTTCCCTCCTGATGCCAGTCCAGGGACATTGCAGCGTATGTCTCGCTTTTCTCATAATTTCCTTCCCTGTAAGCCCATTGTGGTATCTGTGACTTTTGTTCAGCAGCTTTTCTTTGGAAACTTTCCCTTCTACTTTCTACCATTTCTAGAAATACTTTTTCTTCAACCCACAAACTACATGTTAAATTGTTTTTATAGGCATATTCTACATCTAAAGTTTTAGTAATATGGAAAAACTCTCCCATATAATGTGCATTTTTACTACTTAAAAACTTATTCAACTCCTTTATAATGGGTATATCTGAAAACACTAAATCTATATTAGAATAATGATACTCGAGTTTCCCCGTTACATAAAACAGGCTCGTTAGGACACTACAAGACACACCATATGTTAAAGGTAGGTTGATGATACGTCACCCCCTCTGAGACAGACGAAGGTAATTGCATGCACACATAACAATCTCTCACATTCATTGTATCAATATATTCATATAACAATTTAGTAAACACATTTAACGAGAAATCACTAATTGATTTATCATGATGGAGAATGCTTCCATCCATTTGTTCTATATTAGTACTAGGTGTTCCTTTAGTAACGTCATGCACCCTTACACTTGTTACATCACTAGTATTATTTCTGTTGTTGGTTAACATTAGAATAGGTACAAGGACAGTTAGTAATATCCACATAAATGTTAATAACAAGACACTACAGAAGCAAGTTTTAATACATCTACGTTGTAGACTAGATTTTGGATGTTCAGTCACTTCTGTTTCAGCCATTTTGTATTCTATGAAAAATAAAAATCCATCTAGACCTAAAACTCTAATTTATTCACAATTGTTTTTTTCTAAAAATAGTAGTGTAATCCTACACTTCAAGGCTTTCTTCTTTACCCCCTTCTTTTATTTCTTTCTTTGGGTCTTCTGAATCTTTTAATTTGTTTTCTTTCGGTTGGCAAGGTTGCACCTTAACTTCACAGTTCTCTTAAGGCGGTCTTAATTTGCTTTCATCAACTTGCTCAGTATCAGAACTGTCCTTTTCTTCACTTGGATCAGAACTTTCAAATTCTTCCAAAATGACGTAGGTCCATTCTGGTGCTTTGTATTTCCTGCTGGGAATTCTTACTCTCCTTGTTTTTCGTACTAATTCTTCTCCTGACTCTTCTTGTTCTGTCTGACATGAGACCTCATTACTTTGCTCTGGTCTTTTCTTTACCTTTCTCCTTACAAGAGTGTATTTTAGTCTTTTCACTCAACCTGGCCAATTGTCACCTTTTCTTGGTTTCTTGGTTTGAACTACCCTTTCACCTTCTCCATCTGGTTCACAGGTTCTTTTGTTTGGCCTTTCTTCTATTTGTTCTTCTTCTTCTGGATTTTCAGTAACTTCTGTTTCTGCTGATTCAACAGCAATTTCACTTTCTCCTGGTTTTACTGTGAACCCACTTTCTTCTGGTTCAACAACAGTCTCACCTTCCTCTGGTTCATCAGCAGTCTCACGAGACCCAGTAGCTGGTGCCCACTTTACTTGACTTGTGCTTGGCTGTTCGTCATCAGTTTGTTCTTCAGAATCTTTTACTCTAGATTCTTCAGCTTCACACACTTCAACCTCTGGTCTTTGACTTTGGTTTACCAGTTGCTGCTCTTCTTGTCTTTCAAGTGGACTTGGGACTCGTCTGGTGTGGCTTGCGTGAATCCAGTTTGGCAGACCACCACACTTCACTGCCGTCGTCGTCACCAGAATTATTTGGTAAGGACCATTCCACCTGGGTTCTAAACATGATTTCCTCACGTGTTTCTTGATGGGAACCCACTCACCAGGACTCAGATCATGAGCTTGATTCGGCTGTGTTGTTGTAGCATCTTCTCCAACCTGGCGAGACACAGAATGCACCAGATCAGCCAATCCTCTGTAATAATCAAGCACTAGATCATAAGATATATTCATCAGTTTGTTCGCTGGTATGTATGCTTGTCTCATTGCTCTTCCCATTAGGACTTCGTGAGGACTCAACCCGTCTTTTTGTCAGGAATGCTTCTAAGACTCATCAATACAAGGGGTAAAGCATCAGGCCTTTTCAGTGTTGTGGATGCACATACCTTACCTAACCTAGATTTTATTGTGCCGTTAATCTGCTCAACCACTCCAGATGCTTCAGGTCGATAGGCACAATGCAGCTTCTGTTCAATTTGCAATGCTGCACAAATCATCCAAATTATCTCATTGTTAAAGTGAGTTCCTCTATCTGTTTCTAAAGTGACTGGAAATCCAAACCTAGGTATCAATTCTCTTAGGAGCAATTTTGCGACAGTTAGGCTGTCATTTCTTCTCGTTGGATAGGCTTCCACCCAGCGAGAGAACAAGCAAACAACAACCAACACATATTTCAGCCAGTTGCAAGGGGGTAATTCAATAAAATCCAACTGAAGTCGAGTAAATGGACCTGCTGCTTTCCCAATTCGACCCCAACTAACAACTGTCTTTCTGCCTGGATTCTGCTGCTGTCAGATGACACACCTCTGGCAAAGGCTCTCTGCAATGACCCTGAACTTTGGGTTATACCATGACTGCTTGAAGAGTCTGATCATTGCATCTCTTCCAACATGCGCAATTCCATGGTACACCCTGGCCATATGGGATAGTAAGCTGTCTGGCATGACTGGTCTTTCATCTATATACACCCACACTTCGTCCTCTCCTCTCTTCCTGCAACCTGAATTTTTCCAAATTTCTTTCTCCTCATCACTTGCTTCTTCCTGCAGCTGCCTGATCTCATCCCAGGTTTCATATGTAGATGTGAACATAAGATGGCAATTGGTATTTTCCTTTTCAATCCCTCTGTTTAAAGCCATTAAATTTCGTGCACAGAAACGCGCTACTTGATCGGTGTATCTGTTGCCCTTCGTCACATAATCATCTCCTGATTTATGTGCGGTACATTTGACCACTGCAATTCTTTTGGGCATTTGTAAAGCATCCAATAATTATTTTACAGTTTTGCTGTTCCTAATGGGGAACCTGAAGAAGTCAGAAATCCCCTCTGCATCCATAGCTGTCCAAAATCATGGACAACCCCGAACCCATACTGACTATCAGTAAATATGGTTACCCTCAGGCTTTTAGCAATTTTGCACGCTCTAATCAGAGCTATCAATTCACCAATTTGGGCAGGATTTACCCCCTTTAGACAGGATGCTTCTAAAACTCCTACTATGGTGCAAACAGCATAGGCAGTACGTAATTCACCTGTTTCATTTCTCAGACATGACCCATCAACAAACATTTCACAATCTGATTCCTCTAAAGGGACGTCTTCTATGTCTGGCCTACGTTTGGTGCAGAGTTCTGTCACATCCAGACAATCATGATCCGCTTCTTCTCTCACCTCCTCACAACAGGAATTCGGCAATAAAGTTACCGGGTTTACAGTTGTGCACCTCACCACAGTCACATTTTCAGCACCCAAGATTGTTCTTTCGTACTTAGTCAGCCGACTAGAGGTCATGTACTGTGTCCGGGTTCGGGTTAAAAATATCTCAACAGAATGTGGCACATACACCTTGACTGGATATCTCATCACAATCGCTTCACTCTGTTCCAGACTCACACAAGTGGTGGCTACTGCTTTTAAACAGCCCGGTAACGCTGCAGCCACTGAATCCAAAGTAGCAGAAAAATATGCTACTGGGCGTCGTGCCATTCCATGTTTCTGAGTTAGGACTGAAAGTGCACACCCATCTCTTTCACAGCAGTACAACGCAAAATCCTTTGCATAATCTGGCATTCCCAATGCAGGTGCTCGACAAAGACTGTTTCTCAATTTTGTAAAAGCTTCCATACTTTCATCATCCAGCGCAATCGGATCTTTCACATCTTTCAGTGTCAACCTCTGTAGAGGTTTTGCAATCAGTGAGAAACCACTGATCCATTGCCTACAGTATCCAACCATTCCCAAAAACCTTCATACTTCTTTCTGAGTTTTAGGCGGACTCATCTGTTTGATCACATTAATTCTTTCTGGTGTCACCTTTCTGACTCCCTTTTCTATTTTGTGTCCTAGGTACTGGACCTCTTGTTTACAGAATTGCAATTTTGCTGGTGACACTTTGTGTCCTCCTTCTGCCAGATGGTTCAATAAGGCAACTGTATCTATCACACATGCCTCTCGGGTCTTTGATGCCACCAATAGGTTATCAATATATTGAACCAAAACTGAATTTCCTGGCATGACTAAAGTCTCCAGACATTTTTTCAAGATCTGATTAAAGATTGAGGGACTCTCTGTGTACCCTTGAGGAACTCGGCACCATGCCAAAACACGGTCTCTGAACCGGAACGCAAAAAGATATTGGCTTTCCGGATGTAAAGGAATCGAGAAAAATGCTTGGCACAAATCAATCACTCTGTACCATTCAACATCACAGGGAATTTGATAAAGAATCACTGCTGGATTTGGCACTATTGGACAACAGGGTGCTACAATTTTATTTATTTTTCGTAAATGCTGCACTATTCTGTATTTCCCATTAGGCTTTTTGATACCTATAATAGGCGAATTACAAGGACTGCTCAGTATTTCTTTCAGGATTCCCTGTTCAATCATTTGATCTATCACAGGTGTGACTCCTGCAATTACTTCTGGATTCATTTTGTATTGGGGTGTGTTTGGATATACAGCACCCTCTTTCACTGTAATCTGAATCGGATCTACATTTGTCATTAGGCCAATTTCTTTTCCTGAAAAATCCCGCACATCCGATCTCACTGCACTTTTTAACACTTCAGGCAGGTTCTCTTCCGTGAGAAGTGAAAACAACTCATCCACTTCTGTCCCTTGCTTCGCTAGCATCATTTTAAATTCGACATCCTCATCAGGTGTCTGAAATGCAATACCATCCGGCGTACAATAGATGGTGCAGTTCATCTTGCATAATAAATCTCTACCTAAGAGATTTACTGGACTCGAGTCACATACCACAAACCGATGCATGTCTCTGAAGTTTCCAATATGAACTTCTATTGGATTTGTGACTGGGGTTCTAATATGTTTATTCGAGACTCCTACAACTTGGATTGTTTCTCCCGAGAGGGGTAGGTTTGGAATTTCTGCTGCTCTCACAGTAGAACGGGTAGCACCAGTGTCCACTAAGAATGTAATATCATTCCCTTCCACCTTTCCGTCAACAAATGGACCTGACTGATCTACTGCCAAGGATGCGCCAAGTACGCACTCATCCTCCCCCCTCAGCCACCGTCATTGAGATGAGTCTGAATCATTCTCATTGCACTGCAATCAATATTGCGGAATCATTTGCACAGTTTGATTCTTACCACTTTGGTCACCTCCGTGAAATCCAGTATTTGCACCATACCTCTGCACTTGAGCATTCACATTGTTTGGTATGGGAGCTTGTGGCACCTGTAACTGTGGAGTAACTATCTGCTGCTGCTGCTGATTTACACCCACCTCATACTGCATCTGTGGAATTAAATTTTGATTTGCCCCATTATTCTTTTTAGCAGATCTACACTCATTCTTCCAATGTCCATGCTTTCCGCACACATGACAAGGAAATTTCTTCATAGCTTCCTCTCTACTCATTTTACCTCTTCCTCTACCCCCACTGGGTATTTGACTATTTTGATTTTGACCATTCATCTGGTAACCAGCTTGAGGACTATTATTTGCCTCTTGCTACTCTGCCACTTTCACTTGTGCCCACATCATTTTCTCTTTTAACTTTTTATGTCTCGATTCAATGTCATCACTACAATACTTTGCATACCTCAGAATTTCATCTATTATTTTGCTCTGCCAGCAAATCAAATGTTGCTGAATCATATTACTAATTTCCAGTTTCAATCCAAACACAAAACGATATACAAAATGTCCCATATCCTTGTCTCCAATATTATCAAACCTACTATACTGTTTAAATACCTGCAACAACCTTTCATAGTATGCATGGACTGACTCTTTTGGTTCTTGGGTCGTCCTATTAATTTTAACCCAATTTGTTTCTTTCGGAGATATTTTCCCTTTCAAGAAGGTGATTACCTGATTATACTTTTTCATCACCTCCTCAGATGGTGCACCTGTTTTAGGATCTCTAGGATATTCTTCTTTTGGCCAATCAACGGTGATCTTACATTCTGTCCACAAATCTGCTGGAACGACAATCTCAAACAACCCATCTAAATCCTTCAACAAAACCATCGAAACTTTCACAAACCTCTCTACCTGTTTGTACCATTCAACCGGTTTCTCTCTTAACCTGGGAAAATCGTTCGTGAAAGACAATATATCCTGCCTTGACCATGGAACGTGAACATATCCACCACCTGGAACTTCTCTCATCGGACCCCCCCTTTCAACTTGTTCTGTTTCTTTTAACAGAAACATATACACTCCTTTACTAGCTGCTTCTTCCTTCTTTCTCGTCCATCTATTTTTCCATCGATCTACATCTCCCCATTTCTTCAGAATGTTCATCAATTCTTTTATCTGCAATCTTTTTCCTGACGCATTCAAACTCTCTAAATCTTTATCAGTGAAAGCCAATCTATATGATTTTTGCAACACCTTCGACTTTTCTAGGTCTATTCCATACTCACTAGCAGCTTCAGATATTTTCTCGTGAAGATTCTTTGCTCTCCATGTAATGCTTTTACACAAAAACAGTTCATCATCTCGGTAAGTCCCTAATCTATCTGGACTTATTGTGCCAATAATCATCTCTTCCAAATCCACTTTCAATTGACTCACATTTATACTCTGCGGTTGCGGTTTTGATTTTGTCATTTCCTTTATCCAATTATTCAATTCCTCTGGTGAAGGACCTGCTGAACTCCCTGCTATTGGAGTGACATTTGGTCCTATTCTCCTTGGGTCTATTTGTAAATCTCTTTTAGGGGTTTCCGTTATCAACTCACAAACCGGAAGATCCAACAATGTAGTATTCAGATCAGCTTGTCCACCCTCATTCATTACTGTCACCATTTCACCCCTGACACTGCTTCTCGGAACTGCCAACGTATGTACTTTTGACAGATTTGGCTTTTCTCCATACAATGGGACCACGGGACCAATCGTCACGGGTACCGTCAATGCTTCCGCATTCAGACTTAACTGATTCATTTTCTGGACCTGCTCTGGTCTTGCCTTATTCAGCAAATTCGCTTCATTCTCTCGTACTACCCTAGCTATTTTAGTGACTTGTGGAGTTAATGGGGTTCCCAATTGTGGGGCACTCGGAGTCACCTCCCCTGAATTTTCTTCATACGGAGGAGGTCGTTTGGTCATAATATCCTCTAATATCTCATCATCATCAGTCGTTCGGATCATCCCTCAAACTTGAAGTCTCTAAATTTTTCTTTTTCTCTTTACATTTACCTCCTGTCTGATCGTCAGTGACTAAAACTGGATACAATCCTTCCGTTATCACAGCTCTCCTCCAACTTTTCAACTTATTCTCCCTATTCTCAGAGGGATATCCAAAAATCGAATTTCTGTATCTTCTGTTACTTCTATATTTCTCTCTTTCAAATGCCTCCACTTCCCATTCCTCTAAGGCTTCGTACTGTGTCAATCTGGGATTCGGCTCTAGTGAATTCATCCGATTTCTCAAATTCTGCAAAATCCTGACATTAAACGAACCATGTTGTGGGAAAGCAATAACACCATCATCCTTTGTATATTCCACCCAGTTTTCTAACCACATACACGTATGGTATCCTCGCTCCAACATCATATAGGAAGCAGGCGTTCTTGGAGGTGGAATAGGAATTCCCTCTCTAGTCACAATTGGTTTATCCTTTCTAAAAAAATTCTTTATTTTCTTAAGCAACTTCATTTTCCTGACTCTTTACACTAACGTATCTCAACAAAACAAACAAGGCAACCTTTCCGTAATTCTACTTATTCTATTTGTCAGTTTTCGTCCTATACCAGCGCGACACACACCAACCATCCAATTAAAGCACTGCTATGTAAGCAAAGTCTCAACCAATACTAGCGTGGCTCACACCAACCAACCAATCACAGCTCAATACCCGCCCGCTGCCTGACCAATGCCAGCGCGGCTATTTCTGACGTCAGTATTACTCCTTCTACTGACCCTCCCTTTACAAAATAATACGGCAATGTATTTCTAAGTATGTTTAATCAAAGTTTGATTAGTAACAACACAAAATAATGCTACCTTGTCTGTTCCACTAATAAAGAGATAGTTTTCACTTTTCCAAGAGGTTTTCTTCACTACGAGTCCTAATAACGACCAGCGCTATTTTACCCTTCAAACAAGCTCCGGGAGGACCTGGTACTCCTCTAGGGATAAAGCCAAAATTTCACAAGAGGACTTTTTGGTGTGAAAAGAGGTCTTGTTACTCTCCTGGGGATAAGGCTAGAGTTTCGGAAGTGGACCCTTCGCTATTTCATACACTCTACTCTCATACGAAATTTCCCTAAATATAACACCTTCAGCCCTCTGTAGCTTCGGTATTATTACAACAGACAAAGTACTTCTGCAGTGTGATTTCTTTACCACACTCTTCTTCTGCCTATTTCAGGCTAAATTCCATTCTAAGGATTTCTCAGGTATCCCCGTACCTGTACTTCTAGACAACATAGAACAGGACACTAACTTTTTCGTGTTAAGAACATATAATCAATAATCATTACCAAACTAATCAATAATTAAACCGTCCTCTGCTACCAAGAAACTGATCCAGCGCGAGGCCAATACCTGATCAGGGATCAATACTCAATAATATCACAGAACAATGGCCCATACACATTCACCCAAATCCCTGATGCGCTGGGGTCAATTTATATGTTCAATTCTTTTCCTTCTAAAATCCATGTATGACATTCCAAAATACTTATCTAACTTATACATCAACTTTCCTTCTATTTGGTCGATGAACCAATTAGTTGAATAGTTGATGGTAATGATACTACTATCTAACTAACTATTCAATCAGCTAAATAAACAGACTCTCGGTGAAGTTAATAAAGCTTTATCTCAAATTAAATTATAAAAATGCTCAATGCATACGGTTACAAGTGCAAACAATGAACTCACAAAGGGGGAGAGAAACATCAGCAATTTCAGATATAGACAAACTCATCAATCAAATAATGACATTGTGCATGAAGGAGTGGATAGATTAAGAGACAAAAGTTTCAGAGACAAAATATATTTGCAGGTAATTTTGCAAGAACGAGTCAGAATAATACAAACCCGAAGGATATGTAGAAAACCACCCCTCTGGCCAAAGTGATGGTGGGGGTCCCATGAAATAGAGTCAGGGAACAAAGATTACAGGGACAGGAACGGGAACGGGACAGGACAGGAACAGCTAGGCCTCTCTGCAAACCGACGGACAGCGACGCATCTCCCCTCTCTCTCTCTCTCTGTAGCCAGCCTAACCTAACCACACCCCTAAAGGCACCCCAGTTATACCCTAAAACCTACATGTCCATCCCACATCAGTTGAAACATTTTACGAAACTAGACAGATGATTGGAGAGTTTAGGAGGCGGATTGTCACACCACTGTGACTTCATTCAGAGTTTGGGCTTATTCATTGTTCTACACCCATTCCCATGATTTCATAATTGTTCCGTTCACACGATTTAATTCAGGTTACAATTGCACATATTTTTAAGCAATGTCCACAGAAGGAGTCTTTTTGTCGCACGGTCAGTCACATCCCTTGGCAAGCGATCATCACATTGGCCTTCAACCCTTGCACTTCTTATGCTGTGCTCAGCGCTTCAGTGTGCCTTTGACAGATCAATTTCACTCGTTTATCCTGCCCCTCCTTTATCCGGCTAAGTTACGGGAAAATGGCGTCTCATCCAGCTCACTATAGCAAATGGAAAATGAACATTCATTAATTATATGATAATGTAGTTTTCACTGTTTACCACCCACCCTTGCACTATTCCCTGTTAGCGTTTTTCCTAGCATAGCTTTATGCAAAAGCGGTATTATTTATAATTTCAAAGCAAGCTGCAACATGCAAACTATGAAATGCACCTAGTCATGCATTATTTTTTCGTTTCTTTCAAAGCACAATGTAAATATGGTTTTAGTTCTTTCATATATTATTTCACGTTAGTGCACACATGCTCAAAGCTATTTCCCTTGTGTTTATATAAGGTGCACGTTAGTTTTCTATTACTACTTACTGTTAGTACGTATTATTGGGGTATTCATTGGAGCAGGTTTCTTTTTGTGAAATCCTGCTCCATCAAAACACTATATAGGTGTTTTGAAAGGTATAGTAGATGGCAAAAATGTTTCTTTCTGTAGCCAGTATTTGCAGTAATATCAGAGAAATCAACAGTAAAAACCTGCCCACCAGATCATAAAACAAGTACACAACAGTCAAAAAAATGGTCCACTCCCTGACCTTTCATACCAGCCCTTCTGGCACTACTGGATTAACCTACAAAACAGTCTGACCCTGGTAGGGGACAGAGAGAAAGTCCCAATAGCCTGGATGGTAGTGGATTGAATTGATGACGGATCTTCGACTCATCCTGCCCAAAAGCTGCTATGAGGAAGCGACACACATTTTTCTTAGAGGCACAGACATGATTTGCTGCTTGAGTGAAGCAATGCTCTAGGTTACTGGGCCAGATCCCAAAGTATTCAAATATTTCATAATTTTCCCTGCAGAATGGTCTGTGAAATATATAGCCTTTTAAAAGCTATGGGAACATTGCCCTGCAAAAGGAATATTTTGGTCACGTTAGAAGATCTTCATCGTAGAATCCTACCACACCCCTGAAAAACACCTTTTGCAGAAAAAAGAGTGTGTGTGAAATAGGAGTAACAAGCCACTACCCCACCCTTGAAATTGATTCATTGGAAGACATATTATATATTTAAAGATTCTAGTACAAAAGTGATGCGATTCTGATGCTGAGCTAAGAGGCTCTCAATGCTGAACTCAAGGGGTCTCATAGATGAGTAAATGGGATTTATTAGGATCTCAATACTGGTCAGATGTAAACTTCTTGCTGATCTAATGCAGCCCCAATGCAGAGGACACTCCTGGCAGTGACAGTCATCACAGTATGGTTGGATGATTGGGTGTGAGAGTCACCCTTGTCGAAGGACTGATATGTACTATAGCACAGACAAGAAGATACCCAGGCAGTCTCCACTGTATGTATGCATGTATGGATGTATGTGGTATTTCTATAGTGTGAACCTGGCTAAAGAGCAGAGGAGCGTTGCACGGGGTCAATGACAAACGTAACCCCTTCGCTGCTAGGCCTTTTCCCCCCCTGTGCTAAGCCTTTTTTTGGCTATTTGGGGTAGTGCGCGCTTAGGCCCCTGTAACATTTTGACCACATAAGGTATCCATGCCAAATTTGCGTCCTTTTTTTCTAACATCATGGGGATTGTAAAGGTACCCAGGGTTTGTGGATTCCCCTGGAGGGGACCCAGAAATTAGCCAAAATACAGCAAAAGTTTGTTTTTTTGGGGAAAAATGCAAAAAGGGCTACAGATGAAAGCGTCTTGTTTTTTCCCTGCAAATGGCATCAAAAAGGGGTTGTGGTGCTGAAATCACCATCTTCCCAGCTTTCAGGGACAAGCAGACTTTTGTCAGAAACCCAACTTTTTTACACAGTTTTGGCATTTTTCTGGGACATAGCCTATTTTTGCTATTTTTGTGCTTTCAACCTCCTTCCAGTTAATGGTAGAAATGGGTATGAAACCAATAATGGATCCTGGAAAGCCATACATTTGTGAAAAGTAGACAAAATTCTGAATTCAGCAAGGGGTCATTTGTGTAGATCCTTAAAGTTTTCCTTATAGAAACTAACAGTTAAATAAAGGAAAAATTGAAAATTAGTTGAAAAAAACCGCCATTTGTGTCAACGTTTTCACCTGTAACTTCTTCTAATTATGACAGCTATTTGAAAGCAATATACCGTTATATCCGCTGGACCTTTCTGGTTGTGGGGATATATAGGACTTGTAGGTTCACCAAGAACCCGACGAACCCAGAGCCAATAACTGAGCAGCATCTTGCAATGGTTTTTTATTATGTACCGGGTATATAGCAATTATTTTGGGAAAATGTATACATGGAAAAATTGTTATGAAAGCCACCTATGTATTTATGAAATGGGAACAAAATGTAGATTTTAGAAACAGTAGATATTTGCACATTTCCAAAATTGGGAGTACCCATACTAGCATGAGAATTATAGGTCATTTTTCAAAATGACTTATTTTTTGCACATTGTCTTTCATTTGGAAGGCAGAAATGCATCGAAAGTCAATAGGTAATAACAGTTGCTCTACAATTCCGTGTTACCCTAAGTCTCCCGATAAAAATGGTACCTCACTTGTGTGGGTAGGCCTAGTGCCCGCGACAGGAAGCAGCGCAAAACGCAACGTGAACGCACCACATTTTCACAGTGAAAAATGACCCTTTTTTTGCAAAGTGCCTAGCTGTAGTTTTTGAACCCTAGCTCTGCCGGCACTTAGGGAAACCTAGAAAACCTATACATTTTTGAAAAGTAGACACCCAGGGGAAACCAGGATGGGGTGACTTGACTGGCTCTCACCAGGTTCTGTTACCCAGAATCCCTTGCAAACCTAAAAAATTGGCAAAAAAACACATTTTCCTCACTTTTCTGTGGTGGAAAGTTCTGGAATCTGTGTGGATCCACAAAATTCCACCCACCCTTGCGTTGCCCAAGGTCTTCCGAAAACAATGGTACCTCACTTGTGTGGGTAGGCCTAGTGCCCGCGACAGGAAGCAGCGCAAAACGCAACGTGGACGCACCACATTTTCACAGTGAAAAATGACCCTTTTTTTGCAAAGTGCCTAGCTGTAGATTTTGAACCCTAGCTCTGCCGGCACTTAGGGAAATCTAGCAAACCTATACAATTTTGAAAAGTAGACACCCAGGGGAATCCAGGATGAGGTGACGTGACTGGCTCTCACCAGGTTCTGTTACCCAGAATCCCTTGCAAACCTAAAAAATTGGCAAAAAAAACACATTTTCCTGTGGTGGAAAGTTCTGGAATCTGCGTGGATCCACAAAATTCCACCCACCCCGCGTTCCCCAAGGTCTTCCAAAAAATGGTACCTCACTTGTGTGGGTAGGCCTAGCGCCCGCGACAGGAAGCAGCGCAAAACGCAACGTGGACGCACCACATTTTCACAGTGAAAAATGACCCTTTTTTTGCAAAGTGCCTAGCTGTAGTTTTTGAACCCTAGCTCTGCCGGCACTTAGGGAAACCTAGCAAACCTATACATTTTTGAAAAGTAAACACCCAGGGGAATCCAGGATGGGGTGACTTGACTGGCTCTCACCAGGTTATTTTACCCAGAATCCCTTGCAAACCTAAAAAATTGGCAAAAAAAACACATTTTCCTCACTTTTCTGTGGTGGAAAGTTCTGGAATCTGTGTGGATCCACAAAATTCCACCCAAATTGCGTTCCCCAAGGTCTTCCGAAAAAAATGGTACCTCACTTGTGTGGGTAGGCCTAGTGCCCGCGACAGGAAGCAGCGCAAAACGCAACGTGGACGCACCACATTTTCACAGTGAAAAATGACCCTTTTTTTGCAAAGTGCCTAGCTGTAGTTTTTTAACCCTAGCTCTGCCGGCACTTAGGGAAACCTAGCAAACCTATACATTTTTTAAAAGTATACACCCAGGGAATCCAGGATGGGGTGACTTGACTGGCTCTCACCAGGTTCTGTTACCCAGAATCCCTTGCAAACCTAAAAATTGGCAAAAAACCACATTTTCCTCACTTTTCTGTGGTGGAAAGTTCTGGAATCTGTGTGGATCCACAAAATTCCACCCACCCCGCGCTCCCCAAGGTCTTCCGAAAAAATGGTACCTCACTTGTGTGGGTAGGCCTAGTGCCCGCGACAGGAAGCAGCGCAAAACGCAACGTGGACGCACCACATTTTCACAGTGAAAAATTACCCTTTTTTTGCAAAGTGCCTAGCTGTAGTTTTTGAACCCTAGCTCTGCCGGCACTTAGGGAAACCTAGCAAACCTATACAATTTTGATAAGTAGACACCCAGGGGAATGCAGGATGGGGTGACTTGACTGGCTCTCACCAGGTTCTGTTACCCAGAATCCCTTGCAAACCTAAAAAATTGGCAAACAAAAACCACATTTTCCTCACTTTTCTGTGGTGGAAAGTTCTGGAATCTGTGTGGATCCACAAAATTCCACCCACCCCGCGTTCCCCAAGGTCTTCCGAAAAAATGGTACCTCACTTGTGTGGGTAGGCCTAGTGCCCGCGACAGGAAGCAGCGCAAAACGCAACGTGGACGCACCACATTTTCACAGTGAAAAATGACCCTTTTTTTGCAAAGTGCCTAGCTGTAGTTTTTGAACCCTAGCTCTGCCGGCACTTAGGGAAACCTAGCAAACCTATACATTTTTGAAAAGTAGACACCCAGGGGAATCCAGGATGGGGTGACTTGACTGGCTCTCACCAGGTTCTGTTACCCAGAATCCCTTGCAAACCTAAAAAATTGGCAAAGAAAACACATTTTCCTCAATTTTCTGTGGTGGAAAGTTCTGGAATCTGTGTGGATCCACAAAATTCCACCCACCCCGCGTTCCCCAAGGTCTTCCAAAAAAATGGTACCTCACTTGTGTGGGTAGGCCTAGTGCCCGCGACAGGAAGCAGCGCAAAACGCAACGTGGACGCACCACATTTTCACAGTGAAAAATGACTCTTTTTTGCAAAGTGCCTAGCTGTAGTTTTTGAACCCTAGCTCTGCCGGCACTTAGGGAAACCTAGCAAACCTATACATTTTTGAAAAGTAGACACCCAGGGGAATCCAGGATGGGGTGACTTGACTGGCTCTCACCAGGTTCTATTACCCAGAATCCCTTGCAAACCAAAAAAAGTGGCAAAAAAAACACATTTTCCTCACTTTTCTGTGGTGGAAAGTTCTGGAATCTGTGTGGATCCACAAAATTCCACCCACCCCGCGCTCCCCAAGGTCTTCCGAAAAAATGGTACCTCACTTGTGTGGGTAGGCCTAGTGCCCGCGACAGGAAGCAGCGCAAAACGCAACGTGGACGCACCACATTTTCACAGTGAAAATTACCCTTTTTTTGCAAAGTGCCTAGCTGTAGTTTTTGAACCCTAGCTCTGCCGGCACTTAGGGAAACCTAGCAAACCTATACAATTTTGAAAAGTAGACACCCAGGGGAATCCAGGATGGGGTGACTTGACTGGCTCTCACCAGGTTCTGTTACCTAGAATCCCTTGCAAACCTAAACAATTGGCAAACAAAAACCAAATTTTCCTCACTTTTCTGTGGTGGAAAGTTCTGGAATCTGCGTGGATCCACAAAATTCCACCCACCCCGCGTTCCCCAAGGTCTTCCGAAAAAAATGGTACCTCACTTGTGTGGGTAGGCCTAGTGTCCGCGACAGGAAGCAGCGCAAAACACAACGTGGACGCACCACATTTTCACAGTGAAAAATGACCCTTTTTTTGCAAAGTGTCTAGCTGTAGTTTTTGAACCCTAGCTCTGCCGGCACTTAGGGAAACCTAGCAAACCTATACATTTTTGAAAAGTAGACACCCAGGGGAATCCAGGATGGGGTGACTTGACTGGCTCTCACCAGGTTCTGTTACCCAGAATCCCTTGCAAACCTAAACAATTGGCAAAGAAAACACATTTTCCTCAATTTTCTGTGGTGGAAAGTTCTGGAATCTGTGTGGATCCACAAAATTCCACCCACCCCGCGTTCCCCAAGGTCTTCCAAAAACAATGGTACCTCACTTGTGTGGGTAGGCCTAGTGCCCGCGACAGGAAGCAGCGCAAAACGCAACGTGGACGCACCACATTTTCACAGTGAAAAATGACCCTTTTTTTGCAAAGTGCCTAGCTGTAGTTTTTGAACCCTAGCTCTGCCGGCACTTAGGGAAACCTAGCAAACCTATACATTTTTGAAAAGTAGACACCCAGAGGAATCCAGGATGGGGTGACTTGACTGGCTCTCACCAGGTTCTGTTACCCAGAATCCCTTGCAAACCTAAACAATTGGCAAAAAAACACATTTTCCTCACTTTTCTGTGGTGGAAAGTTCTGGAATCTGCGTGGATCCACAAAATTCCACCCACCCCGCGTTCCCCAAGGTCTTCCGAAAAAAATGGTACCTCACTTGTGTGTGTAGGCCTAGTGCCCGCGACAGGAAGCAGCGCAAAACGCAACATGGACGCACCACATTTTCACAGTGAAAAATGACCCTTTTTTGCAAGGTGCCTAGCTGTAGTTTTTGAACCCTAGCTCTGCCGGCACTTAGGGAAACCTAGCAAACCTATACATTTTTGAAAAGTAGACACCCAGGGAATCCAGGATGGGGTGACTTGACTGGCTCTCACCAGGTTCTGTTACTCAGAATCCCTTGCAAACCTAAAAAATTGGCAAAAAACCACATTTTCCTCAATTTTCTGTGGTGGAAAGTTCTGGAATCTGTGTGGATCCACAAAATTCCACCCACCCCGCGTTCCCCAAGGTCTTCCTAAAAAAATGGTACCTCACTTGTGTGGGTAGGCCTAGTGCCCGCGACAGGAAGCAGCACATAACGCAACGTGGACGCACCACATTTTCACAGTGAAAAATGACCCTTTTTTTTCAAAGTGCCTAGCTGTAGTTTTTGAACCCTAGCTCTGCCGGCACTTAGGGAAACCTAGCAAACCTATACAATTTTGAAACGTAGACACCCAGGGGAATCCAGGATGGGGTGACTTGACTGGCTCTCACCAGGTTCTGTTACCCAGAATCCCTTGCAAACCTAAACAATTGGCAAAAAAACCACATTTTCCTCACTTTTCTGCGGTGGAAAGTTCTGGAATCTGCATGGATCCACAAAATTCTACCCACCCCGCGTTCCCCAAGGTCTTCCGAAAAAAATGGTACCTCACTTGTGTGGGTAGGCCTAGTACCCGCGACAGGAAGCAGCGCAAAACGCAACGTGGACGCACCACATTTTCACAGTGAAAAATGACCCTTTTTTGCAAAGTGCCTAGCTGTAGTTTTTGAACCCTAGCTCTGCTGGCACTTAGGGAAACCTAGCAAACCTATACATTTTTGAAATGTAGACACCCAGGGAATCCAGGATGGGGTGACTTGACTGGCTCTCACCAGGTTCTGTTACCCAGAATCCCTTGCAAACCTATAAAATTGGCAAAGAAAACACATTTTCCTCACTTTTCTGTGGTGGAAAGTTCTGGAATCTGTGTGGATCCACAAAATTCCACCCACCCCGCGTTCCCCAAGGTCTTCCAAAAAAAATGGTACCTCACTTGTGTGGGTAGGCCTAGTGCCCGCGACAGGAAGCAGCGCAAAACGCAACGTGGACGCACCACATTTTCACAGTGAAAAATGACCCTTTTTTTGCAAAGTGCCTGGCTGTAGTTTTTGAACCCTAGCTCTGCCGGCACTTAGGGAAACCTAGCAAACCTATACATTTTTGAAAAGTAGACACCCAGGGAATCCAGGATGGGGTGACTTGACTGGCTCTCACCAGGTTCTGTTACCCAGAATCCCTTGCAAACCTAAAAATTGGCAAAAAACCCACATTTTCCTCACTTTTCTGTGGTGGAAAGTTCTGGAATCTGCGTGGATCAACAAAATTCCACCCACCCCGCGTTCCCCAAGGTCTTCCGAAAAAATGGTGCCTTACTCGGGTGGGAGGCCCAAGTACCCGCGACAGGCAAGGGCCCACAACGTATTGAGGCGACCTCAAAATGGCCTATCACAAAACGACCTGGTTTTGCAAGGGGGGTCCCATGATGTTTTGGCCCGGGGCTCAGCGGCCACCTAGGAAACCTACCAAACCCACACATTTCTGAAAAGTAGACACCCGGGGATTCCAGGGAGGTATGGCTTGCGTGGATCCCCCAACGTTTTCTTACCCAGAATCCCCTGCAAACCTGACATTTTGCTGAAAAAATCCCTTTTTCACACATTTTGTGTGGTAAAGTTGTGGCATCATGGGGCTGACACAAATTTCCTACCACCCAGCGTTCCCCAGGTCTCCTGATAAAAATGGTGCCTCACTCGGGTGGGAGGCCCAAGGACCCGCGACAGGCAAGGGCCCACAACGTATTGAGGCGACCTCAAAATGGCCTATCACAAAACGACCTGGTTTTGCAAG
Source organism: Calotriton arnoldi (assembly GCA_963921515.1). Classification (NCBI taxonomy): domain Eukaryota; kingdom Metazoa; phylum Chordata; class Amphibia; order Caudata; family Salamandridae; genus Calotriton; species Calotriton arnoldi. The sequence continues at coordinate 1,016,925 of CAWUFW010004561.1, read as the reverse complement.
GGGGTCCCATGACGTTTTGGCCCGGGGCTCGGCGGCCACCTAGGGAAACCTACCAAACCCACACATTTCTGAAAAGTAGACAGGCAAGGGCCCACAACGTATTGAGGCGACATCAACATTGCCTATCACAAAATGTTTTGGGCCCTTGCCTGTCGCGGGTACTTGGGCCTCCCACCCGAGTGAGGCACCATTTTTATCGAGAGACCTGGGGGAACGCTGGGTGGTAGGAAATTTGTGTCAGCCCCGTGATGCCACAACTTTACCACACAAAAATGTGTGAAAAAAGTGTTTTTTTCAGCCAAATTTCAGGTTTGCAGGGGATTCTGGGTAAGAAAACGTTTGGGGATCCATGCAAGCCATACCTCCCTGGAATCCCCCGGGTGTCTACTATTCAGAAATGTGTGGGTTTGGTAGGTTTCCCTAGGTGGCCGCCGAGCCCCGGGCTAAAACGTCATGGGACCCCCCTTGCAAAACCATGTCGTTTTGTGATAGGCCATTTTGAGGTCGCCTCAATACGTTGTGGGCCCTTGCCTGTCGCGGGTACTTGGGCCTCCCACCCGAGTGAGGCACCATTTTTATCGGGAGACCTGGGGGAACGCTGGGTGGTAGGAAATTTGTGTCAGTCCCGTGATGCCACAACTTTACCACACAAAAATGTGTGAAAAAAGTGATTTTTTCCAGCCAAATTTCAGGTTTGTAGGGGATTCTGGGTAAGAAAACGTTGGGGGATCCACGCAAGCCATACCTCCCTGGAATCCCGCGTGTGTCTACTTTTCAGAAATGTGTGGGTTTGGTAGGTTTCCCTAGGTGGCCGCCGAGCCCCGGGCTAAAACGTCATGGGACCCCCCTTGCAAAACCAGGTCGTTTTGTGTTAGGCCATTTTGAGGTCGCCTCAATACGTTTTGGGCCCTTGCCTGTCACGCGTTCTTGGACCTCCCACCCCAGTGATGCACCATTTTTATCAGGAGACCTGGGGGAACGCTGGGAGGTAGGAAATTTGTGTCAGCCCGGTGATGCCACAACTTTCCCACACAAAAATGTGTGAAAAAAGTGAATTTTTTCAGCAAAATTTCAGGTTTGCAAGGGATTCTGGGTAGGAAAACGTTGGTGGACCCACGCAAGCCATACCTCGCTGGACTCCCCCGAGTGTCTAGTTTTCAGAAATGTGTGGGTTTGGTAGGTTTCCTAAGATGGCCGCCGAGCCCAGGGCCAAAAACCTCACTGGTGTGGGTGGTTCAAGTATCCGCAACAGGCAAGGGCCCAAAACGTATTGAGGAGACATCAAAATGATCTATCACAAAACAAGCTGGTTTTGCAAGGGAGTCACCTGGGTTTTTGGCCCCGGGCTCGGCGGCCATCTTGGGAAACCTACCAAACCCACACATTTCTGAAAACTAGACACCCGGGGGAGTCCAGCGAGGTATGGCTTGCGTGGATTCCCCAACGTTTTCCTACCCAGAATGCCCTGCAAACCTCAAATTTAGCTGAAAAAATCAATTTTTTCTCAAATTTCTGTGTGGGAAAGTTCTGGAATCTACGTGGATCCACAAATTTCCTCCCACCCAGCGTTCCCCCGGGTCTACTGATAAAAATGATACCTCACTCGCATGGGTGGGTCAAGTACCCGCGACAGAAAAGGGCCCAAAACCTATTGAGGCAACATCAAAATTACCTATCACAAAACAACCTGGTTTTGCAAGAGGGGTCACCTGGGTTTTTGTCCCCGGGCTCGGCGGCCATCTTGGGAAACTACCAAACCCAAACATTTCTGAAAGCTAGCCACCCGGGGAGTCCAGCGAGTATGGCTTGCGTGGGTCCCACAACGTTTTCCTACCCAGAATCCCCTGCAAACCTCAAATTTAGCTGAAAAAATCACTTTTTCCATATTTTGTTGCGTGGGATCACCGTGCCGGAACAAATGTCCTACCACCCAGCGTTCCCCTTGTTCTCCCGAGTAAAATGATACCTCACTTGTGTTGGTGGGCCAAAGGCCTGTGACTGGGAAGAGCCCAAAACATAGGGATTTAGGGTATAGCACCGAGAATTCTAAGCGCTACATTTTTTTAAAAATACGTTTTTAGCCAGTTCTGCTTTGGACACCCACACAAGTGAGGTATCATTTTACTCGGGGGAACAAGGGCAACGCTGGGTGGTAGGACATTTGTGCCAGCACGGTGATTCCACACAAAAATATGTGGAAAATATGTTTTTTTCAGCTAAATTTGAGGGTTGCAGGGGATTCTGGGTAGGGAAACGTTGGGGGATCCACGCAAGCCATACCTCATTGGACTCCCCAGGGTGTCTAGTTTTCAGGAACGTGTGGGATTGGTAGGTTTCCCTAGATGGCGGCGAGCCCGGGCCAAAAAACCAGGTGCCCCCTCCCCCAAACCAGTTAGTTTTGTTATAGGTAATTTTGAAGTCTCCACAATACGATTTGGGCCATTTCCTGTTTCAGCCACTATGCCTACCCACACAAGTGAGGTACCATTTTTATCGGGAGCCCTGGGGGAACGAAGGGTGGTAGGAAATTTGTGGATCCACGCAGATTCCAGAACTTTCCCACACAGAAATTTGAGTAAAAGGGATTTTTTCAGCTAAATTTGAGGTTTGCAGGGCATTCTGGGTAGGAAAACGTTTGGGGACCCATGCAAGCCATACCTCGCTGGACTCCCCCGGGTGTCTAGTTTTCAGAAATGTGTGGGTTTGGTAGGTTCCCAGGATGGCCGCTGAGCCCGGGACCAAAAACCCAGGTGACCCCCCTTGCAAAACGAGGTTGTTTTGTGGTAGGTAAATTTGATGTCTCCTCAATACGTTTTGGGCCCTTGCCTGTCGCGGGTACTTGACCCACCCACGCGAGTGAGGTATCATTTTTATCGGGAGACCTGGGGGAAAGCTGGGTGGTAGGAAATTTGTGGATCCACGTAGATTCCAGAACTTTCCCACACATAAATTTGAGAAAAACGTGATTTTTTCAGCTAAATTTGAGGTTTGCAGGGGATTCTGGGTAACAAAATTTTGGAGGACCCACGCAAGCCATACCTCGCTGGACTCCTCCAGGTGTCTAGTTTTCAGAAATGTGTGGGTTGGGTAGGTTTCCCTGGATGGCCGTCGAGCCCGGGGCCAAAAACTCATGGGACCCCCCCTAGCAAAACCAGGTTGGTTGTTGATAGGTAATTTTGATGTCGCCTCAATAGGTTTTGGGCCCTTGCCTGTCGCGGGTACTTGACCCATCCACACAAGTGAGGTACCATTTTTCACGGAAGACTTTGGGGGACGCGGGGTGGGTGGAATTTTGTACATCCACGCAGATTCCAGAACTTTCCACCACAGAAATGTGAGGAAAATATGTTTTTTTGGACATATTTTTAGGTTTGCAAGGGATTCTGGGTAACAGATCCTGGTGAGAGCCAGTCAAATCACCCCATCCTGGATTCCCCTGGGTGTCTAGTTTTCAAAAATGTATAGGTATGCTAGGTTTCCCTAGGTGCTGGCAGTGTTAGGGTTCAAAATCTACAGCTAGGCACTTTGCAAAAAAAGGGTCCGTTTTCACTGTGAAAATGTGGTGTGTCCACGCTGCGTTTGGGCCGTTTCCTGTCGCGAGCACTAGGCCTACCCACACATGTGAGGTGCCATTTTTCTCGGAAGACTTTGGGGAACGCGGGATGGGTGGAAATTTGTGGATCCACGCAGATTCCAGAACTTTCCACCACAGAAATGTGAGGAAAATGTGTTTTTTTTGACAAATGTTTCGGTTTGCAAGGGATTCTGGGTAACAGAACCTGGTGAGAGCCAGTCAAGTCACCCCATCCTGGATTCCCCTGGGTATCTAGTTTTCAAAAATTTATAGGTTTGCTAGGTTTCCCTTGGTGCCGGCAGAGTTAGGGTTCAAAATCTACAGCTAGGCACTTTGTAAAAAAAGGGTCAGTTTTCACTGTGAAAATGTGGTGTGTCCATGTTGCGTTTTGGGCCGTTTCCTGTCGCGGCCACTAGTCCTACCCACACAAGTGAGGTACCATTTTTCTCGGAAGACTTTGGGGAACGTGGGGTGGGTGGAAATTTGTGGATCCATGCAGATTCCAGAACTTTCCACCACAGAAAAGTGAGGAAAATGTGTTTTTTTCGCCAATTTTTTAGGTTTGCAAGGGATTCTGGGTAACAGAACCTGGTGAGAGCCAGTCAAGTCAGCCCATCCTGGATTCCCCTGGGTGTCTAGTTTTATAAAATGTATAGGTTTGCTAGGTTTCCATAGGTGCCGGCAGAGCTAGGAACCAAATTCAACAGGTAGGCACATTCCGAAAAAAAGTCAGTGCCTAGTGATCTTTCTGCCGCCCTGGGGAGGGGGAAATCAGGGGCTATTGCCCCGATATGCCCCCGAGGGGGGCAGAAAGACTGTGGCTATTCTTTTGGGGGGTCGGGGGCATTGGGATGCCCATTCTGGTCAGCCCCCACCCCTGCGTATAAAAAAGCCAGCATAATCGCTGGCACATAGTGGGCTTTATGCCCCCCCGGGGGGCAGATCAGGGGCTACTGCCCCCATCTGCCTCCTGGGAGGGGCAGAAAGACAGTGGCATCTTTTTTGGGGTGGGTGGGGGCATTGCCATGTCCATTCTTGGCAGCCCCCACCCGAACTTTGTAAAAAAGAAATCCCTGGTGGCTAGTGGGCTTTCTGCCCCGGGGTGCAGATAAGGTGCTATTGCCCCATCTGCCTCCCAGGGGGGGCAGAAAGACTGTAGCATTTTTTGGGGTGGGGACATTGACATGCCCATTCTGGGCAGCCCCCACCCCTACCTATATAAAAAAATCCCTGGCGCTTAGTGGGCTTTCTGCCCCCTCCCGGGGAGGCAGATCATGGGCTATTGCCCCCATCTGCCTCCTGGGGTGCAGAAAGTATTTTTTTCTTTGGGGGGTAGGGTGGGGGCATTTGCATGCCCATTCTGGGCAGCCCGCACCCGGGCCTATAAAAAAATAATCCCTGGCATCTAGGGTGTTTCTGAACCCCGGGGGCAGAAAGACTGGAATTTCGTGGGGGAGGGTGGGGGCATTGGATGCCCATCTTGGGCAACCCCCACCCCTAAATTTATTGAGGGGAAAAAAAACCCTGGTGTCTAGTGGGCTTTCTGCCCCCCGGGGGGGCAGATTGGGGGCTACTGCCCCCATCTGCCCCCTAGGAGGGGCAGAAAGACTGTACCTTTGCGTCGGGGGTGGGGGCATTGGCATGCCCATATTGGGCAGCCCCTACCCCAAATTATAATAATAAAAAAAATCCCTGGTATCTAGTGGGCTTTCTGCCCCCCCGGGGGGGGCAGATCAGGGGCTACTGCCCCCATCTGCCTCCTGGGAGGGGCAGAAAGACTGTGGCATCTTTTTTGGGGTGGGTGGGGGCATTGCCATGTCCATTCTTGGCAGCCCCCACCCGAACTTTGTAAAAAAAGAAATCCCTGGTGGCTAGTGGGCTTTCTGCCCCGGGGGTGCAGATAAGGTGCTATTGCCCCATCTGCCTCCCAGGGGGCAGAAAGACTGTAGCATTTTTTTGGGGTGGGGGCATTGACATGCCCATTCTGGGCAGCCCCGACCCCTACCTATATAAAAAAATCCCTGGCGCTTAGTGGGCTTTCTGCCCCCTCCCGGGGAGGCAGATCATGGGCTATTGCCCCCATCTGCCTCCTGGGGGCAGAACGTCTTTTTTTCTTTGGGGGTAGGGTGGGGGCATTTGCATGCCCATTCTGGGCAGCCCGCACCCGGGCCTATAAAAAAATAATCCCTGGCATCTAGGGTGTTTCTGAACCCCGGGGGCAGAAAGACTGGAATTTCGTGGGGGAGGGGTGGGGGCATTGGCATGCCCATCTTGGGCAACCCCACCCCTAAATCTATTGAGGGAAAAAAACCCTGGTGTCTAGTGGGCTTTCTGCCTCCGGGGGGCAGATTGGGGCTACTGCCCCCATCTGCCCCCAGGAGGGGCAGAAAGACTGTACCTTATGCGTCGGGGTGGGGGCATTGGCATGCCCATATTGGGCAGCCCCTACCCCAAATTATAATAATAAAAAAATCCCTGGTATCTAGTGGGCTTTCTGCCCCCGGGGGGCAGATTGGGGGCTACTGCCCCATCTGCCCCCAGGAGGGGCAGAAAGACTGTACCTTTGCGGCGGGGGGTGGGGGCATTGGCATGCCCATATTGGGCAGCCCCCACCCCTAACTATAATTAAAAAAAAAATCCCTGGTATCTAGTGGGCTTTCTGCCCCCCCGGGGGGGAAGATTGGGGGCTACTGCCCAATCTGCCCCCCAGGGGGGGCAAAAAGACTAATTTTGTGGCCGGGGGGGGTGGCGGCATCGGCATGCCCGTTTTGGGCAGCCCCCACCCCTAATAAATATCACATAAAAAATCCCTGTTGTCTAGTGGGCTTTCTACTCCCCGGGGAGCAGATTGGGGCTACTGCCCCCATCTACCCCCAGGGGGCAGAAAGACTAATCATGCCAATTTTTATGGGGGAGCAAAGGCCCTTGCCCAAGGGGCCGCTCCCCCTCCCTGGTGCCTAGTGGGTGGATCCTGCTTGGGGATCGCCCTCCTGGGGCGATCCCCAAGCAGGGATCCACTAGGAGGGGTACCATTGGAAAGGGAGATTCTCCCTTTCCAACAATACCTCTCCTGAGTTTCTACGTGCTCAGGGGGCTGAGATAGCCCCCTGAGCACGTAGACACTGAAACTGAAATGAGCCTCTTGGCTCATTTCAGTTTCAGTTTCACTGAAATGACATCAGCGCGACGTGCGCGCCGATCGTCATTTCAGGGAAACCAGGGGGGCCTCAGGAGCTGGGAAGCTCTTCCCCAGCTCCCGAGGCTTTAGAGAAGAAAGGAATCCCTCTGGTGCCCGCACCAGAGGGATTTCCTGTGCAGGGAGTCATGACGAGCTGGACTCGTCATGAGCACACGACCACTGTGTGCCATGACGAGTCCAGCTCGTCATGAGCATGGAAGGGGTTAAAGTCAACGAGTGATAGGAGCAGTAGCTGGTTCATGAATATACAATCCACTATTTGCCTGAGGATGCAGTAAATGTGCCTTCAATGGGATTAACATCTGTGGAATTACTGCTGGTTGAAATACTGCAACCATATTACAGCATGGTGGTGGTTATTCCACTACAGATAATTCAGCCAACATCTACTGGGAATTGGCTGATTTTACATTACCCTGATCCGTAAATCAGACCCTAGGTACGAACCCATCCCCATTGCTTTCATAGAGTGGGGACCAGCTGGATTCCCACATTTGTTCTTAAACTGATACTTGTTTGGAGCTGGCCTTGTTGTGTCAGTGTGAAGCGTGCTAAAAATGAGTGAGACACTTGCAGCCACACCCAAACTCATTCAGGGTGTGCTTTGCCCGTGCAGAACAGTGCCCTGCAGGAGTGATGAAAGGATCTTATTTTTAATCCAGTGTGACCTGGCTACAAATCTCTCTCTAAAAGAACAATCAGTACTTTCTGTTGTCCTGGTTGTGTCCTATCAATATCAATGGGGAATGAATCACTTGTACCTGCAACCAGGGTTCGGGACTTGTGCTGACGCTGCCTCCAGGATCCCGGGTGACTAGAGTCAGAGGCAGCGTCAGCACAAGTCGTGCAAGTCCGCCGCATCAGCAATGCTCTGCGCCACCATTATCCCGAAGAAGCCCTAATTAGGACTTTAAAGGTACTGCTGACCTATTATTCAGATACACAATTTCTAACTCTCAACACTGGGCCTGGAAAATATTCAGTTCCACCACCTCTTTTAGGTCCTGAAGAAAGCCCCCCGACCCTTCTTGGTGCCCAAAGGGGCTGAAACATGTCGACCACCTATCTGGATTAGTAAGTGCAGTGGACTCATAAAACCGTCCGACTACGCACAACACTGTTTTTAACTCTCCTCATGCTCCAAACTGAATAAAGTTGAAGTTTAGGTAGCGTAAGGATTTTTTAAATTTCACTCCACTTGAGCACCCTCACTTTTTTCTTTATTTCTGATCACTACTGAAATAACCAGTGGTTCCCTCCAGGTGGAGGAAGCATGAAAAGAAACCCAATGATGATGCTGTCACGTATTTGATTAAGGCGGAGAATCAAGATATACCGCCTAACGACCTGTTTACGTGAATGAGGGTTTTTTAAAGTAATGACGGTTAGAACTCCCGAACCCTGGTTGCAGGTACAAGTGATTAATTCCCCATTGATATTGACTGATTACTAGGAAGCTGAATGGATCATAGCTCCTTCTACCTCCCTGCATCCTTGATTTCAATACTGGTTGTGTCCTAGCCAGGGAAGATCCAACGAAGCATGGCTGGAACCTCACATCTGGCAGTCAGACACAGCCAGGAGCCCAGAACACACAGTGTCACTTCACAAGTTTCAAAGAGATAAACTGAGATTTTAATATGTTTTGGCTTTCTCAAGCTCTGCTTGTAGGTAAGATATGTAGATCTTTGCATGTTTTTTAGGGATGTCAGCTTATGTATTTCTAATTGTGGAATTAATGTAATATTAATTATTTTATAGCAAAACAATGTACAGTGAATTGTTACATAATAATAAGATTAAAGAAAAATTAAGCTAAACCTAGAAAGTGTCAAACTTGTAGGTTGCACGGAGTTCTTTGAAGCAGGTAGATAACTCTGGGAGCTATTTTATCAGGGACTGGATTTGTGACAAGAGCAACATGAAAAGGAAAAGCCAGCCAAACATAAGTACACACAATGACTCTAAGCAAAGTAGAAACATAGAGTTCTTCTTCGGGAGCTGTCCCGCACTAGGGTGGATGTGCACTCCCAGGGCTGTCTGAAAGTCAAAGACAAAGGTGTACTCACTGTGCTGTCCCCAGGTCAAGGTCAGGATCCAAGTGCCTTTGCAAAAGTCCTTTAAGCAAAGATGTCCCTTACCTGTGATGAAGGAGCAGCTTCACAGCTGTGCCTAAGAAAACATAACTATGCTGGTTTGTGTCTCTTTCACGTTGACTTGTTTCATATAGTTTCAACTTTGTTTTCCTGTTTTGTTTTTTAGGGTTTTACATCAAAAGACTGAAGACAAATAAAAATGCAGAATGTATCAGGTAATGCAAAACTGTGGGAGAATTAAACTTCTCTAGATCACCCCAAGATAAACTACAACCCGACTCTAATGAAGGCATTGGGACCGTATCATGAACCACGTGTGAATGTGCAAATATTGGTATGTGCACATACCCCCTGCTGTGATTAGCTCAGATGAGCATACTTCTATATTCTTCCTCAGTTCTTGCTAATTTTATGAAGTTGTTCTTCACCAAAAATGTGGCAAAAACATATTTGATACTCATTTAAAGGAGGGTTTTTTCAATCAGGTAGAATTATGAATGTTAGAAAGCTCAGGAACATTCCTAAAATAAACAGCAGTACATATGTGTGATTCTAATTAAATGTTATCCTGACTGGAACCATTCATAATGCTACGTAATTGAGAAGCAGTGCTTTAAATCAGTGCAAACAAGTGTTTTTGTATCATGCATATGCACGATAATCGCAATAGACTGCCAGGGCACAAACTGATGATCTAGCATATAAATTAGAGAAATGTGTCTGCACTAGTGGCCAGGGAGGTACAAATATAAGCGCTAACCAATTTTTACAGAGTTACAAAAGGCCTCATTTACAATATTTTGATGCATGGCAGCGCAGCAAGTCTTCCTGCTGTGCTGCAGTGTATCAAAATAAAAGGGCAGGAGTGCGCTGTATCTAAAAGATACAGCGCATTCCTGTCAATCTCCCCTGCACCGGTGAACAAATAGCAGCAGTGCGCGAGCACAGACACCCTTGCGCCATGTTGCATGGGTGCCTGCGTTGCGGGATGATGGTTTTTGGGCAGGAAGGGACACCTTCCTGCACAAAAAAATGATCATTAATGGCATTTTCCTTTTTTCTATGCAAGCTACAGAATGCAGCACGCATAGAATGAGGAAAAAACAAGGAGAAATAAAAGTATTTCTCCTCGTTTCTGCACTCCTACTCCTCCTCCCCTGGGAAGACGTAGAAATCTGACGCATTTACAGCTTTACAAAACATTGTAAATCTGGGAATGCGTCAGGTTCCATGGATGTTGCGTGGGAACACCCACAGCAACACCCATGGAATGCCCCTTTCATGCAGAGTGATGCGTAAAAGGGGTCCATATTCACAAGGCCATGAAAAGCCACGCAGACCTTGTAAATATGGGCCGGCACACTGCGCTGCCAGTGCTTCCAAAAAAGTGACGCACCATCGGCACAATGGGCTTGTAAATGGGACCCAAACTGTTTATGTTATCATTCGTGTTTCCTAAAAAAAGTAGTCCATGGCCACATTTCTCGATCATTTCTGTATTTTTATAGTCTTTTATGGTGCACTCTTTTTATAGCGCAAAACTGAGCCTTGAAATACTCTTTAGGCGCTGTGTTTGATGCTAGTGAATCAGGCAACATTGGAGATGAGTTTAACAGCGGATTCTGGTAAAACTTTTTATCTCCGCTAGTTCTTAGAGAATATACCATAAATGGGATACTCAGCCATTCCATTATGCGGAGCCCACTACTCCCAATGTATGTACTCCAGTCTGTGGCCAAAGCACGTCATCTGGGGCCACATATACGACCCTTTCATTTTGCGAGTCGCAAATTGCGTCGCTTTGCAACTCGCAATTTGCGGCTCGCAAAAGGCTATTTACAACAGTGTCTCAGACACTGTTAGCGATTCCGAATGGGGTCACAAATTGCCTGCCTCATTAATATTCATGAGGCAGGTGCTATTTGCGACCCCATTTGGAATGGCTATCACTCCCAGGGATGGTGGCCTGCTTGTGTCGGCACACCACCATGTCTGTGACTGCTTTTTTAATAAAGCAGTTTTTTTTTAAATGCAGCCCATTTTCCTTAAAGGAAAATGGGATGCATTTAAAAAAGAAAACCAAAACTTTTCAGTTTCATTTTTTAAGGGCAGGCAGTGGTCCCTGAGACCACTGCCTGCTCTTAAAAACTATTTTCACACCCATTCACAAAGGGGAAGGTGTCCCCTGGGGACCCCTTCCCGTTTCTGAGTGGCTTACCATCTACTTGAAGTAGGTGGTAAACTGCAAGTGTTTTGCGACCGTAAATACGGACGCAAAATAATGGGACATACCATGTGGACTCGCTATTAGGAAGGGGCGCCCTTGTCACGCCCCTTCCTAATAGCGAGTTGCAAACCCTATTTTGCGAGTCGGTAATTGGTTACCGACTGGCAAAATAGGGTTTGTACATGGGCCAGACCAATTTTGCGGTCGCAAACGGGCCGGTTTCCCGTTTGCGACTGCAAAAAAAGGTCATACATCTGACCCCTGATCTCCCCTTTTTGCTTCATATCAATGTGGTGCACATTTTGTGTAATAGTTATTTGTTTTAAGTTGCTGTTGTTGACTAGTTCCAACTTTTACTGTGAAGTCCGCAAAATTGTCGATCTTCGAGATTCAAATAGCGATTTGAATGAATGAATGAATGAATATGAAATTTGTAAAGCGCGAACTAAGCCCAAGGGCGTCAAGGCGCTATAAGCGGACCTAAGGGTGCAGACAAAAAGACATGCTCATACCGAGGTCTGTGAGAAAAGCCAGGTCTTCATGCTAAAATGTGACTCTTATGGATCGAAGTCCTAAAATTCTTAGTTTGAAGATACGGATTTTCTCCTTTTAATTAACTTTTCAAAGTTGCACACTTCGGTATGGAAAATACGAATTGATTGCACAAATGTACTGTTCTGCGAATGTCACGTTAAAACAGTCAACTCTACAGCTAAGAGCAGCAACTTCAAAAAGTTTCTGCGCGCAAAATATACCGCTGCTTTCTGACACAAACTTGCTGTGCGCACTGTGGTAATCTGGCACTTTAGGTCAGAGGTCAAAGTACATCGGGCACCAGTCTACCGTGTGTAATCGGTCCCCAGGCCACTTGTTGGAGCAGGAAAAGGGCGGTACTGAAAGCTTTGGTAAATATTGGGTTAAGAGAGCTAATTTATCTCAATCAAATTGGCGGGTTTATCGATTATTTGATTGGTGTCCTAGAGATTTAATTAATTGACGAGACAGGCTGCCTGGGGCCACGGTAGAATTTACCCATAAGTCATTGCCCCCCCTGAGAGGATCACATTGACACTGTTTAACGCCCAGGATGAGGCCCTGTTCAGGAACAGTGGTTTTACTGCTGACCTCTGAGTCGGTGTTCATTTGTTAAAGCATCACTGGAGAAGGGGATCTCCGGGATGACTGCTACTTGGGTGACTGCTACTTTAACTGGAACAAGTTCCTTCATTCTTGGAATGGGAAAGCCCGATGGTGCACAGAGGGTCAATAGAAATCCTTTATAAAGCTATAAATGCACTCAGGAATAGGTTTTAGCCCATGGCAGGCTTCACGGGCAGCAATGAGGGCACAGGAGATGGGGGTTCCAGCATCTCCCGCACATTTGAAGATAGGGGACAGTCAAGCCAAAAGTTTTCAGAAGGTATAAGAGTCTTATGTTTTCTTTTTGAATCTTTCCACAGCTCCCTGCCAATGAGAGGCTTTGAGCCTGGAGGCTCCGTATCTACCCAGCATAGTCATGACCACGCAGAGGAAAACTTTTACATCATGGAGTAACTCAGCTCTCTGTATTGATATGCACATTGGAGGGAAACCTCCAAAGGCCATAGAACCTACTGGAAGCGGCTGGGTGCAGGACTCGGACATTCCCATGTGCCTGGGATTCTGTGGCATTTTAGAATCAATAGTTGATTTCTTATTGAAAAGGAAAAACATCGAAGAGACTTTCTGCAATCCACCATGATGGACCAATCCAGTGACAAATCCCCAGTGCAGGGAGATATGTAAGGTCTATCCTCAACAACCAAGTGATGTTGCAAAAGAGTATGAGGCAACAGCCTTTCATTTCCATTGGAAACCACCCTCTACCATGATACAAGCATATGAGCGGGGAAGGATGTCCCTAGAGTATTAGCAAGGGGTAAGGGTAAAAAACATCCCAGCATAATGAAACTAGGGTTGGGGGAAGCATTTCCCAACAGTATGAGCCAGGGAAAATGGCCAAGACCGTTCCAACAGGGAGAAGGACTAAATTACATCCTATCAACCAGTGAGAAGGACTGAAGGATCTCCCACTAGTATGAGCTAAGGAGAAGGACAGAATAACACCAGATAGTATGAAGCAGGAAGAAAGACTGAAGAACATTCCAACAGTATGAGCCAGGAAGAAAGACTCATGAACATCACAACAGCATGAGACAGTAAGAAGGGCATCTGGACAGATTGATGCAGGGGCAGAGGAAAAGGAGGGCAGAAGGAGATCCCAAGAGTATGAGCTGAATAGAAGAGAGAGAAATAACCCAGTAGTAGGAGCAAGGTGGGGACCAAAGTTCATCCAAACAGTTGGAAAAGACAGAGCAAAGGACATCCCAAAATAGTGATCCTAGAGAATGGGACTAAATCATAATCATAATCTCTGAGAGTTTGTTTTAAATGTTTAGGAAGCAGACGTCGTCAGTAACGAGCCACCTGAGGTACAGTCACCATTTCTTGGGTATTACTGCTAAAGCCAACGGGGAGCTATGACACACAGACACCTGCACACAAATTATACAGAGGACCAAAGTAAATGTTTCTTCACTCGTATTTGTTCAATACACTCGTTTGAGAGTACCTACACTATTAGGAACCAGTCCTCATAGTGCCCTGGTCCTCACAGCGATGTTGTTTGACTTTATCAGTGTTTACCAACACTATCAAGACCGTTCCGTTCCTTGTAGAATGACTTATAGCTTCCTCTACACACATGCAAGATGCACACACACACAGAAGATGCCCACTAACACTTCCATCGCTTATCCACCAAAAGCTATAAAGGAGAGACCAAGAGAAAGCAGTTTAGAGGCCATGAGTGTCAACAGAGAACCAATTAACTGCAAAGTATCACAGTTCATCATTACAGATTCAATGATCCCCTTCCCTGGGGAGATTCCTTTTTGCAGGATGGGCTTTCAGTGGCTCAAGTGGTTACCGGTACTGTCTATCAGCCCACCAGCCTGTGAGGTCGAGGACAAATAAAGTGCGCAAAATACATGAATGTACTGCCCTTGAATAAGTGTAGGGTCTTGGTAAGGTGATTAGGTGTGTGTTGCTATAGAGACTTACTATTGGGTCTGACTGGGTCTGACTAGAGGCTTATATACTTACTATTGGGTCTGACTGGAGAGTAAATCTTTGGGAAAATTCCACTGAGTGCTCATCATGGGAGCCATGTTCAGGAAGCTATGGTTGAAATCCAGCCCTAGGTCCTATGAGCTGCTCTATTGAGGTGAGATGCTAAGAGCAGCTCACAGGATGCCCTGACTCATGTCCCTGATGGCCCGTGGAAAAGACCCACGAATAGGCACACACCTTAGTCTTCAGAACCATGTATAATCTGCTCACTTATTGATTTTATATAGTGCCAACTAGGGAGTGCATGGCACCCAGGTTACCCTGCCTTGAATGCGGTATGCAAGGAACAAATACAAAAATAGAGGAGGGACTGCACAACATAGGCAACAATGTCACTTCATCATAGGAAGGGCATTACATCATTATTATAGGCTTCATTGCTTTCACAACTGAGGTATCAACCATCACTATCTTTATTATATCCACAAGTAAATACAATATTCAAGGTTTGCTTTTATATTTAAACCACATATTCAGGTCCATCTTCCAATTTTAAGCAGTGACTGATTGAAGCAATACATGAGTTTAGATGAAAAAATATTGTGTGTATCTGTAAACATTCTGCCATACTTACCAAGCAGAAAATCACAAACTAAGGCCCTAATTACGCGCCCAACCGGCATCGTTGCGGTAAAGGGGTTGTCTGACAGGTAGACGGCAGTCCCGACTGCCTAATTAGGATCCGACCACTGTGGAGGCTGCCGAAAGCATGCTTCTTTGCATTGAGGCTTGTGCTGCGGCCCAGAAATGGGCCGCAGCACAAGCCCTAATGCCAAAAGGCATGCTTTTAAACATCCCTGCACCCTGTGGCAGGCACCTCATAGTGCCTGCCACATGGGGCATGAATGTTTGTGGGGGCACCTGTGGTGCCCCCCTGGCCTCATAGCGGAGGCCGCGTAGGGACGGGGGCCCTGCTAGGGGCCCCCAAAGTCTGTTTCTGACAGCCTTTCAATGGAGGTCAGACCATCTGAATGGGCCATTGTAATCCCTATGGTGGTGCCTGAGCAGGCACCGCCCTCATTGTAGGGATTCCAATCTCAAGGAGCCCGTCGGAACAGCAGCCGTCTTTCACCCTAGACATGCAGTCGGACCAATCGAATTGTAATGCGGCAGTCTGACCGCTGCTTTGGATGTTGGTGGGACTGACACCGATGTGCCGTTGGTGTCGGTCCCACCGACATCCCAATGAGCCCCTTAGTAATGTAAAGGATGACTTGAGAAGCGCTCAGGCTTGTCAGAAGATTATTTGAGGCCCAGGTCACCAATTTGATGTGGGGTCCTTCTCTGGTTTTAAGGAGACATAGTGGTGGATGAAGCCATATGTCATATTGAAAATATATCACAAAGCAAGCTAAAGCTGCTTTTGTGACATATAAGTAGATTTAGAAGCAGCAATACAGGACCCTGAAAAGAGCATCCCCAGGGACATACAGACCGGGCTGCTCCCTCCATATAATGGCTCTGGAAACAATGCAGTGCTGTTATCCTTTGTACTTGGAGCTCACCAAGATAATGTCAGTGATGAGATATCAAGCCATATGAGATATCAAGCCATATGAACTTATTCGTCACAGACCATAGGAAGTGTGCCATAGGATATCAGTGCACTTTTCAACGCAGGGGTCTCTTGCAATCATGTTCTGTTTTTATCAGTACTGTGAAGTGGCCTCCTGATTGTGCAAGTCCTATACAACAACAACAAAGTAGATGTTATCACAAATGGAAATCTGAAAAGAACATTTAAAAGCTACATTACCCATTGTAAATCACCTGGCAACTGTTAGGGGGATTTAGAAATGAAACAGAATTATAATATTTTAAAGCAAAAGGAAGTTAAGCTGATTGAAACACTTAAAAAGAGTTGTTGAATAAGTAAAGTAAATGTTTGAACTTTGAAGTTGTAAGGCTGTGATGAGACTGGAAGACGGCTTGCAAATACAGTCTGAGTTATGTCTCTGACTCCCCATGGCAGCCTAAGTTGTGCTATGGTCCCATTTAACTCCTTCAGACTTTATGCTGCTGCCTGGCAACACATCAGCCGTCCCTTCCCTTCTGCTCACAGTACAGGATGGCATCTCTGCTTCCTAGCTCAGGCTCAGGGGTAGGATAAACGAAGAGAAGGGAGCCTACTGCCCTTTAAAAATGCACACGGGTTCTGTGTACAAGCTTTTACATTTAGATACTGAAATGCAACACAATATTAAGTCAGCATCCCACCATTACGGAAAACACCACACATGAACAGGAGATGTAGACTTTACTATGTTCTTCTTATCAGTACATTATGCATTGGGAATATACTTTTACTTGAGTGAGCACCAGCACTCAGAGTTTACATCTATGGGCTCAGATCCATCTTTTACAGTGTCACTATACACCCTGGTGTATAGGAGGGCATTTCACCCTAACATCTCAAATTCAAATCTGAAAATATATAACTACACTCATATCAATTATTGCACCCAATGGCAGTCAATTGGCACTGAGAACTTCTATAGGGGAATTGGCATCCATGCTCTTTCCCTGCAGTGCAGTCATGTACCAAAGTGGCATCATGGTACACACGACCGTAACCTAAGCATTATGATTAAAATGAAACCTCTGTGCGTTGAATTGACAGTGTTTTCCTCCTTGTTGATTGAAGTGACAGCAGCTGGGTTGAACCTTTCTTTGTTGTGCATACAGCATCGTTATCCATAGGGGCGCCGTGCCCTCCTGCTTCTGGTTTAAAATACCACTTTGAAAAGTTATTTTTTACCCATTTACTGTTTCCCACAATCCCTTAATCTCAAATGATCTAGCATGTGGGGAGGGGGTAGCGGAGGTGGGGGTGTGGGAGAGCAAAGGGAGAAGTACTGAAAATCACCAAGGTGTTCCGGGACCATACAGCCGAGTTCCTTTATAAGGTCATGGAACACTGAGGTGACTTGCAGTATCCTTAAAGTGTACGGCAGAGGGTAATGTATTTCTTATTACACAAGGTCACATCACCCTTTCCTCAAACCACTTAAATCCCTTGCAGTCTTGCTGTTTTATAGAGAAGAGGCAGTTCGGTTTCAGAAATGACTAAAAGCGGATCCTAGTATGAAAGTAGATACAAAAAAGCAGTTGTTAATTTGTTATAAAAAGATATTAGAATCAGTTTAATATCAGTCAGATTTATAAAAGTGCTGAGGCTCAGAATGTGTAGAAAAAGGCATAGGAATTCTATTGTTTCTGTAATTGACTTCAGTGTGCAAAAATAAACATGTTTTTGTAAATATCTCCTTTCTGCTCATCACTGTTTTCTGAAAAACAGATCATACAAACGAAAGGGCCCGTTTTCATTGCACTGTTTAAACTGCAGCTGTAATTATGCCAAGTGATCTGCGAATTCGCGGCCAAATTGCAAAAGAAAACCAAGCATTGGCATAGCCAATAGGTCTCGCTTTTAGGACCCTCTAAGTGTTTAGCCAGAGGATTGGCTTTGCTAATGTTTTTAAGGTATATTGTATGGCAGAATGGGTGCTGTGCAGCATGTTGAAAAGTTATAATAATTTTCCTTCTGCTTTGTCTTTATTTTTACTTTGTAGAAGGGCAAAATGCAGTTAATCGCTGTGAAGTTAGCCAATAGTTGAAGTGGGCTGACCCATTGGCCATGCTTTAATCTGCAGTGGCATACCGAAATGTGAATGACACAATAACAGGTGACTGGTTGAAGAGAGCTGGCTGAATGCACCCCTAAGTATATTGAACATGTGACAGCTGCTCAAAGCCAGACTTTAACAGGCACCATACATGCAAGCGCTATCATTCCCTCCAAAGCAGCAGAGCGGGTTTGGTTGGTAGAGAAGAAAATGACAGTTTGCCAAATAAAGAGATGACCTCCATACAGCACAATGGAGGAAGGTAGGAGCAATGTGTAACAAAAACATCAGAAACGTTGTCCTGCCTTCTTTTGTTGCTCTTAAATTCTTTGTGGCCGACAGAAACACAGGCATCTTGTGCGCGCGGGTAGAAATAGAAACAAATCAACCAAAATATTAAAAGCCCACAGACATAACAATCGAAGGAAAAGACAAGGGGGATATAACTACCTCCAGGATAACAAGAATCCCACACAATAAGGTTCAGAATGACCAACGAAAATGGATAAGGCAGTCCAAGAAGTCCCACAGGGTACACGTCTTTGATTCACCACATCTGCAGAGGAAAATGAGGAGAAGACTATAGAAATATGTACGGCATGCAGCCAAGAAGATAAAAAGGGGAATCACAGAAAATATAACCAAAAGACCAATAAGACTTCAAAGAGGAGAAGTTAGACCACAAGAAACACACGGCAGGAGTGAATGGGAAAATGAAACCACCCATGGCTAGATAGCCTATACAATAAAACAAATATGACATCGCATCACATGCCGATTTAAGAGTGAGACGTGAGGACAGCAGTGATCTAAGGCCAGTAGTCCCCCGCAAAAAAATAAGGGGAACGGTTTACTGACGAGGGACCTAAGTCAAAGAAAAAATTATAAAATTGGGTCTCTGATTCACCTAGTAAGTGGATAATAACAGATACTGTCAATACATGATCGGCTCCAGCGAAGCAGGTATGTCCAAAGCTTAAGTCCGGCTGGGGCTATCGGAAAAGGTCAGCTCACGAAGCAGCAGCAGTCCGGGGAGGGCAGAGGACTAAATCAATTTCCCAATCCTGTTACATGACAGGAAAACATGAGCGCCTAGAGAAATCTGGCTCGCTGCTTCTAGACTCCAGACAATGAGTGTGTGTTAAGGGGCCATGTTGGGAGAAGAGAAAACCAAGTTGATCGGTGCAAATGCAGAAGGCATGACTAACTCAAAAATAGAAATGAGAATGAGAATAAAGTAAGGAAAATAAAGGAGAACCCCAAAAATAAGCATTGCTGGCAACGGGATGTGTTTTTACAGAACGAGTTACTACTCTGGGGAGTTGAGTGGTTTTATTACAGCATAACACAATTATAAAAGTAAATCATGGATGCAAATGTCATTTGTTCCTGGAGTGTATGTATAGCAGCATATAAAAATGAAACTGACGCGGCCGCGGGAAAAGGAAAAGTGAGCGGGAAGTGATCGCAAGGACGCGCTCTGTGGTTGGGGAGGGGCAGAGCGAGGCGCTAGGGAGAGCGCTGTGCTTTTTGAGCCATGACGACCAGACAAAGGAAAGACAGATGGCGGCTGCGCGCGTGCACGCGCTCGTGAACGCAAGCTTGAGGCCAGGAAAAGCTTCTGGTAGCACTTTAAAAATCCACTAACTAAATGTCTCGCAGAGCAGCGCATGCGCTGGCTCAGGCGAGACCTAAAAAAGTACAGTCTCCTCGAGAAGTGCTGCACGGTACATTCCAGATTGGAGTGGTCTGTTTAAACTCATTTCATCTCACTGGTTAGGGAATTAGAGTGCAACAGTTTACTGAAAACCGTAAGTACTAAGAATGTCAGTAATGCACTAAATAAAGAAAAGAATCGTGTGACAAGGTGTTTTGCTAAAATCGCTTACAGTATGACAAGCGTTTTTGAGATTTAGGTTAGGCCTCGAACAGTGGTTGCAGATCGGGTGGTTCAACATGGGGCTTCCAGTCATGCGTGAAGCAGGCCTGTCAGGAGGGCGAGAGTCCAGCGAGGCCCTGTAAACACCGTGAAAGGTGCCAAATTCTCACAGTGAAAATGGAACTCAGGTTAGAGGGGGCGGTTTTAGGTTTTGGTTACAGTGGAAAATCCGTTTCTACTTAAAATAATGAATACTCGCAGGGGAGACGCGATGAAACAAGAAAAGGAAGGGCTAATCTGCAGACCGCTTGCAATCTGTCTCAAGTGCAGAGAGCAGATTGTGTCACTTTCGACCTATCCTGGCTTTGTAGCCAACAACACATTGCGTGATGGGACTTGTAGTTTTGTTTCTTAAAGGACACATTATTGTCCAATAAATACCAGGATAGACTGCTTGAAGTAACTCTAAGATGGCAAATATGTACAGTGTGTGTGCCTGTGTGATGCCCCTACGTCAGGATTCTTTAGTAGCCGGAAGGCTGTACATTGGGCCGAAGTGCACGGAACGAACCACAATTGACTCACCATAAGTGTGAAAAAGGCCGCTTTTATTGAAGACAGGTGCACCTTACACAACATAACCTTGTCCTTTGCCTTACAAAACTACATCTAACTATACAAAACACATCTACGTATCCACCTCCCCCCACCCCTAATGTTTTCCCCAAACACAATTGCAATTTATTTAACCTACCCCAAATTAATCAATAACTTTCGCCCCTTTAAAAACTTGTAACCTGCTTCTCAACCTATCTAAAGATCTACCTACCCAATCAATAACTGTTAACCCTTAAACCCTGTAACCTCTTCTCTAACTAAGTAAAACCTATCCTAACCTCATTACCTACCTGTCCCCAACCAAAAATGAAACAGTAACAAACTGGCCAAAAATAGGCAACCGACGCCACTCAGAAATCGTCCTTACGACATTTCTGACCCCCCCCCCCCCGGCCTTTCCTAGGGTAACGCCTGATGTCCAGTGTAGTATCTAAAACTTCCTTTATCTGAATCAAATATAACTCCATCCCGAAGCGAGACAAATGGACTCCATCATCCCTGAAAAAATGTTTGGCCGAATACTTGTGCTCCGGATAATCCTCCACCACATATTTTAACTCTGGGTGCTCCAACCTGCCAAAACCTGACTCTCTACAAAAAACCCTCATCTCCCTGTTTATCTTTCTCCTGGCCTTATCAATGGCCACCGGCCGCTCAGCCCCTCTCCAATGCCTCCTGAGAATAAACTCATTCCAAACTGCAAAACACCCAGGCCATTGCCTCTTGATTTCTCTCAAATCCCTCTTCATCTGCTTCAACAGAGACAAACCTTTGCAAACCACCAAATCATTTTCCCCCAAGTGAAGAACCAGTACATCGGGGCAAGTATGACGGCACAGCAACTTATTTAAAAGGGGGAAAAGCTCGTGCCAACGCATGCCTCCCTTCCCGTGCCAAGAAACTTTAAACAAACCCGGGTCCAGTCCCAAATTTACACCTTTCCCCTTGTTATATTCGTGTCTTTCTGCCCACTTTACAAAAGAATACCCAATGATCCAGATAGCGATCGCCTCCGACTCGGGCCAGGCCACAGCACCTTCAAAGACACATGTGTGAGAAAAGGCTTACATGACCCTCTACTTCCCCACCCCCCTCCCGGCCGCCTTGATATAGCACTTATAACAATCTGATGACCAACGTCCCAGTTGCTTCAACCTCTCTGAGTCCCACCTCAAACTTGCTGCGTCTGAAGTCACCCCAATCCTGAAAGAGTGAGTGCCAAAAGCCTCAGGCACCTCCCCTACTAAACGTAACGCCCGCCTCATCACCCAAAGAAGCTGCGCCGCCGTGACTTCCCGCCCCGAAGGCCTGTAGAAAACTGGCCCCACCTCCCTCATTGCACCTTCCCGCAAAAAGCACCCCCATCCCACCGGGCATGTCAGCGGATCCTCTCTCGCCCACAGGGTCACCGCTCTCCCCACCCCCCTTTGATCTGTCTTCGAGCGCCTCAAGAAGATGGAAACTGCATCACTCCCTTTTTTGCACCCCTATACCTCCTCCCAATGCAGCCCTGGGGCCCCTTTCCTTCCCAGCAACTCCGACACTCGGAACGCTCCACCGTAAAGCCAAGACATTAAAGCCGAAAAAAGTAACACCTCCTGCCCACCGCTGCACACTTCTGGCAACACAGCTATCAACCTGCCCAATAGCACATTGGTCACTGGCAACCGAACCCGGTGCCCCCTACCTGACTCCCTGGCCCAACCCTCTATCAATCTCTTCCCCAGTTCACCTGCCGTTGGAGAATAACCCCACAGTAGCTTGCCCATGAAAGATATCCCTGCCAGCTTCGCTGCTATGGTAACCTTCGACAAACCCTTCCCAATCAAGTCCAAAATGAACTGCACAACGTCCTCTTCCCTGGCCCAAATCCCACTTCTCCTCTGTGCACCTCCCTGCAGAAACTTCTGCCACGCAAGCACCTAGGCCGTCCTTGTGGAATGTGCTAACGACCCTACCACCAGTTGCAGCATCCTTTTTCTCCTACGGACCACATCCCGTCGGGCACCGGCGTCCTGTGCGTTTCCGCCTCCGTGGCCAGCCCATGGAACCTCTCCCACTGCAAACGAGACAAAGCATCTGCAATGTCATTTTCCACGCCCGGTACGTGTTTTGCCCTGAACTGAATGTCATACTGCAAGCAACCCAACATGAATACGCGCAATAGCTTTAAAACATGCTCGTCCCTCGCGGACTGCCTGTTGACTACCTGCACCACCGTCATGTTGTCCACCCTGAAAGTGACCTTTTTGTGCGCTAAGCTCCTCCCCCAGAGAGTGACCGCATCCACCAGCGGAAACAATTCTAGAAAAGCAATGCTCCTGCCTCCATTTTTCCAGTGATTTGGCCACTCTTCGGCACACCATTTTCCCTGCCAATACAAACCGAAACCTCCTGATCCTGCTGCGTCAGAGAATATCTGAGCATCCCAAACCCACTCTTCCGGCGCTGCCATGGGTATCCCATTGAAGTCCTCGAAAAACCTGCACCATATTCTTAGGTCTTCCTTCGTCCCTGCCGACAAACGCATATTGTGGTGTGGCAGCGAGAGGCCTGCCAGTGACCTGCCCAGTCTCCTGCAAAATGTCCGTCCCGCTCTCACCACCCTGCATGCAAAATTCAAATGCCCCAGTAAAACTTGGACCATTCTCACTGTCACTTTCTTTCTGGCCAGCATGTCCTCGATCAACAGTCTCATGTGCAATTTCTTATCCTCCAGCAACCTGGCCTCCATGGCCTCAGAATCCAGCTCAATCCCCAGAAATGACAAAACCGTGGTCGGACCTTGTGTCTTCTCTGGTGCCAAGGGGATACCCAGTGTCCCCATGAGCTTCTGGAAACTGTCCAGCTGCTGCTGGCAGTCTGTCGAACCAGGCCGGCCCACCAGGAAGAAGTCATCCAGATAATGTGTCACCGTATCTTTACCTGTTTTCCAACAGAAAATCCACTGCAAGAATGAACTGAACTTTTCAAACAGCGCACATGATATGGAGCACCCCATGGGTAATGCCTTATCCACAAAGATGTTGCCGTCAACCTGAATGCCCAGCAACTGGAAGTCCTCCGGGTGTACTGGCAAGAGCCGGAAAGCGGCCTTGATATCGCATTTTGCCATTTCCGCCCCGTTTCCTACCCTTTCCACCAGGGCCCTAGCTATGTCCACCGAAGAGTAAGATACTGACGTCAAGTCATCAGAAATGAAATCGTTCACTGACCCCCCCTTGCGGCCATGACAAGTGTTGGATCAGACGGTACTGTCCTCTCTCCTTTTTTGGAACCACCCCGACCGGGGAAATAATCAAATCCCCGATCGGGCTGATCGCAAATGGCCCCTCCATGCGCCCTACCCGTACCTCTTTCTGCAATTTCTCCCAAACGACTGCTTTGTGAGCTGACACTAATTTTAGGTTCTCCGCCCGGCGCGCTAACCTCGGTCCTTCGTAACCCAATCTAAAACCCTCTCTGAAACCTGTCCCGAGAATCTGCGCATCCTGTTTGTTTGGGTAATGCGTGAGCCAGGCCTCTAAACAATCCAAGTCAATGGGTGTATGAGCCTTTGCCCATATAGCCCTGCGCCCCTCTACCTCTCCTGCCTCCCATCCCCTGCTGCCCACTGCTGGCATTCTGCTGCTGCGGCCCCTGCCCCCCGGAGTGACCTTGCCCTGCGTAACCTGGTCCGAAGCACTGCACTAGGGGGTGTCTCCCCGCGCATTTTGAGCACTCGTGCCAAAATCTGCAGTAGTCTCGTGCACACGTGCCCTTGCTGTAATCCCAACAGGCCCCGGGACCTCCTCCTGCGGACTTTTGCGTGTATCCTACCCCCCCCTCGGGTGGGACGGTTTTGAAAGGGGCGGTAAACCAATGGCAAACCGCTGGCCGCGTAAGTTGTCTTTCCAAACTTCACCGCCCCCATGGTCTGCTGGTAGAGATCTGAATCAATCTCCCCCCAGTTTGCCTCCGGGTCCCAAGCGAGCCTGTCACGAAATTCTTCGTCATAGTGTGACCAGGCGTAGCCCCCGTACGTCAGATGTGCCCTCCTTACTACATCCATGTATTTAAATAAAGCCACGGACCTATCTGGGTACTTCTCACAGTACACACTCGCAAAAATTAAGAAGGCTGCCGTCCAGTTCTCTATAGTCATGGGTACCCTGGGTCGCCTGGATAACTCCAGCTCTTCTTATTTTGATCCCTCCTTAGAGCGCAATTCCCTATGCAACAATTTCAACATATCTACGTATTCGCCCTTCCATATCTTTTCTTTCGTGGCTAACATGAGGTGTGCTCCCAATGGTTTCGTCACCCCCATGTATGGCAATTTTGGCAATCGGACCTCCTTGCTCTCTTTGCCTTCCATCACCTGGCCAGGCCCCGCTTCGCTCTTATCACCTGTACCCTTAGCCGCTTCTGTGTCCTTCTGTGCCGCTTTGTCCGTCGTCCCCCCTGACCCTCCCGTCCCGTCTCCCTGACCGTTGTCTGCCCTTCAGCACCCACCCCTGTGCCTCTAACGTACCTACCCTTGCATAGTTTGAGCCCGCTGTCCCCTTCCTCACCCCTTGCATCCGTCCCTGTGGACACCCTCTGCCTTGTGTAATCCATGCCGACCCGCCCTTCTTTCTTACCTGGCGTCAAGGTCGGTGTCCTCACCGGATCCAACCGCCTAACCAGTGTTGCCGAGGGTTGAGGCTCCCGAGCCGTCGCCGCGTACTCCGCATCCGGTCTCGCCTCCTGCAAAAAACTAGGCACAACATTACTGGTCCCCCCCCTTCTTCTTCCACTATCTCCCCTTCCTCCAAACTAACCTCATCAAAATCTAGTGGGATGTCCTCCCATTCCCCCTCCGCCTCTATTCTCGTTACCCATGTGTGCCTGGCTTCTTCCAACAACCTGTCTATTGTGGCTTCAGCCTTCCGCTTCTGCCCGTACTGTGTCACTGCCGCCCTGGAGGGCCCTGCCCCTCCGGGCTGTCTCCCATTCGTGACCATGTCCTCGTGCATCACCTTTTTTTTTTTAATAACAAATTTTATTTGATTTTCAAGAGAGATCTGGGCGATTAGCCCCGTGGTACCCATAAATGCAAGAGGTATACATATACTCTTTGAATCCTCATTTTGTGCATATATAAACGCCTGCGAACAATGCAGGACAAACAACAATACAACACAGCAGACATCACAATATCCCACGGTTGGTTCACATGACACCATTTGGCTGGGCATCCATTTCCCACCTGTAGGGGGGCATCCCATCACTGCAAACAGCAAGCAGGAGCACGTTTACGGGTCTTCGGGTGGCAACGGGGGGAGCTCTATGCCACGGTCCGTGGCCCATCGGGTCCAAATCTTCCTATGTTTCTTGGGTCAACCTCGGGCTACAAAGACCGCCATCTCTGCCCCCATACAAGTGTTGAGTTCCTGTTTCCATTTACCAATCGGCGGGGGTGATGTTCCCTTCCAACACTGCGCTATGTCCCGTTTAGCGACCGCCAATGCCAAGAATAGCAAATGTTGCTTATATTTACTACCCCCTATGTCCTCTGTGGCATGTAAGAGAAAGAGTCGCGGGTCTAAGGGGAGTTCCCACGCCAGTACCTCCTGGAGGCAAGACCTAACCCTACGCCAGTAGGGCTGCAGCGCAACGCAGCTCCACACCGTGTGTATGAAGGTCCCTTCGGCGCGATCGCACCGTAGACACAGAGGGGACTGAATGACACCCATCTTCCACAGCCGGACTCGCGTAAAATAAGCCCGGTGTAGGTACTTAAACTGTATCAGGCGATATCTGGTAGAGACCGCCGCCCCCCGTGGGCTAGCTATGGCTTCGGCCCAGTCATCGTCCGTCAACTCAGGGATGTCGGTCACCCAGGCCGCACGTGCCTTGTTGAGCGTCGTCGTGGCGTGAGTAATGAGAGTCTGGTAGATTTGCCTGATTTTATGTTGGCCTAGGTCACCCATCAGTAGCCGTCCCTCTAGGGGGTGGAACTCAGGGAGGGCGTCCAGAGAGCGAATGAGGGGGGTGAGTGCATGGCGAAGTTGAAGGAATCTAAAAATTGCGATTTATGAAGCTGGAACTCGGTCTGCAGCTGCTGATACGATTTTAGGGTAATGCCATGCATCACATCGCCCAGGGTTGATATCCCCACCGTGTCCCAGCCCTGAAAACCCTGCAGGGCCGCCACCGGGCGAAGGTATGTTCCCTGCCATAGTGGGGTCGCCTAGGTAAGCCTACCACCCCAACCCATCTGCCGCACCGTCGCCCGCCACAGCGAGATCACCACTCTGCCCGCCGGAGGTAGTGCATCCATTCGCGTCGCACTATATAGGAGATGTAGGAGGGGGGTTCGCGCCAGGACGACCTGCTCGACAGCGTATGCCGGGTCGACAAGGGAGCCATACCACCACTCATTTATTACTAGAATGTGGGATGCCACATAATACGCATATATATCTGCTGCTGCAATGCCCCCACAATATGTGGATTGCACACAAGTGCGGAGAGCGACTCTGATCGCCCCGTTATTCCAAAGGAATTTGTTCTGTACGGCATTAACTTGCACAAACCAGGAGCGCGGAATCGGGTATGGGAAGTTTTGGAGACGGTAGAGAAGGCGCGGTAAGGAGACCATTTTAAAAATTGCCGAGCGGCCGTAAAGAGACAGCGGTAAAGAGGCCCAGACCGCGGTCTCGGTCTGGAGACCGGTTAATAGAGGGGTGATGTTGTGCAGCCACGAGGTCTTGGGGCATGCAGAGATATATATCCCGAGATATTTAAAACCATTGGTCGCTCGGGTGAGCTGTGACGCCCAGGCGTCTCGGCCTTGAGGGCCGCAGACCGGGAATAAAATAGATTTAGCCGGGTTCGTATGCAGCCCCGTGGTTTCCCCAAAGACTCTGAGTATCTGGAGCACGCGTGGTCCGGAGAACCATGGGTCCGTGATGAAAATTAGCGCATCGTCCGCATATAATGCAATGCGATCAGAGCGCGAAGTCAACCAGTCAAAGCCCCGAAGGACCGGGTCCCGCCGAACCCACGCAGCTAGGGGCTCGATTGCCAAGGCAAACAGAAGAGGAGACAAGGGGCAGCCCTGTCGAGTGCCCCTCCGAATAGGAAAGGGGGTCGAGCGGTGACCAGCTATGCGCACCGAGGCCGTCAAGTCCGTATACAACAGGCGCACATACGCAAGGAATTGGGGTCCAAAATGACATGCCTCCAGCAGTTGGAACAGATAAGTCCAGCTTAGAGAGTCGAAGGCCTTATCTATGTCGGCCAGCAGAATTGCCGCCGGCCTACCGAGAGCTGGAGCTGCGGCCAGTGCATTATGCACCCGCCGGATGTTATGGCGTGTGGCTCTCTGCGGCATAAATCCCGCTTGATCGGGATAGATTAGGTCCGGAACGCAGGATCGTAGCCGGTCGGCGAGAACTTTTCCCAATAATTTGGGTTCGAAATTAATGAGGGATATGGGGCGGTAAGAAGAGGGTAATTCCGGGGGGCGCCCGGGCTTGTGGAAGAGCACGATTTCAGCATGCCGCCAGTTGCAGGGCAGGATAGCGGAGTCCTTGGCCTCCTGGATCGTCGCCAGAAGGTAGGGCCCCAGTCTTTGCGCCTCCGGGCGTAAGAAATCTAGCGGAAACCCATTAGGGCCTGGAGCTTTCCCCGAGCGGAGCGCGCCCAGCGCACCCGTCAGTTCCTCCACGGTGATCTGTGCCTCGAGCTGATCTCGCAGTTGGTCAGAGAGCCTCTTTGGCGGAATGTCTCGCAGAAACTCAGCGATGAGTTCGGCTGAGATTACTTCCTGTTCGGCGTATAGGGCTGTGAAATAGCGCGCAAACTCCCCGGCCACCTCCGCTGGCGCCGAAACTAATGACCCGTTCGCTCCCCGGATTGTAGGAACGACCGCCGGGGATTTGTCAGCCTGACAAAGCCGATGAAGCATCTTACTCGACTTGTCTCCCCATTGGTATACCCGATGTTGGGACGCCTCCCAGATTTCTTTGGCTTCCCCCAAAAGATATTGCCGTAATTCTTGTTGTGCGAGAAGTAAGTTGCGCCGGAGACCGGGGCTCGGGTCTATGGCCAGTTGCTGTGCAAGGGTCAGTTGATTTGTTTCGAGAACCGCTAGCCGCTCGCGTCGCAAGCGCTTTTCATTGGTACAGTAACTTATATCTGCACCGCGGAGAGTGGGCTTTAGGGCTTCCCATAAAATACTTGCCGAGGGGGCGGTGGGGGCATTTATGTCTATGTATGTGGAGACAGCTAGGTGGAGCATTTCCTGGTATTTGGGGCATCGCATGCGCCAGGGAGACATGCGCCATCGGAAAGGAGGTCTACGAGATCGTGTGTGGAACTGCAGCGCCACTGGGGAATGGTCAGACAATCCACGAGGGTGATGCAGTACCCGTGAAAAACGGTGGAGTGAGGCCTGGGGAGCAAAAAAGTAATCAAGACGAGATTGGGTCCCGTGCACTGTAGAAAGAAATGTATAGCCCCGTTCCGAGGGATGATACTCCCTCCAAACATCCGCCCAGCCCAGTGTGCGCGCAAGGGAATAGAGTTTAGATGTGCCAGCGGGCTGTTGGGGGTCTGTGGATCTTAGCCGGTCCAAAGGGCACATTGTATCATTCCAGTCTCCACCCAGGAGCGTAAGGTCGTCGTGTATGGCGCCCCATTCCGCCGTGATCTTGGCGATGAAGGTCGAGCCCAACGGGGGGGGGGGCATACACACTGCCTATGGTCACCCTCTCACCACCAAGCATGCAGGTCAGGAAAAGGTATCTGCCACCCAGGTCCGCCCGATGTGCCAGGTATTGGAACTGGACTCGACGGTGAATCAGGATTGCTACCCCCCTGGAGCCCCTAGTGAACACAGCATGATAAATATGAAAGAAACCGAATCGGGCTAAACAAGGGGCCTTGGTGCCCAGGAGATGTGTCTCTTGGAGAAGAAGGAGGTCTGCCCTGTATCTCTTAGCCTGGCGCAAGACGGCGCCCCGTTTTACTTTATTCTGAAGGCCTCGTACATTCCACGAGACTACTGTAAGGTCTCCCAGGGGGGTTGTATCATCAGGTGCCATTTAGCCTGTGTCGCGGAATCTGTGGGAGGAGAAACGCGATGGTCTATGTGTGTCTGCAAAAAACAAATATAACAAATAAACTGAAAAACTTCCCTCAGACCCCCCACCCTACGCTGCCAAAAACAAGGAGCATCTGTCGCGGTGCAGGGGAGGCCAGGCCCCCAATAGTGGAAACCCGGGCCCCGGCGCCAACAATACCCAACCCTCCCACCAAACATGTCGAACTTGGGGTGCTCAAAAAGAGTCTGTGGCTTGGAAGTTCCATGGCGTGTCTACCACGCTACGCGGAGAAGGAGCATGCTGCTGTAGGCCCTCCCAGCCCAGGAATCAGATGTGTCCCTGCCGGGACAGGCAGTACCATGACCGGACGATCAGGAGGGTCGTGGTGGGCTTGTGGAGAGTCTGTCAGATCCTGAGCCGAGACGTTTTTAGACTTTGTGCGCCGGGACCGGCTTCGCCGCGCCCCCGGGAGGAGTCCGAATCACGGGAACATGGCGAGCCCGACCGCATCTGAGGGTGCTCCTCGGCCCATGTAAGGACAGCCTCCGGGGTGTCGAAAAAGAAAGATTTGGAGTTGAAAATAATACGCATCCGGGCCGGATATAGCAGCATGTACTGCAGGTTCATTTCGCGTAGCTTGCGCTTGGCCGCCGTGAAGGATTGGCGTTGCTGTTGCACCAGCCGGGTGTAGTCCGGGAACACCATGACAGGTCGGGAAGCATGCTGGAATAGATCCTTATGCTGCCGGGCACATCGGAGGATCGCATCACGGTCTGTATAGTTCATTACCCTAGCGATGACTGGCCTAGGGTTTTCGCCCGGAGGTGGTTTTTGGGTCAGGGCCCGGTGGGCACGCTCAATTATGAAGCAGGGGGAGAGCTGATCAGCAGGCATGAGGTCGGTCAGCCATTTTGTAATAAAGCAGGTCATGGAGGCCCCTTCGCACCCCTCCGGCAGGCCCACAAATCGCAGGTTATTTCGGCGTGCCCGGCCTTCCGCATCTTCGACCCTGGAGGCGAGTTCCTTGGACACCACTGTAAGCTTGTTAACCTGCTTCTGCAGAGTTGAGACCGTGTCCTCGACCGTGGAGACCCGAGTTTCCGCCTCCGTAATGCGATCGACAGCCTTGCGAAGGTCTTGACGGAGGAATGACACCTCCGAGCCCACCGCCCCTATCTTGGCCTCCAATGTGTCCCTGGCGCCATTGATCGCCTCCAGGAGGGCCGCGTTGTCGGGCGGCGGACTCGCCCCCCCACCCGCCGGGGGGCCGCAGTGTAGTGGTCCAGCGTAGCCTGTCTTGGGCCGGCGCCGCCTGGTTTGTCCTTGCCCATCGTGCGACCGAGGGTCAGAGGCAGCCCCTCACCCAGGGGGGACCCGGCGGCCCCTGAGGCCCCGCAGCAAGGATACGGTCCAATCAGTCGCGGGGTCCACGCCCCAGACCGGCGCCCGGGCCCCAGAGGTGGCGCAGGCGGCGCCGGGGTCACCCCTCCGCCGCACACAATCCACTAGGCTCGGCGCCAGGCCCCACAGTGCAGCACCCAGAGGCCCGCAGGTCGCCGGCGCGCCGAGAGCTCCACGAGCCCCGCCGGCTCCGTGTATCCCTCCAATGCGACAGACAAGAGGAGGCCAGCCGGGCAGAAGTAGAGGTAAAGGGTCCGGCAGGCCACCCCACCGATCCCTCGGGGGCAGCAGACCACCTCACAACAGCCAGGGGCCAACAGAGGGGAGGCCGAGGTCCCGGGCCATGGGGAGGAGGCACCAGGAGGAGGGGGGGGGGAGATGTCAGCCGTCCCCCACTAGGCCAGTCCTCAGGGGCCGAGAGCGTAGGGGCGCCCCCCCGCCTCACTCACCCGATATCCGAGGCAGCCGAAGCCGGCAATCGGGTCTCTCGGCAGGGTGCCACCACCGACCAGGAGGAGCAGGTCCGCAGCCCCGACCGGGCCGCCGCACAATCAGCCGGTCCGCAGCTCCGCACCTCGGCGACCCGGCAGCGCAGTGTCTCTCGGGTCACGCCGGCAATGTCCCACACAGGCCTCAAGCCCCGATGTCTCCTGGCGCGCGGCCCGCCCACAGGCAAGGGGCGGCCGCTCCGGATGCAGCACCCAGTGGCGCCGCTCAGTCTCCGGCGGTGCAACGGGGCCGGGAGAGCTCGGCGATCGCTCAGGCACAGTCCAGCGGGGCCCGAAGCGATCCGCCGCAGGGCCAGCTGGTCTAATAATCCTCCGCGAGGATTTGAAGGCGGATAATGGCACAGGTTTGGCGTGGCGACGCGGGACCCGATTAACTTGCGTCCGCCATGTTGGCTCGCCAAGCCACGCCCCGTGCATCACCTTTTTTGCAAACAAATCGCCGCCTGCCCTTTGGGTCCGTTTCTGGCCACCGCAGCCCTAGTGGGCACCTGTGCCCCACTGGGCTGTCGCCCCGCCATGACCAATGCAGACCTCCGTTCAACTTTGCCACCGTGGTCCCTCACCGTGCTCCAGCTGGCCGCCCTGGACCCTGCCTTCACTTCTCCCCGGTAGCGAGGAGCCGCATGCAACTCGCCCGCCATGCATGCGCCCCGCGCCTGTTGTACCTGCAATGCAAAAGGAAGGTCCGGCATTCCGTGGTTAGTGTCCCTGTCTGTCCCTACCTGTCCCAGCTCCGGGCACCACTGCCAATACCCCCCCACACCTACTGCCCTTGGCGGTGCCTCTGAGCACCCCCACCCCTCCCCCACTCCGGCCCCTCCCCTGCCCAGTCCCGCTGAGTGACCCCCCCTTGTCGCCGGGCCCACCCCCCTCCTGGCACTATCCCCCCAGTACCCCCGAGCTGGCGGGGAACTCTCCCGCACCCCCCCGCTCCCCTCCTCCTCGCTCCATTCCAAAAGAGAAACTGGCCTCTTCCCCCGTTGCTGGCCCGGTGTGGCCTCCCCTCCTTTCCCCAGGTGCCGCTCCCCTCCCTCCCGTGGCCCCTGTGGCCCCTGCAACCACCTCCTCTCCGCCGACCACTTGGCCCTCACCCCCCAGGGGGCCCTGTCCAACCACCTCCTAATGTCTAGAGCCGCCACCGCTGCTTCACTGGACCCCTCCTCCTCCCCTGCAGGCATCAGGTGCACCCCAGACCTCCCTCCCCCAGATATCACCCGCCCACCCCTGATGCTGGGCCCCTCAAGCCCCCCTCCTCCCCCCCAGGAGCTGCCTGCTCAGCCCTCCCCCCCCAAACTCTCCTGACCCCCCACCACAGGGGCATCCCCCGCTGCTCCAGGCCCCCCACTCCACTGACAGTCCCCCTAAAACTAGTGGAACCCGAGGCCCCAAAGGCTTCAGAGCCCTCATTGCACTTTCCTTTGCGCACTTCTCCACCCTTCCCCTCCAAGAAATCCAGGGGGGTTGCTTCGTAGCGCTCCTCCCCCGTTTTTCCTTTCTTGCGGGCCGCCTTTGCTCCGCGGCCCCCCCGACGTACCTCTTTTCCCTTTTTCTTGCCGCCGCCTTGCGGCGGCCACGCCCTCCGCCGCGCGGTGCAGCGGCCGGGCCGTGCTCTCTGATGGGCCTCTCGCGAGGTCCATCCGGCCGGCTTCCGCCAGGAGCCTCATGGCCTCCTGGACCCTCACGTCAGTCTTATTCATCTTACTATTGCCGCCGTAAGCTCCCTAACACTGCTCCCTGACTACCAAAACTTTCCCTGACTAGCGGAGATCTCGCCAGCCGTGTCACCTTCCAAAATGGTGACACGGCTCCTGAAATGGCCGTATATCAACCCCCCGCCCTAGCCCAACAAGTAGCCCAAATCGAGCCCAATTGGGCTCGGGCCGCACCACCCGTCCCAAAAACCCCGGGGGTGCGAGCCTCCATGTCGGTCGGCCGCCCCCCCAAAGCCACATTAGCACTATAAAGAAACAAAAACGAAACCTAACTAGTACAGAATCTTTATGACGAAACAAAACAAAAATAAAGTGAAAAGCAGAGATCCTCATTTCACGTTCCCGTGGTCAAGAAGAATATTGTCATGAGGACAAGTGATCTGATCAATAGGATCGGATATTTCCAGTCGCCCTGCTCCATTCCCTCTGCATGAATCCCTTGAGATCAAGATTAGAGTGGAACAGTGCCCTCTTGTGGCCATTTGGTAAACACTCCTGTATGGCAAAACCAAGTTCAGCCACCTCAAATGACAGTTTACAGTGAAACTGCTGAAGCCAGGTGACAGCGCTTAGAGCACGGCTAATCCCAGCACCATAGCCAAATATTCAGTAGGGCAGAAACCAACATTTATATAAGAGGCGAAATTCCCTTCCCTGGTGTGGCGCTGCTGAGCTTGGGGGTATCAGGGGCACATGCACACTCAGTGGTATTGGTGTGGTGGGAAAGACCCCGAGCGGTCTCCCGTCGTTTATTTATCTCCTCGGGACGAGCCCGCCCGAGGAGTGTATGCGCTTGCAACAATTTTGAGGAGAGCCCGGATGGCTCTCTACATCCCTTCTTTTCTTTAGCACATATCAATCATACAAGTTACATGCTTAAGGTGATATACATACAAAGTCTTTGAATTTCCTGGCTTGGCACAGGGTTCGGCCGGAGACCATACCTCTGGCTCCGGGAGCTGGAACTGGCCCCTGTTTCGGCCTGGCAACACGGTGTCAGCGTAGTCTGGATGTTCTGGTTGGAAGTCTCTGGGGCCTGTGCAGCCGCGCCAGCCCTGGTCCCTTCAGAGTCTTGGTCAGGAGTTGGTGATCCCAGTGGACTGCTACTGATGGAGCTCTGGGCTCCCTCTAGTTCAGTGTGCTCTTCTTGATCCGTGCGGCATGAATGCACTTTCTTGAACCATGACACGTTCCTGGTGACCACCTGCTGACCCTTTTGCATAGAGACCATTGTCCCCTGGACGCGTATTACTCTCCATACCTCCGGCTCATACGGAGTTCGAAACTTCCAGCCGGGATGTCTTTCTTTGACCACGACGCAGTCTCCCACCTTCACCGATGGCGTCTTGGCACCCCTGGCGAGACTTGCCTTTTGATTTGTCACCTCCCTCCGGGCTTGTACTGCTGTGTCATCTCTTTCTGGTGGCCTCCAGGCAGGATCGGTCGGGATGCTGTCTCGTGGGGCTCGCCTGAAGAGTAGATGAGAAGGAGCACAGCAAGTGGTGCCGTGAGGGGTCTGCCTATATGCGTCTAGGAACTGGTGTAGGGCTCTTTCCATGTCTTCTCCTTGTTCCACTGTGATGCTTAGCGCCCGGTTGAGCTTTCTCATGAAGCGCTCGACCTTACCATTTGCTTGCGGCCACTGCAGGGTGATTTTCCGGTGTCGAATGGCTTTCTTCTCTAAGTATTCTTGAAACTCTCGTCCTTGAAAAGGGGGCCCGTTGTTGGATCCGATTTCCTCGGGGAGATCCATGAATGCGAACGTTTTGTCAAGAGCTGTTTAGACTTGTGTGAATGCTGTGGACGTGACCACCTCCACCACCGGGAATTTTGATTATGAGTCCATTAGTACCAGAGTGCTGCGACCGTCAGGGAAGCTGCCAAAGTCGATACTGACTTTGGACCAGGGTACTTCGCTCGGTTCCTCTGTGATGATCGGTGCAGGGGCAGGGTCATCTCCCGTTATGGCACACGAGTGGCAGTGTCTGATCTTCTCTTCCACCATGGTGTCCATGCCGGGGAACCACGCCTTGCCCCGCAGGCGTGCCTTGGTTTTCGCCATTCCTTGATGCCCAACGTGTGCTAGCCCCACGATTCAGTCTTGCAGTTTCTTCGGGACCACAATGACATGGCCTCTCAACACGACTCTGTGTTCTCCCTCACTTAGTTCACTACGGACCCTCCATAGTTGCTGTTGTGCATGATGGTCTTCGACGTTGAGCGCCTGTGCACCATCCAAGAAATGGGCCCAGCCGTTGGCCTGCAATGCTTCCTTGACTCTTGCCAGTGTTTCGTCCATGGTGGTGGCTAGCCCAATTTCCTCAAGTGTTACGGCCTTGGGGCATGCTTCCTGAGTGATCATCCTGACGAATGCTTCGGTGTGTTCCACATCTTGGGGCGGGTGATGTATGTCTGTCACTTCTGGGTGTCTTGAGAGATAGTCTGCTGGGTTGTGCGCTCCAGGGCAGAATATGACTTTGAATCTGTATGCTTGTAGTTGTACCGCCCACCTTTCTATTCTGGGGGGTGCCAGTCTTGATGTTCCTGCGAACAGAGGGATTAACGGCTTGTGGTCCGTCACCACTTGGAATTGTTGTCCATAGAGATGAAGAGCTGGCATGCCCACTTAATGGCCAGGGCCTCTCTCTCGATCTGGGCATATCTTGTTTCTGTGTCCGACAGGGCTCGGCTGGCGTATGCGACTGGTGCCCATGTGTCTCTGTTGCTCTCTTGGAGAAGGACGGCCCCAAGGCCAACGGGGCTGGCATCCACCACCAGCTCCTTGCACCTTCCTAGGTGAAAGTAAACCATGACTGTCTTGTCCATTAATGCTGTTTTGATGGCGTGGAATGCGGTGTTGGCCTTGGTGGTCCATTCCTAGGTATTTCCGCTGCGCGTGAGGGCTCGCAGTGGCTCAGACAGCAAAGCCAGATTCGGTATGAATCTGCCACAGTATCCCCAAGAAGCTGCGGACTTCGGTGGGGATGGTGGGGGTTCTGGCTGACCGGATGGCTGTTGCTTTCTTGGGATCCACTCTTAGCCCTTCTCTTGAAAAAATGTACCCAAAGAAGTCGATGGATTCCTGGTAGAAGGAGCATTTGGCCCTGTGGAGAGTTAGGCCGCAGTCCTCCAGATGTTGAAGCGTGGCTCGCAGGTGTGTGTGTGGTGGTCCTCCAGGGTGTTCGAAAACACCAGAATGTCATCGCTAAGGTTGATGGCGCCTTGCAGGCCGGACAGGGTTTCTTTGATGGCATTTTGGAAGACTTCTGCAGCCGAGGACATCCCAAAACTCAGCCTTTTATACCTTCGGAGACCCACGTGGGTGGAGAATGTGGTGCTATAGCGGCTCTCCTGCTCAAGCTCCAGCTGATGGTATCCAGCATTCAGGTCGATCTTCGAGAACCACATAGCCCCGTTGAGATCCGCCACTATGTCGTCCATTGTGGGTGTTAAATGCCGTTCTCTTTTGACCACTTGGTTCGGGAGGCGCATGTCTATGCATAGCCGGATAGCTCCGGGCTGTTTGGGCTTTGGTGCGATGACCAGCAGTGACACCCACGGGGTCGGACCGGATACTTTCTCGATGACGTCCAGGTCTTCTAATTTCTTCAATTTTGCCTGTCCCTGCGGGCGCAAATGGAATGGCACTCTCCTGTGCCTTAGGGTTGTTGGCCTGATGTATGGGTCCATGTGTAGTTTAAACTGCTTGCCTTTGAGTTTTCCTAGTCCCTCGAACAGTTCCAGGAACTCATGCACAATGGCTTCGGCGTGGGAGTCATATACCTGGTTTGCAAAAAAGACAAGGCCCAGGTCTTCTGCCGTGTGGCAGCTGAGTAAAGTCCCCTTCTTTCCTTCGGTGATGTGAAACCTGGCTCTCGTCGTGTGCTTGTTGCTGGTGACTTCCGTTTCGATCACCCCTCTTAGGGGAAGTGGGTGAGTCCCTCCATACGTGTAGATCTTTGCTTTTGTGGGGGCGAGCGGGGGGCTTGGAGATAGCTGCTCGTATTGTTCTGAGTCTATGACATTCACGGACGCCCTGGTATCAATCAGAGCTTGGACGGTGGATCCTGCCACTTTGACGGAGCACATGGGAGGAGGTCTCTTCTGTTTGTCTGACCGGCTTACAAAGGATATGATGAATACGTCGTCATCGTCATCTTCCATGGTGAAGCTGTTCCCTTGTGCCGTACCCTCCTCTTGGGCATGAGAGTCATCGATCGGTAGTTGTCAAAGTTGTTGCTTGGCTCCACGTGGTTTTGTGTAGGCCGGTCAGAACTGCTGCTCCTACATACTTTTGCAAAGTGATTTAGTTTCCCTCATCGGGAACAAGTCTTTCCTTTCGCGAAACATGGGCCAGCAAGGGGGTGTTCTGCTCCGCAGTTTCCACATGCCCCACCTGTCTGGGTTTGTGTGGCAGTGCGCGTGGGGTTCGGGTGCCATTGGACAGCTTTGACCCTCTCTTCCTTGACCTGGGTGTACCTGGGAGTATGTGATGTCGTGGTGCTTCTGTTGAGGGCAGCTTCCATTTCATCTGCTGGGGCGTCCGACAGTTCGTGGGACCTGGCAAGAATGAGGATTTTGTCCAACGATATCCCCAGTTGTCGGAGGATCAGTTTCCGAAGGAGGACTGAGCGACACCCCTGGATCACCTGGGCTCGTATTTCTTCCCTTTGATCAGCAAAAGTGCATGTGCTTGCCAGCCTCCTTAGCCGTGCATAGAACATGTCCACTGACTGTGTTGGACTGCTTCGCCTGCCGGAGCTTAAACCGCTCGAAATCGGGGTTGAGCTGGGGGTCGAAGTGTCGATTAAACGCAGCGACCGCGGCCTCGTAGTCGTCATTGTTCCCTGTATTTGGAAGTGTCTCGAATAAGTTGTAGATCTCTCCACTTCCATAGTATGTTAGCAGTGACCTCTTCACTGTTCCTTCTGTCTCCCGCGTGCCTTTGAAAATAGTGGTTGAGGCGTCCTATCCAGGCTTTCCAGCTCGGGGCTGCTGTCGCAGGGTCCGTAATTTCGCTGAATGGGGGTATTGGAGATACCGCTGCCTGATTGTGTACTTGGGGTGGCGCCGCAGCGCCTGCTTGTTGCTCCCCAGCTCCTGCCTGCGGGCCCGTTGTGCCTGCCTGGGGTTGTGTGCTCATTGTTGCACGACCTGCTGTGGCCTGGCTGTCTTCTGGGGTGTGTTTTCTGTTGTGCCTCTTGCAGGTCCGCTTCACTGCAGCTCACCGTTTGTTTTTCCTTTCTCTTTTTTTTTGTGTCACTATATTGTACTTAATGTCTATGTTTGTGCTATCTTCCTTGTTGGCACTCTTTTCCTCCTCCTCGCAGTCACTTCTCCTGTCTCTGCTCTGCCCTTGCATGTTTGCTTGCATGTCTGGGTCTAGCAGTCTGGCGGGGGCAGTGCAGGCATATTGTGTGCTTTCCCTTTTGGTGGCGTGTGCCTGCTCCCCTCAGGGCCTCAGTGCACTCACCTGAGGGGCTGACGGCCGTATCGCCGGGTGAAACCGCACTTGTGGTTGCAGGCCTCTCCCGGCCATCACAATGCGTGCTGGGTGTGGCTTCCACCAGGCCCTGCTACCTGTGACGTCTCCAGCTCGTCGCACAAAACACGCTGTCCAGGCTTGACAGTGACGTGTGGGCGGAGGTTTTGGGGCTGGCCTGCATCGCGGCCACGCAGGAGGCCTCGGAAGGGCGCGCTTCCTGCAAGATCGGCCCATGGCCCTGAAGATGGTGGCTGATTGGGCGTTCCGCTGCACTATGCACCGGGACGGCGTGAGTATCCTTCGTCCTCTTCCAGGTAGATCGGCAAGGCGCGGGTTCGGTACCGGCCTCTTTGCCAATGTGGCGCCGCTGCGCTTGGGGGTATCAGGGGCCTAAAGCAATATTAATGCACACGCACAAGCAGTGGTAGTGGTGTGGCGGGAAAGACACTGAGCGGTCTCCCGTCGTTTATTTATCCCCTCGGGACGAGCCCACCCGAGGAGTGTGTGCGCTTGCAACAATGTTGAGGAATCAATCAATCAATCAATCAATCAATCATGTCACTTATAAAGCGCACTACATACCTGCGAGGGTCTCAAGGCGCTGGGGGAAGAGGGGGGTGGTGCTGCTACTGATCGAAGAGCCAGGTCTTGAGGAGTCTTCTGAAGGCCAGTAGGTCTTGGGTCTGTCGGAGGTTGGTGGGGAGGGTGTTCCAGGTCTTGGCGGCAAGGTGGGAGAAGGATCTGCCGCCGGCGGTCGTTTTCCGGATGCGGGGGACTGTGGCGAGGCGAGGCTGGTCGAGCGGAGCTGGCGGGTGGGGGTGTAGAAGCTGAGTCGTCTGTTGAGGTAGGCTGGTCCGGAGTTGTGGAGTGCTTTGTGTGCGTGGGTGAGGAGCTTGAAGGTTATCCTCTTGTTGACAGGGAGCCAGTGCAGGTCTCTCAGGTGGGGTGTGATGTGGCTGCGTCGGGGGATGTCGAGGATAAGACGTGCAGAGGCGTTCTGGATGCGTTGCAGCTGTCTCAGGAGCTTAGCCGTCGTTCCTGCGTAGAGGGCGTTTCCGTAGTCCAGCCTGCTGGTGACGAGGGCCTGGGTGACTGTTTTTCTTGTTTCGGTGGGGATCCACTTGAAGATCCTGCGGAGCATTCGGAGGATGTTGAAGCAGGATGAGGAAACGGCGTTGACCTGCTTAGTCATGGAGAGGGTGGGGTCGAGGATGACCCCTAGGTTGCGTACGTGGTCGGTGGGTGGCGGGGCTGTTCCCAGTGATGTTGGCCACCAGGAGTCGTCCCAGGCTGAAGGGTTGGAACCAAGGATGAGGACCTCCGTCTTGTCCGAGTTCAGCTTCAGGCGGCTGGTCCTCATCCATTCGGCGGCGGCCTTCATTCCTTCGTGGAGGTGGGCTTTGGCGGTGTGAGGGTCTTTGGTGAGGAGAGGATCAGCTGGGTGTCGTCGGCGTAGGAGATGATGTTGAGGTTGTGCTGTCGGGCGACGTGGGCGAGGGTGCCATGTAGATGTTGAACAGCGTTGGGCTGAGGGAGGAGCCTTGGGGTACGCCGCAGATGATCTTGGTGGCCTTGGATCGGAAGGGGGCGAGGCGGACGCTTTGTGTTCTGCCGGAAAGAAAGGATGTGGTCCAGTCCAGGGCCTTCTCTTGGATCCCGGCGTCGTGAAGGCGTGTTCGTAGTGTGTGGTGGCAGACCGTGTCGAAGGCGGCTGATAGGTCCAGGAGGATGAGGGCTGCTGTTTCTCCGTTGTCTAGCAGGGTCCTGATGTCATCGGTGGCGGCGATGAGGGCGGTTTCGGTGCTGTGGTTGCTGCGGAAGCCGGACTGGGAAGGGTCCAGGATGTTGTTCTCCTCGAGGTAGCGGGTCAGTTGTTTGTTGACGATTTTCTCGGTGACCTTCGCGGGGAACAGGAGCAGAGAGATGGGTCGGAAGTTCTTGAGGTCCTTGGGGTCTGCCTTGGGTTTCTTGAGTAAGGCGGTGATCTTGGCGTGCTTCCAGCTTTCCGGGAAGGTTGCTGTCTCGAAGGAGATGTTGATTATTTTCCGGAGATGGGGCGCGATGGC
This sequence comes from Calotriton arnoldi, assembly GCA_963921515.1. Lineage (NCBI taxonomy): Eukaryota > Metazoa > Chordata > Amphibia > Caudata > Salamandridae > Calotriton > Calotriton arnoldi. Next base: position 976,288 of record CAWUFW010004561.1, on the reverse strand, counting down.
TGTACTGGCTTTGTTGAAGATGTGGTGAGGGCACGGGTCTAGCGGTGAACCGGAGTGGATGGTGTTCATGATCTTGCTGGTGTCCTCGTCGTTGATGTTGGTCCAGGAGAGCAGGCGGTTGGTGGTTGTGGGGGCAGTGGTCTCGGTGGTTGCCGGGGCGGTCGTGGTGTTGAAGCTGTCGTGGATGTCGGCGATTTTGCGGTGGAAGAAGGTGGCCAGTGAGTCGCACAGGTCTCGCGACGGCTGGATGTCGTTGGTGTTGGAGCTGGGGTTGGAGAGTTCCTTCACGATGTTGAAGAGCTCTTTGCTGTTGTGTGCGTTGTTGTCTAGGCGGTCTTTGAGTGAGGCCCTTTTGGCGGATCTGATGAGGTGATGGTGACTGCGGGTGGCGCTCTTGTGGGCGGCTTAGCTGTCCGCTGTCCGTTCGTGGAGCCAGATCTTCTCCAGTTTTCGGCATGTTCGTTTGGAGGCCTGGAGGTCTTCGGTGAACCAGGTGGCTTTCTTGCTGGTGTGGCTGTTGGGCGGATTCTTGAGCGGGGCGAGGGTGTTGGCGCAGTCGTCGATCCACTGTCTGAGGTTGCGGGCGTCGGGGTCGGAGGGTTTGGCGGGTGGGCTCAGGGCGAGGGTTGTGGTTAGCTGGTCTTCCGTGACTCTGCTCCAGCAGCGGCGAGGCATTTGTTCGGTGTGGTGGTGCGTGGTGGGCTTCCTGTAGGTGAAGTGGATGCAGTGGTGGTCAGTCCAGTGGGGTTCGGAGGTGTGGTTGAAGGAGACGTGTGGGCTTGCGGAAAAGATGGAGTCGAGCGTGTGGCCGGCGGCGTGGGTGGGTGTAGTCACGAGCTGTCTGAGTCCGAGGGTGGCGAGGTTGTCGATAAGGGTGGTGGAGTTGGTGTCCTTGTTGTTCTCGAGGTGGAAGTTCAGGTCCCCGAGGAGGATGTAGTCCGTGGAGGCGATGGCGTGTGTGCTGGAATCGCTGAACTGTGGTCGGGGTCCGGGGAGTCTGTAGATGAGGGTTCCTTTGAGGGTGGTGTTGGGATCGGTGTGGATCTGGAAGTGCATGTGTTCGGCGGTGCTGAGGGTGTCGTCGGTGTTGGTTGAGACTCTGAGGGTGTTCCTGTGGACGATGGCGATGCCTCCTCCGACTCCGTTGGTGCGGTCCCTGCGGGTGATCTTGTATCCGTCCGGGATGGCAATGGCGATGTCGGGGGCTGAAGCGGGATTCAGCCAGGTCTCCGTCAGGAATGCGACGTCTGGGGAGGTTGAGTCGAGAAGGTCCCAGAGTTCGATGGCGTGTTTGCGGGCGGAGCGGGTGTTGAGGAGGATGCATCTGAGGTAGTTGGGTTCTTTCCTGGGCGGTGGTTTGGCGGGGCAGGTGCTGGCGAAGCTGCAGTTCCGTCAGGTGAAGGGCCCTTGGGTGCGCTTCGGGGTGGCCTGGTAGCAGGCGTGATCTTTTCCGGGGTTGAGTGCGTGGAGGGTGCTGGCGTCGTATCGGCGTCTGTTGATGTGGCGGGCGCGGGGATGCCCGGACCAGGGGTCTGGCGCTGGGCGCGGTCACGGCACGGACGGGCGCAGACGGGCTTGCCTTAGGCGCGCCTTAGGCGCGCCAGCGGCGCGCCCGCTGCGCACATCCGCTGCGCGGCCGCACAGCGGCCGCCATAAATGGGGAGGTGGGAGGGAGGAGCAGGGAATGGGGCAGCGAATGGGCAGTGAGGGGGCGGGGCCGCAGGCGCAGCGGCGGGAAACAGGCACAGAAGGGAAAACGAGGCACAATCAGGGCATCAAGGGGGCACAGAAAGGAAAAAACGAGCACAATCCAGGGGCAGCAAGGGGGCACAGAAAGGAAAAAACTAGCACAATGAGGGGCAGCAAGGGGGCACAGAAAGGAAAAAACGAGCACAATCAGGGGCAGCAAGGGGGCACAGAAAGGAAAAACGAGCACAATCAGGGGCAGCAAGGGGGCACAGAAAGGAAAAAACGAGCACAATCAGGGGCAGCAAGGGGGCACAGGAAGGAAAAACGAGCACAATCAGGGGCAGCAAGGGGGCACAGAAAGGAAAAAACGAGCACAATCAGGGGCAGCAAGGGGGCATAGGAAGGAAAAACGAGCACAATCAGGGGCAGCAAGGGGGCACAGAAAGGAAAAAACGAGCACAATCAGGGGCAGCAAGGGGGCACAGAAAGGAAAAAAACCGAGCACAATCAGGGGCAGCAAGGGGGCACAGAAAGGAAAAACTAGCACAATGAGGGGCAGCAAGGGGGCACAGAAAGGAAAAACGAGCACAATCAGGGGCAGCAAGGGGGCACAGAAAGGAAAAAACGAGCACAATCAGGGGCAGCAAGGGGGCACAGAAAGGAAAAACGAGCACAATCAGGGGCAGCAAGGGGGCACAGAAAGGAAAAACAGAGCACAATCAGGGGCAGCAGCAGGGCACACAGACGGAGCTGTGTGGTGGGGGAGCGACCTACCAGTCAAGGTCAGGGGTCGTTCTCTTCACCACGCAGCGGCCGCCATAAATGGGGAGGTGGGAGGGAGGAGCAGGGAATGGGGCAGCGAATGGGCAGTGAGGGGGCGGGGCCGCAGGGGCGCAGTGGCGGGAAACAGGCACAGAAGGGAAAACGAGCACAATCAGGGCATCAAGGGGGCACAGAAAGGAAAAACGAGCACAATCAGGGGCAGCAAGGGGGGCACAGAAAGGAAAAAACGAGCACAATCAGGGGCAGCAAGGGGGCATAGGAAGGAAAAACGAGCACAATCAGGGGCAGCAAGGGGGGCACAGAAAGGAAAAAACGAGCACAATCAGGGGCAGCAAGGGGGCACAGAAAGGAAAAAAAAAACGAGCACAATCAGGGGCAGCAAGGGGGCACAGAAAGGAAAAAAAAAAAAAAAGGAAAGCCCAGATGGCTCTCTACACCCAGTGGTGAACAGTGGTCTACTCGTTCAAAATATTTGGCATACAGCCTCTAAAATGGGGATAGAATAAATGGGGCATGTATTCAACTTTTACTCACACTGTGTGAATTGAATGCACACTACACTGCTGTGTGACGAATGATTGAGTAAAGAAATGTGTTTACTTACGACTGACAAATAATAAATAATTATTTATATTCGTTTCTGGTAATCGAGTGCTCTACTAGCACTGTAAACAGTTGTAAACCAATCCAACGGTGGTAAGTTTAATCGTGCAGACAGGGGAAGGGGAAGGGCAAACCGTGGGAATTCGAGCTTTCGACTCCAGGCTGCTGGTAGGTTGCTGCGGCAGCATTTCAACCGACGAAGCCTTCATGCCCCTTCTCCAAAGCTACGAAGTCCGAGCCGAAATTTCAGTCGGTTTGTAAATCAGTGAGAGAAACGTGTTTCTAAAGTTGGGCGCACAGATCCAATCTCTGGTAAGTGGCACAGGTATTGTTGCTTTTCCAACTTAAGGAGCAAGAGGTGCTTTCACATCTGGGCTATTTGTACAGGACGTGCTTACTACTGTAATCTGCTGGCCTGAAGTATCACCATAGGGTTTAGACAGAGGTCAGCACAGGATATAACCAAATCGTTTGTATGAAGAAAGCATGAAAACTTTGTGGCAGTAACTAAGCCCAGTGCCAAATACATGGGACTCAGATTAAATTCACACTGTGCACTTTTCTACTGCCCATTCTTGTGGTGCCACAGAGTGATAGAACACTTCATCTTTTACCTCCCTGCCTGTGTAAAGGGGCACCAATCAATCAATCAACTCAGGTTTGTAGAGTGCTGTAATCACCCGCGAGGCTATCCAGGCGGTGAGTTCTTGCTGGGATCAGTCGAAGAGTCAGGTCTTGAGTCCTTTTCTAAATTCATGGAGAGAGGATGATGTATGGAGGTACAGGGGGAGGTCGTTCCTGGACTTGGGAGGTAGGAGAAGGAGTGTCCTCCACTGTTGCTTCGACAAATGCAGGGAGTGTGAGCAATGGCAAGGGATGCCTGAGCTAACTATAACTTAAGCCTCCGCAATGCACTGCTTATGACCTTACATATTACATCACTTATGACATGGTCAGTGGAATCACTGATGACATCACTGATGACATCATCCAGCTAGAGTGAGTGTTCCCTAAAAGTTTGTTTGATTTAAATTCAGTGTGCAGCCCTTTGACCTGCATTCCCACCATTATGCAGCACTCGCCCTCCACCCCATCACTGTGCAGTCCTCCCCTCTCCGTCCCCCACCACTAAGCAGCATTCCACCCTCTATCTCCATCATTTTTCAGTATTCCTTTCCATTCCCCACCACTGTGCAGCACTCAAACCTACACCTTCACCATGGTGCAGCACTTTGCCCAACTATCCCCAACACTGTGCAGTCCTCTGACCTCGTTTCCCACCATTATGCAGCACTTTCCCTCCATCCTCATCACTGTGCAGCTCTCACCTCTCCATACCCCACTACTGTGCAACATTCCACTCTCTTTCTCAACCATTATGCAGTGCTTCACTCTTCATCCCCTATCACTATACAGGACTCACTCCTTCGTTACCACCATTGTGCAACACTCCCAACTGCTAAGCACTCCTCCCTCCATCACCCACCACTGCTCAGCTCCTATGTCTACATCCCCATCACTGTGCTGCACTCTTCTCTACATCCCCATCACTGTGCTACACTCTTCTCTACATCCCCACCACTGTGCTGCACTCTTCTCTACATCCCCACCACTGTGCATCATTTCACCATCTATCTCCACCACTGTGCAATGCTTCCACCTCCATTCCCGCCATTGTGCCGGACTAATATCACTTAGCAAGAATTTGCAGCACTCCTGCCTGCACCCCGCCACTCTACAGCACTATTAGCTCCATTCCCCTCCTACTTTCATCCTCACCCCTATGCAGTGCTGTAGCTAGGTGTGCAGTAGAAATCCCCATACCTAGATGAAGGGGTCTGTGGACTGAATGATGACCTGCTTCCACCTCCAGGCCGAGCAACCTCCCTGCGTGTTGTTTCAATAATGACTGCATCAGGTGTCTTAACCCTGTAAGATATTTTAAAATGCAGTCTCTTTGTCACCAATTAAGTAAGCTAGAACAGATTTGCTGTCACATTTGCCCTTGTTACCAATTTCTTTACAGCAGATTTAAAAATAAATAAATGTGTAAGTGGACTGTCAAACGCTGCTTTTACAGCTCCGCTCCTTGTGACTCCACCCCCTTTCCTCTGCAACACCTAAGCCCCCCAATGTATGGGTTACTGGAGTAAAGTTGTTTCCCATTCCAGCACTGTGTGCAACTTGAAAGAAATCATAACTTGGGTCAGGACTAGGTGTAGTATGGGTGGCAGCTCACAAAGCAGCTTGCACTGTCTCCACTAAGATTGCGCCATTAGGTAACGGCTGCTCCTCCTTTCAACATCCTGAATTTAATTCAAGGAGTCTCATGAATTTGAACCAGTAATATCACTCGCTGTTTGTTGAATGCGGTAGCAATAAGCATGGTGTCAGCATTTCACATTTCTTCTCCAATGTGAATAAACTGTGAATAATGTTCCGGAGTCTATGAGTGAAGAGATGTGGAAACTGTGCATTTCAATCTCTGAACAGAAGTAAAGGATTTATTCTTGTAAATAACATACGTTAATTTTGGTTATCTGCTAGCGGTATCCTATGAGCCTTCTGTGCTGAATTAGCAGTAAGCAACACTCCTTGTTGAGTGCAACAAGTATGTACCTGCAGTGGTGCTGAGCTGAGGATGCAGTTCAGGCTGGACTGTTCCCATGAGGCACAGGGTCAAGACTGATTTGCATATAGCTGTGTCTGAACTGGGGTGGCGAAGTGAGCTAAAGAACGATGATGGATTCAACCCAGATCTGTGACTGGGGGTGAGTGTCTGAAAAGTTTCAGCGCTCCGTCCAAAAAACCGAAACCGGTCCCAGGATGCTTGTTTCCGGTCCAGGGAAGACAAGGCTTGGCAGTTCGGGCTGGACTGTTCCCATGAGGCACAGGGCCAAGACTGATTTGCATATAGCTGTGTCTGAACTGGGGTGGCGAAGTGAGCTAAAGAACGATGATGGATTCAACCCAGATCTGTGACTGGGGGTGAGTGTCTGAAAAGTTTCAGCGCTCCGTCCATCATCTCCTTGTGTTTGCTTTGAGCTGAGGATGTGGGCACAGGAGCATACGCTATAAGTGAATGCGGTTCAGTCAAACTTCCAATAGCTCCTCGGTTCAAGGCAGGTTGCTTTGTCCTTATTTTCATGTACAGGGGTTGACTTAACTCGGTTGACACCTCTTGTTAACCCGTTCGCTGCTTCTGTCGGCCAACGGCCGTCGCGAGCACTACCTCCGTAGTGCTGCGCACGTCCGTTGGCCGACGTGGCCCCGCCCACTCTTCAAAGCTGCCGCACCGCGGCGGAATTTCGGCCGCGGTAAAGGGGTTAATTACCCAGTCGTGGCAGGGCGACAGTGTCTCACTTTAGGAAAGTTAACTCGCCATGATTCTAGTAGCATTGTGATGCGAAACAAGTGGCTGCTGGCACCTCCCAAATACTTCAAAGTTACATTACTAGCGTAAACGTCTGGTGAAAGCATCCCTTACAATGATGAGCTTTAACCCATGAGCCTTCCTCATTCTTCATTCACCCGAGGCACGAGTCGTACATTCTTGGCTTTGTTTGCTTTAATAATTTAGAGCAAAAAAGTGAACAGCTGTCCTTTTCTAAAGACAACATCACTCAATGTGACTCCTGGAGACTTAGGTTTGAACTAAAACTGTTCCTTAGGAGAAGGTTTTGAAAATGTGCTTGGACTCTTCAAAACCAAAAAGTTGGTCACTGGTGGCAGTGAGAATGTGCACTCTTGTGATTCTGCATTACATTGTTCTTGGTTGTGGGGTGTAGAAATGTGCACTCCCACAGTGTCTGTGTCCACCTTTGCTTTGGGGTTTAAAATACACATTCCCACAATGTATGGATTCACCGTGCTTCTTCGGTGTGAGACTGCGTCTACCCAAAGTTCCAATGTGCACATTTGTCCTTGCATCTGAGCAGGAGCATGCCTACAGCATCCAAATGCACATGGGCACCAGAGTGTGACTCAGCATACCACCAGAGTCTGGGTGTTTACTGATTCTAGCACCCAGTTTGGTTTGATGGGGACTGCGGGGGGAGCCTCAAGGCCCTCGCAGTCCCAGCCGGCTCCCCGTCTCCTGCGAGAGCCGCAATTGCTATTGCACACAGGGAGCTGCTAGAAATGTAGCTCCCTGTGTTCAAGAGCAATAGTTTCATCTCTTTCCCTGCCCCATATGTCTGCTGGCAGGGAAAGAGATGAAACCTCCACTTCAAGCAAGCGGGAGCATTTTGACAGTTCCCACTTACTAGAAGAGGAGTGTTTGCTGTTGCTTGGCTGGAGCTGTCAGGTCCCACCAAGCAAAAGAAAACAGCTATGCCCCAGGGGTGGGCACCGCGGTATATAGCAGGAGCCAGCCCTGGGGGTGGTGGTCCCCAGGGCCATTATTCGCTCCAGGAGAGGGGCCATGTGGCCCCCCTCCTTTCACTTTCACGGGCCTGCCCCAGAGAGGTGGTGGTCCCCGGAGCCATATATGACCCTAGGAGGGGTCCCCCATTCGCTCCCCTCCTTTTATTTGTTGAATGCCCGCATGCTCCCGGGACCTCGCCCACCTGGGGGCTATGATGTAAACAAGTGGCTCCATCACAATTTCGTGGCAAATTTTTTCATTAAAAAAGTGCCTTTTTACCCTTGTTGAGTCCCTCTGGGACCCCAGGACCAAAGCTAAGGGGTCAGGGTATTCCTACCTTGCCAACTTTTGTTTATTTTTAATGTTTGAGACTCGCTGAAGCCGACCTCTAAGATGGCTGCCTGCACTTCCTGGTTGAAGTGTTGGCACCCAATCAGATCTCTGCATGAGATCGGGAGGATTTGCGGATATATATACAACAAAGTCCCATCCGTGCCTCTGTCCCCATAGATTGCGGCATGTGAGCGGGCGTGGGGGCCTGAAATATCCCGCAAAGAAAGAAACCTTTGTAGATCACAAAGAATGGCACATGCACTCCAGGAGTGTGTGAGTGGCTGTATGGGTCTGTGAGTGGGTGTGTGAATGACTGTGTGGGTGTGTACATGGCTGTGTGAGTGGGTGTGTGAGAAACTGTGTGGATCTGTGAGTGGGTGTGTGAAAGTGAGTGGGTGCATGAGTGTCTGAGTGGGTCTGTGAGAGCATGCGTGAGTGGGTGCATGAGTGTCTGAGTGGATCTATGAGTGGGTGTGTGAGTGTCCGAGTGGGTCTGTGAGTGGGTGCGTGAGTCTCTGAGTGGGTGCATAAGTGTCTAAGAAGGTCTGTGAGTGGATGAATGAGTTTCTAAGTGGGTGAGTATGTGAGTGTCTGAGTGGGTCTGTGAGTGGTTGTGTGAGTCTCTGAGTGGGTCTGTGAGCGGGTGAGTGTCTGAGTGGGTCAGTTAGTGCATGCATGAGCCTCTGAGTGGGTGTGTGAGTGGGAGCATAAGTCTATGAGTGTGTCTGTGAATGGGAATGTGATTGTCTAAGTGGGTCTGTGTGTGGGTGCACAAGTGTCTGAGTGGGTCTGTGAGTGGTTGTGTGAGTCTCTGAGTGGGTGAGTGTGCAAGAGGATCAGTCAGTGCCTGCATGAGCCTCTGAGTGAGTCGTGAGTGGGTGCATAAGTCTATGAGTGTGTCTGTGAATGGGTATGTGAGTGCCTGAGTGGGTCTGTGTGTGGGTGCACAAGTATCTGAGTGGGTCTGTGAGAGTGTGCATGAGTCACTGAGTGGGTCTGTGAGTGAGTGAGTGGATCTGTGAGTGGGTGTATGAGTCTCTGAGTGGGACTGTGAGTGGGCATGTGAGTCTCTGAGTGGGTCTGTGAGTGGGTGCATGAGTGTCTGAGTGGGTCGGTGAGTGGGTGCATGAGTGTTTGACAGGGTCTGTTAGTGTGTGTGAGTCTCAGTGGGTCTGTGAGTGGGTGCATGAGTGTCTGAATGGATCTGTGAATGGGTGCATGAGTGTGTGAGTGGGTCTGTCAGTGGGTGCTTGACTCTGAGTGGGTCTATGAGTGGGTATGTGAGTGAGTCAGTGAGTGGGTGTGTGAGTGTATGAGTGGGTCTCTCAGTGGGTGCATGCTAAAAAAAGGAGGGGGCACATGGGGCCCCCCTCCATGAGCTCCTCAAAAAACATTAAAAACAGACATGTTGACATTTTGAGAGCCCTTTGACAGCTCCCACTTGCTGGGAGTCAAGTTAGTGTTTGCTCTCACTTGGCGGGAGCTGTCAGCTCCCGTCAAGCAAAAGCAAACTGCTATGTCCTGAGGGTGGGCACCCTGGGACATAGCAGGAGCTCGCCTTGGGCGGTGGCGGTCCCCAGGGCCATTAATGGCTCCAGAAGGGGGCCCACATGGCCCCCCTTCTTCACAACGCACAGGTCGTCCCTGGGGAGGTGGTGGTCCACGGGCCGTAAATGCCCAGGAGGGGGGGGGCGTGCAGCCCTCCTCCCCTATTTAAATAGGTCTTTGACCCTGGGGAGGTGGTCCCTGAGCCCATGGGTGTCTGAACAACCCCCCTTTAAAAGTTTATTTTTAGCCCCAGGTAGGTAGTGGTTCCCAGAGCTTGAAATAGCCCCAGGAGGGGGGTCTGCGCGGCCCCCATCCATTTAAAACTTAAAGCCCTGGGGAGTTGGTGGTCTCTGGGGCTCAAGAAGCCTAATGTAGGGGGGGTCTGCACAGCCTCCCTCCAATATATTAAACAAAGCCCAGGGAAGGAGGTGGTCCTTGGGGCTAGAAAGACCTTAGGAAGACAGCCCCGTGCACCCCCTTCTTTTTCTTTATTTATGCCCACATGCCGCCGGGACCTGTCCCACTCAAGAGCTATAGTGTAAACAAGCGCGGGAGATCATGCTTGGGTTTTTTTCCCCAATTGTGCCATGAATTCGCAGATCCACCCACGATTTTGTGTCCAAATTGGAAAAAAAATGGTTTTACCCCCTCGTGGGGTCCGGGACCCCATCACCAGACCTAGGGGGTCAGGGTATTCCTACCCTGCCCCCTTTTCTTTATTTTTAACTTTTTTTGTGGGACTAGCCTGAAGCCGAGTCCCAAGATGGCTATCAACACTTCCTGGGTGAAGTGTTGGCAGCTAATCAGATTTCTGAATGGGGAATATCGGTTCCGCGGACGGTCCGCGCCCCCAGATATACAAATTTGGGTTTTGTTTAATATCTCAAAAACTACTGAATGGATTTACATCAAATCACAAAAAGCACACTTTCCGGACCAAGAGCTAGGTTTCTGCCAAATTTGGTGTAATTCCGTCCCGCAGTTCGGGCTGTAGCCGTGATCAAAATCCCTAACGGAATTAACATGGGGAAAACACATTTTGGGACACCCCCTTTTTCTTGGCCCAAGCTTGACGGATCACCTTGAAACTTTCAACACTGCAGCTGAATTGAGTGTCGTATAAGTTTAATTTTTTTTATGAAGATTCGTCAAACGGCACCAAAGATATTGGAACTAGGTCCTAACTATAACTACCTACTGGCGACCGACGTGACACTGTAATATTAGAGACCCCGAGCAGTTGCACAAAAAAAGCTGGTCCCAAAAAGCTGTCGCAAATTGCGCACTGACTTTTTGCACCCAGTAACTTATTTTGCAAACTGACCTATATTTAAATAGGTCGGTGTGCAAAATAAAGAATCATACTAGGTTGCAGACAGACCTGCCTAATGAATAGTAATTCATCAGGACACCACTACAATTAGCTGCAATAACAGAGATGGGGGACTGCAAAGGACCAGCATCCCTGCAATTGCTTTTCAAAATTAAAAACTTTTTTTAAGCTGTCCGATTTCCTTAAAGGAAAAGAGGCTGCTTAAAAAAGAAAGTTTCAATTTTGAAAAACTTCAGTGAAAGTTGGCAGTGGTCCCCTGGACAACTGCCTATTTCCTCTGAGGCTGCCACTCTGATTCTCAATGGGGAATGTGCCCAACATGGTCGCCTTTCCCTTTACAAATCAGTTACCAGCCCAACTTGGATTCTACAAGTGATGAATAATTAGTGATATATATGGTACCGAATTGGAATTTGAAAGAGATGCCCACAACGAGCCCCTTCCATACTGTGATTTGGTAGTCATTTCTAAATCCATTTTATGAGTCAGTAAAAAAATTTCAGCTCTTAAAATGTGTAATATATATAGCAAACAACTTTTTAGTGGGTGCAAAAGTTCTGACATTTCGTTTTGGAGGATTCGCAACTACTAATAAGTTTAATACATCTGGCCTCTGATTCTAAAAGGGACATAAAAAGAAGTGGAAAACTGTGCTGCATTACATTTCTCCATGAATGTAGTTGATTAGAACCTGCATTGACACATAATGCACTTCAGACAGTTTTAGGGAAAAAACTACGTAGAAAATCGATTGGTTAAGTGAATTTTGATTCAGTTTTTATATGAATTCATAGCAAACGAGTTCTGTTGTGATTAATAGTTCATGTTTAAGTTTGTTTTCATGTCACCTTACACAACTGTTAGAAATATTAAGTAGAAATTGGCATACACTAAACAAAATTTACATCATGATTTGAATTGAAAAATCACTTGCCAAGATTAATATAATTTGTATTTTCAATTACACATTAAAACAAGAGAAATTTCTTCAGTTCTTATTGGACAGCATTCATTTTAGGACATCCCTTTCCCCTCACTCCTCATTCTTCACTCCTCATCTTTCATTCATCAACCTTTATCCATCATTCATTATCACTTTTCCATCATCCCTCATCCATCATTCCTCATCCACCATCCATCTTCCATCATTCTTCACCCATCATTCCTCATCCATCATCTGTCACCATTAATCCATCATCCCTCATCCACCATTCGTCATCCAATATCCCTCATCTATCATGCCTCATCTAAAATACACCATCCATCATTCCTCATCCATCATCCATTATCCCTTATCAGCTATTCCTTGTCCATTATGGGTAAGGAATGAAGGGTTAGGGTTGAGGAATGATGTTTGAGGGATGAGTTGTGAGGGATGAGAAGTAAGTAATGAGGAGTGAAGAATGAGCATGTCCTAAAATGGATGCTGTACTTCTGAGACATTTACCACTACCTGTTCTTTCAATGATTCTTTGCAGATTTGATATAACTCAGTTAATGAAAATATTTCTATGGACTCCATGTCTGTATTCATATTCAGGTTCACACTGGAAAACATAATCAGCCCTGACAAAGAAGCTCAAATTTGGCCCACCCTGCAGATGGTCATCCATAGACAATGACTCAGGGGCTTTTATCTTTGGGTACTGGTCCTGGAAGCAGTCTCCTAGCCTTCAGCCTACAGGGAACTGCTAGAGTGTAAAAAATATGCAGTCTGGCATTGGTCACATTATTTTGCATTAAGCAGGTATCTTCACTGAATACTTTCGAGAACACTCCTCTCTGTAAGAGAATTCTAATATTGTAGGGGCTGCACTGTGACCTATCAACTGAAAAGTCTGGTTTCACAGCTGAATTTATCATCAATAAAGGGCCTGGCACAAAGAAACAACAGCAGACCTCAACCAAAGAGCTGCTCTAACACATAACGCAACAGTTTCATGCACTCTTCTCTCTCAGTCACAGCCTGAGCGCAGGGACACTTGATTATATAGGTTTGTACAGGCAGCATCAAAGGAAACCTCAAGACCACATTTCCTGTCACATCATCTTTCACCATTCGGTAGGGCTCGGAGATCCCCTGCGCAGCCAAAGTTGGTTTCTACAGCCTACATGGTGCTGACGCCCTCTGCGGTGCACTGGCTATGAAGGTCGGTGGAGACTCATAAGAATCAACTGGGCTGTCATCCCTACTCACTTCTAGGGTCTTGATCCTACCATACACAGTGTCATCATAATCTCTCTGAGAGTCTTCATCACACGTCTTCTCTTGCCTGAGTACTTCGCTTTACTCCTTGAGCCAGTCTTCCTCTGCTCTGTTCCTCTTCTTATTTTCCACTTTTTCTTTCAAGACAAGTGTGTCCAAGAGTAACCAAGTAACCAAGAGTAAGATCCAACCCATCTACTGCCTCATTCAAAAAACATGTCAAATGGCTACTCCTGAATGACCATCAACAGCTGTAGCTCTGATGCCATCTTAATCTACTTCCTTCTCCTGTTTGAATCTCTTGTATACTTTTTGTTCAAAGTGTATTATGTTTCTTCTCATGTGTCCTTTTGATTTATTGCTCTGCTGAAACTTTACAGTTCCCACTAAATTGACTGACTACCATGTGTCACCTTTACTATTTTGATTTCCCCTTGCCCCCCTATGACCTTGTTATTGTTAAGGTACCTCATTTGTTCCATTTTGTTGTACTCATGCTTTTTCCTCATTACACCTACACTCCTTTGTACAGCGCTCCGGTATGGGTCATGTTCGCACTTTATAAAACTTTTCAAATAAATATATAATAAATAAATAAACCAGACTTCTCAGATTTGCAGCAGAGTGTGCGCCCCGCGTGTGTTTCTGTCATCTGCACCCAGAGGGTTTGGGAGGCGCATTGGAGCTACATAATGGCGAGGGCAGCCATGAGGCCGCTGGAACATATCATCGCGCCCAGCGCGCGGCGAAGGAACTTTTTCCCATGTCGCCAAGAAGTGAGAATGTGCGCATTAGGGCTTCCCTCACTTGCAGATGTAGAGGGCCTTGGCGGTCCTGCGTGCAGCAGGCCTCCTACCACCACCACTGCCACCAATGAAGGAGAGAGGTTGCACCAACACAGAAGCTTCGCTGGGGTCCTGGTAGTGGTTTGCCATTAGAGGAGAGCCAAAACCTCCCCACAGGATGTGCATGACGGGCAAAATAAAACACGACTTGACAGTGTGAATACCATTTTTTGGAACACTACAATGGAGTGACATTGTGGCTACAGGACAACCCCTTGACATGCATGGCTGAGATTTTTTCGGATGCATCAGGTGTGGGAGGTTTGCTGTTTATTGGAGAGGGCGCTGGTACACAGAAAGGTGGTCACAGGAATGAAGGGAAAAGGCCATAGCATTGCTTTTTCAGAATTTTTCCCGGTGGTGCTTACTGTGCGCTTGTGTGGCCGGAGCTGAGAATCAAAAAGCTGACTTTGTCAATGACGACCAAGCGTGGTGCGTGCTGTGAAGAGGATGAAGACGAGTAATGAGTACATGTCGAGGCTGCTCAGGGTGCTGATGTGTTTGGAAGGTACGTCTTGTTCAGAGCCAGGCATATTGCGCATCTGTAAAATTGTATGACTGGTGCACAGTGTCGTTCACAGTGACAAGTTTCTGTGGTTTAGCCCTTGAAGCAGGTTCAAGAGGCCTGAGAGTTTGAGGACACCTGTGAGAGATCAGAGTGTGAGAGCAATGCCGGTGGCCGACCTCTCACTGGCGGAATCAACTAGGCAGACAGCTGAGATTAGAGGGATAAGGCTGCAACCAGACATGGTGGTGTTGCACCTGTGGGAGAATGATTGAGTTCAGTCCACGACTGGAGTTGATCAAGATGATGAAAAGAGATTTAGCAAGCCTTAGAGACAGGTGGACTCAGACGTAGTTTGGATGGACCCAGTTCTTATACAGAAGAGCGTGGAGGGAGCCCCGGAAGCCAGCTACGATTAACAGTGTCAGGAAAGAGGTTAACAGGGACATTTCGGAGTTTTGCAGGGTCAAAGGGATGATGGTTATCAACCACAAGGAGATAGTTTATCAACTCCCAGTGTTCTGAAATGAGAGGGGTCCACCTTTCTATGCTTGAAAATAATTTGTATCTGGAGATGCTGGTGGCGATAATGGAAGAGTAGTGGGCTGAGTCTGGAGCCAGGAGACGGACAAAAATACCTTCTCAGGGGAGGGGTTTTCAGGTGGCTGCTTGAAGGGGCAAAGGCGGAGAGATGGTTAGCTGGGAGAAAGGGGAGACAGACAAAGTATGGGAAGAGAGAAGAGGGAAGAGTTGAGATGGATCCTGGGCCAAAGAGGGGAAGGCAAATCAAACAAGGAAATGGATTGTCAGAAAGAAGAACACATGAGATTGTAAAGGCATAATGCTGGAGCTGCCATTAGTGTTGAGGGGCACATGGGAGGGAATGTTGGGAAGGGAGTTCTTCGGAGGTGGGTGATTGGGCTAGGAACTAATTGTTAGAAAGTTGAGCTTCCTCCCAATAAAACTGGCCTCTTGCACATATGACAAAATGGAGTAGCTTAATGATTGCCGCTCAATCCTGGTTCTTCAACATCTGCCCTAAAAGGCAAATTTCTGCAAAAGCATCACATGCATTACATGCATGCATGAGGAAGGTCGATTTAGCACCCGATCTTGTGCACCTGTGTAGAGATAGTTACCAACACTCACTAGGAAGCAATTTAATTGACAGAGACTCTGTGTGTCAAAGTTGTATTTATATTTCTTCCTGTTAGTAACATAATAATACCAATCTTGATATTTTATAGCTCTTCTCTATTCTATGTTAAATGTAAATACTGTCAGATCATTCTGTGCAGGCTTGCCAGAAACTTTGTGGGCCCGGGAGACAAACATTTTTGCTTGGCCCCTATTTGAATACTGATCTGATCAGCAAGTCATAATTAAGAAAATAGTATGCTGGGGGAAAAGAAAACACAGGGGCAGATTTACGTTCCCTGGTGCATCCCTGCAAATCAGCAGGGATGCGCCAGGGAAGATGCGTGACTCAAGTTTACCCTTGCGCCACCACAGATGCGCCGCATTTACAATGCGGCGCATCATGGCGCAAGGATAAACAGATGCGTGACGCATCTGTCGGCGGAAGGGTGGCGCAGTACTGGAGTCGTGTTGCAAGTGCGACGTAACTCCAGTACTGCTCAGGGGTGCCCTATACCTAACATGCTGCGTCACTCCTTACGCCTGCTTGAAGCAGGCGTAAGGATTTGACGCAGCAGGGACATAAAAGTGACTCCGTGAAATCTTGTAGATTTCACTGCGTCACTTTTACGGGGCTTCCTTGCGCAGGAACGCCCCGCATGCGCCGGCACGCCCAAATGAAACCTGACGCAGGTTTCATGTGGCACAGGGCTTACAACGTGACGCATCTCCCTAGATGCGTCACGTTGTAAATCCCCCGCAGCATGGCGCATGATTTGCGCCGCCGCTGCATCACAAAAGTGACGCAACGGCGGCGCAAAAGTGGCGTAAGGGGCTTGTAAATCTGCCCCTCAGTGTTTGGCATCATCTAGTATTATTACCTCTTTAGCTGCATTGCAAAGGACCAGATCATGGCTGCTTTTTTTTCATAATATAAACTGAAGCAGGAGTATTGGGCCTCAAAAGGTGTGGGGCCCTTGGCAAACAGCATTGGCTTCTCTCCCCTTGTGATGACTCCTTGCCACACGGTTACTGCAAAACTGTAGTCCTACATCTATGTCAGTATCTAGTTTTCAAAATCTTGTCACCCTGTGCAGGATTTCATTCTACAAAGTCATGGGAAGTTTTGAGCCTCCATCAATAGAAAAGGTATCACCAAGCTTGTTATTTTGGATCATACCTTACAAAGTCAACAATGAATAACACACAATGAAGTCCAGTAGACTGAAAGTAGTGTCAAAAATCAAATTTCTTTATTTCTCATGTGAGTATAAAACACTCAGCCAACGCGTTTCATTCCCTCAAGGGAACTTCATCAGGGCTGGGAATGACATATAAAAGACACAAATCAAAACATGGACTTATACCAAAAACCAACCAAAATTGTGTTAGAGAACAAACAAAACATGTACAAAAAACACAACAGCACAAGACTTAAACAAAAATACAAATGAACTAAAAAACGGAGAGGTTGAACGCATATCAAATATACATATATAGCAAATTTTGACGACAAGTGCTATAGTTCCTCCGGTTAAAAACACATTAGTATATATAGATAAAACGACCTAGCAACAAGCATATACTTTAAAACATGGCGCCACACATTGCGCCCATTGAGTTTGTTTGGGTGCTTGTTTTCCGTGCGTATATATAGATGGATACATGAGAGGTATAGGTCAAAGCCAGGAGACTTTAAAACATGGCGCCACACATTGCGCCCATTGAGTTTGTTTGGGTGCTTGTTTTCCGTGCGTATATAGAGATGGATACATGAGAGGTATAGGTCAAAGCCAGGAGACACCATATTCCTACCCACGAGAGGGTAGCGTGAGCGAGAGTGTGGGTTTGCATATACTATGCTGTACTAGGTAAGTGATAAGAGACAAGAGAGAGTGACACATGGATATATGGCTATGTGCAACACGTTTATAGAATATTACCCATTATTACCATATGTGCTTACGAGTGAGACATGGAAGGGGGCTAATATACTCATTGTTTTCATTTTCTTTTGCCGACATGGACTCTATGTTGACATTAGGTTTGCAATTTGTTGGCCTTATTATGCCTACAACAACTCCAAGGGCTTCCAGCGCAATACACTGGAGAAAATTTCTATGACCAAAGCTTCTATATGGTAAATTCCTAACTGAACAGTTCACCTGCGGATATCATTTAAAGATCTTATAAGGTATGCATGTGTTGCGTATTACCATTCTACCCTGAGACAACACCAGCTAAGTAGCACTGTCTACTCATCTTTGAAACTTCTGTCACTCCATTTTTCTCTCTCTTATCACTTACCTAGTACAGCATAGTATATGCGAACCCACACTCTCGCTCACGCTCCCCTCTCGTGGGTGGGAATATGGTGTCTCCTGGCTTTGACCTATACCTCTCATGTATCTATCTCTATATAGGCATGGAAAACAAGCACCCAAACAAACTCAATGGGCGCAATGTGTGGCGCCATGTTTTAAAGTATATGTTTGTTGCTAGGTCGTTTTATCTATATATACTAATGTGTTTTTAACCGGAGGAACTATAGCACTTGTCGTCAAAATTTGCTATATATGTATATTTGATATGTGTTCAACCTCTCCGTTTTTTAGTTAATTTGTATTTTTGTTTAAGTCTTGTGCTGTTGTGTTTTTTGTACATGTTTTGTTTGTTCTCTAACACAATTTTGGTTGGTTTTTGGTATAAGTCCATGTTTTGATTTGTGTCTTTTTATATGTCATTCCCAGCCCTGATGAAGTTCCCCTTGAGGGAATGAAACGCGTTGGCTGAGTGTTTTATACTCACATGAGAAATAAAGAAATTTGAAATAAAGGATTTTTTGACACTACTTTCAGTCTATTGGACTTCATTGTCTGGCGCACCCCCACTTGTAGTAGTTGGTCTGGATCTGGAACACAGAGGCGTCACGCAATGGCTGGCGCTGGGGAGCATTGCGCAGGATCACGATTTGATGGAACTAGCGTGAGGTGCAGAGCTGGAAGTCCGCTGTTGAAAGTGTGGACATATTAATGAATAACACACATTCTGACTCAGAAACTAGAGATCCTCAGCTAGTAAGGACAGGGTGATGGTGTCTGACATTTACCGCTTGAATCCGGGCAGACGGCCGACCACGAGGAGGTGGACGATCTGCCTGTGAATGGTCAGAGGAGGCTTAGTCAGATGCCCCATGTGAATGCCACACCAGCCAAGGCAAGCATTCAGAGATCTGTACTGGGGCAGCACTGTAGACCTCATCACCCCTCACCCTTGTCACAGCAGTAGTGACAATTACAGCACAGCTCCATTCCTGAACCTCACCAATATTAGCAATGTACACAAAGGGACACTGAACCAGTACATCTGTACCCCCTCTTCCCTAGAGTTCACTCCAGGAGAGATAGATCAAACTGCTTGATGTAGTTACTGGTACTGGAGCAATGTTCAAGGTGAGGGTGCTGCAATCAATGTTACATCACTGAAATAATAGGGTTTGTGAAAAATTCAAACATCACACAAAAAATAAGTGTAGCAAATGAGCCCCATCTATTCAGAATGACTAATAGCTAATTCCCAGGAGGGGAACACGGAGGCTCTTAGGATCAGACAAAAACGACCTCAAGAGTAAGCGGGGTCTTTCCCTTTGCCACCGCAAATCCATAAAGCAAGGATAGGCTAGGTTTGAGGTCAGGAGATGAGGTAGTCGTGCACAAAACCATTTTTCACTTAGATCTTTTATTCTTATTACAGACAACAATCCAGCTTGCTGTCTGTAATAAGAATAAAAAATGTAAATGAAAAATTATTTTGTGCAAGACTACCTCGTCTCCAGACCTCAAACTTAGTCTGTCCTTGTTCTATTCAGCATGAGAACGCTAAATTTGTAGTAATTAAATGGTGTTGCATTTTAGAGCACACTTGCACAAATAAGGTACTAAAGCATGGTGTGCTAGTGCACTGCTGTTTATGGACAGCAAATTTCGCGTTAGAATTGCCACGAAATTTGTACAGACCTGCAGTTTTACTGGAAAAAACTATGCAGTGCTCAAAGGATAATGTGTCGATATCTGGTTCCCGTGAATGTTTATCATTTGAGCATCACCAGGTAAAGAATCCTGTTTTAATCCCATTGAAATCTTTGTTTCCATCGCACTTCCATAATTACAAAAGAAAGTGCTTCATTTGTGCTTTCTTAACTGCTGATATTATAAAATATTTGCACAGTTCATTTACTGGTATTTAAGTTTTGTTTAAGAAAAGAAATTACATCCTACGGCCTTTCCCTAGACACTTCCCAGTAAGATTGTCACATAGTTCACTTTTCACAATCCTCTCACTCTGCAGTCAGTAAAAGAAAACATCAATCTCCATGTTAAAAGAATAAGCAGCAATTTGTCAGAAGATGTAGCCTAACAATTGAACTCTGTGGCAAGATAAAAAAAAATAAAAAAATTAATGGCATGTTTATTGCTCTTTCACCTTCTGAACTCCAGCATGCTTGTTTTGGGGGTGCTGTAGCACCTCTGCGCCCTTATTTACAGCACTAAGGACATAACACTGACATTACTACAGCGACTGACACCCAATTGTGACATCAAATTAGGAATCAAAATATGTATGACAACATGAGGAACCTGAGATCAGATTAATGGTGTTATGTTTGAGAAATGTATGCACCGCTCTCATAGTTCCAGTACCTTGACATCCTGATATCAATGTTCTCATCATACAACGGAGTCTACTTTCAGATTACTTGAGCTACCTCATTGATAGACAAGTGCTTTCATGTATGTTTGGTTAAGGGTGTTTTATAACAGTGTTGTCTGTGTAGTCGTATGTCTTTACCAATTCAGGTAAGTGCTTTCTGCGATGATTGGTTTATGCACTTTTCAACTTGAAGTATGAGTCAGAAAGTAAATAAAAGCATGTCACCTTGTTATTCCCCACCCACAGTATCCCTTTAAACTAGACTTTCTGTGGGGTTGTTGGTGGGTATTGGTTTAGTGTATTACGTGTTATCAGAGAGTGATTTATTGCTTCATGTATAATGGAGTGCGGTTTTGTGTTTGTTGGGGTCGCACTAGATGGCGCTTCTTGGCTGTGTAGGATGTGTGTGTTGTTTTGATTAATGTGTTCTCTCAGGAGTTGTGATTATTTATTTTCGGTAGGTACTGCTATTGTGCTCTTTTGGGTGTTGTTGCCTAGTGGAAGGTGCTGTAAATGTCCAAACGTCTGTTGCTCTGTGTGGCTCTGCTCTCATGTGTGCAGCCTTGCGCTGTCTGCTATACTGGGAGTGTTTTTATTGTCTGGCATGCTGTGTGGGCTCATTGATACCCCATTGGGATCCATCCTGTGTTTGTCCTTAATGCTGTTTTGGGCTAAAATATGAGTTTCCACCCAGAACATCGTTGTAAGTTCTGCCGTATTATGGCATTGAGTATAACCGCCTGATGTTATTCTACCGGACTATGGCTACTCTACATGAGGGTCCATATGGAGTATCTGAGCTGTGGTGAATGGATGTGCAGGGTGTTATCTTTGGTGCTGTGTTAGCCTTTTGTGTGGCTGCTTGAAGGAAAGTTCAGTGAGGACACCCAGATCCAACAAAAGTCGCCCAGCCAGGACACCCAGATCCAACAGAAGTCGCCCAGCCAGGACACACAGATCCAACAGAAGTCGCCCAGCCAGGACACCCATATCCAACAGAAGTCGCCCAGCCAGCACACCCAGATCCAACAGAAGTTGTCCAGCCAGGACACACAGATCCAACGGAAGTCGCCCAGCCAGGACACCCGGATCCAACAGAACAGCCCAGCCAGGACACCCATATTCAACAGAACAGCCCAGCCAGGACAACAGATAGCCAACAGAAGAGCCCAGCCAGGACAACAGATCCAACAGAAAAGCCCAGCCAGGACTCACAGATCCAACAGAAGTCGCCCAGCCATGACACCCAGATCCAACAGAAGTCGCCCAGCCAGGACACCCAGACCCAACAGAAGACGCCCAGCCAGGACAACAGATAGCCAACAGAACAGCCCAGCCAGGACAACAGATAGCCAACAGAACAGCCCAGCCAGGACAACAGATCCAACAGAAAAGCCCAGCCAGGACTCACAGATCCAACAGAAGCCGCCCAGCCAGAGCACACTGATCCAACAGAAAAGCCAAGCCAGGACACACAATTCCAACAGAAGAGCCGAGCCAGGACACCCAGATCCACCAGAAGGCGCCCAGCCAGGGCACCAAGATCAAAACGACTCTGAACAAGCCAGGACACACAGATCCAACAGAAGCCGCCCAGGCAGGACACACAGATCCAACAGAAGCATCTCAGCCAGGGCACCAAGATCCAACAGAAGAGCCCAGCCAGGACACCCAGATCCAACAAAACAGCCCAGCCAGGACACCCAGATCCAACAGAAGAGCCCAGCCAGGACACCCAGATCCCACATAGGAGCCCAGCCAGGACACACAGATCCAACAGAAGCCGCCCAGCCAGGGCACCAAGATCCAACAGAAGAGCCCACCCAGGACACATAGATCCAACAGAAGCCACCCAGCCAGGGCACCAAGATCCAACAGAAGAGCCCAGCCAGGACACCGAGATCTAACAGAAGAGCCCAGCCAGGACACCCAGATCCAACATAAGAGCCCAGCCACGACACACAGATCCAACAGAAGCCGCCCAGCCAGGGCACCAAGATCCAAAAGAAGCTGACCAGCCAGGACATACAGATCAAAAAGAAGAACCCAGCCAGGACGCACAGATCCAACAGAAGAGCCCAGCCAGGGCACCCCGATCGAACAGAAGAGCCCAGCCAGGACACACAGATCCAACAGAGGCCGCCCAGCCAGGACACACAGATCCAACAGAAGAGCCTAGCCAGGACACACAGATCCAACAGAAGCCGCCCAGCCAGAACACACTGATCCAACAGAAGAGCCCAGCCAGGACACACAGATCTAACAGAAGCCGCCCAGCCAGGACACACAGATCCAACAGAAGAGCCCAGCCAGGACACCCATATCCAACAGAAGAGCCTAGCCAGGACACACAGATCCAACAGAAGCCGCCCAACCAGGACACCCATATCCAACAGAAGAGCCTAGCCAGGACACACAGATCCAACAGAAGAGCCCAGCCAGGACACACAGATCCAACAGAAGCCGCCCAGCCAGGGCACAGAGATCCAAAAGAAGAGCCCAGCCAGGACAAACAGAGCCAAAAGAAGAGCCCAGCCAGGACACACAGATCCAACAGAAGAGCCCAGTCAGGACACACAGATCCAACAGAAAAGCCCAGCCAGGACTCACAGATCCAACAGAAGTCGCCCAGCCGTGACACCCAGATCCAACAGAAGTCGCCCAGCCAGGACACCCAGACCCAACAGAAGACGCCCAGCCAGGACAACAGATAGCCAACAGAACAGGCCAGCCAGGACAACAGATAGCCAACAGAACAGCCCAGCCAGGACAACAGATCCAACAGAAAAGCCCAGCCAGGACTCACAGATCCAACAGAAGCCGCCCAGCCAGAGCACACTGATCCAACAGAAAAGCCAAGCCAGGACACACAATTCCAACAGAAGAGCCGAGCCAGGACACCCAGATCCACCAGAAGGCGCCCAGCCAGGGCACCAAGATCAAAACGACTCTGAACAAGCCAGGACACACAGATCCAACAGAAGCCGCCCAGGCAGGACACACAGATCCAACAGAAGCATCTCAGCCAGGGCACCAAGATCCAACAGAAGAGCCCAGCCAGGACACCCAGATCCAACAAAACAGCCCAGCCAGGACACCCAGATCCAACAGAAGAGCCCAGCCAGGACACCCAGATCCCACATAGGAGCCCAGCCAGGACACACAGATCCAACAGAAGCCGCCCAGCCAGGGCACCAAGATCCAACAGAAGAGCCCACCCAGGACACATAGATCCAACAGAAGCCACCCAGCCAGGGCACCAAGATCCAACAGAAGAGCCCAGCCAGGACACCGAGATCTAACAGAAGAACCCAGCCAGGACACCCAGATCCAACATAAGAGCCCAGCCACGACACACAGATCCAACAGAAGCCGCCCAGCCAGGGCACCAAGATCCAAAAGAAGCTGACCAGCCAGGACATACAGATCAAAAAGAAGAACCCAGCCAGGACGCACAGATCCAACAGAAGAGCCCAGCCAGGGCACCCCGATTGAACAGAAGAGCCCAGCCAGGACACACAGATCCAACAGAGGCCGCCCAGCCAGGACACACAGATCCAACAGAAGAGCCTAGCCAGGACACACAGATCCAACAGAAGCCGCCCAGCCAGAACACACTGATCCAACAGAAGAGCCCAGCCAGGACACACAGATCTAACAGAAGCCGCCCAGCCAGGACACACAGATCCAACAGAAGAGCCCAGCCAGGACACCCATATCCAACAGAAGAGCCTAGCCAGGACACACAGATCCAACAGAAGCCGCCCAACCAGGACACCCATATCCAACAGAAGAGCCTAGCCAGGACACACAGATCCAACAGAAGAGCCCAGCCAGGACACACAGATCCAACAGAAGCCGCCCAGCCAGGGCACAGAGATCCAAAAGAAGAGCCCAGCTAGGACAAACAGAGCCAAAAGAAGAGCCCAGCCAGGACACACAGATCCAACAGAAGAGCCCAGTCAGGACACACAGATCCAACAGAAGAGCCCAGCCAGGACTCACAGATCCAACAGAAGAGCCCAGCCAGGACACACAGATCCAACAGAAGAGCCCAGCCAGAACACACTGATCCAACAGAAGCCGCCCAGCCAGGACACACAGATCCAACAGAAGTCATCCAGCCAGGACACACAGATCCAACAGAAGCTGCTCAGCCAGGGCACACAGATCCAAAAGAAGAGCCCAGCCAGGACACACAAATCCAACAGAAGCCGCCCAGCCAGGACACACAGATCCAAAAGAAGAGCCCAGCCAGGACACACAGATCCAACAGAAGCCGCCCAGCCAGGGCACACAGATCCAACAGAAGCTGCCCAGCCAGGACACACAGATCCAAAAGAAGAGCCCAGCCAGGACACACTGATCCAACAGAAGCCGCCCAGCCAGGACACACTGATCCAACAGAAGCCGCCCAGCCAGGACACACAGATCCAACAGAAGCCACCCAGCCAGGACACACAGATCCAACAGAAGAGCCCAGCCAGGACACCCATATCCAACAGAAGAGCCTAGCCAGGACACACAGATCCAACAGAAGCCGCCCAACCAGGACACCCATATCCAACAGAAGAGCCTAGCCAGGACACACAGATCCAACAGAAGAGCCCAGCCAGGACACACAGATCCAACAGAAGCCGCCCAGCCAGGGCACAGAGATCCAAAAGAAGAGCCCAGCCAGGACAAACAGAGCCAAAAGAAGAGCCCAGCCAGGACACACAGATCCAACAGAAGAGCCCAGTCAGGACACACAGATCCAACAGAAGAGCCCAGCCAGGACTCACAGATCCAACAGAAGAGCCCAGCCAGGACACACAGATCCAACAGAAGAGCCCAGCCAGAACACACTGATCCAACAGAAGCCGCCCAGCCAGGACACACAGATCCAACAGAAGTCATCCAGCCAGGACACACAGATCCAACAGAAGCTGCTCAGCCAGGGCACACATATCCAAAAGAAGAGCCCAGCCAGGACACACAGATCCAACTGAAGCCGCCCAGCCAGGACACACAGATCCAAAAGAAGAGCCCAGCCAGGACACATAGATCCAACAGAAGAGCCCAGCCAGGGCACACAGATCCAACAGAAGCCGCCCAGCCAGGACACACAGATCCAAAAGAAGAGCCCAGCCACGACACACAGATCCAACCGAAGCCGCCCAGCCAGGACACACAGATCCAAAAGAAGAGCCCAGCCAGGGCACACAGATCCAACAGAAGCCGCCCAGCCAGGGCACACAGATCCAACAGAAGCTGCCCAGCCAGGACACACAGATCCAAAAGAAGAGCCCAGCCAGGACACACTGATCCAACAGAACCCGCCCAGCCAGGACACACTGATCCAACAGAAGCCGCCCAGCCAGGACACACAGATCCAACAGAAGCCACCCAGCCAGGACACACAGATCCAACAGAAGCTAGTTTTAGAAATGGGGGTCTCTAGTTGGCAAGGGTTTGCACCTTGTCCAAGTGGGGACCCTTCCTTCTAGTCAGGATAAGGGAGTTACGCTCCTAAAATAACCCCTGCTCACCCCCTTGGTAGCTTGGCACGAGCAGTCAAGCTTATCTTAGAGGCAGTGTGTAAAGCGTTTGCACATAACCAACAGTAATACAGTGTAAGCACCACATAAGGACACCACACCAATTTAGAAAAATATCCAATATTTTTATATACTTAAGATAAGACCAAAAATGATAAAAATCCACAATACAGTACTTAGGAATCTTCAGTTATCAAAATAACCTTGAAAAACAGTTCCTTGAAGTCGATAGCTCCCTCTGGGGCTATCACGGCGTCGTGAACAAACAAATCCAAACAGTTCTGGCTGACCGCGGCGTCGCGGGCCAGCTACAGTGTCGGGAAGACCCGCAAAACAGTGCCTTTAGAAATGCAGGGCATCGGCGACCTCTCGTTGAGCTTCCGAAAGCACGGCGTCTGCAGGCGTCGGTTCCGGAGGTCGGTGCAGGAGTCGTCAGGCCCTTGAAGTCACACGCGTTGCAGATCGAACTCCTCGCGGTTGAAGTCAGGAGCGCTTGCGTCAGCAGGCGTCGGGTGCTGCGGTGCGAAGTGCAGCAGTGCGGCGTGCGATGCCCTCAGGACGCGGTGCGAGCAGCGGCTCGGTGGCGTCGTCAGATGGCGTCGTCAGTGAGCCCAGGGTCGCGGTGCGAAGTGATGCGGTGCTCGTCGCGGTGCGGGCAGGTCACGGTGCAAGCAGCGGCGTCGTCGTTGCTGAAGCGCTTTCGTCGGCTGACGAACTGGATTCGATGGCGCCGGCGTCGGTAGGCCATGGCTGTGGTGCGGGATGAGGATGTTGCGTCGTGTAACTTATGAGCGGTGCCCTCGAACCACGGTGCAAGCAGCAGCGTCGATGTCAGCGTGAAGCGGCGTCGTCGTCGGGGATACCAAGGCGGTGTTCTGAAGCGAGGCGGTGCGGAGTATGGTGCCCACAGGTCACGGTGCGAGCAGTGGCTCGGTGGCGGCGTCAGATGGTGTCGTCGGGGATACCAGGGTCGCGTTGCGGCGGTGCCCTGTGCAGTGCCTTCAGAACACAGAGTCAGCAGCGGCGTCGTAGACGGCATCGGGTTGCTTTTTCTACTGTTGCAGCACAAAACACAGAGTCCCCATTGCTGAGGGAAGAAGAACTTGAAGTCTTTGCTGTTCCTGGGACTTCTTGAACAGGGGGAAGCTCTACCTCAAGCCCTTGGAGATACTCAGAGAAAGAAGTTGTAGAAAGTTCAGTCCAGTCCTTTCACTGCCCAAGACAGAAGAAGTCACTGCAGGCCAACACAGCAAAGCACTCAGCAAAGTGGTAGTTCCTCCTCACAGCTTCTCCAGCTCTTCTTCTTGGTAGTCTTCTTGGTCCAAAAGAGTTCTAAAGTTCAGGGGTTTTGGCCCCAATATTTGTACCACCAAATCCTTTGTTCTCTGAAGGCAGAGAGTGTCTGTACCCAGCCAAAACCAGTTCTGTCCTCACTGGTGCAGCTTCCTGGCAGGGGGTGGAGAAGGCATTGTGCAAGGCAGACCAGGCCCATTCAGGTGCAAGGAAATCTCCTCCCACTACTCTAAATGCAACCCAGGTCTATTCAGCCCAGCCCTGACCCATCAGACTTCTGGAGCCGCTGCCCCTCTCCAGCCCCTGTCATCCAAAAGCCAGACATGCAATACACAAACCTAGCAGAGGCACACTTGATGGTTAGGCAAGAAAATACCTACTTTCTAAAAGTGGTATTTTCAAACACAGAATGTAAAAATCACCTTCACTAAAAGATGCATCTTTAGATTCTGAGTTCAGGCATAATAAACTTTATTTTTCTACCTTGTTCCTAGGGCCAGTTATGTTTATAAGATGTTATAAACAAACTTCCCATTCTGTCCTATGGGAACAGGTTGCCTTGCAATAGTGAAAATTGAAATTGGCAATAATTCACTATAAGGACATGCCACACACACCAGGGCATGTCCTACCTTTCACATACACTGCATCCTGCCCACAGGGGTACCTTGGGCCTACCTTAGGGGTGACTGACATGCAAGAAAAGGGAAGGTAAGGGCCTGGCAAGTGGGCACACTTGCCAAGTCGACATGGCAGTCCCAGACTGCCCACAGGCTCTGCAAGGACAGGCCAGAGTTTCATTTACAAGCTGTTTGTGTGGGTGGCACAATCCAGTGCTGCAGCCCACTAATGAACATTTGATTTACATGCCCTGGGACACTCAGTGCACTTTACTAGGGACTGACAAGTAAATCACATATGCCAATCATGGAAACACCAATCCATAACACAGCAGGAGCACTTGCACTTTAACACTGATCAGCAGTGAAAGTGCGCAGAGACACTAAGCCATCAAAAACAGAGTCAAAACCGGGAGGTCAGAAAGCAAAAACTCAGGGGAAACACGCCAAAAGATGCCAAGTCTAACAGCTAGCCAGCCAGGACACACAGATCCAACAGAAGAGTCCAGCCAGGACACACTGATCCAACAGAAACCGCCCAGCCAGGACACACAGATCCAACAGAACCCGCCCAGCCAGGACACACAGATCCAAAAGAAGAGCCCTGCCAGGACAGACTGATCCAACAGAAGAGCCCAGCCAGGACACACTGATCCAACAGAAGAGCCCAGCCAGGACACCCAGATCCAACAGAAGCTGCCCAGCCAGGACACACTGATCCAATAGAAGCCGCCCAGCCAGGACACACAGATCCAACAGAAGCCGCCCAGCCAGGACACACAGATCCAACAGAAGCCGCCCTGCCAGAACACACTGATCCAACAGAAGAGCCCAGCCAGGACACACAGATCCAACAGAAGCCGCCCAGCCAGGACACCCGGATCCAACAGAAGCCGCCCAGCCAGTCAAAACTAGTAAATACTGAATGTGCATCCTCCTGACCACGGCACATTTAAGCCAAGGAACTCCATCCAGCATGTACGATTGACTGGGCTTCTGCCGGCTGATGCCCATCGACCACCATCCCTCTCCCATTACCTGGGTAGAAGTCAGGGCTGGACCTGTCACTCTCCCACTTCGTAGTTGTTGCAGCAGCTCAGGTCACGAGCTCGTCCTGTACACCGATGTCGTATCAAACTGAAGAGCTCTGTTTCCCTCTTTGTTGGGCCATGCTTACCATCGAATGCTCGAAGTCGCTCCACTGCTATCCCTGCACTCTACTCTGTGACCATAGAGTGCTTTCCAGAATGGGAATGTCAGCACAGAAAGGAGATATGGGGTGACGGACAGTTGCCAAGTTTTCATTATGTATATGAGTGACATTTCTTTGTTTGTAGTGTGTATGTGTGACATTTGCATGCCTCGCATGTGACACTTTGAATGACCTTTTGACCCATGCTGTTAGACAAGAAATCTGGTGCAACGCCGAGATCTATACTGCTATTTTTTACTTTTTGTTCAAGTACTTATAGTTATCAGTTGATAGTAAAAATAGCAAAACTACATGTGCAAGGATGCAGGGGAAAAGTAAGACAGGGAACACAACTCATTCCTAATATAGAGTTAGTTGAGATCTCCCAAGCTCTCCCATTTTGGAGTGCTGGTTAATTACTTATTTCTATGTTAGACGCTTCTTGTTATTGGGAAAGGAAAGAACACGTTACAAGCTAAAGCACACCCTGATATTTTGCATACCATATATAATTCAGGCACCTCGGCTTGCTCTTCATTCAGTGTGTAGCTTACCCATTGTTTTCCATATATCCTGAAGCTTACATTTTTGCTTAACCCATTAGAAATGCAATGCACAAATGCAGAACTGCAAACACTAGAACGTAAAGTACAAAAAAAAAATCATGGCTGGACGATCTTCTTACACCTGTCACGGAACAAGATTTCCGTTAAGCTGCCACTAACTTCCCCAACTCTGCAGTCCAAGCCAGTCCAGTCACCACCAACACCAACGCCTTCTCCATCCAAGACTGTTACTCACCTGGCCTCATTCACACCATGTCTGTTAGAGAGGATGCAGCTCAGCTCACATTAAGTCAGGCATCTCACTACAGGTCATTAAGGACACTATCTCCGGTACTGAATGTTCCACCTACAAATCATTGATTTCAGGTGCCTGCAATGGATGAAAAACAAGACTACAATATGTGGAAATGTACCTTTTTAGGGGTACACTGGTGCAGGGTCACCCTTTTGTCCATGGGTTCAAAGACCAACAAAATAGAGATCAGCACTGGAGTTGGAAATAAATAACAAGTTTATTAATCACTCATGAGTGGGACCACGTCCACACAGCACTCTTAAGTGCTGCAGGAGGTAGTACACTGAAGTCACAGAACACAGGGCTTTTATACAGGTTTTCTGCAATGTAAGCATGTGAACAGAAATAGGGAGAACAAGTTTTAGGAATAGTTTCCAACAAACAAGGGCAGATGAATAACCACTTGATCAGCAAAGTGGGAGGGGGAGCAGGAGTGCTTATGGCAGCAGTAAATGACTGACATTTAACATCTGAGACCAGGTGCTCTGGCAGCTACAAACTCTCAGCACGTACATTGCTTTTAGCTGAGTCAGGAAGTCAACTAAAATAGATAGCACAGGCAGAGTGAAAAGACGAAAGAATTATGGAGGAAACTTAAATGGACACCACAGCCAAAATGGCTGCAGCTTATGCCAAGTACAATATTACACGTTTTCCACAGACTGGCCATTTGGCATAAGCTAAGACATTTTGGACATTCGTTTTAAATGGTAACAAGTAGTACAAGTAGAAATACAGAGGGAACAAAGCATTGGCCCGCATTGGATACATAAACAACAAGAAAAGAGAACTGCAATAATTCTGAATAAGGCCGATAATATTTTTAAACCCCATACAGAAAATATGTTCCAGAACCATCCAGCCCAAGTCCATGTTCCTGAGTCTTGATGTATCTCAGTAGCTATTTTGTGTAGTTTGGAGATAACCACATATACAAAAAGTGAATTGTCCGGTGTGAAGACACAACAGCTGGATCCGATGATACAGCATGCTCCAGTCTATATTGTTCCCATGTGGCCTCTGTCTGGTCGACTACAGAAACATCGATTGCACGTTTTCCCCTACTACCAGCATAGTGATCGAACAATTGCAAATCTTGATGGTTGGTTGGGGGAGCTAAAACACAGGTGGTAGAAGGAAGGCTATGCAACAGGTACCAGACCAGCCTGGAGGTAGGAAGTAGTATGCCTTAGTTCCTCAAACAAAATAAGTGTGACGTGATGCAAGGAAGCTGCTTCGGCCTCTCGTAGACATCTGCCACACCGTAGTACAGTTACTGTGGCCCACTGGCACATCACCTGTACTTTGTACACAAAGGGGGCCAGTGTTCATGGCAACAGAGATAACAAGGGGTCCATTTCCTTTAGCCGACCTAGAATTTGGATACACATAGTTTGTTGCTGCACTTCCTTTACTATATTCTTCCATTTCTAAAGCAGTCCCTTTTGCTTATGGGTCCCCATCTTCGTTGGGGTAACAGACTTTGTTCATTAGAGGCATATAGAAGTTTGAACCAAGCTGGGCATGAGCCATTGTGAGAGAATGGCAGCGGTGACAACGGGATTCCTTTTATGTTCTAATGAGGAGGAATCTTGCCACAAACCCAACAGTTAGTAGCATTGCTTAGCTGGTGTGTCTGATGCAACATTTGAAGAAATGAATTGTTTCTCAGATTTTGCCAGTATCCCTGTTCATGTTGCGGCAAATCAAAATGATGGTGCTCTTTTGCAGCAAGTGATGTAACAGTAATGTTAGGTAAGGAGGCTCCAGGCATTACTTCCTCCACTACCCACATTACAGTAGCGATGATGGCAACAGTCAAAGTCAGACCAAGGATGCAGATTGTACAGCCGTTACACGTTGTCGCAGCGATCTCCTTCTTCTTAGGCGAGCTCATTTTCATCGGCAAACAACAAAATAGATGATGCCCTAAGGTCCCGGGCAGGCGTTGGTTTCTTCACTAACATTGAGACGAGTAGTCACTAATAGGCTACCCACCGTTGTAGTCAGTCTTTAACCACCCAGGACAGTGGCTCAAACAGTCTCTTTCTGCGATGAAATGTCTTTCTTCCTGGATCGAAGCAGATATCTAGATGTACCAGGGATCGTGTGGTCCGGGAAGACTTCCTCAGGTCTTTCAGGTGACACAGCTCGTCCTTTCTCGGTGACCAGGATGTAGCGATGATCTGTCAGCACAGCAGGGCTCACAAAGGAAGAGCTTCCCGCACCTGCTGATAAATAGAAGACAAGCTGTCAGTTAACTGGGACAAATAGTCATTCATCAACATGTCTGGGGTACCTAATACTGGTGCAGAACAAAGGGCTTGGCGTAACTGTTAGAAGGCGCTCTGGCACTCATCAGTCCATGGGAGGGGCATCGGAGTGTCTTTAGTCAAAAAGGCCAACAAAGGTTTAATAATGTGCGAAAAAACTGCCTACAAAAAGAAGTGAGGCAAATCAGTGCACAAACATCCTTCTGAGTGCGGGGTACAGGAGTTTCTAAAATAATCTGAATGCGATCTGGTGTAAGTGCACGTCCCTCCTTAGACAGGAGGTGACCTAAATAGGTAACCTGCTGTCTACAAAATTGCAATTTCTTTCGCGAGACTTTGTGATGATGGGAGGCAAGAAATGATAACAATAACCGTGTTCCTTCCTCACACACTAGGTAAGGATGCCAGAGCGGCATCCTCATTGATAAGACAGGATCTCTCAACCATTGGAAAATTGTTATTTAAAATAACATGTACACCTTCCGGAGAACAACGTTTTGTAGCACGAAAATATTTAAGCATATCGATATCCACAATATTGTCAGGTGTGGTAGGGGAAAGCAAAAATGGACATGCTGCAGTGAATTTGTCAAGTCCAAATTCAAGTGGCTGTGAAAGCGGGCTAGGTGTAGGCGTCCCATCAAATCCTATCGACGTTATCATTGTGCCAGACAGGGAGCCCTAGGAACCAGTTTTTTAGACAGAACACTACGGGTAGCCCCTGTATCAACCAGAAACCGATCAGTAGATCCCAAGACGTTTGCGTCAACATAAGGACCCATTTGATCTACTAGCACCTCAACCGGTTCCTTACCCCATCCTAGGCATCCCTATGCATAATCGGAATCCGCAAGGGCATCAGCAAAATAATCAGACATTTGATATTGATTTCGTCTATCAAAAGTATTAGAATAATTTGGTCCTTGTTCAACTGCCTCAAATCTGGGGCGAGCTCCTGTACCTCCCCTGTTTCCTGAATTCCCTGGGCGTCTTCTCATACTTCCCCGCTGATACTGCTGACCTTGCAAAAGAGGGCACTCAGAACGCCAATGCCCAGTCTCTTTACAATAAGCTCACTGATCAGGGGACAAATTTGCTCAAGGGAGAGGGGGCACCCCAGGTTTATACATTGCACGTCCGCCTCTTCCACCTCCCCTAAATGGTGGACCATATACTTGAGCCAACATAACTTTTGTTTTTAATTCTTTAACCTTCTTATCCTCCCTGCCTTTTGCTTCCTGTTCCTGCCGCTCATAATATTGGGCCATAGTCAAAAGGGAAACTGGGGAAGACGTGGTCCAAGAACTCTCGCTGGCCTTTAAGCGACTAGCTATTTCTGGTAATATATTAGCGACAAATTTGTCAACAAACAAATGCTTACCCGTATCATCAGCCAATGACTAACCACTAAAATCATGGAATGTCTCTTCAAATCTTGAAAAGAAATCAGAAACTAACTCATCCTTTTTCTGTTTACAGGACGCTAACGTAGTCCAATCTATTTTCTTAGGGGGTATGAGAGTCGTTAACTTAGTCACAATAGCTTTAGGAAGATCTAATATCTTCTTCTGAGGTTTCTGCGCAGGCTCCCTTTCCGCATCTATTTGTTCTAAATGTTCCCAGGTATCACCTTACGCTACATTGTCATCTATTTTACGTATCGTCCTCCACATATCAGGGGACAAAATAAGCCCAAAGAACATATCAATATCTGGCAAGGTCATAGTGCAGGAGCTAATGGCTCCTTCCACCTCCTCATAGAAGGCGGGAGGATTTTTCCGGGGGTCGGGCAAAGCAGCTTTAAGAGCCATCACATCAGCTCTAATCCAAGGAGTGTAAACCCAATTATATATAAAATATCCCTTTGCATCATCCGAAGTTTTGTCATCATTGGTTCCCTGACCCTTAGGAGGAACATAAAGGGGTGCAGCTTCACGCATAGGTTTTATAGCAACTGTACTACTAACAGGTGCAACCTCATCCACCGGAGCATCTACTTTTTGTGCTGGGGATTGAACTGTTTCTACACCTTTCTGTTTTCTAACTAATTCTTGCTCCTTTCGTAAACGCAATGTTGCGTCTCGTATTTTAACCACTCCTCTAATCATATCAGATAAGGCCGAAAAAGGGAAAGTCCCCTCTGTTAATCGTTTATAATCAGTATTTATATCCTTTGCCTCTAATTCCTGAGAAATTTGTCTATAATCAAATATTACCTCCCAAACAAATTTTTCTACAAAATAAAATTGCTCTGTATTTTTCCACTGTTGAACCATAGTTACAATGAGCGATGCAGCGTGAGGCCGGCGAGCCTCCTCCCTAACAGCGGTTTTTAATTTATCTTTTTCTGCTCTAGTCAAAATAGAGCGAGTCTGTCGCCCATCTTGTTTATCTTGTTCTTTGTCATCTGAAGAAAAATGCTCGTCATCAGAAGCCTCATTAGGGGCACTTGGAGTGGGAAATTTATACGGGGGAGGGGGGCGTTCTAATAGGATGCAGTCATCCTGAGGTTTTTTAAGTATGGGATAAATAGGGCGCCTAATAGGATGCTAGCCATTTACCTCTAATCGACGTTCCCTATCTTTTTTTTTCTTCTATTTTTTCCTTCTTTTCTTTATTTTTTAATTCTAGCGCTTTTTGATATATCGTTTTACGTTGTACTTTTTCTGCTATAGCTTCTGCTCTCTTCGCTCTCTCTCACACTTCTTTCTCCCACATACGCACACAATCAAACATATCCTGTCAAATTCTTCTTTTAAACAAACACTGCTCTACATATTGAACCTTTTTAAGATCAAATGACCCATTCACTGGCCATTGCAGATCGGATTCTTTTCTTTGTGTATTTGTTCCATAGTGGACAGTACATTATGGAAGAAATACCATATTTGACATACATGTCTCTTATTAGGTGTCCCCTCTGGGGGAGCCGGCTGACTTTTTTTCAAGTTTACTTTGGTACCACCAGAGCAGCAACACCACCTACGGAGTGTGCTGAGAACAGGTATGCTTTACCAAATTATGTGTAAAATATTACTACTCCAAACAAATATTTCAAAAGGAGAAAAATCTCCACATTACCTGCTTTCAAACTCCGCTTTAGCGACCTTACCAAACAGAAGATTCCAACTCCCACCTGCTGATCTCCGGTCGACCTAATGGTCACTCCAAAATTGCGCCAAAGAAAACCCCAGTTGAGACCGGCCATCAACTGGAGGGTCAAATCAGGAAAACCGGAAAAGTCACGTCGGCCTGCAAAGACAAAGGTCTCCTTGTGCAGTGCGCTTCCTCAGTAAGATTTCAATTTTCCATCAAGACCACTCATTCGGACGGCCGCGTCTCCAATGGGGCCCCACGAGTCGGGCGCCAACTGTGGAAATGTCCCTTTTTAGGGGTACACTGGTGCAGGGTCACCCTTTTGTACACAGGTTCAAAGACCAACAAAATAGAGATCAGCACTGGAGTTGGAAATAAATAACAAGTTTATTAATCACTCATGAGTGGGACCACATCCACACAGCACTCTCAAGTGCTGCAGGAGGTAGTACACTGAAGTCACAGAACACAGGGCTTTTATACAGGTTTTCTGCAGTGTAAGCATGTGAACAGAAAAAGGGAGAACACGTTTTAGGAATAGTTTTCAGCAAACAAGGGCAGATGAATAACCACTTGATCAGCAAAGTGGGAGGGGGAGCAGGAGTGCTTATGGCAGCAGTAAATGATTGACAGTTTACATCTGAGACCAGGTGCTCTGGCAGCTACAAACTCTCAGCACGTACATTGCTTTTAGCTGAGTCAGGAAGTCAACTAAAATAGATAGCACAGGCAGAGTGAAAAGACGAAAGAATTATGAAGGAAACTTAAATGGCCACCTCAGCCAAAATGGCTGCAGCTTATGCCAAGTAAAATATTACACGTTTTCCATAAACACCCAGAATGCACCCTGCTATAACCCAAAATTCCAGGACTTGAAAGTGTCTGTAATGGCATCGACGTAGGTGGTCTCCTTAGCTGACGTTTGTAAAGTAATTAGCTGCAGTTGTAAGGCAGCTAGGCGAAGGATTAGGTGGGAATCTCACCTCCAGCAAATGTCAACTGAAAGAACTATGACTTCAGCAACCCTCCTCCTAACCAATACCTGGGTCTTTCATCAAGCTAATGATGGCTTGACCTACAACGATTCTCAAACTCTGTGGCTCACACCAAAAGTTACCTGATGGTTCCATGTTACCCAGGAGCCAGTGCTTCAGTCCATGATTTTGGTTTAACAACCTAACAATTTGTGCAGGTTGTAGTCCTAATCCACATCAATTGATCCAGTCACACTCAGACAGCTGAACAGAATTATTTGTTAACAAAATGCGAAGGCCTTTAGCATTGTGTGTTTGATGACATGAAGTCAACTGTTAACTTTACTCATGCCTCGTGAGAGGGAGACACCTCAGTGAAGTGAAGGTGGCTCTCCGAGGACTAACCCACATTCTTCCCTTCTACATCTTTGAATTTGTTTTCTCCCATGGATTTTATCACAGCCGTGTCTATGCCCTACCTGCAGCGTACAGTGATCACCCTCCTCACCCCACCAGTTTCTTGCCTGTCACAGCAGTTTAGGAACCTCTCGTCGTAGTTTCTCTCAGGCTGCCATGTGTCTTTTATCTTGCACATGCACTGGCTAGGCGTGGCCTCTTTCCTTCACTTCCAGAAGCCCCTATCTTTGTGTTTCTTTTACCACACGCAGTAATTTTTCCCTCCTAAACCCCACATTTGGAGTGAAGGCCTGCAGGGGGTTAGAGGGGCCGTAGTGGAAACCCTGCCAAAGCCCAGACAAAGGGTGCGCCTGAATAAGGGCGCAAAAAAAGTATGGCAAGAAATGCTCGCCTTACTGAAGGTGGGAAGCATGGGGTGCGTAGAGCCCCAAAAATGCAAAAAAAGGGTGCAAGCCCCAAGCGGCCAATAGAAGGGCAAGGCTACATTTGAATTCACCACCTGAGGGTTTTTTTTTGAGGGGGGCTGCCATTGCAGGGACCCCATACATTCATCGGGGCAGCCGGGGAGTGCCTCAGAATAAACTTCCCCTACAAGGAAAAAGGAACCAGCAAATGTTGCAGTAGAGGCGGAGGTGAAGAATACGAGCACAAGGATGATGGGTAGGTCACACCTGACACATCAGGGTGGCAGGCCAGGCTGCTTAACTTGGGATGCCTTACGGCAGGGTAAGAAAGTCGGAGGAGGGGTACGTTAAACACAGCACTCGTAGCCCAGGTCCTCCGGAGGGCTGGACACAGCAAACAATCACAGGTAGCAAGTTAAGCCTACACAGGGGTAAAAGGAATACCACCCCCCCACACACACAAAGGGATACAGCCAGCTCAAAGACTTCATTTCCTCACAAACCTGATTTATGGCTTGTTGATTTATGATTGACCGGTTGTGACGTGATGATGCATAAAATTGATTTATGATTTGTATAGATTCTGCATGCATCATAAAAACGTCAGAAGTGATAAATGATATTTATTTATGCGTTATTATATAGCACAGACTTTATCCGAAGGTGTCAGAGCGCTTTACAATAAAACCAGTTATATTACATAAGGGCTTCAGAGTACATGAATTACATAAAAGAATCGAAATAGATAAACTCTAAACTCACATAAGAATGGTAGTAAGTACAGACATCTACTACAGGTACTAGTGGTTAGAGTTACATATATACAAGTTGCAAATTCACTCAGATTACATTTTAAGAAAAGTTGAAGAGATTATGCTTGGGCAAATATACATTACATACTTACAGAGCAAGAACTTCTTGCCATTGCTGGAGTTTTTGCAGTGCTCATTTAGCAAGGCCTTCAGGGTGCTGTTGCACTCACGGGTGGTGATCTAGGGCCTGGAGGGATCCCCCAGCTGGTGATGGCCGTAGGGGTAGAAGGACGGGTAATGGTGTGCAAAGGCGGCATGCTGGAGCCTAAGGCTGTTCTTGAGCTCGTGCTGGGCGCCAACTATAGGAAGGGGGGTAGCTTGGTGCTGTAGGGCACGAAGGCTCCATAGCTGGTGTAGGGGAGTTTGTAAGTGGAGTAAAGATAGTCATTGGTCCATTGCTGTGGGAGAGAGACTAGAGTAGTGGGAGCCGGCCAGTCTGCGGTGTGCCCCGAAGTTACCCCCTGAGCGGGGTCGTCTTCCACAAAGAAACTCACCACTGCAGGCATTACCTCCTCGTCCGTCTTCCTCGCCACAGTAATTAACAGTGAGCATTCTGCTCCTACAGAAACTCCAAGTAAAAAACTACGTACTAGTCTCCCAATCCCTCCAATATGGCCCCCAGTGGCAACAACCAATCAGATAAAAGGACACAAAAGTCCCAACACAACCTGTTTTTTTGTTTCTGCACGGCTCCGAGTGCTGTTCATGTTCCTGTTATTCAGGTGAGTTGGGGGCGGCGGTCCTGCTTTAGCGGACTCTTGAGCCCCGTTCTGAGGGGGGGTGCTGGTTTTCATATGTGTATGTTTTTCCTCCCCCTTGGTTGGCACTTTCGGCATTTTCCCCTGTCCTGCTCTGGCGGACGCGGGGTTTTGCCGTGCCTGTCTTTGTTGTTTCTGCTGCCGAGTCCTGCCTTAGCGGACTCGGCGTCTATTAATTACTTCCAGCGTGTTTGTTTTCTTTCATGTTGCAGAGTCCTGCTTTAGCGGACTCTGCGTGTTTTCTGCTCACTCGCGGTTACCTCCCGCTTGCAATTATACGACCGCGTCCTGCTTTAGCGGACTCGGCGTGTTTATGATTTTTTAATTACGGCCGGGGGGGAGCTGAGTTCACTTATGCGACCGAGTCCTGCTTAGCGGCCTCGGCGTATTTTATTGGTTTTTCTTCCCTCCCTGTCGCGCTGGTGGGTCGCGTACGGGTTCAGTTCCTCCCGCATGCCTCTCTCATTATGTGTGCTACAGAGTCCTGCTTTAGCGGACTCGGCGTACCTTGATTCTTTCCGGCCTCCCTGTTTGCACGCGGGTTCCCTCTCCCTTGCTGCTTCATGGAGAGGCATGGCTTCATGCTGTCGTCTGTAGGGGTCGGCGCATGGTATGCTGCGCTTCTTCTAGGGCTCGTGCTGTGACGTGTTTGCATCGGGGCGTGCCAATCCCGGCCTGGGGCATTTTTTTTTCTCTGGTTTCCATGGTGATGGTATGCTTTTTGAGTGCTCCTGCTTGCCGTAGTGGTGTTGCAGGTCATTCTTTGTTTGGCAACTGTGGAGGCTGATGCTGTGTTGGATTCTGCGGCCAAGGAGGATTCTTCAGTTCTTCTGGTTCTCAGGACGCAATACCTTCCCTTGCGTTGATTCAACAGATGATTAATGATGCTGTGGCGGCTGCCTTGCATGCCAAGGACTCTGTTCCTCCTTCTAAGAAAGCCAGATGTGATCCTGGTCCTTCCCAGGAATCAGACGGGGAGGAGGATGTGGACCTTAAGGGTCGCTTTGTGCAGGGGTCGGATCGTAAGGATGTTCTTCACCACATCCGTTCCAACCTGCTGTTTCCCGAGTCCGAGGTGAATGTGGAGGACGCTGATTTCTTTGCGCAGTATCAGAGGAAGGAGCCCGAGTCATTGCCTCTCCACTCCTCTATTTTACATGTGTTGGAGACGGAATGGAAGGATGTGGATAGGAGTAACTTTCCCAGGTTTCTGGCCAAACGATATCCGTTGCAGGACTTTACAGCTAAGTTTCCTGCCTCTGTGAAAGTGGATTCTTTGATGGCGGGCATGTCCTCTCAGGGGACTATTATTTCAGAGGATGCTTCCCCGGCTGATCCGGTTGATAAAAAGGTGGATGCTGCGGTGAAACGCACTTTTTCCGCTGCCAATTTTTCCATTAGAGCTGCTGCCTATTCCTCCTATGCCATCCAATCTTTGCTTAAAGATTTTCAATCCTTGGCTGAGTTGTTGGACCAGGGCGAGGACATTTCCCCCACGCTCGCTCTGATGGAACAGCAGGTTCGTCTGCTTTCTGACATCTCCTTTGATTCTTTGGGGGCGGCGGCTTCTGCTGCGGGTTCTTCTGTGGCTGCTCGCCGCCAGTTGTGGCTCCGATCATGGAAAGCTGATTCTGCGCAGAAGGGTTTGCTCATGAAGATCCCTTTTTCTGGTGTGAAGTTGTTTGGTGCCCCCTTAGAGGATATGGTCAAGAAGTCTGCAGAGGATCGTAAACTGCTGGCTCCAGAGAGGGCTGGGCGTTCCCGCTTTTTTGGGGCTCGTAGGGCCTTTGGTCCTGCCTGTCAGGGGCGGGCTCCTCAGCCCTTTCGTGGAAGGGGGCGTGGCCGAGGTGCTCCTTCCTTTGGCAAGTCCTGGTTCAATTACAAGTCTTCTTCCTCTTCTGCCCCCTCCAAGTCATGACTGGATTGCTCCAGGAGTGGGTCCTGTGGGGGGTCGGCTGTCTCTCTTTCTGGACGCTTGGAACCATACTGTTTCAGATCAATGGGTTCTTCAGGTGGTGTCGGAAGGTTTTTCCCTTGGGTTCGTCCGGACTCCCCCAGACTGTTTTCGGGTCACTCCTTGCCCCAGGGACTCTCTGACGATGATGGCTCTGTTGGAAGGCGTCCGTTGTCTGGTGGCCAAGGGCGCTGTCATTCCGGTTCCCGTGGATCAGCAGGGGATGGGTGTGTACTTTATTCTCTTCCTGGTGGAAAAGCGCACCGGGGACCTCAGACCTGTTTTGGATCTAAAGTGGTTAAATTGGTTCATTCCTCCCATGAAGTTCAAGATGGTCTCCTTACAGGTGATCCTTCCTCTGATCAGTTAGGGGGATTTTCTGGCCTCCATCGACCTGCAGGATGCTTATCTCCATGTGCCGGTACATCTGAACTCTCAGAAGTTTCTCCGGTTCTGTTTTCTGGGTCAACATTTTCAGTTCCAGGTATTGCCCTTTGGCCTGTGTTCTTCGCCACAGGTCTTTACTAAGGTTCTGGCCCCACTGATGGGTCATTTACATGGGCGGGGTATTAAGATCTTTCCGTACCTGGATGATTTGTTGATTTCTGCTTCTTCTCTTTCTAAGGCGGAGCTCCACGTCCAGGAAGTTTGCCGGGTACTGGAGGGTCACAGCTTTCTAGTGAATCGGAAGAAGTCCTGCCTGGTTCCTTCTCAGGATCTGACGTACTTTGGAGCTCAATTCATGACTCAGTTGGGGTTGGTGTTCCTGCCTCCTGCAAGGAAATTGACTCTGATGTCTGCAGTTTGATCCCTGTTATCAGAGACTTGTCCTCCTGTGAGAATGTGGTTGAGGGTCCAGGGTCTCATGTCCGCCTCCTTGTTGGTGGTTCCGTGGGCTCGTCTTCACTTATATCCACCTGTCAACCACATTTTGTCTCATTGGCGCCCCTGTGGTCAGGATTTCAATCAGGGGGTTCCTATGACGGCCCGGGTGAGGGAGGATCTGGGTTGGTGGCTGGTCTACGTTCATCTGTCCCAGGGTGGTCTGTTTCTGATTGTCCCTTCTTGTGTGGTCACGACGGATGCCAGCGGGTTGAGCTGGGGGGCTACTCTGGGCGATGCAACGGTGCAGGGCGAATGGTCGCAGGATCTGATGGCCTGTTCATCAAATTACAGAGAACTGAAGGCGGTTCAGTTGGGTCTCTTGGCTTTCTCTACCCTGCTGGTGGGTCACCATGTTCAGGTCTGGACAAACAACCAGGTGGTCATGTCTTACATCAATCACCAGGGGGGATTGCAGAGTTCATTCCCTCAGTTGTCTCAGTCGCCAGATTTGTTCTTGCGCGGAATCGTATCTGGAGTCCATGTCGGCGGTTTATCTTCCGGGTCGGGAGAATGTCGTGGCAGACTGTCTGAGCCGGGTCTTTCCCTCCATGGGGTCTTTGCCTCTGACCCCGTTGATGTTCCGGACGTTGCAGAGGAGGTTTGAGTGTCCGGTGATGGACTTATTTGCGTCTCCGACCAATGCCAAAACATGTTGCTTCTGCACGATTACACCTTGTCCGGACGCATGGGGGGTGGATGCGATGTCCTTCCCTTGGCCAAGGGGCCTGTTGTATGCTTTCCCTCCGGTTCCCCTGATTCCGACAGTGTTGTTGAAGATCAAGAGGGAGGGAGCTTTTGTTCTTCTGGTTGGTGCCGTCGCCCTTGGTTTCCTCTCTTGTTGGAGTTGGCGGTGCGCCCGGGTTGGACGTTGCCGTTCGATCCGTTTCCTTTGATGGGCCCTCTGGTTCCTCTTCCTGTGTTCCGGTCTATGGGTCTGCAGGCTTGGCTCTTGAGAGGGAATCCCTGATCCATAGTGGTTGTGCTGTGGAGGTTGCTGGTCTTATACAACAGTCCAGGCGTCCCTCGACGTTGAAGTCTTACGCTAAACATTGGGACAACTTTGCTGGTTGGTGTCTTTGACGTGGTTGGTCTGTTGAGTCTTTGGATCCTGCTCGTGTGCTGGATTTTTTGAAGGAGGGTTTTGATTTGGGTTTGGCCCTTTCTACCCTCCGTGCTCAGTGGGCTGCCATTCGGGCCTTTCATGGGTTGCCTTTTGTGTCGGTGGAACCGTTGGTGGCTCGTCTTTTTAGGTCTCTTGCCTTTCAACCTCCCCGTCCAATCCTGTCTCCTCCCCCGTGGGACCTTCCATTGGTTTTGAGGGCATTGCAGTCGGTTCCTTTTGAGCCTTTGGATTCGGTAGAGTTAAACTTTTTGACTCTCAAGGTGGTATTTCTGGTTGCTATTGCTTCTGCCAGGCATGTTGGGGAGTTGGGTGCTTTCCTGCGGTCTGCTCCTTTTTTACGGTTTCTGGATAATAGGGTGGTTTTGCGTCCTCACCCTACTTTTGTTCCTAAGGTGGCCTCTTTCTTTCATCGTTCTGCTGAGGTGGTCCTCCCTGTCTTCTTTCCTGTCCCTTCGTCGCTGGAGGAGTCTCTGTTGCATCTGTTGGATGTTAAGCGTGCCTTGGTCATTTATTTGGACCGCACCTCTTCCTTTTGTAAGGTGGACAACTTGTTTGTCACTTTTGGTATGGCTAGGCAAGGGCAGAAACCGTCTCTTTCCACTCTCAGTAGGTGGATCAAGGAGGCTATTCTTTTGGCATATGATTCTTAGTCTGTGGTTCCATCTCATCCTATTAGGGGGCGTTCTACTCGTTTTGTTGCTGTTTCTTGGGCCGCCTTCAAGGGTGTTTCCATGGAGGATATTTGCAGGGCGGCCACTTGGTCTACACCTCATACCTTCATGTCTCATTACCGGCTTGAGGTTGGGGGCGGAGCTTCTGTGGCTTTTGCTTCTTCGGTCCTGGACTCTGTGGTTTCCTGAGATGTGTATCTCTCTCCGTTGTTGTCAATAAAATTTATTTTTATACTGCCTTCCTTGTTTGGGTTGTGTTCCTTCCATGAAGCTGTTATTGCTTTGGTATCGGCTCACTGTTAATTACTGTGGCAAGGAAGACTAGGACTCGGAGTAATGAAGATTACCGGTAAGTAACCGGGGCATTAGCAGCGGGCCCCCGGCTCTGCGTCGCACTCCCGGGGTTCTTTACGCGCACCACCGGTGTCTCCGATCTATCGGCATGCCTCTCCCATGGAAGCGTGGAGGCGATGGTTGCTGGGTGAGGCCAAGGAGATCGTGGGTAGGGAGGAGCTCCGTCGCCGCCCGCAATCCACCATAACCTAGAATGATAGGCATGTAATGAGTGATTTATGGCCGCCAATAAAGCACAGGGAGGGGCACATGATGTAAATCAATGTGTATTAAACTTCAGCCAATACTGCCAACTTACCAAGAGAAGTATGTGTATCATTAACTGGGAGTGGGTGTGCAGGAGTTTTAGCCCACACCCTGTCGTTCACATTCACTACAAACGACCCTCCAACCCACCAAAGACATGACAAGTAAACAGTGTGACATGTATCTCCATCTCAGGGTGGTAACAAAGAGCTGGCTGTTTTATGTGCAGATGGCGTGACACATTTAGACGCTATGCTGCATATGTAGGAGCTCTGCTTATTTTCCAACCGAGCAAGGAAACAAATTTGGCTAAATGGGGGATTTAAATGTGTTATTGTTTTGATCATGCCGGTTGATGCTGACAGTTGCAAATAAAGGGGCAGATTTACAAGCCCCTTGCGCCACTTTTGCGTCACTTTTAACATGGGAAAAGTGACGCAAAAGTGGCGCAAGGGTCTTGTAAATCTGCCCCAAAGTGTGAAAGAAAGTATATTTTGTATTACGTTTTTGGCACACTTTTATTGTTGTAAATGGTCCAACGCATCTGTTCTGTAGTCTGTGTGTTATGCTTTGCAATGTTAGCTGCCTTTTGTCAGAACTCCTACCCCTCATCCGATCCGTGCCTCTCTACTACTGACACTCTAAACCTAACGGCCCCTTCCAGGCTGAAACGGGGGGAAGCAACCCTCTTTGGTGGAGT
This sequence comes from Calotriton arnoldi, assembly GCA_963921515.1. Lineage (NCBI taxonomy): Eukaryota > Metazoa > Chordata > Amphibia > Caudata > Salamandridae > Calotriton > Calotriton arnoldi. Next base: position 932,057 of record CAWUFW010004561.1, on the reverse strand, counting down.
AACCTAGACAATTGAAGAGAAAATCTGAGGTAATCGAGAGTGGCCTTGGGCACCCTTGACAACGGCCTTAGAGTTGGGGAGTGAAGACCCACCAGGGAGACGGACCAATGGCAAAGATCCTAAGAGACACTGTAACCTTAGCGGAGGCCCTAAACAAACAGCATAGAGTGACTCGGCTAACCAACATGGCAAGCTCTGAGAAGCTGGAGCCTGGAGTGCTCTTGTGAGACCAGACCTGGGTGTGGCCTCGATAAATCCCTGTGCGGTCGACCGCATACCCGCCCTCATGGCGGTGACTGAAACTAAAGAACAGAAGGCACGCACGATAAAAGACCTCCTTGGGGCCACAAAGACAGCCTCGAAAACCCCTCAGTGGTGGTGAACCAGCCTTGCTCATTGGCGGGGAAAGCAAGAGATCTGGACTCCCCCGTGATGAGTGGTGACATTCAAAGGATGATGGCAACCTTCACGAAGGATATGATGCTATTGCAGAAGGACTTTGTGAAATCCGTGAGTCAACTTGCTCATGTGGTCCAGATATTGGACATGAGAGTGGACCACCTTGAGTTCATAGTGGTGGAAGGGACCCATGAGAGAGACAAAATGAGTGAGAGACTCGAGGAATTAGGAAAGAAACGCCTGGTGCTCACCAACAAAGTAAAAGATGGGGAAAACAGGTTGCACTGCAATAATATTTGCATTAGAGGCATCCCCGATTCAGATGCAAATCCGGATCTCCCCGACTATGTCCGACACCTATTTGGGAAACCTTCCTGCACATAAACAATCATTCCCTGCAGCACAGGCTCCCTTGTACTATGGCGCAAGGGTGTCTATGTTGGCGCTAGGCAGCTATTTTTAGTGCCAATGCTAGGGAAAATACATGGGTGCGCTGTATTGTTGTAAATATGGCGCATCCCTGCATTTTCGAAATGGTGGAGCAAGGCGCTGCAAAATTTTCTGCAGAGCAGCGCTCTGCCATTTCCTTGTAATTATGCCCCAATATGTTATCAGTACATCCGTTCCTCACTGAATACCTCGGAAATACCCTTCCCCACAACCCTGAAGAAATCCCTTGCCACCCATATACCCTTACCCACCCCTGAGTCCTAAAAACTCCCTTGCCACCCAAATACCCTTACTCATTGCCACTAAACCCTAAAAAGTCTCTTGCCACCCAACTGCATTTACCCATTGCGCTAAAAACCCTAAAAAGTCCCTTGCCACCCAAATACCCTTACCCACCCCTAAACCCTGAAAACGCCCTTTCGACCCATATACCCTTACCCACCCCAAGCCCAAAAAACTTGCTTGCCACCCAAATACCTTACCCACCCGTAAAATACACCCTTACCAACCTATACCCCAACCCACCCTTAAACCCTAAAAATACCCTTACCATGCTATACCTCTACCCACCTCTAAACCCTTAAATGTTTGTGTGTACCCCTTTCTCTGTCTCTCTCAATATATATATATATATATATTAACCTGAATGCAGTCTCCGGTTTTCTTCTGCAATTAAGTGGCTGGGAGTGCGTCCTTGAAGCATCAGGCTTACTTTGGATAACAAACATTTTTACACGGCTGCCTCGCCGTGAAGGATTGCACCATTTTTTACCTTCCATTACAGCTTGGAGAATGGGAAAGGCTGCACAGCACCGGGACTTTCTCACAGCTGCAAGCAGCCCAGTAAGGAAAAATTAAAACCGGAACATCATCCTGGGACCTACAAAGGTGTATTAATAATGTAAAGGACACTGACGAATTACTGGATGTGGCAAGGAGCCCACTGGGGGCAACAATGACCGGTGAAGACTACAAAGTCCAGCATGCTATGCAGAATGTAACGTGATGTGCGTGGCCCACTGGGGGCGAAAATATAAAAGCAGCATGCACGTCGGGATTTCCAAGCCATATCCTACAGTGACCCATAATGAAGGGGCCGTTGCCTTGAAACGCGTTGGGAAATAAAAGTAAATTAACCTGGAATGCAGTCTCCGGTTTTCTTCTGCAATTAAGTGGCTGGGAGTGCGTCCTTGAAGCATCAGGCTTACTTTGGATAACAAACATTTTTACACGGCTGCCTCGCCGTGAAGGATTGCACCATTTTTTACCTTCCATTACAGCTTGGAGAGTGGGAAAGGCTGCGCAGCACCGGGACTTTCTCACAGCTGCAAGCAGCCCAGTCAGGAAAAATTAAAACCGGAACATCATCCTGGGACCTACAAAGGTGTATTAATAATGTAAAGGACACTGACGAATTACTGGATGTGGCAAGGAGCCCACTGGGGGCAACAATGACCGGTGAAGACTACAAAGTCCAGCATGCTATGCAGAATGTAACGTGATGTGCGTGGCCCACTGGGGGCGAAAATATAAAAGCAGCATGCACGTCGGGATTTCCAAGCCATATCCTACAGTGACCCATAATGAAGGGGCCGTTGCCTTGAAACGCGTTGGGAAATAAAAGTAAATTAACCTGGAATGCAGTCTCCGGTTTTCTTCTGCAATTAAGTGGCTGGGAGTGCGTCCTTGAAGCATCAGGCTTACTTTGGATAACAAACATTTTTACACGGCTGCCTCGCCGTGAAGGATTGCACCATTTTTTACCTTCCATTACAGCTTGGAGAATGGGAAAGGCTGCGCAGCACCGGGACTTTCTCACAGCTGCAAGCAGCCCAGTCAGGAAAAATTAAAACCGGAACATCATCCTGGGACCTACAAAGGTGTATTAATAATGTAAAGGACACTGACGAATTACTGGATGTGGCAAGGAGCCCACTGGGGGCAACAATGACCGGTGAAGACTACAAAGTCCAGCATGCTATGCAGAATGTAACGTGATGTGCGTGGCCCACTGGGGGCGAAAATATAAAAGCAGCATGCACGTCGGGATTTCCAAGCCATATCCTACAGTGACCCATGATGAAGGGGCCGTTGCCTTGAAACGCGTTGGGAAATAAAAGTAAATTAACCTGGAATGCAGTCTCCGGTTTTCTTCTGCAATTAAGTGGCTGGGAGTGCGTCCTTGAAGCATCAGGCTTACTTTGGATAACAAACATTTTTACACGGCTGCCTCGCCGTGAAGGATTGCACCATTTTTTACCTTCTATTACAGCTTGGAGAGTGGGAAGGCTGCGCAGCACCGGGACTTTCTCACAGCTGCAAGCAGCCCAGTCAGGAAAAATTAAAACCGGAACATCATCCTGGGACCTACAAAGGTGTATTAATAATGTAAAGGACACTGACGAATTACTGGATGTGGCAAGGAGCCCACTGGGGGCAACAATGACCGGTGAACACTACAAAGTCCAGCATGCTATGCAGAATGTAACGTGATGTGCGTGGCCCACTGGGGGCGAAAATATAAAAGCAGCATGCACGTCGGGATTTCCAAGCCATATCCTACAGTGACCCATGATGAAGGGGCCGTTGCCTTGAAACGCGTTGGGAAATAAAAGTAAATTAACCTGGAATGCAGTCTCCGGTTTTCTTCTGCAATTAAGTGGCTGGGAGTGCGTCCTTGAAGCATCAGGCTTACTTTGGATAACAAACATTTTTACACGGCTGCCTCGCCGTGAAGGATTGCACCATTTTTTACCTTCCATTACAGCTTGGAGAGTGGGAAAGGCTGCGCAGCACCGGGACTTTCTCACAGCTGCAAGCAGCCCAGTCAGGAAAAATTAAAACCGGAACATCATCCTGGGACCTACAAAGGTGTATTAATAATGTAAAGGACACTGACGAATTACTGGATGTGGCAAGGAGCCCACTGGGGGCAACAATGACCGGTGAAGACTACAAAGTCCAGCATGCTATGCAGAATGTAACATGATGTGCGTGGCCCACTGGGGGCGAAAATATAAAAGCAGCATGCACGTCGGGATTTCCAAGCCATATCCTACAGTGACCCATGATGAAGGGGCCGTTGCCTTGAAACGCGTTGGGAAATAAAAGTAAATTAACCTGGAATGCAGTCTCCGGTTTTCTTCTGCAATTAAGTGGCTGGGAGTGCGTCCTTGAAGCATCAGGCTTACTTTGGATAACATATATATATATATATATATATATATATACCTTCATTGGCTAAGGATCCACCAACCATATGGCAGGACCGTTTTAATGACTGTGTTTGTTTTATTAACGGCTTTTCCGCACTGATGACGGCAAGAGCCAGAAACGCGTCTGCGGATGTTTTATAGCCGATACATACCCCGTGAGTGCACCGGACCTTGGGAGTATTATGAACTCCTTGTTTTTTGCTGTTTTTTAAGCGGTTCCCACCACCGCTCCCGGTTGCACCCGCTGCGAGTTCAGCAAGCCCCAGGTGGAACACTGCTTTGGATTCAATTTGGGCTGTCTGAACCGCCGCTTACGGACTCTGTTGACCTATTTAGGTCGTAGCTTATACAAAGCTAGAGTGTTTCACCATATGTGGGACACTCACAGTGTTTTCGTTTTTAATCCAGCGGCAGGCGAGGGAATGTACAGGCACAGTTATTATGGCTGCCAATTGATTTTTTTAGCGATGGGAGCGCCATAGAAATTGCATTAGGCAATAAATAATTAAGACAGTGACGCCCCATTGCTGCTCCTTCATTGGCTAAGGATCCACCAACCATATGGCAGGACCGTTTTAATGACTGTGTTTGTTTTATTAACGGCTTTTCCGCACTGATGACGGCAAGAGCCAGAAACGCGTCTGCGGATGTTTTATAGCCGATACATACCCCGTGAGTGCACCGGACCTTGGGAGTATTATGAACTCCTTGTTTTTTGCTGTTTTTAAGCGGTTCCCACCACCGCTCCCGGTTGCACCCGCTGCGAGTTCAGCAAGCCCCAGGTGGAACACTGCTTTGGATTCAATTTGGGCTGTCTGAACCGCCGCTTACGGACTCTGTTGACCTATTTAGGTCGTAGCTTATACAAAGCTAGAGTGTTTCACCATATGTGGGACACTCACAGTGTTTTCGTTTTTAATCCAGCGGCAGGCGAGGGAATGTACAGGCACAGTTATTACGGCTGCCAATTGATTTTTTAGCGATGGGAGCGCCATAGAAATTGCATTAGGCAATAAATAATTAAGACAGTGACGCCCCATTGCTGCTCCTTCATTGGCTAAGGATCCACCAACCATATGGCAGGACCGTTTTAATGACTGTGTTTGTTTTATTAACGGCTTTTCCGCACTGATGACGGCAAGAGCCAGAAACGCGTCTGCGGATGTTTTATAGCCGATACATACCCCGTGAGTGCACCGGACCTTGGGAGTATTATGAACTCCTTGTTTTTTGCTGTTTTTAAGCGGTTCCCACCACCGCTCCCGGTTGCACCCGCTGCGAGTTCAGCAAGCCCCAGGTGGAACACTGCTTTGGATTCAATTTGGGCTGTCTGAACCGCCGCTTACGGACTCTGTTGACCTATTTAGGTCGTAGCTTATACAAAGCTAGAGTGTTTCACCATATGTGGGACACTCACAGTGTTTTCGTTTTTAATCCAGCGGCAGGCGAGGGAATGTACAGGCACAGTTATTACGGCTGCCAATTGATTTTTTAGCGATGGGAGCGCCATAGAAATTGCATTAGGCAATAAATAATTAAGACAGTGACGCCCCATTGCTGCTCCTTCATTGGCTAAGGATCCACCAACCATATGGCAGGACCGTTTTAATGACTGTGTTTGTTTTATTAACGGCTTTTCCGCACTGATGACGGCAAGAGCCAGAAACGCGTCTGCGGATGTTTTATAGCCGATACATACCCCGTGAGTGCACCGGACCTTGGGAGTATTATGAACTCCTTGTTTTTTGCTGTTTTTAAGCGGTTCCCACCACCGCTCCCGGTTGCACCCGCTGCGAGTTCAGCAAGCCCCAGGTGGAACACTGCTTTGGATTCAATTTGGGCTGTCTGAACCGCCGCTTACGGACTCTGTTGACCTATTTAGGTCGTAGCTTATACAAAGCTAGAGTGTTTCACCATATGTGGGACACTCACAGTGTTTTCGTTTTTAATCCAGCGGCAGGCGAGGGAATGTACAGGCACAGTTATTACGGCTGCCAATTGATTTTTTTAGCGATGGGAGCGCCATAGAAATTGCATTAGGCAATAAATAATTAAGACAGTGACGCCCCATTGCTGCTTCTTCATTGGCTAAGGATCCACCAACCATATGGCAGGACCGTTTTAATGACTGTGTTTGTTTTATTAACTGCTTTTCCGCACTAATGACGGCAAGAGCCAGAAACGCGTCTGCGGATGTTTTATAGCCGATACATACCCCGTGAGTGCACCGGACCTTGGGAGTATTATGAACTCCTTGTTTTTTGCTGCTTTTTAAGCGGTTCCCACCACCGCTCCCGGTTGCACCCGCTGCGATTTCAGCAAGCCCCAGGTGGAACACTGCTTTGGATTCAATTTGGGCTGTCTGAACCGCCGCTTACGGACTCTGTTGACCTATTTAGGTCGTAGCTTATACAAAGCTAGAGTGTTTCACCATATGTGGGACACTCACAGTGTTTTCGTTTTAATCCAGCGGCAGGCGAGGGAATGTACAGGCACAGTTATTACAGCTGCCAATTAATTTTTTTAGCGATGGGAGCGCCATAGAAATTGCATTAGGCAATAAATAATTAAGACAGTGACGCCCCATTGCTGCTCCTTCATTGGCTAAGGATCCACCAACCATATGGCAGGACCGTTTTAATGACTGTGTTTGTTTTATTAACGGCTTTTCCGCACTGATGACGGCAAGAGCCAGAAACGCGTCTGCGGATGTTTTATAGCCGATACATACCCCGTGAGTGCACCGGACCTTGGGAGTATTATGAACTCCTTGTTTTTTGCTGTTTTTAAGCGGTTCCCACCACCGCTCCCGGTTGCACCCGCTGCGAGTTCAGCAAGCCCCATGTGGAACACTGCTTTGGATTCAATTTGGGCTGTCTGAACCGCCGCTTACGGACTCTGTTGACCTATTTAGGTCGTAGCTTATACAAAGCTAGAGTGTTTCACCATATGTGGGACACTCACAGTGTTTTCGTTTTTAATCCAGCGGCAGGCGAGGGAATGTACAGGCACAGTTATTACGGCTGCCAATTGATTTTTTTAGCGATGGGAGCGCCATAGAAATTGCATTAGGCAATAAATAATTAAGACAGTGACGCCCCATTGCTGCTCCTTCATTGGCTAAGGATCCACCAACCATATGGCAGGACCGTTTTAATGACTGTGTTTGTTTTATTAACGGCTTTTCCGCACTGATGACGGCAAGAGCCAGAAACGCGTCTGCGGATGTTTTATAGCCGATACATACCCCGTGAGTGCACCGGACCTTGGGAGTATTATGAACTCCTTGTTTTTTGCTGTTTTTTAATCGGTTCCCACCACCGCTCCCGGTTGCACCCGCTGCGAGTTCAGCAAGCCCCAGGTGGAACACTGCTTTAGATATATATATATATATATATTTTTTTTTTCTCTCTATGTATATATATATATATATATATATATATATATATATATATATATATATATATATATATATATATATATAGAGAGAGAAACTATTTAAGATAAATGCATGTGTGTGTGCAGATAGATTGATAGTTAGATAGATAGATAGATAGATAGATAGATAGATAGATAGATAGATAGATAGATAGATAGATAGATAGATAGATAGATAGATAGATAGAGATTTACCAAATAGTTTTTCCATGCTGGCTAATGTTATGCATGGAAAATGTCCCAAAAATGCATACATGATAAATGCATACATTATATAATACTAATTAAATTAATACTCAGGTATTTAAAAACAATACCTGAATATCAACACACCCAATCAATGAATCAAGGACTTTTTTTTTTGTGAAGAGTGGCAGGTATGTTAAATTATTGTCATGTGTTTTCACTGCTGGGTGTTTCACATCTTCTGAGGAAATAAAACAAAAGGAAAGTGGTTGCTCAGCTGTTCTTGATTTTCGATTGCCCTGTACACGGCTCTTTGCCTCGGCCCAGAAGAAAAAACAAGCATTTGCAATGCAATAGGTCTCGCATTACTGATAGTTTGAGGTATTGGCGATGCAAATAATAATGCAACGCCAATAGCTCATACTTTCAGTAATGCGAGACCTAGTGAATTGCAAATGGTTTTGTAGTGAGCCAGGAACCAGCAATGTATGTCTCAGTGCAGTACCGCAAGCTGCTCCTAGAGCTCCCTAGTGAGCAAGGCAGCAGCACTGCAAGTCTAGGTGCAGTACCGCAAGCTGCTCCTAGAGGTCCCTAGTGAGCAATGCACCAGCACTGCTTTTCTAGGTGCAGTACCGCAAGCTGCTCCTAGAGGTCCCCAGTGAGCATCATAAACTTTGAAGATATGGTAAATCCACTCTACCCATAATGCATTGCATGCAAGACAGTACCACGAGTACATTCAAATAGCTATTAATTCCAGATTAGGTTGTACTCTATGTGGAGCTGATGAAGGGAAAATTATAGAAGGTCTAATATAAATATGAGATGTGGTAGGTGCAGTACCACAAGCTGCTCCTAGAGGTCCCTAGTGAGCAGCATAAACTTTGAAGATATGGTAAAATCACCCTACCCATAATGCATTGCATGCAAGACAGTACCCTGAGTACATTCAAATAGCTATGTCCATATGTACAATTAGTAGCTTTGAAATGTGATTAATTCCGGATTAGGTTGTACTCTATGTGGAGCTGAAGAAGGGAAATTTATAGAAGGTATAATATAAATCTGAGATGTGGTAGGTGCAGGTCCACAAGCTGCACCTAGAGGTCCTTAGTGAGCAAGGCACCAGCACTGCTTGTCTAGGTGCAATCCCCCCAGCTGCTCCTAGAGGTCCTTAGTGAGCATCATAAACTTTGAAAATATGGTAAATCCACTCTACCCACAATGCATTGCATGCAAGACAGTATCCCCAGTACATTCAAATAGCTATGTCCATATATACAATTAGTAGCTTTGAAATGTGACAAAACAATTATTATATTAATTCCGGATCAGGTTGTACTCTATGTGGATCTGATGAAGGGAAATTTATAGAAGGTCTAATATAAATGTGAGATGTGGTTGGTGCAATCCTCCAAGCTGCTCCTAGAGGTCGATTGCATACTCGTCCTCATGGCAGCGACTCACACTAAAGAACAGAAGGCGCGCACGATAAAAGACGTCCTTGGGGCCACAAAGACATCTGCGAAAACCCCTCAGTGGCAGCAAACCAGTCTTGCTCATTGGCGGGGAAAGCAAGAGATCTGGACTCCCCCGTAATTAGCGTTGACATTCAAAGGATGAAGGCAACCTTCACGAAGGAGATGATGCTATTGCAACAGGACTTTGTGAAATCCTTGAGTTAATTTGATCATGAGAGATTGTACATGAGAGTGGACCACCTTGAGCTCATAGTGGTGGAGGGGGCCCATGAGACAGACAAAATGAGGGAGGGGCGTGGCTTGGCCAGCAATGGAGTCGGACGTGCAGCTGTAGAGCTCCGTCATCGGCTCCCTTCTATGGTCGCATTAATCCGTATGTGCCTGGGCTGAAGGGGCCGCCGCCAGCTGAGATTGCTCCAGAGGTGGTCCTGACGACCCGGTGAAAAAACGGGAGGACGGTTGCTGAGAAACACCGAAGCCGACCTCCCTGCCGGCGCTTCTGCCGAGAGTGCTGCCAGAACCCTGAACTTACCGATGAGACCTTGATTTGCTAACGAGCAGTGGGAACACTGGTGCTTAGGAACTGATCCGCCCTCCTTTCTGGCCGCCGCGTTGGATACAAAAAAAGGCGCCGGACCCCGTGGCCCGCCTGAGACCGGCGACTGCCCCACCCCTGAACCGGGGTAGGTGTATTGGAGCCCCTCATCGCGATTATTCTGCCCCGTTTGTGGCCGAGAAGTAACATCTCTGCGGACCTGCACGGTGGTGGCACGCGACCTGCCCGTGCTAGTGCATGCGGCCTGTGGCGCCGCGACCTGGTCGCTTTCCCGAGTGTTGACTGGACAGCGGAAATTCGATCTATCGGAGTAGCTTGAGATACCACATCCATTGAAACGAGAAGGGTGTGAAGAGTTATTCAAGGAGGTTCAGGGTGTCCTATGTCGGCGACACCCTGTTATTGGGTGCCCTGATTTGTGTGATTCGCCACGCTGTGTGCCTTTCTCCCAGGAGTCCTTCTGAGTCATTCTGATTGGGATGCCACAGATGCCGCTGACTGGCGACTAGACACACATCAAAATCCACCACACCTGGTACGCCCTGCCTCCCAAGATTGCAGCACCGGGCTCCGAGGTAGTGGGGCCCACCTGACCACCTCCATATCGATATTTCGCGGCGCGGTTACGAGCGGCACTGGTGAGATGCATTTGCCCTGTCTGCTCAATCCTGGTTCTTCGTTTGCCGTGGAGGATAGGTGTGGATCCCGGGAACTGCTTTAAAGGCGCCTGAGGGGCGATACACCCAGCTTGGCGTTTGCTGTCTGTTGCTCCATGTCATGAGGGGGTCGAACAAAGACTGGCACTGGGGGTGTGACGGGCCCTCACCCACAAACCCGGGCGCAGACGGATAGGATGACAGAGGCGGAGACGGTAGACCCCATGGCGCATAAGCTTGACGCAGTGCTGGCGGCAGTCGAGAAGCTCGGTGAAACGATGAATCAAATCCGCACCTCTTTAGAAGGCAAAATAGACAAAGTGGCACTTGATTTTACGCTGCTACACGCGGATCATCGGAAACTCGCAGACCGTGCTGCTGCCACTGTAGGGGAAATTGCGGAGGTTTCGCCGCAAGTGTCCACGGCTGAGAAGAACATTCGTGATTTATTAAACCGAGTGGAGTTCCTGGAAGATAGAGCGGAGGATGCTGAAGGCAGGGCCCGCCGCAACAATGTACGCGTTGTGGGCCTTCCAGAGGGAGTGGAGGGGAGAAACGCAGTACATTATGCAGAAGACTGGATCCGTTCGCTGCTATCGGGAGAGGTCCTGCCTCCACACTTTGTTGTTGAAAGAGCGCATAGGGTACCTGCCAAACCCCCGCCTCCGGGCTCGAACCCAAGGCCGTTCTTGATCCGCTTATTAAATTACAGGGACAGAGACGCTATTCTCCAAGAGACTCAAAAATTGCGGGACATACAAGTGGACAATCACAAAGTTATGATTAGGCCTGGGCAAAGCACTACGCTACGCTCGCGAAGTTTGCGTAGTTTGCGCAACTTCGCACTACGCGATTTGCACGTAGCACAGTGCGAACACGCGTAGCGCAGCGAAGCGTAGTGCAGCGGTCATTTTTTGCTTGCTCGCGGTCCTCAACGTCAAGTTGGCGACCGCGAGCAAGCAAAATGACATCCCGGCGAGACTTTTTCCTCGTTCGCGATCAGCAACATCATGTCCAATCTCTCATGATCAAATTAACTCAAGGATTTCACAAAGTCCTGTTGCAATAGCATCATCTCCTTCGTGAAGGTTGCCTTCATCCTTTGAATGTCAACGCTAATTACGGGGGAGTCCAGATCTCTTGCTTTCCCCGCCAATGAGCAAGACTGGTTTGCTGCCACTGAGGGGTTTTCGCAGATGTCTTTGTGGCCCCAAGGACGTCTTTTATCGTGCGCGCCTTCTGTTCTTTAGTGTGAGTCGCTGCCATGAGGACGAGTATGAGGAGCATGCGCGACTGTTAGAGCGACTGAGATGCCTCAACTACGCTGCTCACTCGGCGAGAGCTCACAATATGGGTGACAAAGCAGGCAAACTGCTCACATGGCTCATCCGTCAGAATGAGTCGTCGACGCCAATAGCATCGGTGAGAAAGGTTAACGGGGAAATCGCACATATACGCAGCAAGATATTCATGGTGCGTTTGTAACACATTATCAGGATTTATATAAATCGCCTGTGCAAGCTACACCCCTAGAGATACAGACATACCTGGAAGACCTAGATCTGCCGCGGCCTACGCGCGCACAAAGCGAAGAGTTGAACACCCCTCTTCACTCGGAGGAAATTCAAGGCAGTATTTTTTCACTGTCCAATGGGAAGTCGCCAGGACCGGATGTCCTACCGACTGAATTTTATAAGGCATATACACACATCTTGGTGCCGCAGTTGCTAAAAGTATACGAAACTGTGCTTGATGACTCTACTCTCACCACCACGCAAAATGAGGCTCTGTTGGTCTCCCTCCTTAAACCTGATAAAAATCCCGACCTCTTAGGCTCCTATCGCCTGCTTGCGCTCCTCAACACAGATTATAAAATCTTTGCATCGCTCCTAGCCAGGCGTCTCTCACCTCTAGTGAAAACGTTGGTACACCCCGATCAGAATGGTTTTGTTCCAGCACGGTGCACTTCCCTCAATATACGCAGGCTTTTCAGAGTGCAACAGTACTCTACGTATAGTTGGCCCCGGTCGGGCTGCCTAGTACTGGACCTGGAGAAGGCCTTTGATTCATTGGAATGGCCCTATTTGGAGTCTGTGCTGGGTAAATACGAACTAGGGGAACACTATTTAAATATGGTTCGTTTATTGTATCGACGGCCCACTGTCCGGGTTCGTACCGGTAGGATAATCTCGGATTGCATTAGAGTGAGACGGGGGACACGTCAAGGCTGCCCATTATCTCCGTTATTGTTCTCCCTGGCTATGGAGCCTTTAGCAATGTTGCTCCGGAGAGATGGCGAGGAGTGGGGGATACGGTTGGGAGATGGGCTACACGCCGTTTCCCTGTACGCAGACCATTTGTTGTTTTATGTTCGAGATGTTACTGCCATCCGGACGTCCATTGCAGATATACTCAAAACCTTTGAGGGGAAGTCAGGGCTCCGGATTAATTGGGCCAAATCAGGGATCTATTCATTTAACACCGATACAATAGAGGAAGATGTGCTCCTGAATGGCACGCCCCTTACATGGTATCCCACCACATTCAGATATCTTGGCATTTTTATATATCGATCGCCTGATGACTTATTAGAGGGTAACCTGATGAGAGCGATCTCGGCCATACGAGCTCAAATACAATTTTGGAAAACACTTCCGCTAAATGTAATGAGCTGCATCACCTTGCTGAAAATGATCGTACTTCCCAAACTGTTATATTATTTCTCAAACCTCCCCCTTTATATCCTACCTAAGCTATTCCGAGACCTGGAACGACTATTCCGGGACTTAATATGGAACAAGGGGAGACCGCGTGTCGCTTTGTGGAAAATGTACGCTCCCACTAGCCAGGGTGGGCTGTCCGTCCCCAACATGGAATTGTATTATTTAGCTGCCCAGCTCCAATGGGCGACGAAATGGCTGGATTACAGGTGTCTGGAAGACACAGCGACTATGCACCAGCCTTGGACCCACTCTCGAATTTGTCATTTGTTTCATCCCGTCGCCAAACTTCCGCGACCACCACAATTGCACTTGGGATTAGCTCATAAGTGTTACAAAAGAAGTTTGTATCTTACCCGCACGACACTTCCATACGCCCCGATTTTACCACTGATGGGGACACCAAGGGGTAGACTGGGCACCTCGGAGGCAGCCCTGGCGACCTGGCATGCGGTGGAGCTAGACACTTTGGGCGATTTATATAGAGACGGCGCATTATTAACATTTGAGACGCTGGTCGGAGACGCTGAGTTGCCAGCGGGTCAATTCCTTTTACACACCTCCATCCTGAAGGCTTTGTCAGCCGCCTGGGGGGATCTGACAACTGAGCCACCGGCGCACCTATTAGTACAATATTTACATGTGATGGGAGCGGGGTCGCATGTGGTGCATTGGCTGGTGGGGGCGTTGCTTACACATACGTTGAAGCCGATGCAACGGCTCCGAGTAAGATGGGAGGCAGATCGAGGCCAGCCTTGGACTGATAAGGAGTGGGACGCCATATTAGCGGGCGCTAGGAACATACCAAGGAACTCTAGGTTCAAGCTTATACAAACATATATCATACAGAGGGCATACCTTTCGCCAGACATGATAAATAGATATTTCCGCACCGCCACTTCTGCATGTCCACGCTGCCAGTATCCTGATGCAGACCTGCTTCATATGCTGTGGGCTTGCGCATCCCTTCAGCATTACTGGCAAGAAATAGTTACAGTCCTAGCTTCATGCACAGACACGCCGCTGCCGTTGTCATGGGAAGTTTGCCTTCTAGGGCTCTATACCAGATCCAAAAAAACTAAAGTCACCTCGAGGTTCCGAGATTTGGGTCTAATTACTGCAAAACGTCTCATAACTAAAAAGTGGAAAAATGCAGACCCTCCAGAGACACTTAGTTGGAAGCGTTCACTCACAATATTGCCACAGGCGGAAAGTACGGCACTACATAGAGAGGAGACAGCGGGACTTCGCAAATATCCCATTGCGCAAAGCTGGGACGCATTACTCACTGCCCTACGCACCGACAACCCAATTGAAGTAGATAATACCCTGACTGTTGATCTGTGATAAACACACTAGTCCCTCACTACTCAGCCAAATGGAGTTAATACACTTCAGAACACACAGAGCAGAACGCTGCTGCACCCCCTGGTCTGCTGTGGATAGTCACTCACACCTCATCCATCCTCAGGCATAGAGGTCCTCTTTGCTGGTAGGCTATTATGCTTCGTTATGCGCACTGTTTCAACCTCCAACTAGACATATTGTTCTGTGGAAATGTACCGACAATGCACCTTCGTACCCAGTCATGTAAAATCGATTTTGTTTGTATTTTATAGATGGCAGATTTTCATTTTATGTTATAAGTTTCAGATTGAGTTGTATATTTCAGAAAATGGGTCTTATTGGTACTCATCAGTGACTATTACTTGCGTTCTATCATCATGTAATTTCTTTTCTCTATCATGCAGTAAATTGATGATCAGGCCCGAATGGCAAGTTTCGTATGTATATGGTATATAAACACAAGATCCTGTCATAACAGTTCAGGTTGGATGTGTTATGAGTAAGATGCGGATAGTAATGATTCCAATTTATAAATCATGATGTAAGCAAAACTGTGGGCAATGGCATGCAGGGACTCTAGAACATATGCTTATTTAAGATATAAGTATCTGTAATGGAGAATAGCACGCTAGTGTCGATCATATGCTGTTGCACTGGGTAATGCTATTCTATATATTTGCTCTGTATTTTTGTTATGAAAATCTGATTATTTTGTACGAAACCGTGATGATAGTAAGTTAAAATCAGAAAATACCAATAAAGATATTTAAACAAAAGAATGAGACAGACAAAATGAGTGTTAGACTCGAGGAATTAGGAAAGAAATCCGAGGTGCTCGCCGACAAAGTAGAAGATGGGGAAAACAGGTTGTACCACAATAATATTTGCATTAGAGGCATCCCCTATTCAGATGCAAATCTGGATCTCCCCGACTATGTCCGAGACCTATTTGGGAAACCTACCTGCACATGAACAACCATTCCCTGCAACACAGGCTCCCTTGCACTATGGCACAAGGGTGTCTATGTTGGCGCTAAGCAGCTATTTTTAGCTCCAGTGCTAGGGAAAACATGGGTGCGCTGTATTGTTGTAAATACGGTGCATCCTTGCATTTTGGAAATGGCTGAGCACAGCGCTGCAAACTTGTCTGCAGTGCAGCGCTCCGCCATTTCCTTGTAATTATGCCCGAATGTTATCAGTACATCCGTTCCTCACTGACTCCCTCGGAAATATGTGGATGTATTTCATTACCACGCCCTGGTTTTACTACGCGCGTCTTTACTCTGTAGAATTTACCATGCATACCATTAACATGCTTTAACATTTGCACACATTAAAAATACACTTGCCACGCAAATGACTAGCATGCACACTGTCACCACGCATTTCATTATTAGGGTTATTTAATATTACTTTTGTGATCGGACGTGCTAACCAGTACCGGAGTTTCACTGGCAGAGTAACACTGCCACCTACTGGACATCTGAAGTTTCAAAACAGCAAAGTTAAAAATATTAACAACAACAATATTACTGTTAAGTAAAATTAATTATTAACAGTAATTGTCTGTAGAATATTTTTTTAGAGAACATTCATTTTGTCTGAAGAAGGGGCACCTTGTTTGGTGTCAATCTCAACGGCAGGTTATTGACTAAATTTGCTCAACAAATCTGAAGTACTCCTTACTCTCCGAGTTGTGTGTTGTTGTTTTTTTTCTTTATGTTATCTGTATTATTTTTCCCAACATGTCCCTAATGCTTAATAAGTGAAGTGGTGAATACGCCATTGAAGCACAGAAGAGAGGTAGAGCTTAATTCCCTGGATCAGTGCTCTTGAAGTTACTGTGTCACACATTAATCTGTCCCTTGCCACCTAAATACCCTTACCCACCCCTAAGCCCTAAAAACTCCCTTGCCACCCAAATACCCTTCCCCACAACACATAAACCCGAAAAAATCCCTTGCCAGCCATATACCCTTACCCATCCCTGAGCCCTAAAAACTCCCTTGCCACCCAAATACCCTTACTCATTGCCACTAAACCCTAAAAAGTCTCTTTCCACCCAAATGCATTTACCCATTGCCCCTAAACCCTAAAAAGTCCCTTGCCACCCAAATACCCTTACCCACCCCATAAAAGTCAGTTGCGACCCAAATACCCTTACCCACCCCTAAACCCTGAAAACTCCCTTTCGACCCATATACCCTTACCCACTCCAAACTCAAAAAACTTGCTTGCCACCCAAATACCCTTACCCACCCCTAAAATACACCCATAACAACCTATACCCTCACCCACCCTTAAACCCTAAAAATACCCTTACCATACTATACCTCTACCCACCTCTAAACCCTTAAATGTGTGTACCTTTTCCTCTGTCTCTATCTCTGTCTCTCTGTCTTTCTCTCTCAATCTATATTTTATATATATTCATATATATATTTTTTTCTCTCTCTATGTATATATATATATATATAGAGAGAGAAACTATTTAAGATAAATGTATGTGTGTGTGTAGATAGATAGATAGATAGATAGATGGATAGATAGATAGATAGATAGATAGATAGATAGATAGATATTTACATTTATCTTACATAGTTTTTCCATGCTGGATAATGTTATGCATGGAAAATGTCCCAAGATATGCATACATGATAAATGCATGCATTATATAATACTAATTAAATTAATACTCAGGTATTTAAAAATAATACCTGAATATCAACACACCCAATCAATGAATCAAGGATTTCTTTTTTAAGAGTGACAGGTATGTTATATTATTGTCATGTGTTTTCACTGTTGCGTGTTTCACATCTTCTGAGGGAATAAAACAAAAGGAAAGTGGTTGCTCAGCTGTTCTTGGTTTTCGATTGCCATGTACCCAGCTCTTTCCCTCGTCCCAGAAGGAAAAACAAGCATTTGCAATGCAATAGGCCTCGCATTACTGATAGTTTGAGGTATTGGTGTTGCAAATAATAATGCAACACCAATAGCTCATACTTTCAGTAATGCGAGACCTAGTGCATTGCAAATGATTGCATAGTGAGCCAGGAACCAGCATTGTATGTCTCAGTGCAGTATTGCAATCTGCTCCTAGAGCTCCCTAGTGAGCAAGGCACCAGCACTGCATGTCTAGGTGCAGTACCACAAGCTGCTCCTATAGGTCCCTAGTGAGCAAGGCACCAGCACTGCTTTTCTAGGTGCAGTACCGCAAGCTGCTCCTATAGGTCCCTAGTGAGCATCATAAACTTTGAAGATATGGTAAATCCACTCTACCCATAATGCATTGCATGCAAGACAGTACCACGAGTACATTCAAATAGCTATTAATTCCGGATTAGGTTGTACTCTATGTGGAGCTGATGAAGGGAAATTTATAGAAGGTCTAATATAAATGTGAGATGTATATAGGTGCAGTACCACAAGCTGCTCCTAGAGGTCCCTAGTGAGCATCATAAACTTTGAAGCTATGTTAAATCCACCCTACCCACAATGCATTGCATGCAAGCCAGTACCCCGAGTACATTCAAATAGCTATGCCCATATATACAATTAGTAGCTTTGAAATGTGACAAAACAATTATTATATTCATACCGGATTTGGTTGTACTCTGTGTGGAGCTGATGAAGGGAAATTTATAGAAGATCTAATATAAATGTGAGATGTGGTAGGTGCAGTACCGCAAGCTGCTCCTAGAGGTCCCTAGTGAGCAAGGCACCAGCACTGCTTGTCTAAGTGCAATGCCCCAAGCTGCTCCTAGAGGTCCTTAGTGAGCATCATAAACTTTGAAGATATGGTAAATCCACCCTACCCACAATGCATTGCATGCAAGACAGTACCCCGAGTACATTCAAATAGCTATGTCCATATATACAATTAGTAGCTTTGAAATGTGACAAAACAATTATTATATTAGTTCCAGATTAGGTTGTACTGCTTGTGGAGCTGATGAAGGGAAATTTATAGAAGGTCTAATATAAATGTGAGATGTGGTAGGTGCAGTACCGCAAGCTGCTCCTAGAGGGCCCTAGTGAGCATCATAAACTAGGACCTCTACGAGCAGCTTGGGGTATTGCACCCTACCCATAAGGCATTGCATGCAAGACAGTACCCCGAGTACATTCAAAAATAAAAGTAATAAAATACAGTTTTCCATCTAGTATACAAACCTTTGCCACCTTACCAGAAGACAGAAACCACATGACATTGTCTGCCTTTCCGGCCATCAGTAAAGAGTGTCTTACTGAGTTGTTGGCCACAGTTAAAACAGGCACAATGAATAATATTGCTCCCCTCATGTTCAAAAAACAATTTACTCCTGTCTTCCTGACATGGCCATCTCCCTTCTCAACGTATTCCTTACCCAGGGCAAGGTCCCTCAGTCTCATAAGGAAGCATTCGTGCTCCCTCTTTAAAAAAAACCTGGCTATGACCCCACCATAGTAAAGAACTACAGACTGATCTCTTTGCTTCCTTATTTAACAAAACTTCTGGAGACCCATGTTGCTCAACATCCCTGCTATTTTTTGGAGGAGTCAGGCTTTCTTGACTCCCTTCAGTCTGGCTTTCGTCCTTTCCACTCTACAGAGACAGTCATCTTTCCTGTAATGGATGACATGAGGAAAGAAGCGGATAATGGTATCACTCAGGCTATTTCAGCAGCCTTTGACACGGTTGACCATGCTTTATTGACTGTCAGTACTTCAGGATTGCTGAGCATTGCCCTTGATTAGCTGGCCTCCTTTCTTAAAGACAGGGCTCTCTTCCCCCTTATCGTTCCACTTACATACAACTTAATTACAGCGTACCCTAGGGATCCTCATTGTCCCCCCATCTGTTCAATCTTTACATCCGTCCACTAATACATTCCCTTCAGGAGCAAAAGGTGAAAATATTCAACTATGCTGATGACATGCAGCTGATTTTTCACCACTGACAACACCACAGAATCCAAGGCATTTTTACCATGCTCTGTATTCAGGACTGGATGAATAGTTACCAGTTGAAGTTAAACTCCGACAAAGCAGGAGTTGTGGTCACAAAGAACAAACTGTCTCGATGGAATCCCTCCTTCTGGCCCCCAGATTTGAGTTCTTCTCCCACGCCCAAGAAAGCTATGAAAAGCCTTGGGATTCTCAGTGATGAGGATCTATCCCTGAATCATCAGATAGTAGCTGTATCTTCCTCCTGCTTTCTCCAACTTTGGAGGATAAGGAAAATTAGGAGATGCTTCGCTGTGGAAGCTGTCATCCAAATTCTCATTGCCCTAGTGATATCTCGGATTGATTATGCCAACGTGCTCTATTTGGGACTCACTACCGGGTTAAACAACAAACTGCAATTAATTCAAAATTAGGCAGCCTGGCTGGTGTTTTGTCAGCCACGACACTGTCACATTACACCATTGATGAAAAAGCTTCACTAGCTCCCAGTAGCACAGAAGACCGTTTTCAAAACAGCCTGCATTATTTTTAAAGCTCTCCATGGCAAAAGTCAGTCCTTTGTGTCCTCCAGAATTCAGCACTACACCCCCAATTGCCATCTTAGATCTGCCCACCACAATCTACTTAATGTCTCAAGAAGTAAAAGGAAAAGGCCAGGAGGGTTTAGATTCTCCGTATTGGCTCCCTACACCTAGAACACTCTCCCTCTTGAAATTAGGTCATTCAACTATGTAGGTTTTAAAAAACTCTTAAAAACCTGGCTGTTTGTTCAAGCTTATGTTTAACCAGGATGCTAGTCACTGTCCTTTTCCTACCTTAGCGCCAAGAGACCTTATGGTGAATGTGCACTCTACAAGTTTTCTATAACATAACATGCTAGTTGATGTTGCAGCGGCGGCTCCTTCGCTAAGGTGTGTAAAAGAAAAAAGAAAATGATAATAACACAACATTAATAATGTTACGTTATTATCATTTTATTTTTATTATGGAGCCAGGTTAGGGCGGGGCTGGGCTATGTGACGTCAGACCATTGCAAAACAATGGGGGAACCCAAAATTCCGCTGGACCTGGGTCAGGTAAATTACAAAAGCAAGATTGGTCCAAACGGAATCTCTTAAACATTAAACATCTATAGCACCTAGAATAAATGATTCTTCAGAAAAGTTTAGAAAATCAATTTCTCAAGTTTATGTTTTTTCTACCAAAAAATAAATTTGTACATCTTGCTTATAATAGAAAGGTGCTCCAAAGGAAGTGGATAGAAGCAAGTGCTCAGAGGAGTGCTTGTGGAAGGTTGGGAATGAAAGAAACAGTACAATGAAATTACAATCTTTACAATGAATGAAAGAAAAACCTATATTAATCTGGCGTAATCCACCAACAGACGATACAGTAAACAAATTGCCATTATCTAAGGGTGGATGAAACTAGAGTACAGGTTGATGTGAAAAGTCGACGTTTCGAACCCAATGCGGATGGAAGGACCGATAATTCCTCAAGGAGGGGTCTTCATCAGGACAAAGGGAGCAACCTTGCCCACTGTAGCCAAAACAGCTGGGACGGGAAACAATGGTCCACAAGGCTCACGGTCAGAAGAATGATGGACGCAAACAGCCTCTCAGTGGTCCATCATGTTTAAGGGACTTCAGAGCAGGGAGGAGGAGTGTTGTACAGCCAGGTGGAGAACTGACACAGGCTCCAAGTCCCTGTCTGAGCATTGAATTAGGGTGCCCAGACCAATCCCAGCGCTTCTCTCATGCTGGGAGTAGTATTCCCAGCATGAGAGAAGCACTGGGATTGGCACCTGGGAGCCTGCACAGTGTGCACCAGCTGCGGAGACAAGGATCGGGAGAGAGGAGAGAGGTGACGGCGGTTGTCGCCGGAGCGGCAAGTAAGTACAAATGTATTTATTTTTTATTATGTTTTCTTGTTTGTATTCCCCCTCCCCTACCTACCACACCACTTTGCAATGCTTGCAGCCTCTACTGTGTGGCGCAACTCTAGTATTCATGACTCCACCCCTGGCACAATTGCAGATGATCCAACCATTGTAGCAAGGTTTCATCTGCATCAATAGGATGAGCATGGGGTCATTGTGGAGGAGGAGAGTTCAGCAGGAAGAACGCATAACGTGAGGAACCAGCATGTGCCTCAAGAAGGGATTGAGATCATCGGAAAATGGAGTCCTATTAGGCAACCTGGGAATGGACATAGGGCAAAGTCAAAGGTTTTTTCATTCATTCCCTCTGTCCCATCATACCCTGTCCGATTTTTCACTGATTATAAATGTATCCGGCTAAGTTAAAGCCCATAAACCTAGATATATACAAACTATGTATTGGCAAGATGCATGTACATGAGGTTTTAGAGGTGTGGCCACCACTTGTTTTGCCCTGAAGTGGCTAGCGAGCCTAGGGCTTTTTCAAGGTGATTATAGAGAACAAGTTGGGTCCTGTGGAAGTATGAAACTTGCCAGAAGGGACTAAGAGGATGTGAATCAAATTTGCCATGAATTAATTTGTGTATTGCGCATTCATTAACAAACAAATAGAGGGATTACCAAATGTTCCAGGTCTCCTGAGGTTCAGCATAAAATGGAGGTCAGTGCCTGCGGAGGAATGTCTCATCAATCTGGTTTCCAGAATGCTCGTGCACATATTGGCTGAACCTCTACAACCTCAAAAACTCGTGTTTATGGACAGTACCTGTATAACCTTAAAAAAAATTGCACCTACACAGCATGATTTGGACACAAATAGAATAGCCAATCATAAATGTATATATAAAATTAGATATATAACAATGGATCATGTATTATTATTTAGACCTTATGTGATACTAACCCCTTGATGAACTACATTAACTAGAAATTTCTGATATTTGCTATGTACATGCATCTTGCCAATACACTGGAGGGCCTATTTGTGAAAATGTCACGCTGTGCAGCACAGCAAGACGCATTGCTGCACTGCACTGCATGACAGGAAAAGGGCAAGAATGTGCCATATTTAAGGCAATTTGGTGCATTACTGTAGAATGCAGCACACATAGAAAGATGAAGTAACGGGGAGAAATAAAGATATTTCTCCTCGCTACGCCTCTCATGGGAAGGTGTATCTTTTGGACGCATTCCCAGGCCTACCAATTCTGGTAAATCTGGGAATGCGTCAAAAACCATGGGAGTTGCATGGGAACACCCATGCAATACCCATGGAATTCCTTTCCAGAGCAGAGTAAGGTAATGCAGTGATTTGCATTGCCTTACTACGGATTTATGGAGCCACTCAGGTACAGTGGCAAAGTGGCCTTGCATGGCTTCATAAATCTGACTTAGGGTTTGTGTTGCTCTTGCACCATGTTGGTGGTGCAAGAACGAAGGAAACCAGCTCGTAAATAGACCCCTAGCAATGGACATGACTCCGATTGCAGCCTTCACTTGTCATGCATTCATGCCACACAGCACAGTCACCTAAGAGGCTGCTGTAGCAAATGAGTGTGGCAAGATCCGGATGGGCCCTCACTCCAGGAACTTGTGTGTCAAGCTGTGACATCACTGGAGAGGCATCTTATTCGCCCTTCAGGGATGTGAGTGCTTTGAGCATATAAATCCATGGAAATGAATTGTGTATGATATTATAAACAAAACAGGAAGAGGGGAATACTACTTAGCCAGGGTATTTGTTGGTGAGGGGGCAGTTCAAGAGGTAAGATTTGACATTTTTGTTGAACGATAAAAAAAATTGGTACAAGGCAGAGATCAGGACGCATTTTGAAGAAGAGTGAACAAATACTAAAGGAAGAACTGCTTTCAATTAAACAAAAACTACACAAGCCCATAATGTGATAGTGATATAAGTGCTATGCCAAGGGGACGCCCATGAACTGAACCAGTATTCCAAAACATTGTCCGGCTAACAGCAGACTCAGCCCGCAAACTGGCACAGCCGAGGTAATGTTGGATGACTTCCATCTCAGACCGGTAAATGGAATTCTGACTGCATCAGGCTTCCAGTAGAAGTAACCACACCCTCAGTTAGGCAATGCTGCAACCAACTACATCAACATACTGCGAAAATCACAATCTTATCAGCGTTAAAAGAACAGACAACCCTACCTAGAGCAGTAATAGTAGACCAGTTGCCACCAGAAATTAAAGGAAAAGATGTGTCTTCTATTTTAAGTCTTTGTTTTCATAGTTGTCTGTTTGATGTAACTTTAAGGGTCAATGCAGTGAACCTTATAGTGAAATTGATCATATTCTTATCTTGTACAGTTCTAATGGGGAGGGGTGACGTTCTGGCAGGTTGTATGACAGAACCACGCATGCCATTACCACGCATGTTTTACAACGGGGGCTTAACAACGCATAAGTCTTTACAATGCATATCTTTACCACTCAAACTTTTACCGCGCATATACCTTTACCATGCATGTCTTTACAACGCAAATGTACGTATTTTGCAGGTAAGTATAGAGCCTTTATCTATATATGTATGTATGTGTATGTATATATATGTGTGTGTGTACAAACACATACATATATATGTAGATGTGTGTTTATAGCTATATATACACATATATATATAAAAAAACATATATGTATATATATAATTTCAACCCCTAAACCCTACCCACCATAACCCCTAAAAATATCCTTGCTATCCAAATGCCCCTTCCTACCGGAAAACCCTAAAAATACTGTTGCCACCCAAATACTCCTACCCACCCTAATCGCTAAAAATATCCTTGCCACCTAGATACCCCTACCCACCCTAAACCCTAAAAATACCCTTGCCACCCAAAATACCCTTACCCACCCTAAACCCTAAAAATACCCTTCCCACTCAAATACCCTTACCCACCCTAAACCCTAAAAATACCCTTCCCACTCAAATACCCTTACCCACCCTCAACCCTAAAATGTCCTTGCCACCCAAATACCCATACCCACTATAAACCCTAAAAATACCTGTGCCACCCAAATACCCTTCCCCACCCTAAACTCTAAAGATACCCTTGCCCCAAATACCCTTCCCCAATCTAAACCCTAAACATACCCTTACCACCTAAATATCCCTACCCACCCTAAACCCCAAAAATACCCTTGAAACCCAAATACCCTTACCCAGCCTAAACCCTAAAAATAACCTTGCCACCCAAATGCCCTCATCCACCTTAAACCCTAAAAACCCCCTTCCAACCCAAAAAACCTTACCCACCCTAAACCCTAACAATACCCTTGCCACCCAAGTACCCCTACTCACCCTAAACCCTAAAAATACCCTTGACATCCAAATACCGCTAATCTCTAAAAATACCCTTGCTACCCAAATACCCTTTCCCTCCCTAAACCCTAAAAAACCCTTGCTCCCCAAATACCCTGCCTACCCTAAACTCTAAAAATACCTCTGCCCCCAAATACCCTTACCCACCCTAAACCTTAAAAATACCCTTGCCACCTAAATACCGCTACCCACCCTAAACCCTATAAATACCCTTGCCACACGAATCCCCGACTTACCCTAAACACTAAAAACTCCCTTACCCAATATATATATGATGATGGCCCAGTAGAAGGCTCCAGCCGAAACGTGTAGGCTTTTGCTTGTTGCACAATACACTTTCTTTCAAAACTGTCAAAAGGAAAAAAAGAAGCTTTTTCATCCAATTGATTGTGGGAACTGACATGAAAACAAGTAACCATTCTATTATCTACTGGCGGTCGCCAGTAGATAGTTATAGTTAAAACCTATTATCCATAGGAAATCCGCGACATTCTATTTGAAATAACGTTGGCGCCGGTTGACGAATCTTCGCGAAAGTTTCCAACTTGTTGGGGCGCTCCGGTCCGCTCCTATCCTAAAAGTCTCGGGGTGATACGTCAAGCGGGGGCCGAGAAAAAGGGGGTCCCAAAACGCGTTTTCCCCATTCATTTTTCCATAGGAACCTTTAGTCGCAGCTACAGCCCGAACTGCTGAACGGAATTACACCAAATTTGGCAAAGAGGTAGCCCTTGGTTCAGTGTCGTGCCTTTTGCTTAAATGGTGTAAATCCGTTCAGTAGTTCCTGAGAAAATCAAAAGTAAAGTCACATATATATCTGGGCGGAGCCTAACCACACATGTCATCGTGAGATCTGATTGGCTGTCAGCACTTCATCCTGGAATTGCTGGCAGCCATCTTGGGACCAATATAAATGATAGTACCTCATTGAAATGCATTGTAGTGAATAGAAGATTTTGAGGGTCACCAAAAGGAGAACTATAAAGGGTGATAACAGGCTTTAGTTACATTAGAATTTATTTGTTGATGGTACCATACTAATTTTAGGAATTGTGGTGTATTCTAAGGTGATTTTACCATGTGAAAAACCTTCTGCTGGGATATCATGAATCATGTTTGAGAGAACACTATTTTCTCATGCTTGTCCCATGGAGGTTTGGAAGGTGTTCCAGAAGCTAAAATGAGAGCTTATTTTCTGTAAATTCACATTATCTTTCTCAGTCATGTGAGAATGAAGTCTGACATTCTCAGTAAAACATGTACATCCAACAAGGGCAGAGACTGTCAGTTGATTCCTTTGTGTTCTACTGCAGCTTCCCAGAGTGTTCTAAAGAACAACTAGAGTGCTAACAGCCTTACTTATGACAAAAGTATGGCACACCTGAAGCCATCTTGATTGGAATAAACTGGTAACACTTAAACAATTTAATTTAAAAAGGAACAAAATGATGGGGTTCATTTTGTCATAGAAATTATGGTTAGTGCTGTAGAAAGAAAAATTAGGACATGTTTCAAGTGTGATCTCAAATATCTTCCTGTTATATTTCAACAGGAGCAGCCTGCCAGTTGATGCCTTTGTGTTCTACTGCAGCTTCCCAGAGTGTTCTAAAGAACAACTAGAGTGCTAACAGCCTTACTTATGACAAAAGTATGGCACACCTGAAGCCATCTTGATTGGAATAAACTGGTAACACTTAAAACATTTAATGTAAAAGGAACAAAATGATGGGGTTCATTTTGTCATAGAAATTATGGTTAGTGCTGTAGAAAGAAAAATTAGGACATATTTCAAGTGTGATCTCAAATATCTTCCTGTTATATTTCAACAGGAGCAGCCTGCCAGTTGATGCCTTTGTGTTCTACTGCAGCTTCCCAGAGTGTTCTAAAGAACAACTAGAGCGCTAACAGCCTTACTTATGACAAAAGTATGGCACACCTGAAGCCATCTTGATTGGAATAAACCGGTAACACTTAAAACATTTAATTTAAAAAGGAACAAAATGAGGGGTTCTTTTTTAAATAGAAATTATGGTTAGTGCTGCAGAAAGAAAAATTAGGGCATGTTTTAAGTGAGATCTCAAATCTTCTATTTCATTAGAAAATTCTGACATGCAGACTGAAACAATCACTTTCAATACCAGCAGCAGACTACCAGTTAACTCCCTGGTGAGCAGTAGCTTTACTCCAGTGATCTAATGAGCAACTAGAGTGCTAACATTCTGAATTTATGGCAGATGTGAGACACATCTGAATGCCTTCTTGATGGAATCAAAGTAAAAACTGAAAGCATTTCCTACTGAGGAGACTGCAGTAAATGAAGAAATTAGGAAACTTCATAACAAAGAAGTCTTCCAAGATGGCCACCAGTGAAAAAAGAGCCCAAATGTAGCACAAATATTACCCAGATGTAGCCCACATATAGCCCAATGACAAAAGTGTGCAAAACACTTTTTATTTTTAGTTTTTTGCAGTTTTATGTAGTGCAGACTGGTCAGGTATTGGAGCATTGCATCTTAAAACATGACCCCCTACACTACAAAAACACCACTGCACTACCTTAAACCCTAAAACACTACCCCCAGCACGACCCCTACACTACACAAGCACCACTGCACTATCCTAAACCCTAAAACACTACCCCCAGCACGACCCCCTACACTACCCAAACACCACTGCACTACCCTAAAACATGACCCCCTACACTACACAAACACCACTGCACTACCCTAAACCCTAAAACACTACCCCAGCACGACCCCCTACACTACACAAGCACCACTGCACTACCCTAAACCCTAAAACACTACCCCCAGCACGACCCCCTACACTACACAAACACCACTGCACTACCCTAAACGCTAAAACACTACCCCCAGCACAACCCCTACACTACCCAAACACCACTGCACTAACCTAAATCCTAAAACACTACCCCCAGCACGACCCCTACACTACCCAAACACCACTGCACTACCCTAAAACATGACCCCCTACACTACACAAACACCACTGCACTACCCTAAACCCTAAAACACTACCCCCGGCACGACCCCTACACTACACAAGCACCACTACACTACCCTAAACCCTAAAACACTACCCCCAGCACGACCCCCTACACTGCCCGAACACCACTGCACTGCCCTAAACCCTGAAACACCAGCCCCTGCATGACCCCCTACACTGCCCGAACACCACTGCACTGCCCTAAACCCTGAAACACCACCCCTAGCACGACCCCCTACACTGCCCGAACACCACTGCACTGCCCTAAACCCTGAAACACCACCCCCTTCACGACCCCCTACACTGCCTGAACACCACTGCACTGCCCTAAACCCTGAAACACCACCCCCAGCATGACCCCCTACACTGCCCGAACACCACTGCACTGCCCTAAACCCTGAAACACTACCCCCAGCAAGACCCCTACACTGCCCGAACACAACTGCACTGCCCTAAACCCTGAAACATCACCCCCAGCAAGACCCCCTACACTGCCCGAACACCACTGCCCTAAACCCTGAAACACCACCCCCAGCACGACCCCCTACACTGCCCGAACACCACTGCACTGCCCTAAACCCTGAAACACTACCCCCAGCATGACCCCCTACACTGCCCGAACACCACTGCTCTGCCCAAAACCCTGAAACACCAGCCCCAGCACGAACCCCTACACTGCCCGAACACCACTGCACTGCCCTAAACCTTGAAACACCAGCCCCTGCACGACCCCCTACACTGCCCGAACACCACTGCACTACCCTAAACCCTGAAACATCCCCCCAGCATGACCCCCTACACTGCCCGAGCACCACTGCACTGCCCTAAACCCTGAAACACCAGCCCCAGCACGACCACCTACACTGCCCGAACACCACTGCACTGCCCTAAACCCTGAAACACCAGCCCCAGCACGACCACCTACACTGCCCAAACACTAATGCACTGCCCTAAACCCTGAAACACCAACCCCAGCACGACCCCCTACACTGCCTGAACACCACTGCACTGCCCTAAACCGTGAAACACCAGCCTCAGCACGACCCCCTACACTGCCTGAACACCACTGCACTGCCCTGAACCCTGAAACACCAGCCCCAGCACAACACCCTACACTGCCCGAACACCACTGCACTGCCCTAAACCCTGAAACACCATCCCGTGCATGACCTCCTACACTGCCCGAACACCACTGCACTGCCCTAAACCCTGAAACACCACCCCCAGCGCGACCCCCTACACTGCCCGAACACCACTGAACTGCCCTAAACCCTGAAACACCACCCCCTGCACAACCCCCTACACTGCTCGAACACTACTGCACTGCCCTAAACCCAGAAACACCATCCCCAGCACGACCCCCTATACTGCACGAACACCACTGCACTGCCCTAAACCCTGAAACACTACCCCCAGCAAGACCCCCTACACTGCTCAAACACCACTGCCCTGCCCTAAACCCTGAAACACCACCCCCAGCAAGACCCCCTACACTGCCCGAACACCACTGCACTGCCCTAAACCCTGAAACACCAGCCCCAGCACGACCCCCTACACTGCCCGAACACCACTGCACTGCCCTAAACCCTGAAACACCACCCCCTGCACGACCCCCTACACTGCCCGAACACTACTGCACTGCCCTAAACCCTGAAACACCACCCCCAGCACGACCCCCTACACTGCACGAACACCACTGCATCGCCCTAAACCCTGAAACAGTACCCCCAGCAAGACCCCTACACTGCCCGAACACCACTGCACTGCCCTAAACACTGAAACATCACCCCCAGCAAGACCCCCTACACTGCCCGAACACCACTGCCCTAAACCCTGAAACACCACCCCCAGCAAGACCCCCTACACTGCCCAAACACCACTGCACTGCCCTAAACCCTGAAACACCACCCCAGCAAGACCCCCTACACTGCCCAAACACCACTGCACTGCCCTAAACCCTGAAACACCACCCCCAGCACGACCCCCTACACTGCCCGAACACCACTGCTCTGCCCAAAACCCTGAAACACCAGCCCCAGCACGACCCCCTACACTGCCCGAACACCACTGCACTGCCCTAAACCCTGAAACACCAGCCCCAGCATGACCCCCTACACTGCCCGAACACCACTGCACTGCCCTAAACCCTGAAACACCACCCCCAGCACGACCCCCTACACTGCCCGAACACCACTGCACTGCCCTGAACCCTGAAACACCAGCCCCAGCACAACCCCGTACACTGCCCGCACACCACTGCACTGCCCTAAACCCTGAAACACCAGCCCCAGCACAACCCCGTACACTGCCCGAACACCACTGCACTGCCCTAAACCCTGAAACACCAGCCCCAGCACGACCGCCTACACTGCCCGATAAACTACTGCACTGCCCTAAACCCTGAAACACCACCCCCAGCAAGACTACCTACACTGGCCGAACACCACTGCACTGCCCTAAACCCTGAAACACCACCCCCTGCACGACCCCCAACACTGCCCAAACACTACTGCACTGCCCTAAACACTGAAACACCACCCCTCAGCACGACACCCTACACTGCCCGAACACCACTGCACTGCCCTAAACCCTGAAACACCACCCCAGCACGACCCCCTACACTGCCCGAACACCACTGCACTAAACCCTGAAACACCACCCCCTGCACGACCCCCTACACTGCCGGAACACCACTGCACTGCCCTAAACCCTGAAACACGACCCCCTACACTGCCCTAACACCACTGCACTGCCCTAAACCCTGAAACATCACCCCCAGCACAACCCCCTACACTGCCTGAGCACCACTGCTCTGCCCTAAACCCTGAAACACTAGCCCCAGCACGACCCCCACACTGCCCGAACACCACTGCACTGCCCTAAACCCTGAAACACCACCCCCAGCACGACCCCCTACACTGCCCGAACACGACTGCACTGCCCTAAACACTGAAACACCAGCCCCAGCAAGACCCCCTACACTGCCCGAACACCACTGCACTGCCCTAAACCCTAAAACACCAGCCCCAGCACGACCCCCTACACTGCCCGAACACCACTGCACTACCCTAAACCCTGAAACACCAGCCCCAGCACGACCCCCTACACTGCCCGAACACCACTGCAATGCCCTAAACCCTGAAACACCAGCCCCAGCACCACCCCCTACAATGCCCGAACACCACTGTACTGCCCTAAACCCTGAAACACCACCCCCTGCACCGCCCCCTACACTGCCCGAACACCACTGCACTGCCCTAAACCCTGAAACACCACCCCCTGCACGACCCCCTACACTGCCCGAACACCACTGCACTGCCCTAAACCCTGAAACACCACCCCCTGCACCACCCCCTACACTGCCCGAACACCACTGCACTGCCCTAAACCCTAAAACACCACCCCCAGCACGACCCCCTACACTGCCCGAACACCACTGCACTGCCCTAAACCCTAGAACACTACCCCCAGCATGACCCCCTACACTACCCGAACACCACTGCACTACCCTAAACCCTAAAATACCCCCCCAGCACGACCCCCTACACTTCCCGAACACGACTGCACTGCCCTAAACCCTAAAACACTCCTCCCAGCATGACCCCCTACACTACCCGAACACCACTGCACTACCCTAAACCCTAAAACACTCCCCCAGCACGACCCCCTACACTACCTAAACACCACTGCACTGCCCTAAACCCTAAAACACTACCCCCGCATGACCCCCTACACTACCCAAATACCAATGCACTACCCTAATCCCTAAAACACTACCCCCGCACAACCCCTACACTACCCAAAGACCACTGCACTACCCTAAACTCTAAAACAATACCCCCGCATGACTCCCTACACTACCCAAAGACCACTGCACTACCCTAAACCCTAAAACACGACCTCCTACACTACACAAACACCACTGCACTATCCTAAACCCTAAAAAACTACCCCCTGCACGAACCCCTACACTACCCAAACACCACTGCACTACCCTAAACCATAAAACACTACCCCCAGCAGTACCCCCTACGCTACCCAAACACCACTGCACTACCCTAAACCCTAAAACACTACCCCCAGCAGTACCCCCTACACTACCCAAACACCACTGCACTACCCTAAACCCTAAAACCCTAAAACACTAACCCCAGCACGACCCCCTACACTACACAAACACCACTGTACTACCCTAAACCCTAAAACACTCCCCAGCACGACTCCCTACACTTCCCAAACACCACTGCACTACCCTAAACCCTAAATCTACCCCCAGCATGACCCCCTACACTACACAAACACCACTGCACTACCCTAAACCACTACCCCCAGCACGACCCTCTTCACTTCCTAAACACAACTGCACAATTTGTTACAGGCGTTGCAACGCAGGCCTGTGGTGCTTACTGGAAGTACCTGGTGGGCTAGTTGGGCCCCAGGGACTCTCAGGATTCAAGGTGACCTAATCCCCCAACTTAAAACGCGCCATGGGGCGCGTTTGCACAGTGGTGAAGGGAGGGGCGGGGCCTCAGGTGACATGTGCGCAAACACGCCCTGTGGTGCGTTTTAAGTTTGGGAGTTAATTCCCTTTGAATCCTGGGGCCAACTAGCCCACCAGGTACCTTCAGTAAGCACAACAGAGTTGCATTGCAGAGAGGTGAAAAAGGTGCGTGGCCTCGGAACGCCTCTCTGCAACTCAGCTCTGTGGTCCTAACTGTAGGTACCTGGGGGCTAGTTGGGCCCCAGGGACCCTCAGGATTCAAGGGGACTTAATCCCGCAACTTAAAACACGCCACGGGGCGCGGTTGCACACATGTCACCTCAGGCCCCCTCCCTTCACCACTGTGCAAACGCGCACTGGCTCTGGTTAGTCAGAGTCAGTTACCACCAGTACCCGTCTGAAAAAGTTGTGGGCACAGGATGATTTTGCAACAAGGCCTCTTTCTGCTCCTCTGTTGGTTCTTTCTGCACATCTTTTGCTTCTTTCTGTGCGTTTTTCTTCTTTCTTCACATGTCCTACCTCTGTTGACATAGTTAGAAACTAGCATTTAAAAAACCTTTGAAATTCACTTAAAAATCATAGTTTTCAGGCACGTTATAGTTAGAAATTAGCATTTAAAAAACCTTTGAAATTCACTGAAAAAACCATAGGTTTCAGGCACGTTATAGTTAGAAATTAGCATTTAAAAACCTTTGAAATTCACTGAAAAAACCATAGGTTTCAGGCACGTTATAGTTAGAAATTAGCATTTAAAAAACCTTTGAAATTCACTGAAAAAACCATAGGTTTCAGACACGTTATAGTTAGAAATTAGCATTTAAAAAACCTTTGAAATTCACTGAAAAAACCATAGGTTTTAGGGACAGTTATAGTTAGTTGGACATTGCACTCGTACAAAACCCGTGAAATTCCCCTGTTATAGTTAGTTCAGCTAACTATAACTCGCGCCCATAATGCACTGCTGATGACGTCACATATTACATCACTCATGACATGGTCAGTGACATCACTGATGACATCACTGATGACATCTCAAATGACATCACTGATGACATCATCCATGTGATAATTTCATGCATCTTCTCACACCCTAATATAACTTTTGATACACCCACTCTAAATTACAGACTGCCATTCTCAAAACCATAGACACTCCAACACCAAAAACTACATACCCACTCACTGATTCTTAGGTCTACACACACATCCACTCACTCACCCGTACAGTCACTCATACTTACAGTCAATCAGTACAGGACTATCATATGCACTCATACACCTATATAAATACTCACACACCGCCACTCATCCATAAAGGTACTCACACACCTAGTCAGTCATGCAAAAATTAATCACACACCCATTTACTCACCTATACAGTTATACACACACCAGCTCACTTACTCATACAAATACTAGCACATTCTTACGCTCTTATACAATAACTGATACAAGCACACACGCATTCATACAGCCACTCTCACAATAACACACTCTCACTTATAGCCATTTAAATACTCTAACACACATATATACTGCCTTTTACATATGTAGTTACTCGCACATGTACCACTGAGATATACATTCACTCACTAACACACCCATACACACACTCACCCACCCAAGCAGTCCATCACAGATGCACTCTTGAAATCATGCACCCAGTGAATCACCCACTCACACATCTATGTATAGAGTCACACATACCCCACCCACACAAACACTCAGGCAGCCATACAGATACTCAGAGAACCAATCAATAACCCATATAGACACTCATGTAGCTATTCGCAAATCCATGCATCCACTTACACACCAACAAACAGACGGATACAGACATTCACACAGTTTAGTCACTAACCCATGCATTCAGTAAGATACGTTTAATCACTCACTTGTAGAGTCAGTCACTCACGTACTAAATCATCCATTCACCCACTCATTCTTCAATACGCCTTTCCCTATATATATTAAACATATTTAAACTTTACAGAAACACACAGTCACTGGATGATGTCATCAGTGATGTCATCAGTGATGTCATTTGAGATGTCATCAGTGATGTCATCAGTGATGTCACTGACCATGTCATGAGTGATGTAATATGTGACGTCATCAGCAGTGCATTGCGGGGGCGCGAGTTATAGTTAGCTGAACTAACTATAACAGGGGAATTTCACGGGTTTTGTACGAGTGCAATGTCCAACTAACTATAACTGTCCCTAAAACCTATGGTTTTTTCAGTGAATATATATATATATATATATATATATATATATATATATTCACTGAAAAACCATAGGTTTCAGGGATGTTATAGTTAGAAATTAGCATTTAAAAAAACCTTAGAAATTCACTGAAAAGACCACAGATTTCAGGGACGTTATAGTTAGCTAGACATTTCACTTGTACAAAACCAGAGAAATTCGGCCGTTATAGTTAGTTGAGCTAACTATAACTCGCGCCCCCGCAATGCCCTGCTGATGACGTCACATATTACATCACTCATGACATGGTCAGTGACATCACGGATGACATCACTGATGACATCTCAAATGACATCACTGATGACATCACTGATGACAACATCCAGAGACTGGGTGATTTTTAAAAGTTTAAGGGGCTTATTTACAAGCCCCTTGCTCCACCCGTACATCATTTTTCCCATGTTAAAAATGACGCAAAAGTGGTGCAAGGCGCTTGTAAATAAGCCCCTAAGAATGTTATATATAGATATGCAAAGGTGCATTGAAGAATGAGTGGGTGTATGAGTGTCTGAATGGATGATTTACTGGGTGCGTGACTGACTGTATAAGTGAGTGATTAAACGTGTCTTAGTGAATGCATGGGTGAATGACTAATCTGTGTGAATGTCTGTATCAGTCTGTCAATTGCTGTGTAAGTCGCTGCATGAGTTGGTGAGTAGCTACATGAGTGTCTATATGGGTTAATGATTGGTTGTCTGAGTACCTGTATGGGTGCATGAGTGTCTGTGTGGGTGGGTGGGGGGTGTAATGATGGATGTGTGAGTGGGTGATTCAGTGGGTGTATGGGTTCATGAGTGCATCTGCTAGGGGCTGTATGGGTGAGTGAGTGTGCGTATGGCTGTGTTGGTGAGTGAATGGATGTCTCAGTGTTATATGTGTGAGTAACTACATATGTGAAAGGCAGTATATGTGAGTGTTGGAGTATATAACTGACTATATGTGAGAGTGAGTGATTGTGAGAGTGGCTGCATGGATGAGTGTGTGCTTGTGTCAGTGATTGTATAAGAGAGTAAGTATGTATTAGTATCTGTATGAATAAGTGAGGTGGTATGTGTATAACTGTATAGGTGAGTAAGTGGGAGTGTGATTGATTCTTTGCATGACTGACTAGGTATGTGAGTAACTCTATGGGTGAGTGGCAGAGTGTGAGTGTCTGTATGGGTGTATGAGTGCATATATCAGAGGCAGTATTGATGAGTGACTGCGTGTATGAGTGACTGTATGGGTGAGTGAGTGGATGTGTGTAGACCTATGAATCAGTGAATGGGTATGTACTAACTGGTATTGGTGTGTGTTAGACCTGGTACCATTGGCGTGAGTCTCCCTCCCATTTTTTAGGTCTCGCTGAGCCAGCGCGCATGCGCTGCTCTGCGAGACTTTAGTAAGGGGCTTTTGAAAGTGCTCCAAAAGCGGCCACCAGCGTGCGGTTACGCGCACAAGCGCGCGCGACGTGCACAGCACTTTTTCTCGTCGCGCGCGCGCACAACTCGCGTCACCACTCGCGTTTTTTTTTTTTTATTATTTCATTTCGCGGCCCTTGTTGGAGCATTGGGCAGTTCATCCTCGTCGCACTTCCTGTTAAAATGAAGAACATTGCGGTAGCGTGGCTTACTTCTGCAATGACGCTCGTCATACCATCACATGCACTCGAAACCATAAAATCGACTCGGAGAAACTAGCATTTTGAGTCCCGCCCTCAGTCAGTTCTTCCTTAAGTGGAGTCTGCTTGCTTAAGAGATCCAAGCGAAGAAACGGTGCGGACCCCTGTGGTAAACAAGTACTTTCCAGGCTCATAATATTTCTAAGTGGATGCTAGCTCGAGGAATGCCTTGCCCCGGGTGCAGAATTAACAGACCCTGTAAGAGGGACCACAGATCTCTTCGAACGCATTTGATGTTATAAATGGCTTCTTGTCTTGTTGCCTTTGATCATTGTTATCTCCCGCCAGCCACACAAAAGCATAACACGGCTGGTGTGAAGACAAACATTTTGGTTTTCAATGATCTATTTTGTCTAAATGGAAGTTGCGGTGTCTAAATTTGGAGCAGCATGACTAACACAATATCTAAAATCTCACAAAATGAATTATTGCTTTTGCTATATTTCGCCTTTCTTTACGCATTTAAGTGACTCGCTTTTTAACCTTAGGAAACCTTTCCCCTATCCTACATTTATGTTTTATTTTGGAAAACAAATACACATTTTTTTTCCGTCTGCACGCCACTCCTTCCCGTAAAGCTTTCTTGCGCCCTGATCTATCTTTTCAGATGTTTATGCAGTGGTTGCAGTTTGTAAATATAAGGTTGGGGCAGCGAAGACAAACGACACCGCAGGATTCCGTTTTAGGCATCAAACCTCAATTACCTGAGGCAATGTGTCACAGAGAGAGGAAAAAAATCAGCACACTGAAAAATGCAGTTAAGAAAGAAAGGACTGACTCAGTATCTGAGTTAAAGTGTGGAATTGGATAGTTTATAAAGATTTATTGCAAAACATTTCAGGGTACAATATAAAATGTGTGATGTGCAGATGCATGAAGCCATTGCCAAGAAGGATCTCAGTAATAGGACAATACAGAATAGAAGGCAAAATCTAAATAAGTCTAAATACCAAATAAACAGGAAACTTAGTAAACAAGCATTTGCAATGCAATAGGTCTCGCAGTTACGCGAGTTTAAGCTATTGGCATTGTAAATTACAATGCCTTTAATTTATGTTTTTAAAAAGAAAACAAAAATAAAAGGCACTGTTATTTGCAATGCCAATAGCTCAAACTCGCGTCAATGCGAGACCTATTGCATTGTAAATGCTTGTTGCTGTTGTCTCCTCTGTTTTTGATATGTTTTGCTGGTTTTAGATGCTTTGGGCCCTGTGCCACTGCTATCCAGTGCCACAGTGCAAGTGCTCCCTATTGTAAAGTATTGTAATGGATTAGTGACTCCCTGATTGGCTTGTTTGATTTACTTGTCAGACCCTAGTATAGTGCACCATGGGTGCCCAGAGCCTGTAAATCAAATGCTGCTGGTGGGCTTGCAGCACTGGTTGAGCCACCCACAGAAGCAGCTTGTAAAGTGTGTCTCAGGCCTGCCATTGCAGAGCCTGTGTGCAGGCTAGTACTGTCATGTCGACTTGGTAAGTGCACCCACTTACCAGTCCCTAAACCTTCCCTTTTCTACATGTTAGCCACCCCTAAGGTAGGCCCAAGGGCAGGGTGCATAGTAAGTAAAAGGTAGGACATGCCCTGGTGTGTGTGTGGCTAGTCCTGATAGTGAATTACAGCCAATTTAGTTTTTCACTATTGCAAGGCTACCTGTCCCCATAGGCCAGAATGGGCAGTTTGATTATAACATCTTATAATCTTAACTGACCTGCCAGGGAACATGGTAGAAAAACGAATTTAGTATGCCTGAACTCAGAATGATAAAATACTTCTTTTAAAGAAGTTGGTTTTAACATTCTGTGTTTGAAAATACCACTTTTAGAAAGTAGGTATTTTCTTGCCTAACCATCCAGCCTGCCTCTGCTAGGTTGTGTATTGCTTGTCTGGTTTGTGAGTGACAGGAGGGCTTGGGCTCCAGCAGTCTGATGGGTCAGGGCTGGGCTGAATAGGACCTTGGTTGAATAGAGAGTAGGGGGCGGGGATTTCCTTTCACCCCCCTGAGCCCTCATAGACTAAAGAGTAGGGGGAGGAGATTTCCTTTCACTCCCCTGAGCCCTCATAGAATAGAGAGTAGGGGGAGGAGATTTCCTTTCAGCTACCTGGGCCAGGTCTGCTTTCAACAATGCTGTCTCCACCTCCTGCCAGGAAGCTGCACAGAACTGGTTTTGGTCAGGCACATACACTCTCTGCCTTCAGAGACAAAGGATTTTTGAGTATAAATATTGGGGCCCAGACCCCAAGACTTTAGATCACTTCTGGGAATCAAGACGGACCTTTGCCAAGGAGAAGAAACCAAGGAAGCTGAAGGAGTTGAC
This sequence comes from Calotriton arnoldi, assembly GCA_963921515.1. Classification (NCBI taxonomy): domain Eukaryota; kingdom Metazoa; phylum Chordata; class Amphibia; order Caudata; family Salamandridae; genus Calotriton; species Calotriton arnoldi. The sequence goes on along the minus strand of CAWUFW010004561.1, from coordinate 893,628 downwards.
TGCCCCTGTGCCAGTGTGCTATTTTCTGGGGTTGGCCTGCAGTGGTTACTTTATTGCCAAGGAAAGGGGAAAGAACTTTTATTGAACTTTCATCATCTTGAAGAAGAATCTCCAAGGGCTTGAACTGTGCTTGCCTCCTGCTGAAGTCTCAGGGACACAAGACTTCACCACCAGCTCCCCCCTGAATTCCCTTGCTGGGGATTCTGTCTGCAGAAGCATGCGTATCGTTGGGAGCTGGAAGCGCGACTCAACGAGAAGAAGCATGACGCCGTCACAGCTGTTGCCGTCGCATCATCGGACAAGCGTGTCGCCACCGCAAGGGTCGCCGTCGTATCCCCGAAGAAGCGTGTCTCCGTCGCAGCTATTTGTCGTTGCATCACCGGGGAAGCGTGTCGCCACCGCAAGGGTCGTCGTCGCATCACCGGAAAAGCGTGTCACAGGGCCTGACACGGCTCAGAAGTTACAGAGTTCGCCGCACGGCCGTCGGGCGTGCACGCATCGCCTTCACGTTGTTGCATCGCATCAAGGGCGCCATCTTCTCGCATCGCACCGGATCGTCAAAGCGCATCGAAGCGCCATCTTGTCGCATCGTAACCGGAACGCAGTAAGGGACCGACGCATCACCTCCTCTCCGGTAAGGAACAGACGCATCGCCTACTTTGCGCAAGCACTGAGGAACAGAAGCATCACCACCCCCGAAGCAAGGAACCAACGCATCACCCTTCCTGCGACCCTTTTGTTTGGTTTGCGTTACGCATTTAAGGTACTTTGTGAGAAACGTGTCGCATTTACCATCAACTTTGAACTAAGCAATTTCTACCATTTTTTAAACCTATTTTTGATTACAGTAGTGTGGATTTTTCTCGTTTGGGTCTTGTGTTAAGTCTATATAAAGAATATTTACTTTTATAAAACCTGTGTGGTGTCCATCTGTAGTGTCTTCACTGTATTACTGTATGTGTTCACAAATGCTTTACACACTGCCTCTGAGATAAGCCTGCCTGCTCGTGTCAAGCTACCACAGGGTTGAGCAGGGGTTATTTTAGGAGTGTAGCCCCCTTACCCTGACTAGAAGCAAGGGTCCCTATTTGGACAAAGGTGCAAACCATTGCCAACTAGAGACCCCCAGTTCTAACATTGGTGGTCAGCGGTAAGGATTCTGGACTTGCATTTGTGACTCATATACAGTGATTGGTGTACACTACTAGTGAGTGCAGACCAAACGCAACCACATACATTTTGGTAGAATTTTTTTCCTTGGAACTGTTATTTTTGCTAAAGACTGCCAATTCTTATTGCCATGAGCAAACCAGCATCCACCGCATCTATGGATCTAGATTTTGAGGAAGAGAGGGTGGATACCTACACAGTGAAACAGCTGAAACACTTCTGTAAAAAATTTAAAGTTGCTACTCAAGGCCTCACCAAGAAGGATGAGTTCCAAAAGGCGCTGAGGGCCTTGTTGAAAGCTAGAAATGCCTCAGAGCATGTGGAAGAGCCGGTGGAGGAGGCTGAGGATACAGATGGGCAGCTAGATGGGCCATTGGGTCCAGCCAGGGAGAGAGTACCTTCCCTGCCAGGCAGCAGTGTTTCTTCCAAAGGCCTGTCCCCAGGACAGCTGGAGGACAGGGAGAGAAATAGAGTGCATAAAATGGAGCTGACCAAGCTCAAGATGGCGGGTCAAAAGGACCTAGAGAATAAGAAGCTGGAGTTTGAAAATAACAAGTTAGCATTGGAAAGAGAGAGAATGAAATTAGAGCATGAGAGATTTTTGAGGGAGTTGGAGATCAAAGCTAGAAGCTTAGAAATGAATCCCTCTGGTGGCAGCGCACCATCTGTGCCTGCAGAAGGAAGAGTATATTTCCCCAAGGATGTCATTAAGGATTTCCATAAGCATGAAGATATTGGGATGTGGTTTGCAGCCTATGAGATGGCAATGTTGGCCCACCGGGTCCCTGAGAAAGATTGGGGAGCGGGGTTGTGGGGCCGCTTTGTTAGTGATGGGAGGGATACTTTGTTAGACCTGCCCAGTGAGAATAGGATGTCTTATGCCCACATGAAGGAAGCCCTGATGACCAGGTATGGGTTGACCCCAGAACTCGATAGACAGAGGTTCAGGAATTGTAAGAAGCTGGAGGCAACTACCTGGGTGGAGTATGTATCTTTCTTTTGCAGAGCAATGGATGGTTGGGTAAAGGGTAGCAAAGTGGATACTTTTGAAGCGCTCTATGATTTGTTTGCATGGGAGCACTTTTCTGCTAATTGTTTTCCAGAGCTACGCCAGCACCTTATTGATAGCAAGCTAACGAACCCTAGGAAGCTTGCTGAGGAGGCGGACCGCTGGGTCAGTACCCGGGTCCACAAGGGTCATGTGGGAGACTACGCCAAAGGAGGGCAGGGTCCCCAGCAGAAGAGTGGGGGGGACAAGGGTAAACAGAGGGAGTTCCAGAAAGGGCCCCAAAGTAATTCCCAGGGGAACCAAGGGAAGGGTTCCCAGCCTCCCCCTCAGAAGAAGCCAGACGCCCCGACAGGTAAACCTGTTCACAGGGCCCTCCTAAATGTTTTGAGTGTGGTCAAGTGGGCCACCGTTGATATGATCCCAAGTGTCCCAAGAAGGATCACAATGCACCACCTAGTGCACCACCCCGTCAGATGGCAAGTGTAGCTCTGGGGGGGGAGGAGATGGGTGCCCAAAGTGGGTGGAGTCCCGCAGAAATGTCCCTTGTCTCTTTAGGAGATTATGAGATGGTCCCTAGGACCGAGCTGCCTGATAACACTAAGAAATACAGGCAGTGGGTGACCATCAATGGCCATAGGGTGGAGGCTCTGAGAGACACCGGGCCAGTGTGACAGCTGTCAGTTGTCGGCTGGTGTCTAAAGAGCAGGTGGTCCCCCATGCATTCTTCCCTGTAGTTGCCGTGGACAACTCAGAGAGCCAGTGTGAGGTGGCTCAAGTTCCCTTTGAGTGGGGGGGTCTCAGGTACCCTTCAAGTAGCTGTGAGGCCAGCCATGCCTGTTGACTGTCTGCTAGGCAATGAATTGGAGAGCTCCCCTTGGGCTAAGGTGGAGAAAAGGTCCCATTTGGAGATGTTGGGTCTGCCTGAGTGGGCGTGTGTGACCACTCGGTCTACGGCAGCCAGTAAGGGTGTTCAAGAGGACCTGGAGCCTGAAAGTATGGCCCATGTACCTGCCTTAAAGAGAAGAAGTAGGGGGCGTGGGAAACCGGCGCCCATAGTTCCCATGGTCCAGGAGGAGGCAGACCTTGAGGGGGATGCCCTGGAACCTACAGGGGAGCAAGTGGCTGAACTGGGGGACCTACCTGAGCTGACCCATTGGCAGCAAGAAGGAGGACCCTCCAGGGAGGAATTCTGTGAGGAACAGAAGAAGTGCCCTTCTCTTGAGGGTTTGTGGCAACAGGCCACAAACCAGACAGCAGGTGATCAGTCTGGATCACATTGGATCTACTGGGAGAATGGTCTCCTGTATAGCGAGCCTAAGGTTACTGAGCCTGGGTCAGCCCATGTGCTTGTGGTACCCCAGCGCTTCAGAGCCTTCCTACTGGGTTTGGCTCATGATGTGCCTTTGCCAGGGCATTTGGGGCAGAATAAGACCTTTGAAAGGCTTGTTACCCACTTTCATTGGCCTTAAATGCGCAAGAGTTCAGATACTCATTGCAGGACCTGCCAGACTTGCCAGGCAAGTGGTAAAAGTGGGAGGAAGCACAAGGCTCCTCTCCAGCCTTTCCCTGTAGTCAGCACCCCCTTTGAACGGGTGGGTATTGACATTGTGGGGCCTCTGGACCCCAAGACAGCCATGGGCAAAAGGTTCATCCTGGTCTTGGTGGACCATGCTACCCGGTACCCGGAAGCCATCCCTCTCAGGACAGTGACGGCCCCCGTGGTGGGACGTGCACTGATGGGGATTTTCTCCCGTGTGGGGTTCCCCAGAGAGGTGGTGTCAGACCGTGGTACTAACTTCATATCCAAGTATATGAAGTCCCTGTGGCAGGAGTGCGGTGTAACGTACAAGTTCACCACTCCTTACCACCCCCAAGGTAATTGGCTGGTTGAGAGATTCAACCGGACCCTCAAAGGCATGATTATGGGTCTTGAGGAACCTATGAGGCATAAGTGGGACGTCCTCTTGCCATGCCTTCTGTTTGCTTACCGTGAGGTGCCACAGAAGTCCTTAGGGTTCAGTCCCTTTGAACTGCTGTATGGTCACCCGGTAAGAGGACCTCTGAGTCTGGTAAAGGAAGGCTGGGAGAAAGCTCCCAGGAAACCTCCCCAGGATGTATATAGCTACATGCTGGCCTTCAGGAACCAGACTAGGCGATTCAGACAACTCGCTCAGGTGAATCTGGAAGCCAGCCAGGAAGAGATGAAACGGTGGTATGATCAGAATGCCACTCTGATTGAATTTCAGCCTGGACAGAAAGTTTGGGTCATGGCCCCAGTGGAGCCCTGTGCGCTCCAGGATAAGTGGACCGGACCATTTGAGGTGGTCGAGCGCAAGAGTGATGTCACCTACTTGGTGGACTTGCGGTCTCCCAGGAACCCTTTCCGGGTCCTGCATGTTAACCGCCTGAAGCCCCACTTAGAGAGGTCCGAAGTGGGCATGCTCCTAGCAACAGATGCTGGAATGGAGGAGGAGACTGAGCCTCTTCCTGACCTCCTGTCTGCAACAGAGCAAGATGGGTCAGTGGATGGTGTGAACCTCTCTACCACCCTGAACCCTGAGCAGCAGAATGACTGTCGCCAACTGTTGGGACAATTCTCTGATCTGTTGTCCCTGGTTCCTGGTGTCACTGAGTGCTGCGTCCATGATGTGGACACTGGGGGCAGTCCTCCTGTTAAGCACAAAGCTTACAGAGTGACTGACAGCGTCAGAGCTTACATCAAGGAGGAGGTCTCCAAGATGTTTGCCTTAGGGGTGATTGAGTCCTCTCACAGCCCTTGGGCCAGCCCAGTGGTCTTGGTCCCAAAGGCTGCCGCGCCTGGTGCCACACCCAAACTCCGGTTCTTTTTATTTTGTATAATATTTTTATTTCGAATTTCCATACGAGGTTACAGAAAAGAAAAACAACCAGAGAGCACAAAGACACTTCTTTGGTAAGTCCACATACTTAGCAAGCATTATAACAGACTTTGGAACATTCTTGTTACTTCTTAGAGTTACATCGCAGGCGTGCATTTACTTTCACAGGATCTACATCTCAATATATCATACATAATACTGTGATACTGGAAAACATTCCCAAAAATATCTTACAACGTAGATCTTTCCGGCCCGAAATACGGGAATCGTACAATTCTGGAGCACTATAGCTGACCCAGGGGCCTATCATAACTGTCCTCTCCCATCAATCAGACTCCCTTAATAGTACTTCTAAACAGGAGGGTCCCTACTGTCCCCATCATTGTCTTTGGAAGCCCTATAAATTCCATATAGTTCCCAAAAATTCTTAGGACGGTTGCGTGGTGGGAGGAGTTCACTATAGTTTTCCGTCTGCGTACAGCAGTACATCATGTCTCTCGACCAGCTGTCTATAGTGGGAATCGGGCCACGAGACCAGCAAATTGCCACCCTGCGTCTCGCCATTAGCAACCCCATGTCAATTAAACGTCTAGTAGATTTAGGCAGGCGTTTAGAATATCCCAATAATGCCAGAGCAGGGTCTGGAGTAATCTTTTCCTTAATGATTTCCACCAATGTTTTAAATATCGAAACCCAGAAGTTGGCAATTCCCGGGCACAACCATGCTAAATGAAAGAAATCAGCCGGGGTGGTACCACATCTTTCGCATTCAGCCGATTCCCTCAGCCCATACCTATGTAATCTTTCAGGGGTATAGTATATTCTATTAAGAAATTAAAAGTGGATCAGCCTATGCCTGCCATTTAGAGATATACGTTTCGTGCTTTCACAGCAGTACCTCCACATTCCATCGTCTATATCCATCCCTAAATCTGTCTGCCAGGCCAAACGGGCTTTAGTATAATGGTTGGCCCGATACGCCTGTGCTGATTTATATAGCCTGGACACAATCCGCACCGGCAGTTCTGTTTTTATCATGACTGTGAGTGAGGCGACATCGGGTGGCTCCGCGAGGTCACTTCCCAGAGTTTCTTGTAGTGAGTGCCTCAGTCTGTGGAAGTGGAATCTATGTACCAATGTAGTATGTTGACCCTGTGTAGTCACTTCATCCCACGTCTTCCCCACACCCTCCTCAAACAGTTCCCCGATCTTAGTAATATTTATATCACTCAGTGCATGAGTTACCCCTTATCCGTGCATGCAGGTAGCCAACGACACCATTCGAGAGGAGCCAATGGGGAATATAATATGACTCCAGCTTGCAACTTGAGAAGATGGTGCCAAGCATGTACAGTCGAATTGATTGAATCAAGAATCCCAGTTTTACAGTTCGGAGGTTGAAATAAGAGTGCTGGCAGAGGAAGCGACGCTGCAACCACTTTATCAATCTGGATGTGCCATGTATCCAAAAATGAGCGTGTGCGCACGGCGCGACCCTATAATACAGGTTCAAGTCTGGAGCCCCAAGACCACCCATACGATAAGGCAACGTTAGTATATCCCATCGTATCCTAGCATGTTTCCCAGCCCAGGCCAGCCTGAGCAGTAGCGATGTGAGCGTGCAAAAGAAAGAGCTAGGGAGGACCATCGGAATATTAGCAAACAGAAATAAAAAACGTGGGAGCACAACCATTTTCATGATGGATACCCTACCCAACAATGAGAGTGGCAGTCTAATCCAGCGCTCTATATCGTCTTCCAACTTGCTGACTGCAACTCCATAGTTTTCTCAGAACACTACCTCCGAATCCGTATGTACTTTGACACCCAAATATCGCACCGGGTCTGTCGTCCACTGCAAAGGGAACTCGGGGTAAACTGCACAGTCACAGCAGTGAGTGGGAATATGATTGATTTGGTCCAGTTGACCTGACGACCAGCCAATGCACCAAACTGGACCACCTCACGGAGGACAGGAGACAGATTGTGTTCAGGGTCCCGAACGTAAAGCAGCGTGTCATCTGCGTACGTAGATATAACTAACTCATACCCCGGGAAGCGAATACATCTGTATCTATGGTATTCCCTCAACGCGCAGGCCAACGGTTCCGCAGTCAGTGCATAGAGGATTGGGGAGAGCGGACATCCTTGCCACGTCCCCCTGGTAATGCGTATGGTGCCTGTTACCATGTCTCCGATTTTTATTCTAGCAGTCGGATTATTGTACAGAACGCCCAACATTTGCAAAAATATGCCCCACAGCCCTAATCGCGTCAAAACTTGTCCCATAAAAGACCATTCGACCGAATCGAATGCCTTCTCCATATCCAGGAACACTGCAACAGCTTGCACTTCCGGCTTGATATGTTGAATCACGCCGAATACTGTTCGTAAATTATATGTCATGTTTCTACTGGGAACAAAGCCAGCCTGTTCCGGAGCGACCAGCAACGGAACAAGTGGGGTCAAGCGATTTGCCAGTATTTTAGCGTACAGCTTTGTGTCGACATTCAACAACGACAGTGGGCGATACGACGCACACTCCGTTGGGGGTTTGTCTGGTTTCAAAATGGCGACAATAAGAGCCTCTCTCATAGATGGAGGCAGCTGACCATTTTCATAAATCTCTTCAAACAGCGTGTAAAGATGTGGAATGAGCAAATCCATAAACTCCTTATAAAAGGATACCGTTAGTCCGTCTGCGCCTGGAGCGCTTCCGGCTCGCATTCCAGATAGCGCTGCCGTTATTTCTTCTATTTCTAACGGGCGCATGAGGTATTCCCTGTGTGTAGTCGTCAGCCAGGAGAGTTTGATGTGCGATAAATAGTCTAAAATTTGCGCGTCCAGCTCTCCAGTTCTAGAGGTATATAATGTGGAATAATAGTGCCTAAATCTGTCAGCTATGTCCAGTAGTGTCGCGATGGGTTCCCCCTGTTCGTCATTAATTACTGTCACCTCTGCTTTCTCCCTTCTCTTTCTTAGTAGTGAAGCCAAGACCGAGCCCGGTCGCTCGCCTTCTCCATACGTGCGGGCCGTGGCATACTTGCCCAAGTGCTTGAGTTCCGAGTCAGCTGTGTCGTGAAACTCACTGAGTAACTCTTTGAATTCCCCCTGTGCCTGATCATCAGCGTCGGATTGTAGCCTAGCTTCTAGCCTCTGTAGCTTGTCCTCCAAGTCTGACAGTCTTTTTCGCAGCGCCCGAAGGACACCCGAGTGTTTAGTCATAGCGATTCCTCTAATGTAGACTTTGAAAGTTTCCCATACAACAGCAAAGGAGTCTACGGACCCTATATTGTGTTCGAAAAAACTTTCTATCACTTCCGCGATGTCGGCTTTAAAAACAGAGTCTAATAGGGAGTAAGGGGGGAATCTCCATGTGAAAGGAGGGATGCGTTTGCCTGAGTTCTCCAAGACCAAGAGCACTGGAGAGTGGTCTAACAAGGTGCGAGGTAGTTCCGCACAGTCCCGGACTCTCGCATACAAACCCCCAGAAACTAACCAATAGTCAATTTGTGTGTGTAAGTTATGGCATGAAGAGTAGTGAGTATACCCTCCCTTGCCTTGGGATCTCGTTCTCCAGACATCTAATAGATCCAATTGTGTCATCGCCCCCGTGATTGCTCGAGGAGTGGCGGAGGGGTGCCTTTCTGGGCCTCCCGACCTGTCCAATTGTGGGTTTAATACACAATTAAAGTCCCCCCCCCCCATAATTGGTAAGCCATCTCGTGTTGTCGCATCTTCCCAGTAATCTCTTCAAAGAATGTGGGGTTATCATAATTCGGGCCATATATGTTAGCAATAATCAGATCGATCCCTTTCCCGCTACATCTCGAAATAACATATCTCCCGTCGCTGTCCATTGCCAATGGGCAAAGCCGCAGTCCCGACTTCGGGTTCATCCAAGTAATAACTCCCCGGGCATGCGACGTGAACCCTGCCACATGTACGTTACCAGGGAGCCCCCTGCAATTGAGCATTTTGCTGTTGAGCGGGAGGTGGGACTCCTGCAATAACGCAATGTCAATATTGTGTCTGGTGAGATATGCCAAGACTTTCCTCAACTTTCTATAGTCATTCAGGCCTCGAACATTCCAGGTCAACATATTAAGCGTATTAGGTTGTGTCAGTGTCATGTAATTGGGTATAAGACCCATCCATTGCAAGCCGCTGTTGCCTGTGTAACTCTCTGCGTCGCCATGCAACATGTTGCTCTATACTCGGTCTGTACTGTGTGCTCTGTGTCGTAATAAAGACTTATAACGTATCCCTGAATCCCCCCTCCCCCCTCCCACGCCTTGCATATCCCAACTTTGCAATGGCGAAATCCCGCTAACAAACCCAATTCGTCTACTGTTTGTTCATTTAAAACTGTTCCAACCAACAAACAAAAAGAAAAACTGAAAAATTCCAGGTTGTGGTTCACACACAAGGGCAGATGTTGCCTGGGCCCTGCACACTTACTTACACATCAAGTGTGGCAGGTTGACCATGCGCCATTGAGCAAGTAATGTGCTTCAAACAATCATTGTCATGTTAGCATGCAAGTACCATATGACTCCCTAACTAAGCCAATCTCGACTTAACATGACTCCACTTAGTGCTATACCGAACTATACTAAGCCTAGTACCCATTTAACTACCATAGACACTGTTCTTATCACTCTGCGCTAACTGTTTCAATAATTCTCTACCTGCATTTGAGCTGTGCAGTTACTTGCCCCCTCCCCGCAATGACACATCTGACAAGTAGAATAATTCAGCATTCAGTCCTGCTCATTGAGGTCACCTCCTGAAGCCCCCTCGTGGATAGGCGAAGTCGTCTGGAGGGTTCTCCCCTTTGCCCATTCCTTCAGGGCCTTTTGCAGAGTTTTAGGGTCCGTGAAGATGCGAGAGCGCTCCTGTCTATTCACTCTTAGTCTCACTGGGTACAGCATGGCGTAGTCCAGTTGTTGTTCCTGCAGTTGCTTCTTCAACGGTGCAAATTGTCTGCGTGCCTCTTGAACACGAACTGTGAAGTCCGGATACAGCGAGATTTCGGACCCCTCATATTGAAGTGTTTTCTTCTCCCGTGCCGCTTTCAACGCCGCATCCCTATCCCTGTAGTTTAATAATTTTGCGATGATCGGTCTTGGTGCCGCTCCAGGGGGGGTCTGGGACCCAGCGAGCGGTGCGCACGTTCAACTATAAACATTGCAGAAAAAATGTCACGACCAAACAGTGTCTCCAGTAATTTTTCAACGAACAGTTCCATGTTGCCCACGTTGGTGGTCTCCGGAAGGCCCGTGATTCGGATATTACTTCTCCTGGAGCGAGCTTCAAGGTCTTCTGCCTTGTCCTGTAGAGTAAGCAGCAATTTCCCCATTTGTTTCTGTTCTTAGTGAATTTCCGTTTGGGCTTCCTCTACCTCCGTGACTCTTCATTCCGTCATGTCCTGTCGTTCCGCTTGTTTATCCATACGTTCCGTCAGACGGTCCATGCGCAGTGCCAGAGAGTCTATTTTGCTGTCTATATTGGACAGACTCTTTTGTAAGCTCTTTTGCATCGAAGCTAATATAGTGCGAATATCTCCCTCCGTTGCGACTGAGTCTTCTTCACGCGCGTCAGGGCCCTCTTCAGAAACCTGCTCCCGGTTCCTGGACTTCCGTTGTTCGAAGTTGAGCTTAGGTGGCGTTTTATCCACCTTTCCCATGGTAGCACGCGGATATGTTCGTCTTCCCTCCAGTGTGCCGCTTCTCGCAGAACCGAGGCACTACACCCCTCCCCGAGTTCCGCCAATTAGCTGCCAATAAAGTTCTCGCCCCGCGGGGCATACGACACGGTAGTCGTTCGCTGACACCCCTCCCAAGTGAGGGTGCAGAGGGGGGGGAGTGACCTCCAGGCTCACTCAGAGGACCTGCCCCTTGGTACAAGGTCCATTTGCATCCCAAGGTCTTCCAGCGTCCCCAGCTGAGTCAGCAATGCGTGAGGCAACCCACAACAGCCAAGAAGCCCAACTTCAGCGTTCACAACAGTGGCTTGGCGAGTGATATCTTTATCCTGCAGTACTATCCCCCGCAGACACCCTCCACTTAGTCCTGCTTTCCTCCGTGTCGCCACACCCCAATTGCTATCTGTGTGTTGTCACTGTTCCAAGAGGTGGCATCAGCAATGAACTGGCCATGCGGTCATATGGCGTGCGGTCTCACGTGTAGGCCTTGGCTTCTCTCTGCCTCGCAGCAAAAACCGACAGATACTGCCCCTGTGCCACAGCCTCTAAGGCTCCAGGGTTTCTGTACACTCCGCCCAGCTGCCGTAACAATGTCAGACTAGTGCTCTGTGTATGGGGGCCTGGGAAATGCCTCCAAAAGGGCCAATGTCCGCAGGTAGCCGCGCGGTGACAAAATTGAGGCACCCTCCAGGTCAGAATGGAGTATAGGCGCCAGCCCCAGCAGCAAGGCACCCGCCGATCACTTTCGGCGCCGTTGCCCCAAACCACCTCACCTCCGCATTGCTGACTGGGTCTTCTTACGTGTGATGGCTGCAGGGGCTCCTAAAATGGCCGCGGCCGGTTCCGTCACTCCGATGCCACCCAAAGCACAGACACCGCCGCCGGCCGGAGGTTGTGGGAGGCACCAGGTTTCAGAGGAAGAGGGCCCCCAGCGACCCAGGCACAGTAAGCATCGGCACTAACAGGCTTCACTCAGTGGCGCACTCAGCCGGTCTCACTCCGGCAGGGTCAGCAGCTCCAACCATGGAGTCGTTCACGTAGCCGCTTCCTCCTCCAGCCGCGGCACCACGTGCTTCCCCACGGGGCACCTTGCAGCTCTCGCTTCGCCCAACGCACCCCCGCCAATTCCGCCTGGCACTCATGGGGAATGGGCCACCGCGTAGATCTGGGCAGCAGACTGTCCCTGTCGCAGCCGCAAGCCTCACCAGCAAGGGCCGGGCGCCCACCGCAGACGACAGCTGCGCTGTTCGTGGGCCCCCGAACTGGGTATTAATCAGCTCAAATTGACGGCGGGGGTCTCCGACGCCGATGGCAACTCGGGTACAGGCATTTAGGCAGCACTAATGAACGGATAATGGTGAATATTTTGATAACTCGGCGGAGCCCGGGATCTATGCGGCCATCTTAGTCCCATGCAAGCTCCGCCCCCCCCGAACTCCGGTTCTGTGTGGACTACCGAGGACTCAATTCAGTCACCAAGACTGACGCGCACCCCATCCCCAGAGCTGATGAGCTCATTGATCGGTTAGGGGCTGCACGGTACCTCAGTACGTTTGATTTGACATCTGGGTACTGGCAGATCACCTTAACCGATGGGGCCAGAGAGGTCAGCATTCTCCACACCATATGGGCACTACCAATTCCGGGTTATGCCCTTTGGGATGAAGAATGCCCCTGCCACCTTTCAGAGATTGGTCAACCAGGTGTTGGTTGGACTGGAGGATTTCAGTGCCGCCTACCTGGATGACATCGCAGTGTTTAGTTCCACCTGGGATGAACATCTGCGCCACCTCTGGGAAGTGTTGATGGCGCTGCTGAAAGCAGGCCTCACGATCAAGGTGAGTAAGTGCCAGATCGGGCAGGGTTCCGTGGTGTATTTGGGGCACCAGGTAGGAAGCGGCCAGGTGGCGCCCCTACAACCCAAGATTGATACCATCCTGGCATGGGAACCCCCCAAAACCCAGACACAGGTGAGAGCCTTTTTAGGACTCACAGGGTACTACAGGAGGTTTGTCAAGGGGTATGGCAACATCGTTGCCCCCTTGACTGAGCTGACTTCCAGGAAGCAGCCCAAGAATGTGAATTGGACTGACACCTGTCAGAAAGCTTTTGATGCCCTGAAGACTGCCATGTGCACAGCACCCGTGCTTCAGGCGCCCAACTTCTCAAAACCATTCATTGTGCAGACAGACGCTTCAGAGCATGGTGTGGGGTCTGTTCTTTCACAGATGAATGAGGAGGGCCTAGACCAACCTGTAGCCTTCATCAGTAGGAGGTTACTTCCACGGGAACAGAGGTGAAGTGCAATTGAGCGTGAGGCATTTGCTGTGGTCTGGGCACTGAAGAAGTTGAGACCATACTTGTTTGGGACTCACTTCCTGGTTCAGACCGACCACAGGCCCCTCAGATGGTTGATGTAGATGAGGGGTGAGAATCCAAAGTTGTTGAGGTGGTCCATTTCCCTACAGGGGTGGACTTCACGGTGGAACACCGCCCTGGTACAGAACACGCCAATGCTGATGGTCTGTCCAGATTTTTCCGCCTTAGTGAAGAGAACTCCCAGGAGGGTGGGTAGTTCTCCCCACATTTCAGCTGGAGGGGACACGTGTTAGACCTGGTACCATTGGCGTGAGTCTCCCTCCCATTTTTTGCTATTGTCTCCTCTGTTTTTGATATGTTTTGCTGGTTTTAGATGCTTTGGGCCCTGTGCCACTGCTATCCAGTGCTACAGTGCAAGTGCTCCCTATTGTAAAGTATTGTAACGGATTAGTGACTCCCTGATTGGCTTGTTTGATTTACTTGTCAGACCCTAGTATAGTGCACCATGTGTGCCCAGGGCCTATAAATCAAATGCTGCTGGTGGGCTTGCAGCACTGGTTGAGCCACCCACAGCAGCAGCTTGTAAAGTGTGTCTCAGGCCTGCCATTGCAGAGCCTGTGTGCAGGCTAGTACTGCCATGTCGACTTGGTAAGTGCACCCACTTACCAGTCCCTAAACCTTCCCTTTTCTACATGTTAGCCACCCATTAGGTAGGCCCAAGGGCAGGTTGCATTGTAAGTAAAAGGTAGGAGATGCCCTGGTGTGTGTGGCATGTCCTGATAGTGAATTACAGCCAATTTAGTTTTTCACTATTGCAAGGCTACCTGTCCCCATAGGCCAGAATGGGCAGTTTGATTATAACATCTTATAATCCTAACTGACCCAGGGAACATGGTAGAAAAACGAATTTAGTATGCCTGAACTCAGAATGATAAAATACATCTTTTAGTGAAGTTGGTTTTAACATTCTGTGTTTGAAAATACCACTTTTAGAAAGTAGGTATTTTCTTGCCTAACCATCCAGCCTGCCTCTGCTAGGTTGTGTATTGCTTGTCTGGTTTGTGAGTGACAGGAGGGCTTGGGCTCCAGCAGTCTGATGGGTCAGACTGAATAGGACCTTGGCTGAATAGAGAGTAGAGGGCGGGGATTTCCTTTCACCCCCCTGAGCCCTCATAGAATAGAGAGTAGGGGGAGGAGATTTCCTTTCACTCCCCTGAGCCTTCATAGAATAGAGAGTAGGGGGAGGAGATTTCCTTTCAGCTACCTGGGCCAGGTCTGCTTTCAACAATGCTGTCTCCACCTCCTGCCAGGAAGCTGCACAGAACTGGTTTTGGTCAGGCACGACACTCTCTGCCTTCAGAGACAAAGGATTTTTTAGTACAAATATTGGGGCCCAGACCCCAAGACTTTAGATCACTTCTGGGAATCAAGACGGACCTTTGCCAAGGAGAAGAAACCAAGGAAGCTGAAGGAGTTGACTGCCCCTGTGCCAGTGTGCTATTTTCTGGGGTTGGCCTGCAGTGGTTACTTTATTGCCAAGGAAAGGGGAAAGAACTTTTATTGAACTTTCATCATCTTGAAAAAGAATCTCCAAGGGCTTGAACTGTGCTTGCCTCCTGCTGACGTCTCAGGGACACAAGACTTCACCACCAGCTCTCCCCTGAATTCCCTTGCTGGGGATTCTGTCTGCAGAAGCCTGCGTATCATTGGGAGCTGGAAGCGCGACTCAACGAGAAGAAGCGTGACGCCGTCGCAGCTGTTGCCGTCGCATCTTCGGAGAAGTGTGTCGCCACTGCAAGGGTCGCCGTCGCATCCCCGAAGAAGCGTGTCTCCGTCGCAGCTGTTTGTCGTCGCATCACCGGAGAAGCGTGTCGCCACCGCAAGGGTCGTCGTCGCATCACCGGAGAAGCGTGTCGCAGGGCCTGTCGCGGCTCAGAAGATACAGAGTTCGCCGCATGGCCGTCGGGTGTGCACGCATCGCCTTCACGTCATTGCATCGCATCAAGGGCGCCATCTTCTCGCATCGCACCGAATCGTCGCAGACCATCGAAGCGCCATCTTGTCGCATCGTAACTGGAACGCAGTAAGGGACCGACGCATCACCTCCTCTCCGGTAAGGAACAGACGCATCGCCTACTTTGCGCAAGCACTGAGGAACAGAAGCATCGCCTCCCCCAAAGCAAGGAACCAACGCATCTCCCTTCCTGCGACCATTTTGTTTGTTTTGCGTTACGCATTTAAGGTACTTTGTGAGAAACGTGTCGCATTTACCATCAACTTTGAACTAAGCAATTTCTACCATTTTTTAAGCCTATTTTTGATTACAGTAGTGTGGATTTTTGTCGTTTGGGTCTTGTGTTAAGTCTATATAAAGAATATTTATTTTTATAAAACCTGTGTGGTGTCCATCTGTAGTGTTTTCACTGTATTACTGTATGTGTTCACAAATGCTTTACACACTGCCTCTGAGATAAGCCTGCCTGCTCGTGTCAAGCTACCACAGGGTTGAGCAGGGGTTATTTTAGGAGTGTAGCCCCCTTACCCTGACTAGAAGCAAGGGTCCCTATTTGGACAAAGGTGCAAACCATTGCCAACTAGAGACCCCCAGTTCTAACAGTGTGTCCATGGTTTCGAGAATTGTAGTCTGTATTTTAGAGTGGGTGTATCAAAGGTTAGGTGTGAGGAGATGCATCAGATAATCACGTGGATGATGTCATCAGTGATGTCATCAGTGATGTCACTGACCATGTCATGAGTGATGTAATATGTGACGTCATCAGCAGTGCATTGCGGGGGCGCGAGTTATAGTTAGCTCAACTAAGTATAACAGCCGAATTTTTCTGGTTTTGTACGAGTGAAATGTCCAACTAACTATAACGTCCCTGAAACCTGTGGTTTTTTCAGTGAATTTGTAAGGTTTTTTAAATGCTAATTTCTAACTATAACGTCCCTGAAACCTATGGTTTTTTCAGTGAATTTCAAATGATTTTTTAAATGAAAATTTCTAACTATAACATCCCTGAAACCTATGGTTTTTACAGTGTATTTCAAAGGTTTTTTAAATGCTAATTTCTAACTATAACGTCCCTGAAACCTATGGTTTTTTCAGTGAATTTCTAAGGTTTTTTAAATGCTAATTTCTAACTATGCCTACATAGGTAGAACATGTGCAGAAAGAGGAAGAAAGGCACAGAAAGAATCAAGAGAAGTGCAGAAAGAGGCAAGAGAGGTGCAGAAAGAGGAAGAAAGGTGCATAAAGAAGCAACAGAAATGCAGAAAGAGGCAACAGAAGTGCAGAAAGTGGAAGAAAGGTGCAGAAAGAAGCAAGAGATGTGCAGAAAGAACCAACAGAGGTGCGGAAAGAGGCCTACTTTGACTGTACCTTACAACAGACTCATACAAAGTAGCCTAATCACTAATCCGTCTCCCAAGATGTCTTAAACCTCACTTTTCTCTTGAAGGTTCCATATTCATCGACTGCTCAGAATGTTAGGCCTACCAAATATAAAACATCAATCCTAAGCATATCACTGTTGTAAGTCTGACCAAGTTTGTGAAGGTATGCATGCGTGTGCCTCTGCTTTTACCTACTGACATGTTACATAAAAATAAACATACAAATACTTGAATACCTGTGTTTCAAACTGCATACTCTGTAAATTTGTGTACAAAAAGGTAGAAGCAAGAGAAATGCAGAAAGAATCAACAGATTAAAGTAAAAAGCTCTCAAGCCCTCTATTTTCAGGAAAAAATTATAAGAGCAGCAAACTCACCACGAGAAATATTTAAAATTACTAAAGCTCTCCTTACACCTCCGGCCCCGTCTAGTGCTTTGGATAAAGCCCAATTGCGTTGCGATCAAATAGCGGATTTTTTCTCAGAGAAAATTCAAGCTATATATAAATCGTTTCCTTTAACTGTAGACCAACATCCCCCTCTATTAGGAAATATAGCCATTTTGGAAGGTCAAATTCTGTTGGAGGATTTTCCGCCGTTAGACCTTCCTACTTTAACTGGGCTGCTAAGAGATTTAAAATCGGGCTCGCCTTTAGATCCTGCCCCGCCTGCGGTCCTCCATCAGATTTGTGAGGTTGTCTCACCAGTTATCCTTGAGGTGATCAATATCTCTCTCAAATCAGGTATAGTACCGCTCTCTTGGAAACATGCGAGGGTCAAAGCACTTTTGAAGAAGCCCAATCTGGACCCTGAAGACTGGGCTAACTATCGTCCCATTTCTTTATTACCCGGATTAAGTAAACTTGCTGAGAAATACACGAATTCTATTTTATCCACCTTTTTAGAAAACAATAATTGTTTACACCCTACACAAACCGGCTTTAGACCGCGACAGGGCACGGAAACTGCCCTCATTGCCGTGGTGGAGGAAGCTAGGAAGATTTTGGATTCCGGAGGCTGCGCTGCTTTGATCTTACTAGATCTTAGCGCAGCCTTCGACACGGTAAATCATCAGTGTATGATACAAAGACTTAGGGAAGTTGGAGTGGCCGGATCAGCTTTAAAATGGCTGCAATCCTTCCTTCAAAGCAGAGTATTCACAGTCTTTGAAGAAGAATCCGCATCTAAACAAATTCCTCTGACATGCGGGGTTCCTCAAGGCTCTTCCCTGAGCCCCACTATGTTTAATATATATTTGCGGTCATTAGCAGAAATAGTTCACCCCTTTGGTATACAGATTGTCACATATGCTGATGACACTCAACTGATTGTCTCCCTGAACCAACATTCCCAACAAGGCCACAATTTAGCTGCATGTCTTGAGAAGGTTTTTCATTGGATGAACAATTCATTTTTAAAACTCAATGGAACTAAGACGGAACTTATGCTGCTGGGGAACTCTGCCCCCTAAATATCGATTCTTGCTGGCCCAGCTGCCTAGGCTCTCCCCCTCTTCCTAAGCAGCAAATTAAAAGTTTAGGAGTTTGGCTTGATTCAAACTTAAACTTTACTGAACAATCACGGAAAGTAGCGGCTTGTTGCTACGGCCTTTTAAGAATGATTCGGAAGATTCTTCCTCTACTACCTTTTATGGCCAGACGACTGCTGGTCCAAGCTCTTGTTCTTTCACGGCTGGACTATGCGAATGCTATCTATTTGGGAGCCCCATTATCTACTACCAAAAGACTCCAAACAGTGCAGAACTGTGCGGCGCGCATGTTGTTAAACATTCCGAGACGTATCTCGGCCAAACCCGCTCTCACTTTGCTGCATTGGCTTCCGGTCTGTCAAAGAGTTCAATTTAAGGCAATGTGCATTGTACACAAATCACTTTTTGACAATGGCCCTTGCCTGATTCGTCCATGGATTCAATCCTATTGCCCTAACAGACCCCTTAGATCGGCGAATAAAGGCCTGATTGTAGTTCCTAAGATCAAACGTGCTCGGAGTGGAGGTCGACTGTTTACATATAATGCAGCCAGATTATGGAACAGTCTGCCTCCCCACCTACGCTCTGAGACTAATCACACTAAGTTTAGGAAACTTCTGAAAACCTCTCTTTTTCTCTGAGTGTCGCATAGCATCACTGTTGTCGCAGCGCTGGGATGCCTTTGGGTAACCACGCGCTTTAGAAATACTACTTCATTCATTCATTCATGTGCAGAAAGAGGTAAGAGGGGTGCAGAAAAAAGCAAGAGAGATGCAGAAAAAAGCAAGAGAAGTGCACAAAGAACCAACGGAGGTGCAGAAAGAGGCAAGAGGGGTGCAGAAAGAGGAAAGAGAAGTGCAGAAAGAGGCAAGAGAGATGCAGAAAGAGGGAGGAAGGGTGCAGAAAGAGGCAAGGGGGGCAGAAAGAAACAAGAGAAGTACAGAATGAAGCAACAGGGGTGCAGAAAGAGGCAAGAGAATTGCAGAAAGAGGGAAGAGGGGTGCAGAAAGAGGCAAGAGCAGTGCAGAAAGATGCAAGATGAACTGCAGAAAGAGGCAAGAGAATTGCAGAAACAGGCAAAAGGGGTGCAGAAAGAGGGAACAGGGGTGCAGACAGAAGCAAGAGAATTGCAGAAAGAAGGAAGAGGGGTGCAGAAAGAGGCAAGAGAGGTACAGAAAGAAGCAAGAGCAGTGCAGAAAGAAGCAACAGAGGTACAGAAAGAGGAGAGAGAAGTGCAGAAAGAAGCAAAAGAGGTTCAGAAAGAGGCAAGAGGGGTGCAGAAAGAGGCAAGAGCAGTGCAGAAAGAACTAAGAGATGCAGAAGAAAGAGGCAAGAGGGGTTCAGAAAGAGGCAAGTGAGGTGCAGAAGGAGGCAAGAGGACTGCAGAAAGAGGCAAGAGAGTTGCAGAAACAGACGGAAGGGGTGCAGAAAGAGGGAACAGGTATGCAGACAGAGGCAAGAGAGGTGCAGAAAGAGGGAAGAGGGGTACAGAGAGAGGCAAGAAAAGTGCAGAAAAAAGCAAAAGTGGTGCAGAAAGAGGCAAGAGAACTGCAGAAAAAGGCAACAGAAGTGCAGAAAGAGGCAGGAGAGGTGCACAAAGAGGCAAAAGGGGCTGCAGAAAGAGGCAAGAGAGGTGCAGAAAGAAACAAAAGAAGTGCCGAAAGAAGGAACAGAGGTGCAGAAAGGCAAGAGGAGTGCAGAAAGAGGGAAGAGGGGTGTAGAAAGAGGCATGAGGGGTGAAGAAAGAAGCAAGAAAGATGCAGAAAGAAACAAAAGAAGTACAGAAAGAAGCAACAGCGGTGCAGAAAAAGACAAGAGGGGAGCAGAAAGAGGGAAGAGGGGTGCAAAAAGAGGCACAAGGGTTGCAGAAAGAAGGGACAGAGGTGCAGAAAGAGGCAAGAGAAGTGCAGAAAGAAGCAACAGAGATGCAGAAAGGGGGAGGAGGGATGGAGAAAGAGGCAAGAGGGGTGCAGAAAGAAGCAAGAGGAGTGCAGAAAGAAACAAAAGAAGTGCAGAAAGAAGCAACAGAGGTGCAGAAAGAGGCAAGAGGAGTGCAGAAAGAGGGAAGAGGGGTACAGAAAGAGGCACGAGGGGTGCAGAAAGATGCAAGAGAAGTGCATAAAGAAGCAACAGAGATGCAGAAAGGGGGAAGTGGGGAGGAGAAAGAGGCAAGAGGGATACGGAAAGAAGCAAGAGAGTTGCAGAAAGAAACAAAAGAAGTGCAGAAAGAAGGAACAGAGGTGCAGAAAGAGGCAAGAGGGGAGCAGAAAGAGGGACCAGGGATGCAGAAAGAGGCACAAGGGTTGCAGAAAGAAGGGACAGAGGTCCAGAAAGAAGCAAGGGAAGTGCAGAAAGAGGGACTAGGGGTGCAGAAAGAGGCACAAGGGTTGCAGAAAGAAGGGACAGAGGTGCAAAAAGAAGTAAGAGAAGTGCAGAAAGAAGCAACAGATGTGCAGAAAGAGGAAACAGGGGTGGAGAAAGTGGCGAGAGGGGTGCAGAAAGAAGCAAGAGAGGTGCAGAAAGAAACAAAACAAAAGCAGAAAGAAGGAACAGGGGTGCAGAAAGAGGAAAGAGGGATGCAGAAAGAGGGAAGAGGAGTGCAGAAAGAAGCACGAGTGGTGCAGAAAGAAGCAAGAGAGGTGCAGAAAGAGGCAAGAGTAGTGCAGAAAGAAGCAACAGAGGTGCACAAAGAGGCAAGAGGGGTGCAAAAAGAGGGAAGAGGGGTGCAGAAAGAGGCACGAGGGGTGCAGAAAGAAGCAAGAGATGTGCAGAAAGAAACAAAAGAAGTGCAGAAAGAAGGAACAGAGGTGCAGAAAGAGGCAACATGGGTAAAGAAAGAGGGGTAGAGAAAGAGGCAAGGGGTACAGAAAGAAGCAAGAGCTGCAGAAAGAAACAAAAGAAGTGCAGAAAGAAGGAACAGAGGTGCAGAAAGAGGCAAGAGGGGTACAGAAAGAAACAAAAGAAGTGCACAAAGAAGCAACAGAGGTACACAAAGAGGCAAGAGGAGTGCAGAAAGAGGGAAGAGGGGTGCAGAAAGAGGCACGAGGGGTGCAGAAAGAACCAAGGGAGGTGCAGAAAAAAGCAAGAGAAGTGCAGAAAGAAGGAACAGAGGTGCAGAGAGAGGCAAGAGGGGTGCAGAAAGAAGCAAGAGAGGTGCAGAAAGAAAAAGAAGTGCAGAAAGAAGGAACAGAGGTGCAGAAAGAGGGAAGAGGGGTGTGAAAGAGGCACAAGGGGTGCAGAAAGTAGCAAGAGGGGTGCAGAAAGAAGCAAGAGAGGTGCAGAAAGAAACAAAAGTGCAGTGCAGAAAGAAAGAAGGAACAGAGGTGCAGAAAGAGGCAAGAGGAGTGCAAAAAGAGGGAAGAGGGGTGCAGAAAGAAGCACAAGAGGTGCAGAAAGAAGTAAGAGAGGTGCAGAAAGAAACAAAAGTGCAGGAAGAAGCAACAGGGGTGCAGAAAGAGACAAGAGGGGTGTGAAAGAGGCACGAGGGTGTGAAAGAAGCACACGGGATGCAGAAAGAAGCAAGAGGGGTGCAGAAAGAAGCAAGAGAGGTGCAGAAAGAAGCAAGAGAGGTGCAGAAAGAAGGAACAGAGGTGCAGAAAGAGGCAAGAGGAGTGCAAAAAGAGGGAAGAGGGGTGCAGAAAGAGGCACGAGGGATGCAGAAAGAGGCAAGGGGGTACAGAAAGAAACAAAAGAAGTGCAGAAAGAAGCAACAGGTGCAGAAAGAAGCAAGAGAGGTGCAGAAAGAAGCAAGAGAGGTGCAGAAAGAAGGAACAGAGGTGCAGAAAGAGGCAAGAGGAGTGCAAAAAGAGGGAAGAGGGGTGCAGAAAGAGGCACGAGGGGTGCAGAAAGAACCAAGGGAGGTGCAGAAAAAAGCAAGAGAAGTGCAGAAAGAAGGAACAGAGGTGCAGAAAGAGGGAAGAGGGGTGTGAAAGAGGCACAAGGGGTGCAGAAAGTAGCAAGAGGGGTGCAGAAAGAAGCAAGAGAGGTGCAGAAAGAAACAAAAGTGCAGTGCAGAAAGAAAGAAGGAACAGAGGTGCAGAAAGAGGCAAGAGGAGTGCAAAAAGAGGGAAGAGGGGTGCAGAAAGAAGCACAAGAGGTGCAGAAAGAAGTAAGAGAGGTGCAGAAAGAAACAAAAGTGCAGGAAGAAGCAACAGGGGTGCAGAAAGAGACAAGAGGGGTGTGAAAGAGGCACGAGGGGTGTGAAAGAAGCACACGGGATGCAGAAAGAAGCAAGAGGGGTGCAGAAAGAAGCAAGAGAGGTGCAGAAAGAAGCAAGAGAGGTGCAGAAAGAAGGAACAGAGGTGCAGAAAGAGGCAAGAGGAGTGCAAAAAGAGGGAAGAGGGGTGCAGAAAGAGGCACGAGGGATGCAGAAAGAGGCAAGGGGTACAGAAAGAAACAAAAGAAGTGCAGAAAGAAGCAACAGGTGCAGAAAGAGACAAGAGGGGAGCAGAAAGAGGGAAGAGGGGTGCAGAAAGAGGCACAAGGGTTGCAGAAAGAAGGGACAGAGGTGCAGAAAGAAGCAAGAGAAGTGCAGAAAGAAGCAACAGAGCTGCAGAAAGAGGGATGAGGGGTGGAGAAAGAGGCAAGAGAAGTACAGAAAGAAGCAACAGAGATGCAAAAAGTAGTAACAGGGGTGGAGAAAGTGGCAAGAGGGATGCAGAAAGTAGCAAGAGAGGTGCAGAAAGAAACAAAAGAAGACCAGAAAGAAAGAACAGAGGTGCAGAAAGAGGCAAGAGGGGTGCAGAAAGAGGGAAGAGGGGTGCAGAAAGAAGCACGAGTGGTGCAGAAAGAAGCAAGAGAGGTGCAGAAAGAAGCAAGAGTAGTACAGAAAGAAGCAACAGAGGTGCAGAAAGAGGCAAGAGGGGTGCAAAAAGAGGGAAGAGGGGTGCAGAAAGAGGCACGAGCGGTGCAGAAAGAAGCAAGAGATGTGCAAAAAGAAACAAAAGAAGTGCAGACAGAAGGAACAGAAAGAGGCAACAGGGGTGAAGAAAGAGGGAAGAGGGGTGGAGAAAGAGGCAAGGGGGTGCAGAAAGAAGCAAGAGAGCTGCTGAAAGAAACAAAAGAAGTGCAGAAAGAAGGAACAGAGGTGCAGAAATTAGGATTGAAGGGGACTTAATCCCCCAATTCAGAACGCGCCAGGAGGCGCGTTTGCACAGTGGTGCAGGGAGGGGGAGGGGCCTCCAGTGAGATGCTGGCTTTTTTTAAATTTGATTTTTGGAAGGGGGGCTATGTGGCCCACCCTTCCCTTAATTATGTTTGGGCCCTAGGGACCCCATCCCATTTTAAACGGAAAGGGGGGCGTGTGGGCCCCCTTCCCTGGGCCACTAATGAATTCCAATAGAAGCCCAGGTTTGATGTCCTTCACACCAGAACCTGGGATTCTATTGGAATTCTATAGGGCATATTATCAAGCCCCTTATCGCCGCTTTAGCGGCAGTTTCCTGCCGCTAAAGCGGCGATAATGTTATCGCCATTCTTGATAATATGGCCCCTAGTTTCTTAGAGAAAGGTATTATCCTAAGCAGGTAACTTCCTAGCCTCCGACCAGGCAAGGGCCTTTCAGATCCCACTCCAGTGCGTCTGAAACTCCTGCCTCGCACGTCTTCTCTGTCACTCGCTCTCTCTCCTGCTCCTTTAAGTTTGTTGCTGCCTTTACCAGTACTACTTCTGCCTACTTATTCACTGTCACAGCTTTCTGTGTTGATGGTCTTTGCTTTTTCTTTGTCATTCTAGCTCATTTCTATTCTTTTCTCTCTTTGTTACTCCACTCAGTCAGTCAAGAATACTTTATTCGGTTTGAATAACCATAAAAGTATAACATTCATACAAGATATACAAAATTACATGTCATATCGAATCAAATACGATAAAATGTTACATGACTCAAATACTCCTTGATTTATCTCAGAAATTTAAAATACGTGATTCTTAAATTCTAAAATTCTAAAATTCTTAAAATCTAAAATTCTAAAATTCTAAAAGGGAGACGCCAATTTTAATTACATTTCATACCGTTTTCGTATTAAAAAAGCAATCCTGATAAAATTTAGTACTACCGTACAGATTGCCTCAGTAGACAGGGATAATAATCTATTAAAACCTTCCTGGTAATTACTAGGGTGAGTTTTTCTTAAAAAAGGAATAAGGAACCGGGCCCTAGGTTCCTTATACAGAGCACAGAATAGGGTAAAGTGCAAAGTGCTTTGTTGTGCTATATTATCACAAGGGCAAGGAATGAGATTATTGCACCATCCGGCCTGTTTAGGAAAGGCCACTAAAAAGTGCAATGTGCAAAGCCGAAATCTAGTCAGGTAAAATCTAAACTGCACATTCGTGGTAAAAGATAAATAAAATTGGGGATGTAAAAATAAGTGATCGATAAGAGGTTGCAACCCTGCTAGGCGCCGGCAATTATCACGCTCACCACAGTATGCATTTTTTATGGTCGATTTCATATTTGTATCTATACTAGTTGGATTGTCGTAATAATGCCCAAGACCTATTTCATTAAATTTTCTTTTTACATAGCCTAGCCATGGAATGGTCTCAGAATTGTCCAGCGCCATACAATCCTTGAGAATTTCTCTTGTTAGCTTTAGATCCTCTGACAACCAGACTTTGGCCCAGAGGATCAATGGGGCAATATTAGTCCGATCAGTAATAAAGTCCACCCCTACCTCGGAGTGACAGAATGCTGTGGGAGCGCTATTTGGGATCATTAGCAATCTTTTTAAATACTTATTTTCTAACATTTGTAGTTGCGTGCTTTTATAATGTCCCCATACTCCCGCCCCATAAGTGGCAATAGATAAACATTTTGATCTGTATAGGATTAACAATTCCGCCACTGGCTTATGGCCCAATTTGCACGCAAAGCGGAAGAGACCTTCCACAGCACGACTAGTATTCTGAACTCTGGATGTGATAAGATTTTCCCAGTTTAATTTATTATTAAAAACATTCCCCAGATAGTTAAAATTTGAGACCTTGTCGATTGTCTTGGCATTTACCGTAAACTTTCTTGATTTGGTATTATTCGGTCCGCAAACCATGATATAAGATTTGGTGAAATTGACCTTTAGATCCAGGCCTAACATAAAATTAGTAAAGATATTTAAAGACTTCTGTAAGCTGTTAGCGGTTAAAGCCATTAAAACCATGTCGTCCGCATATGACAACAACGGGATCGGCTTTCCCCCAATTCTTGGAAAATCTAACTCCTGATCTTTCAAGGCGGATTCAAGGCCATTTGTATACAAAAGGAAGAGAAAGGGGGCCAATATGCAGCCCTGATGGACTCCTTCTGTTGACACAATGGGCCTCGTCCTTTCTCCACCTGGGCCAAAGCGTATGGCTACCGTGGTGGATGCGTGCAACCTCCGCAATAAAGTGACAAGAGGTTCCTCGAAGCCCATTTCCCCCATCATTGCCCACAATTTGCCTCTGTTAACCGTATCGAAAGCACTGGACAAGTCCATAAAGGCAAGGTGTAACGACCCCTTCCTTGCCTTCATGTACTTGCCCATAATCAATGCCAGGTTTAGGCACTGTTCGTTTGTCCCCATGCCTCTTCGAAAGCCGTATTGGGTTTGGGATATCAGCTTTTTAGAGTCTGCCCAGGTATCAAGGCGGGCTAAAATCACCCTCCCCAGAACCTTGACCGTAGAGTCAATTAGGGAAATGGGTCTATAACAGGCCGGATCTTCCTTCTTTCCCTTTTTATACACAGGGACCACTATGGCCTCTTTCCATGACGTTGGTATGGGGCCGATTATTGCTGCTCTGAAAACATTTGTCAAAAGGCGTGCCCAAAGTTGGAGGTTACTTTTAAATAGGTCAAGAGGTACCCCATCCGGCCCTGCAGCTTTTAGATGTATCCCTTTTTTAAGGGCATCTTCCACCTCACTCACTGAGAGGGAATTGCTCAAGTGAAGTGCAGATGTTAAATTTAGTGGGACCTCCTGGCTTGTTTCCTTGGTAGTGATGCCATTTGGGTTGAATATCTTAGTGTAGTGGGATTCCCACACATCCCCTGGTATTAATGAATCCATACCCCTTGAATCCTCTGAGAACAATGGGCGGTTTATTAACTGCCAGAAGCTTTTAGAATCTTTGAGTGCACTTGCTCTCTCAAGGTCCTCCCAGGCCAGCTTTCTGAGATCCTGTTTCCTATCCGCAACTATGGTTTTATAGCGCTGCCTTGCGCTCTTAATTAAGGCTTTATCTCGTGGGTTCGTGTGTACTGCCTTCTTTAGATCCTTTTGAGCCCTTGTGCACTCAGCGCTAAACCATTTAGTACCCCTGGATTCCCTTGGTGCAGATGTATTTGTTAGATTTCTAGATACGTCCCTACAAATTATCTGAAATCCTTGTGTGACTGTTTCAGGGGGAGAGTCATAGTCAAGGCATTTCAAAATATCAACTAAGTTCGCCTTGACTGTACTCTCCTCAAATTGTGGGGGATTGATCTTATTCCATTTCATTCTCACCCCTTGATTTATATTATATTGCAGGGGGCGACCATCACCTTCAATCTCTTGGGCAACTGCATGTAGAGACACAGTAAGGGGGTTATGGTCGCTGGCGTTATTTGGCTCCACCGCGGAGCTATCTACCAAAAAGGCAAAATTTCTAGTTATTAGCATAAAATCAATGATACTTTCCCTACCTCTACCCATATAGGTGGGATATTGGTGATCTGGGTTACTGACCTGGTTATCAACAATGAGCAAGTCATTCACAACAATTATATCATTTATGGCGTCTCCCTGGGGAGTATGTATAAAATGTACTAGGGGTTGACCCTCAGTATCTGTTATCCCGCAAACTTTATCTGTGCTATACCTACATAAAGTGCAATTAAAATCCCCAACCCAGTAGATACACAGGGGCTGCCACTTCCCGGCGATCTTATCAATTTCCTCCTTAAGGTTTACAATAATGTCACTTCTGCTTGAGTCAAAAACATTATAGTACCAATTAATTAAAAGGGTCTTAACCTGGAACAAATTAGAAATCAAGATCAATTGATACCAAGCTGAATTACAAACAGACTTAACATTTATAGACCCATATTTAAGAGAGATCAGGGTCAACAGTCCTCCTTTCGCTCTTCCTGCGGGGGAGGCGACAGCATGCACATTAAAAGAACAATAACCATCTAAATCAATATTCTCCCTTGACCATGTCTCCTGGGTACAAATAATATCAAAGGCCTTTACGTAATTTAGCCACATTTCATCCTCTAGTTTAGAACGGATACCTGCGATATTCCAGGAGACCAGTTTAAGGGGTCTGGTTGTGCGTAACCTTCTAACTAGATCCTCCCTACTACTAGCAATCGCGAAATCTGAGCTGGGTCCCCCCCTCCCTGGGTCAAGTGATGTAGAGGGGCCGGGAGGGTCATTCCCACTCAACCGCTTCTCAGTTATGCTAGGGGTATCAGATGATGTGTGTATATTATGGTCTATATGGTTTTGCCCCAGCCTAATCCCTTCTATTCTATTCGCTGGGCAATAGTTTTCCCTGGACAACCCTCCTGTCCTTATTTGCTTACATGAACTATGTGGGCCCAGTGGTAGACAATCAATATCCGTTAATCCAGACAATACTTCAAATCGATTAGGGTGAAGCCATGTGGGGGGATGAGGAGGGGAGATTCTGTTGAGGGGTCGCGTGCGGGGCACAATGCCCCTTGGATGTGGCGGGTAGAAAAAGCCCAATGGACGGGCCTGTATGTACTCCACAGGGGAGTCTCTAGGATGGCTTAATGCAAATTCCACCCATCTTTTGTTATTAAAATTCAAGACCACGCAATCGCCTTCAGTATTTTTTTCCGTTTTCCCCAACCAGCTCACCCGTCTTGCCATTATAATATGCTCACTCCAGTTCACCTGGGAATGTATTCTACTAGCGCACCAAAAAGCAGATTTATTGATAAGGCTCTGGCAACTTTCATGATGACCTTGGTGAGGATGTGGGAACCCTGTCAGGATCAACGTGTAAGGAGTACATTCTGGCGGGAGGTCTAAAACCATGTCTTTCTGGATTTGTTCCAGACATTTCTTAGGCCCATTTACAAACCCATTACTCTTACTATGATCCCTTTCAGGATTCGATGAGTTAAATTCTCTATAAGTGCTGTTGGCCCTCCTATCATGACCTCCTGCCTGTATATGCAGCCCTGGTGGTAGGGAGACTATCTGATTTTCACTGCCCTGGTGGGGACGTAATATATTAACTTCTGCACTTGTGTCTATTTGCCTATCTATAGCTAACCTTCTCCTTTCAGTTACATTAGAGGTGGCATTTTCTCCCCTATCTATCTGGCATTTGCCCAGAGGGCCGCTTACATTAGGCCCAGTTTGATTCACGAAACACCCTAGAGAGGGCAAAAGTTGACCAAGCAGCTCTTCTATGCGGGACAATCGCAATAGTATCGGCTCTAATAAGTCTGCCACTACTTTCCCAAATTGAGCTGCCATTATGTCCAATTCGGGCAAAGTTTTATGCTTTCCATCCCCTCCTCCCTCTCCCCCCCCTCGAGGTTTTCCTGCGGAAACCACTGGATTTTGCTTGGGCCTCTTAACCCGGGGCAATTGACCCCGTGACCGCTGTTCAGTTCCCGTCGGGTCAGTGCGCTTTCTTTTCCCCCCAGCTGAATTTGGGTCCCCCGTGCTTGACAATGTTGCAGTATCCACATCTTTTTCCTCTCCACCCTGGGGACCCTGACTCAAGACGATGACTGTTGGTGAAAGTACAATTGGTGCAATTGGTGGATCCTCTTGACTAATGGGGGGGATTACAAATGTTGTTTGTTGATGGGTCTCTGCTGTTATTAAGGGTGCAGTCTGTGCAGGATGTATATCCAAGTTTCCAGCTACAGGTAAGGGAGTCAATGATAGTCTACGCTCTGCCTGTGCGATTTCTTTGTTGAGTGCCCCCACAGCTTTTTGCAAGTAGCCATCTAATGTTGTGTCTGTACATTTTGAGGTGGGCGTAGGTTTCTTTCTCCCCATATCTCAACACTCGACCCGAAAAAATATAAGGACTTTTTGTGTTTTTCCGCAGGCCTTTCAGCCCCCACTCCTTACTTCTGTATCACTTCAGATGTAACCAAGAGATGTGGCCCGGCCCGGCCTCCTCCGGTCGCTGATGGGCGCAGACGGGCCCGCCCTTGGCCCGGGCTTCGCCCACGCGCGTCCCGCGCTGCGGGAGCCCGCGCCCAGCTTTTGAAGCGCCTTCTGGCGCTCTGATTGGCGGGATGGGAGTGCGGTGTCAGCGGCTCCAGCCGCGAGTGAAAGCAAGCAGCAAGCAGCAAGTGGATTACCAGCGGGACCCCACTCATTTGTGCTTATTGCTGCTCGTTTCCTCTTCTTACCACCTCTCACTCATTTCTGCCCGTTTTCTCACTTTAACACCCCTCACTCATTTCTGCTCGTTCCTCTCATTTCCTCCCCCTACAACTTTTCACTCTTTTTGCTCTTTCTTTATGCCTCTGTTGCTTGTTTCAGCCTCTTTTTCTTGCCCTGCCTCCCTTTGTGCTTCTTACCTGATTTCCAGCCTCCTGCACTCTTCCACTCTCCCGCTTCCCACGCCCCCTCCCAGCCCTGTTCACCACCCCCTCCCAGAATCTACATAATGGCAGCCGTAGCGCAGACATGCGACAGAGGTGTGCAGTGGGTGCATCGCTTGGACGACAAGGGCAAAGCAATCTGCACCTGTTCATGCCCTGCACGTGTCCCGCACCTGGAACCCGAAGAGTGTTTACTTGGTTCACCTGCAAATTTTCATGCACTCTTCCACATCCTCCACTCACCTCTCTCATACAGACATCACCCAACACCTGAAACTCTCACACCCAAACTGACCAGCCAACAACTGCATAACAATCTACACTCATGCATGCTTCTCAACAATCCAAACACGCCAAGGAGAGCTGGGACTTGTTGCATGAACATGCACCAGACGCCTGGAGGCAGAATCTCTATCACTTTCAAGGACAACATTACCTGCACCACCTCCATTGACTTTTGCCCCAGAAATATAGAACACGTCCTTTAACCTCCACATCACAGCAAACTTCGCCCTAAGTGGCATCATCATCTACTAACCAGCCGCGGCCGCTGCAGGTAAGAGCGGTGGGACAGTGGGGCCGGCTGGGGGGGATTTCGAGAGACGACCACAAGGGAAAATTAAATAAATAATTAATTTTCCCTCGTGGTCGTCTTTCGAAATCCCCCCCAGCCGGCCCCACCGCCTCACCGCTCTTACCTGAAGTGGCTGCTACTAACCACTAACTTTGCAGACACAATTGCAGACTTCGCTGATCCCTCATCCTTGACTCAAGTACCTTCATCCTCATTGGAGATCTAAACTTCCACCTGGAAGACCATTCCGACCTAAACTCAAATGCACTTCTCAAAGACTTTGGGACCCTCGGCATCACCAAATGAGTAAAAGGACTCACACACTCTGCCGGACACCTCCTGGACCCAGTCTTCACCACCTTTGAAAGCAACATAGTGGACAAGCCCACGCCGATTATCTGGACAGATCATGGCCTTGTTAAGTTCAGCATTGCTGTCTCGCTCCAGCACAGACCCACAACCGCCAGGCTAGCCCATCAGAACTTGAAGAGCATCCCCGAGGAAGACTGAACTCCCGCACTAATGGAGCACCAGCCCGAACGCAGCAGCAAGCACCCAAATTCATTAATAACTTTAACAACTAGATTACCACCCGTGCCAATACCCTGGCATCCCTCAAGCTTAAAAAACCTACAAGATACAGACCTTAAGCCACCTAGAACAAGGAGAAACACAGGATGATGAAGCACCACTGCAAACAACAGGAGCAATGATGGAGAACAAGCCAAGACACTATGGACAGGAATGCCTTTAGATCCACCCTTAGATACTACGAGTAGCAGATCCAGTCCACCAAGAATACTGCACTTGCAGATCACATCAACGCCTGCTCCAACAGCAGCAAAGAGCTCTTTGCCATTGTGAAAGATTTCACCTCACCAGTAGCCACAGCCAACAGCATATTCCCTCACAGGACCTCTGCAACAAGCTTTCACTGTACTTCTGCAACAACATTACCTCCATATACAGCAATTTCAACGGTCACAAAAAGACACAATTCTGACCAGATAGCCCACTATCACCATGGTCAAAACCACTGCCACCTTGCATAAAATCCATTTCAGGGCCCAAGTGGAACCATATTTCCACCACACCTTCGACAAAGGACTTCAATCCATCAGCACAGCACTCACGCGAATCCTCAACACACCCATGTCGTCTACCACTTTCCAGGACACCTGAAAAAAATGCCACAGTCCTCACTCTGCTCAAGAAGCTCTCCTCATACCCCTGTACTTTCACTAAATTATGACCCATCTCCATGCTAGTTTACCCAGCTAAAATAGTAGTGAAAGACATCAACAAATGCCTCACCAACCATCTGAACAACCACCAACTCTGCGACATCACACAGTCCAGTTTCAGACCTAATCAAAGCACGGAAACAGCCCTCATCACTGCCACAGATGCCATCTGTATGATTCTGGTCAGTGAAGAAACAGATGCCCTCATCCTCTTGAACCTCTCCACAACATTCAACACAGTATCCCACCCCATGCTCATCCAAAGCCAGCACAAGATTGGAATCCAAGGACCCACTCTCCACTGAATTTGCTCCTTCCTGACCAGAAGGACATAGTCAGTCAGCCTGGCCCCCTACTCTCCGGAAACCTCTAAACTCATCTAGGGGGTACCGCAAGAATCATCTCTGAGACCGACCCTCTTCAATGAATACATGATTTCTCTTGCTAGCATTATCCACATCCACAACATCGACCTCCTTTCCTACACAGACAATACCCAACTCATACTCTTTCTCTCATACAGGATACCCAACAACGGAAACACCTTCACCTCCTTCAAGAACAAACTTGCCATCTGTATGAAGACCAGCTATCTCAAATTCAACACCAACAAGACAGAAGTTGTGATCTTTGGGACAAAGTCATCTCCTTGGGACTCCACCTGATGGCCAGCACAAACTAGGACCTACAACAACCACCACTACCCACAGCAAGAACCTCAGGATCATATTATACACAGCAAACTCAAAATGACCACCCATATCAACACTGTCCTCTAAAATAGTCAATGTACCCAAGGTCCCTGACCAATAGCATATTGGGTTCCCTTGTTTTTTGTAACAACCCATATCAACATTGTCACTGCTTCCGCACTCTGAAGATGCTGAGGAAAATCTTAAAATGGCTCCGAACCAACTCCCACAAAACCGTCACACACACCTTCATCACCAGCAAATTGGACTAGGGGAACACACTTTATGCTGTGATTAGCAAACAACTCACTCAACTGCTGCAATACATCCAGAACTCAGGAGCCAGAATCACACTCAGCCTCCCACATCACACCGCACCTCAGAGAGCTCCTCTGGCTCCCAATACCCAAACAAGCACAGTTCAAACTCCTCACACACACCTTCAAAGCGCTTCACAACACTGGCCTAGCCTACCTCAACAGCTGCATCTCCTTTCACAACCAATCCAGATACCTCGACTCAGCAGGACTCTTACTTACAACATCCCACATATACGCAAAACTAGAGCCCGACAAAGGGCCTTCTTCATCACTCCTAATGCCTGAAACAACCTGCCAATACACATCAGAGCCCCATCCTCAATTCCTCAGTTGAGAAAGAAGCTGAAGACCTGGATTTTGGAATAAGTCCTAGGTTAAACTGGACTCACACCTACTCAGTGCCAGGTTACCCTCCGGGTGATTGTGTGCTTTACAAATACACATCACATAACTTGACATTGCATAACATAATAGGGTGCATGTGCTAGACAATGATCAAGCCCATTTATTTAAAATACCCATTTATTTAAAATACTCCTACAGAATAAATCCTTTATAGGGATAGCAAGTGATGCTACGGATTCTGAGGGCAAGAATGTGCTTCAGATGGCATCAGAAGACTGTACGTTTTTATTAACTAACGTTTATGACAATAGCACTCTTATCAGAACAGACGCCTAGTCAATCTGGTTGTGATAATACACACAATAAAAGATCGTGAAGGAGTGAGACTTATTCAAATGGTGGTCTGTAGTATACTACACTTTAGGGATACATTGTAATGGGTGCCTCATTTAAGCCACTTTAGAGTACTTCCTAATCTTTAACTTATTATTATCCAGAGTGCTGCAGTGTTGTTTTGTTTTGGCCTAGTGCGCTTTCTGGAGTGTGTTTCACCTCTCTTGGTTGTTTGCCACATTGCACTTTGGTTGAAGGACGGTTTATGGCTGCCAGGCGGCGTGTAGTGAGGAGGGTGATGTCTGAGTGGAAATGTCTGTACAAGTTTAAGTTCCCAGTCCACCCCCTGGATTGTCCACTGCCCTCCTCCAGCTTAAGTAATCAGCATGAGGAGTTCTACCCTTAGAACATTTGGCTTTGTGCACTCTCTTGACTATTTCACTTCTACTCACTGTTTGCCACAGTGCACTGTACTTGGAGTGGAGAGCTGCGTTCAGCTGCCAGATGGCATGTGTTGGGGTGGAAGGGGCCTGAGTGGGGGCTCTTGTTCTAGTTCAGGATCCCCACCCCCTGCCAGGATTTGCCACCCTGCCCTTCTTTGACCGCCACACGCCCATTTTAAGGAGATTCATCATAAACTTTAGGCACAATGGCCATGTGTCACTTCTCTTGCCTCTCTGTCTCAGTGCACTTTAGTTGGAGTGGAGAGTCGTTTATTGCTGCCAGACAGCGTGTGGTGGTGAGCGTGGGGCCTGAGCGGGGAGCCTCAGTGGGTGTGTTTGTAAAAGTGGGAGTTCCTCACATACTGCTCGGATTGGCTGCCTGCAGTGGGATTGGAATAGTTTTTAGAGTGGGGGCACTGGCCCTAAAGGATTAGTAGGTATTACAAAATAGCTGCAACTTGATGTTGGGGTGTACCAAATGGGCCAAACACTTTCAACAACAATGTGGTGCGGTGGTCTCTCCATTGGAGAGTTTTGGGCTACATTTTAACAAATATTTTGGTAAATGTGTTGTGGTAGGGAACGCTATTGAAAGGCAGCACATGCTCCACAAAAAAGGCCTATTCGAACAATTAAGTAACCACTATCCCAACTTAGAAAGGCCTCAGCAAGGCCTTAATTGCTTAAAGACTTTATGACAATGGTGTATTTTACAGCAAATTTGGAGATGCGGGGGCCACATTTATCAGTACTTTGTGCTAGGGTTGTATCACAAAAATTACACAAACCGGTGGAAAGGTTTGATTTTAGGATCTACTTTCCAAAGCAAACATGTTTTGTGCTTGAAAGTAGCCTCTAAGCTACCATGCGCTGCATAACGTCAAGTGACATACCATGGATGGCACATGGGCATTCCCATGCAACCATACATAGATTTTGATGCAAATCCCAAGTCACAAAAGGGTACACAAGGATTTGCATTAAAAATGATGCCTCCCAGAGGCAGGCATAATGTGTGAGAAAAGTTTTCTTTGCCACAAAACTTTTCTAAATTTGCATGTGTGGTGTATTGTACAGCACACATGCAAACTTATTAAAGTTTTAAACTATTTCAAAGTACAACAGCACAAATACAAAGTTATTAAAGTCTCAAACTATGTCGAAGTACAGTATTTTGTACTGGAAAGGACTTCTTCCAGTAAAAAACCATCACACACACACATCCTTGCACTCTGGTGCGTGGGTGTAGGTTTCGCGCAAAGCAGCCTAAAATGTGCTCAGTGTTTACAGAAAGGCATAATGGCAATAATTACAGGGTGATAATTTTCTACAGCTACTGTGATCGTACAAAAAAATATCTGCAATAATTATTTTTGTAAACGTATAACGGTTCTCAGCTCTTTACACTGGGCACATTAAACCCCTAGCCCCCAAAAACATGAAAAAAGAAAAAGAATGTTAGTGACCTCAACAAATTATTTACCTCTTAACATTTGTCAACAGTACACTAAAATCATTAACCCCCAGTCGCTCCAAAAACTCTTACATTTCCATTACTACAATTTGTGCCAATTTTGTGCAATTTCAGAAATTGTGTCATTATGAAACACAGAGCCACAGCACAATAACCAGGGTTCAGTGGGCCTCTCAGGCCTCTGGGCCCTGGTGCAACTGCACCTGCTGCACCAAAGGAAGCTATCCCCCTGGGTCTGCACTCACCTTGATATGCCATATGCTCCTCTGAAATTCATAGATGCTAGAGTCTCTGTTGCAGAGGAAGGTAGTGATACATGCAGAGTGTGGATGCCTCTTCATGTGAAGGTTCGCTGCTGCAATGCATGTACTACACAAAACACCCAAGGGAAGTCAAGACAAACTACACGTCCCAGAGTGCCACAGGACTCTCACGAGACTTGCAGTGGTGACAGCCACCTTGGGTCGATAGAGTTTAAATGCCTTTTGTTTCAGAGCATTCCTTGCCATACAATCGAGATTCTTAGCTGCTGCAGCCGACACCTTATTGCCAGAAACTGGAACTCATTTACTTTCATCTGGCGTTATCAAAGACTTGTGGATAAAGAGAAGTATTCTGGATAACATCAAGGATTTAGACCTTGATATAGACATTCATACTGACTCATCATTCCAATGATTTCAAATTCTATTGCATTTGATTCACAAAAGGAGGGAGAGGAATCCTCAACTTGTGCAGGCTGTTTATATTACTTCTGAATTATGTATGGTATTAAGGATTACCAGTAGTGGGAAATTAAATGTATATTGCCAAGTGAGTGAACAATACTAATGTATGTGTATTTATTATGATGCTACAGTTGATGAGCATGTTATATAGAAATTCATTAAGAACACTGACTTGATCTATGATTCACTGAAGGTAGTTATATATTTAAAAACACACATTTTAGTCTAGGTAATTTTGCACAACTATAGGTTTCATTTATCTTTCAGCTTTTAGAATTTACAGAATTCTCATCAAGCACAAGAGTCGGTTATAGAAAGATTATCCCAAGGTATATTGAGGGTTATATTGGAACTAATCCATTGTAGTACAAATGACAAAATACTACAAGTCTTTTCTTATTGTAGATTTCAGCACTTCTGGAGTGCGGGTTTGGACCAGCAGTCAGAAGAGGCAGAGTGAAGATATCCAGTGCTTCTGTTTCCCTTTCTCTTGCCCCATTCCCCTTTCCTCGGGTCTACCGCTGATGAGCATAAGCATCCCTTGCACAGTAGTCAGTGGGTTCAGAGAAGTTTGAATAGTACCATTGCTCCTGGTGGATCCAGTTTACCTGTTTAGTGGAACCCTGACACTGCCCTGCTACTATACATGATGTCCGGTTGTACTACTCTCCTACTATTGTTCCATGGTAGCGTACCACTATTGTTCCGTGGTAGTGTACCTCATGGACTACTGGGCCATGCCTAGTAAAAGATATTGTGTCTGAAGTAGGTAGCCTGTGCCATCTCATGTCCCTCTCTATGGTTGGCAAATTGCTCCCTTTCTCAGATTACCATATTTCAAGTTCTTTACTTTTACAAAACATTGTAGTCAGGTGTGTTTGTCTCATCTGGTCCACTGAAAGGAAATGAAGAATACAACTCACAGAATGCACTGATGTGTTAAACCATGGCATTTTCTGACATCGTAACTCTGTCTCTAACTTGACCAAATACAAACCCATTGCCAGGCAGAACCTTGTCAACATAGACCCTGTGCTAAGCAGCATAACTGCTTGATTATTGCCACTGCACACTAATCAGGGTTGCTATAAGATAGTGCTGATGGTGACTTGGCCTAGCCCAGACTGCCCCTGACCAGCTCACTAAGCCTCCCTATCTCCTAAGTGAGTTCTGATAAATGTATGTTATTTGGTTTCTCTAATTTTCTGTTTAGTAGTATCTTTGCTTGAGGGTGTGGCGTCTTTTATTTATTATTTGTAATAAAACGGGGAAGATCTTGTCAACTAAAATATTTTGTGTGACTGTGTCACCTTTAGATTTCCATTACCAAAAATTTGAATGGACATGCAAATTAGTGTTATTTTGTATTAGTGACATAATATAGATACTAACAATGTAGGTTCACAAAGATAACAGAAAATAAATATATTTCACAAAAATATTGCTTTCCTATACTTAACTAATAAAATCACAAATATCGATAACCAAAATATTGTTGTTAAAAACATACATTTT
The DNA here is from genome assembly GCA_963921515.1 of Calotriton arnoldi. Taxonomy (NCBI): domain Eukaryota; kingdom Metazoa; phylum Chordata; class Amphibia; order Caudata; family Salamandridae; genus Calotriton; species Calotriton arnoldi. The sequence continues at coordinate 856,437 of CAWUFW010004561.1, read as the reverse complement.
CACTTTTTTTTTCACAAACAACTGACCCGCTACCTCGAGGAGAACAACATCCTGGACCCTTCCCAGTCCGGCTTCCGCAGCAACCACAGCACCGAAACCGCCCTCATCGCCGCCACCGATGACATCAGGACCCTGCTAGACAACGGAGAAACTGCAGCCCTCATCCTCCTGGACCTATCAGCCGCCTTCGACACGGTCTGCCACCACACACTACGAACACGCCTTCACGACGCCGGGATCCAAGAGAAGGCCCTGGACTGGACCACATCCTTCCTTTCTGGCAGAACACAAAGCGTCCGCCTCGCCCCCTTCCGATCCAAGGCCACCAAGATCATCTGCGGCGTACCCCAAGGCTCCTCCCTCAGCCCAACGCTGTTCAACATCTACATGGCACCCCTCGCCCACGTCGCCCGACAGCACTAACCTCAACATCATCTCCTACGCCGACGACACCCAGCTGATCCTCTCCCTCACCAAAGACCCTCACACCGCCAAAGCCCACCTCCACGAAGGAATGAAGGCCGTCGCCGAATGGATGAGGACCAGCCGCCTGAAGCTGAACTCGGACAAGACGGAGGTCCTCATCCTTGGTTCCAACCCTTCAGCCTGGGACGACTCCTGGTGGCCAACATCACTGGGAACAGCCCCGCCACCCACCGACCACGTACGCAACCTAGGGGTCATCCTCGACCCCACCCTCTCCATGACTAAGCAGGTCAACGCCGTTTCCTCATCCTGCTTCAACATCCTCCGAATGCTCCGCAGGATCTTCAAGTGGATCCCCACCGAAACAAGAAAAACAGTCACCCAAGCCCTCGTCACCAGCAGGCTGGACTACGGAAACGCCCTCTACGCAGGAACGACGGCTAAGCTCCTGAGACGGCTGCAACGCATCCAGAACGCCTCTGCACGTCTTATCCTCGACATCCCCCGACGCAGCCACATCACACCCCACCTGAGAGACCTGCACTGGCTCCCTGTCAACAAGAGGATAACCTTCAAGCTCCTCACCCACGCACACAAAGCACTCCACAACTCCGGACCAGCCTACCTCAACAGACGACTCAGCTTCTACACCCCCACCCGCCAGCTCCGCTCGACCAGCCTCGCCCTCGCCACAGTCCCCCGCATCCGGAAACGACCGCCGGCGGCAGATCCTTCTCCCACCTCGCCGCCAAGACCTGGAACACCCTCCCCACCAACCTCCGACAGACCCAAGACCTACTGGCCTTCAGAAGACTCCTCAAGACCTGGCTCTTCGATCAGTAGCAGCACCACCCCCCTCTTCCCCCAGCGCCTTGAGACCCTCGCGGGTATGTAGTGCGCTTTATAAGTGACATGATTGATTGATTGATTGATATCGATAACAAAAATTTAGGAAACAAAAATATTCTGACCTTTAAATAAACATGTAAATAGTAAAAAATATCGCAACACACGATATCAACTACATTAATATTGCCAAAAATAAATTATTTTAATGACAAAACATAAAATAACATTTTACGTTCAACAAAAAATAAAAATACATATTTAAAAAAATATAAATATTCTAACAAATTTATAGCAATTTAAGATTACTAAAATAAACATAAATTACCCCAGAAGAATATATACTTCAGTACATCAAAATATTGATAAAAAAATATTTCCAACAAGTAGTAACATTTAAACATTAAAGAAAAATTATTTTACATATATAAATAAATAATACAACCATATTAAAACAAATATATATATATATATTTTTAAAAAAACTCAAACTAAAAGAACGCTAACCAATAAAAAAAACTTAAACCAATTAATCAATAAAATTCATCAATCAGTAAAACTAACTATATAAAAGGCACACAGAATGTGGCTGCTTACTACTCCCAAAACTACAAAAGCTGCAAGAAGATGACACTCTTCCGCATTTTCCAAACGCACTCTGAAAACAGAAGTGAAAAAATATATTCCACTCCCTTCCAAGGTAAGTAAAACATTTATTTATACTAACTTATAACATAACTAATAAAAAAAAAAGTAAAATAACTAACTAAATTCTCTACTGCTTTTATACATTTAACTTTAGGTACTACAAAGAAATTACTACAACATCGAGAAACTACTAATCTACTGAAGAACAACAACAATCACATACCTGGAAAAGGCAAGCTAAAAGTAAGTTAATTAAAAAAAGGATTAAACACCATCTCACCCTAAAATGGTAAAAATGCAATTAAACTCCCTCAACTCCCACTACCTACCAAAAACTAAAGCAATTTTTCCCCCAACAGAAAAGGAGCCCCCTGACCCACATTACAACACTCCCAATGGAAACCCGAAAATAATTAATGCAATTTTCAGCAAGAATATATATGTAATTATAAAATAGGAAATGAGCACCATAATTTTGTATGTCAATATTAAATGTATTGTAAATTGTAACATTTAATAATTGTTATTATTATACTATTTTCAGAAATAATGACACAAAGCGCAAGATACATCACATCACAGAAAGGAAAACAATTACTCTCTCACATTGGCTACACTTACAGCCAAGAAAACACAAGCAAGCCCGTCTGCGCCCGTCCGCGACTGGACCGCGCTCAGCGCCAGAACCCCTGGACCGCGCGCCCCCCGCTCCAGCCTCGAGGACCGACGCCGATACGATGCCACCACACTCCACGCTCTCAACCCCGGACGGACGCACAACTGCTTCAAGGCCGCTCCGAAACGCACCCTTGGTCCCTTCACCTGCCGGAATTGCAGCTACACCAGCCTCAGAGCCACCGAGGCGCCCGCCAAGAAGGACCTCAACCACCTCCGGTGCATCCTGCTGAACACCCGCTCCGCCCGCAAACACGCCGTCGAGCTCTGGGACCTGCTCGACACATCATCACCAGACGTCGCCTTCCTGACAGAGACCTGGATGAACGACTCCTCCGCACCCGACATCGCCATAGCCATCCCAGACGGCTATAAGATCACCCGCAGAGACCGCGTCAACGCAGTAGGAGGAGGAATCGCCATCGTCCACAAGAACACCATCAGGGTCTCGACCAGCACCGACGACACTCTCAGCACCGCCGAACACATGCACTTCCAGATCCACACGGACCCCAACACCACCCTTAGAGGCACCCTTGTCTACAGACCCCCTGGGCCCCGACCCCAGTTCAGCGACTCCATCGCCGACTTCATCAGCACGCACGCCCTGACCTCTACCGACTACATCCTCCTCGGAGACCTGAACTTTCACCTGGAGAACAACAACGACAGCAACTCCACCACCCTGATCGACAGCCTCGCCAACCTCGGCCTGAGCCAGCTCGTCACAACACCGACCCACTGCGCCGGCCACACGCTTGACCCCATCTTCTCCTCAAGCTCCCACGTCTCCTTCAGCCACACCACGGAACTCCTCTGGACCGACCACCGCTGCATCCATTTCACCTTCCAGAAACCCACCACACACCACCGCACCCAACAGATCCCACGCCGCTGCTGGAGCAAAGTCACCGAAGACCAACTCCAGGCAACCCTCGCTCTCAGCCCTCCCTCCGACCCATCCAACACCGACGACGCTGCCTGCAACCTCAGACGATGGATGGACGACTGTGCCAACACCCTCGCCCCGCTGAAAAAGCTCACCTACAGCGACACCACCAAAAGAGCCAGCTGGTTCACCTCGGAACTCCTAGCTTCCAAGCGCACCTGCCGGAAACTAGAGAAGAAATGGCACAGCGATAAGACACCGGACAGCCACACAGCCCACAAAGACGCCATCCGTAACCACCACCACCTCATCAGGTCCGCCAAGAGAATCTCCTTCAAAGACCGCCTCGACAACAACGCACACAACAGCAAGGAGCTTTTCAACATCGTGAAGGAACTCTCCAACCCCAGCTCCAACACCAACGACATCCCGCCGTCGCAACCCCTGTGCGATTCCCTCGCCACCTTCTTTCACCGCAAGATCGCCGACATCCACGACAGCTTCGACACCCAGACAACCCCAACTAAGATCGACCCGCCACACACCATCGACCACGACCCCCTGCCAGCCTGGGCCAGCGTGAACATCGAGGACACCATCAAGACCATGAGCACAATACACTCCGGCTCCCCGTCAGACCCTTTCCCCGCACCACATCTTCAACAAAGCCAGCAGCTCCATCGCACCCCACCTGTGCAACATCATCAACCTCTCCTTCGAGACCGCGACCTTCCCAGAGAGCTGGAAACACGCAGAGATCAACGCCCTACTCAAAAAACCCAAGGCGGACCCGAGAGACCTCAAGAACTTCCGGCCCATCTCTCTGCTTCCGTTCCCAGCCAAGGTCATCGAGAAGATCGTCAACAAACAGCTAACCCGATACCTCGAAGAAAACAGCATCCTGGACCCATCCCAATCAGGGTTCCGCAGCAACCACAGCACTGAGACTGCCCTCATCGCCGCCACCGACGACATCAGGATCCTGCTGGACAATGGTGAGACCGCAGCCCTCATCCTGCTGGACCTCGCCGCCGCCTTCGACACTGTCTGCCATCGCACTCTACGCGCACGCCTCCACCACGCAGGGATCCGAGACAAGGCCCTGGAATGGACCATCTCCTTCCTCGACGGCAGAACCCAGAGAGTCTGCCTCCCACCCTTCCGATCCGAAGCCTCCGAGATCATCTGCGGCGTACCCCAGGGATCGTCCCTCAGCCCAACACTGTTCAACATCTACATGGCCCCGCTCGCACGCATCGCCAGACAACACGACCTCAAAATTATCTCCTACGCCGACGACACTCAACTGATCCTCTCCCTCACCAAGGACCCCCCCGCCGCCAAAGCCAAACTCCATGAAGGAATGAAGGCCGTCGCCGATTGGATGAAGATCAGCCGACTAAAGCTGAACACGGACAAAACGGAGGTCCTCATCCTCGGCTCCAACACCTCAGCCTGGGACGACTCCTGGTGGCCAACGATGCTGGGAGCAGCCCCGACACCCACCGACCACGCACGCAACCTGGGAGTCATCCTCGACTCAACGCTCTCCATGACCAAGCAAGTCAACGCAGTCTCCTCCTCCTGCTTCAACACCCTCCGCATGCTTCGCAAGATCTACAGGTGGATCCCGACAGACACAAGAAGAACAGTCACCCAGGCCCTCGTCAGTAGCAGACTGGACTATGGGAACGCCCTCTACGCGGGAGCCCCGGCCAAGCTCATCAAGCGACTGCAACGCATACAAAACGCCTCTGCACGACTGATCCTCGACGTACCACGCCACAGCCACATCACCCCCCACTTGAGGAACCTGCACTGTCTCCCCGTCGACAGGAGGATCACCTTCAAACTCCTCACCCATGCACACAAGGCACTCCACAAAACTGGCCCAGCCTACCTCAACAGACGGCTCTTCTTCTACGTCCCCAACCGCCAGCTCCGCTCCGCCGACCTCTCCCTCACCACCGTCCCCCGCATTCGAAGAACAACCACCGGCGGCAGATCCTTCTCACACCTCGCCGCCAAGACCTGGAACACCCTTCCACTAAGCCTACGAAAGACCCAAGACCTGATGACCTTCAGGAGGCTACTCAAGACCTGGCTGTTCGACCAGTAGCAGCATCCCCCCCCTTCCCTCTCCCCAGCGCCTTGAGACCCTCGCGGGTAAGTAGTGCGCTCTACAAATTCTGTGATTGATTGATTGATTGAAGCACAGAAACTATCAATTGAAAATGTACTATATATTACTCTAATGCGTGCCACGGGGGGAGCCACTACAAGAGATAATGTTGTTACTGACGTAAGGGAATCCAACCATCCCCCGAAACGTCACAGAAATAGAAGTAAGGCATGCATTACAATTTTTAAGAGAGGCAAGCACTGGCTCCAAGAGCCCACAACTAAAGTACTAAGAGATGTACTCCCTAAAGTCCTTGAACACACCACAGGCCAGCTACCAGCCATACCTACCTTGAAACGCTTAATAGCGTGAACTAAAAAAGCCACCAGTGATACTCCTCCTGCCCCTAGAAGGTACCAAGATATCCAAATTGCTGAACACTTAACCACCACACATAGGGCCTGATTACGATGGTGGTCGGACCAGCGTCTGACCGCAATCGCTGCAGGAATGGAACTGCTCGACATGTAGTCGGCAGTTGTACCCGCCAACTTACGATGCGACCTCCATGCAGGGTCGGAAAGATGCCTTTTTCTATTGTAGGTTGTGCTGCAGCCCAGAAAAGGACCACAGCACAACTCGAAATGAAAAAATGCATTTTGCAAGCATCCATGCACCGTGTGCCAGGCACCACGGGCTGTGTCACACGGTGCATGGCCACATGTGACCTCCTGGCCCCAGAGCGGAGGCCCACGGGGGACGGGGGCCCTGCTAGGGGCCCCCAATGTCCCTTTCCATCTTCCTTTACAAGATAGTCAGACCGCCATGTAAAGGCAGAGAGAAAGATATATCGTAATCTGTACTGTAGTGCCTCCGCAGGCACCGCCCCCATTGTAGGAATTACAGTCTGATGGACGCACCGGCGGGCTCCTTGAGCATATCGGAGGCATCAGTTGGTCCCTCCGTACCCTGCGCTCCGATCGACAAACCGCATCATTATGCGGCTGTCGGACAGCAGCCTCAGATGTCGGATGGACCACCACTGACAGGCCGTCAGTGGCGATCTGCCCGACATCATAATTAAGCCCATAATGAGAAACCCTTCCTCTTACTTGATATTTTTAACAATGATAACCATGCCATAATAATGTTCTACAAGAGATAACGTGCTAAAACTAAGCCAATGTCAAATATGGATGATGGATGGGACATTCAAAATGTGCCCCAAACCATTCACTTCAATATAAACCATACATGGTGAATATCAAAACACTAGAATACCATTCATATATGCCCTACTACCTAATAAACAAAGTAGCACTTATGACAAACTATTAACCCACATTACAGTTAAAACAAACAAATACTCCCCATATAAAATAATAATAGATTTTGAACAAGCCATGATTCAAACTATCCTAATATTTTACCCACACACAGCCATGCAAGACTGTTACCACCATTTTAACCAAAGCATTTAAGGACAACTCCAGCAAGCTCTACTAAGGGGCCGATTCCGATTCGGGTCGGACAGCTCAAAAAGAGCCGTCCGGACGCTTACCTCCCGACCGACCCGTCCCGGGAGCCGGTCAGTCCTGCCGATCAAGTACGATGCGTGCATGTGCTGAAAACTCGACCGACACGAACTCGCCAAATAAACACTCAATTCACCCTACGACCCGGTCCCGTAAACGCAGAATCGACTCACACGGGGGCTAGGTCAGAGCTGTTTCCGGCCGGACAAGTACGATGCGCACTTCCTATGCGCCGAGCGAGTCGACACGTACGGCACGTCACAGCATCCGGAAAAGCTGCATGAAAGGAACGATTCGCGCCACAACACGATCCCCGGACACGAGACGTACAAGCCTGCAATTGGGACGAAACGAACCAACGACCAGTGCAGACGAGACGGTGTCGACATGAATCCCATCGCACAGGCCATACCGATCCTCTACATCCATGGACTGATCCGGAACAGACGCCAACGACGGAGACGGTAAGAGACACCCCCCAAACAAACAGCCGACACGTACCAGTAAACCTGTGACAAACACCCAGGCCCCCCTTGCCCATCACCCCCACCCATAGGGGGCCTCTTGCCTGTCACCACTACCACCCCCACCCATAGGGGCCTCTTTGCTGGGACTACTCACACCCCCACCCATAGGGGGCCCCTTGCCTGCCACCACTTCCACCCCCACCCATAGGGGCCTCTTGGCTGGGACTACTCACACCCCCACCCATAGGGGGCCTCTTGCCTGTCACCACTCACACCCCCACCCATAGGAGGCCTCTTGGCTGGGACTACTCACACCCCCACCCATAGGGGGCCTCTTGCCTGTCACCACTCACACCCCCACCCATAGGGGGCCTCTTTGCTGGGACTACTCACACCCCCACCCATAGGGGCCTCTTGCCTGTCACCACTCACACCCCCACCCATAGGGGGCCTCTTGGCTGGGACTACTCACACCCCCACCTATAGGGGGCCTCTTGCCTGTCACCACTCCCACCCCCACCCATAGTGGGCCTCTTGGCTGGGACTACTCACACCCCCACCCATAGGGGGCCTCTTTGCTGGGACTATTCACACCCCCACCCATAGGGGGCCTCTTGGCTGGGACTACTCACACCCCCACCTATAGGGGGCCTCTTGCCTGTCACCACTCCCACCCCCACCCCCACCCATAGTGGGCCTCTTGGCTGGGACTACTCACACCCCCACCCATAGGGGGCCTCTTTGCTGGGACTACTCACACCCCCACCCATAGGGGGCCTCTTGCCTGTCACCACTCACACCCCCACCCATAGGGGGCCTCTTGCCTGTCACCACTCACACCCCCACCCATAGGGGCCTCTTGGCTGGGACTACTCACACCCCCACCCATAGGGGGCCTCTTGCCTGTCACCACCACCAATAGTGAACTGTGTGAGTACCACTACCAATGCCCACACACATAGGATGGGTGATGTGTAACACATACCCCATACCCCAACATAAGGACTACAAACCAAAGGATATCCACAACAACCTCATGACCACAACATGTAGTCTGTGTACAATACCCACCACAGTGAACATGACCATGTACACACAATGTAACTCACAACACGTGTCTGCAATACCATAGTGTGGCTAACACAAGCCAAGCCTCACATGAGCACTGCAGTAATGTCCTCAACACCCATCACTTGAGTGTACAAAAGGTAACTGTGTGGTACTAAACAGCAGCATATGTAGAGCACTGTGCTAATGGGGTCTCAACCCCCATCAGCACAGTGACATGAAGGTGAGTGTGGGGATCACACATGCAGCATATATAGAGCACTGTGCCAATGGGGTCTCAACCCCCATCAGCACAGTGACATGAAGGTAAGTGTGGGGAGCACACATGCAGCATATATAGAGCACTGTGCCAATGGGGTCTCAACCCCCATCAGCACAGTGACATGAAGGTGAGTGTGGGGATCACACATGCAGCATATGTAGAGCACTGTGCCAATGGGGTCTCAACCCCCATCAGCACAGTGACATGAAGGTGAGTGTGGGGATCACACATGCAACATATGTAGAGCACTGTGCCAATGGGGTCTCAACCCCCATCAGCACAGTGACATGAAGGTGAGTGTGGGGACCACACATGCAGCATATGTAGAGCACTGTGCCAATGGGGTCTCAACCCCCATCAGCACAGTGACATGAGGGGACTCCACTCCTGTGGAAGGAAAGCTGTGCCATATGTTGTCCATGCAGGCCACCAGCATGTCAGCAGTATACTTTGTCACACAGCTAACATATACCACACATTGGTGGCCCTGGTAACAGCAGCCTGGGCGGGTCCCCTGAGTCAACTGCACAGAGTCAACACACATGTAGATGAAGTAGCACTGAGGACACAGATGAGTCCATCCACATAGATGCATACACTTGCATGTCCATTGGAGATGGCCACACAGTCAGTGAAATGGGCCAATTGAACCATGCTAAGGCCAACAGGTGTGCATGTGTGTAAGACACTGATGAGACATTGCTAACAAAAGATAGATAACACATTTGCAAAGACCATAATCATGACCCCGTCGGATTGCTGCAAAGGATGACATGGATACACACCCCAACAGGACATACCCCCATGGGCCACATGGTCTCCAGCACAGTGACACTACATTTCCCAGCCATGGAATACACCATCACTGGAGCAAGGGCATGTCAAGTATCAACAACATCATGTACATCTGAAGCAAAACCACTAGTGAACAAAAAGGAGCTTTTATTCAGCCGAGTTATTTGTGAAATGGAGAATCAAGAAGAAAAACATGAAGGCCTATGGCCAGTCCATAAACAGACCCAACAGGGTCAAGTGTCCAAATGCCACATTTGGCATGCCTGCACTGCCAACGGAAGGGGACATACCCCTGGGAGGGGCATACATAGAGGCCAGCCAGGCACCGCAGGTACAGGATCATGGGTCTACAGAAACAGGCAGGGAAGGGCTGGTGGGTGCAGGAGCGGCAGCTGCAGCGGAGGAGTCTGACAGGGTGGGTGCCGGCACGACTGGGGGGCACAAGTCAGGATCAGTGGGTGCCGGCACAACTGGGGGCACAAGTCAGGATCAGTGGGTGCCGGCACAACTGGGGGCACAAGTCAGGAGCAGTGGGTGCCGGCACAACTGCAGTGGGCAGGTCAGATGGAGTGGACACGGAACCCACTGCAGTGCCCAAGTCAGACCGGGAGGGCAGAGACTCCACTGCAGTGCCCATCCCCAGGGGAGCAGGAAGTGGATCCGGTGATGTGGGCAGGACGGAGGGGGAGGGCACGCCCTCCACAGCAGTGCCACACACAGGCTGAGTGGGGTGTGGGGTGCTGGAAGAGCAAGAGGCAGGTGGGGAAGGCCTGAGCATCTTGGGGATGCGGTAGCGGTGGGTGGGTGAACCTGGGGCAGGGTGTGGTGGTGGGACCTGTGGAGTGGGAGCCTGGGGGATGGCGGGTGGAGACTGTCTGGTGGAGTGTTGGGCCGGTGGTGGGGTCTTGCTCTTCCGTGTGCGGGGGACCTGCGGCGTGGTGTCTCAGCCTGCCTGCCCCTGGGGGAGGGTGTCTGGGGGCGAGGGACACCCCCTCTGTGTGGCCGGACCCCTCTTCCCCTTGTGTGCTGGTGTGGATGGATCAGTGGGGAAGAGTCCGAGGTCGACCAGGAAGAGCCTCTTTGCAGCTGGGGATGCAGTTGAGGCAGTGGAAGGGGCCGTGGAAGGGGCTGTGGAGGGTGAGGCATCGGAGGACTGCGGAGTACCTGTGGATGCATGTGTGTGTGTGTCTGACCCATCCCCGGTGAGTGTATTATCAGTCCCCTGAGTATGCGTGCGTGCATGTATAGACTTTGGCTTGGGGGTGTGTGTAGTGCCTGGGTCTGTTGTGTGCAATGATGGTGCAGGTGTGTGTGTGTGAGTTGGACAGGTAGGGTGCTGGGAGTAGGGGATGGGGCAGGGGCAGGAGGGGGGAGGGACTGCTGGAGGAGGGACACTGCTGCCGTCAGTGAGGAGGCCATGCCCTGACTGGTCCTCTGTAGGGCAGACATGGATGATGACATGCCCTCCATGTACGACACCAGCTGGTTCAACAGACCCGTGTGCACATGGAAGATACGCAGCATGGATGACTGCCCCACATGGATCTACCGCAGCAGGTCGACAGACTCCTCACTCAGGGCTGCAGGGGACACAGGGGTAGGGGGTGCGGTGCCTGACTGGAAGGAGACATGCCCATGAACACGGGTGCCTCCACGGACCTTAGATGTGGGAGCCATGGGGAGGGCAGTGATGGTGGGGGCGGGGACAACCTCAACAGCTGTTGGATGGTGGCTGCTGCCACCCGCCTCCACAAGGAAGTCCCCGTCACTGCTGCTGTGGTCCTCAGCTGCGGTGGTGTTTGCCGAGGAGCCCACAGACTCACTCCCCTCGCCCTCCGTGCCACTGGGTCCCTCCGACTCCTCAAATTCCAACCCAGTCTGGCTCTCTGGCTCCCCCTGGTCCGTGGAGCGGTCTCCCTCTGTGTCCGTGTCTGTATCTGCACAGGGAAAATAGAATGAAAACACATTAGTCATCTGCACTGACCATACACACCACAGAAAGTACAGCACATCAGTGGCCAAGTGCGGGCATCAATCAGTTGAACTTTGCTAGGAGTGCTCACACAGATTTGCATAGGCCAATGGTTAGTCTGAGAGTCGAGCATGGCATTCACATCCCTCCTGCCCTTGCACCCATCTGTCTTGCGCATGTAGGATCCCTACACCCCACTGCAGACACATGCACCACCTACCCATCACTTGACAAGACCTGAAAATACCTAGTGGTCTGTCAACATGCACACATCACATCTGCTGACAATGGACCTGTACATTTGCCTGGACGTAGGGATGGCCAGTGTTGCATCTGAGAGGCTGGGGCTGAGTACATGCACCAGACATCCTGATCCCCGCAAGTCCTGCATACCTTGGCACAATGGAGTGCATGTTGCACATGACACACTCCTGCTGGATCACCCCTACGTAGTGTAGTCCCATGGCTCAGCCATGCCTGTGAGATCATACATCACAGTCTCCAGTCACAGGGGGCAGGGCAGCCCTACAACAACTGTCACCACTGTGTCACATTCCCAAGACATGGGGCCTGCAAACTCTGTAGCTGACAACTACACATTACCATCCACAGTAACAACAGCGTATGGATTCTGATGTGCCCACCCCAGATCCATTGGACGCATGAGAGACATGGGACAGGGCACTCTGAAGCTGAGCAACTCGCACGCTGCTGTGAATGACACCCAGCTGCTGGAACTACCCGGTTGCAGGCACCATTGCGCACGGTCAAGTCATCACATCCAGATATGTCACAGAGGTATTGTCTCACATGGGCACATCTCAGATTGCATGCTGACCCCAAACCCATGTACACACCAGTGGGCCTGACAACGGTGCCACAGCAATATGACACAGGGGCAGACACCTGAGGGAACTGTTCACCTGGCACAAAGTGCCAACCGAGACACGGGAGTGGGAGTACAGACTGTAGCATGCCCTGGACTAGCCATGACTGTCCTGCTCCACGTGGAACAGGTGATAGCCATGGACAGTAGGCAGGTGGCTGTGCATATGTGACACACTTGAGGTACATGCTCCAGAGGCCCCAACAGTTTACCCAACCAGCAGCATGGGTGTGTGCCGAATGCCGCAGGCACATGTGGTGAGCCCGAGCTGTCAATTGGCCACATGACAGGAGTACATGCAGATAAATACCAGGACCCTGGCATGTACTGTACAATGGTCCCACCCTTGAAGCACAACACTGAGTCCCCTGAAGCAATGCTGGCCCACATCCCATGCACCTTCACATGTAAGGGCACAGTTCCCACATGACACTATGCCCAGACAGAAACAGCAACACCTGGCAAACAGATGAGAAGGGGGCAAGTCACCAGAGAGGGACATGGGTCCTGGACTAACTGAACAATGTACTGTTGAGGTGTTACCAGGCCAGAGGGGGCACATAGCATGTCAGACACAGCACACAGTGCAGTCATGTACTCACCCCCTCCTTGCTGCTGTCTGGCCTTCAGCTGCCCATCCAGGTCCGGGAAGACCACCGCCAGGATCCGGAGCATGTGGGGGTCAGGGTCCGGTGTCCGCCCCTCCTGTGTGGAGGCGACAGCTTCAGCTGGACCCGTGCGATCCTCCGGGTCCAGCCCCGAAGGTCCTGCCACCTCTTTTGGCAGTTGCGGATCCTGCGCCTGTAGACCTCCACGGATCTCACCGCCCGGACGATGCTCCTCCAGATATCATGCTTCTTCTGGGCAGCAACCTGTGAGGATGACAAAGTGCAGAGGACATTACTACACTGGCAACATATTAGTGCAACACACAGGCAGTCACACATGTGGGCATCAGCAAGGCTAATGAGGTACACAGGTGGTGCAACTATGGTTGAGGGACCGGTGTCCAGCACTCACAGCTTTGAGACATTGCCTGGGAAGGGGACCTAGTGACAATACACCTTGCACTGCACTGCAACTGTGCAGTACATGTGGGTGCCCCATTTGTGGCAAGAGCAGTAGTCAGTGGGCAACCAAGGCACTGCTGTACACACTAATGCTGCTGCTGGTCAGACCAGTAGCACAATTAGCAAAGCAGTGGACAGCACACTCACCTGCTCCCCTGGTTTCCCATAGAGCTTGGTGTACTGCGGCAGGAGCCCGTCCAGCAGGGCCTGGTTCTCCTCCTCACTGAAGGCTGGGGCCCTCTCCACAGTACGTGCCATCATTGAAGCCAGAGGAAGCAAAGACAGCAGCAGTGATGATCTTGATGTGCTCCAGTAGCATGTGGTGCAGGCAAGTGGGTTCTCTGGGGGCCAGGCAGCCTTATATCTGTGCTGTGGAGGCATGTCTGCCCTGGGGTACAAAGGGATAGGTCCAAAAAGCTTGCATCCTATGAATTAGGCCAATCCATGGGATAGCACGACTCGTACACACCTTCAGCATCATTTAAAACATCACCTCCATGACACACTGGCAATTGCAACAATGTTGTACGACTCCGACTGAATTTCCTGCACACGCCTCGTTCAAATTTCAGATCCGCGTCCATCACCATGACAGCTCATGGCCAATGAGGGTGCAGGGCCCGGCAAATGACTGTACTACGCGGATTTTGAATGGCAACACACACCCGTCTCCATCAGATTCAATGGGCAAGACGTGCGCGCGGCTCGGTCATACACGACCGACGCGTCACACGCGTCCGTCGCCATTGTAATGTGTGTCCCTGACATGCGCGCGGCTCGGTCATGCACGACCGACGCGTCACACGCGTCCGTCGCCATTGTAATGTGTGTCCCTGACATGCGCGCGGCTCGGTCATGCACGACCGACGCGTCACACGCGTCCGTCGCCATTGTAATGTATGTCCCTGACATGCGCACGGCTCGGTCCGAACAAGTTATTTGGGTTTTGGGGACATTGAACGTGTCGGTCAGCCTTGCTGTCAATTCCTGACAGATGACATCCTCTGTCACTAGCTAGGGACTATGGGGCACACCAATGGCACCACTGCCTGTGCCACAGTGTGTCCCCAGTCATGTATGGCTGCCTCTTATATGTGTGTCTGGGGGCACAGGATGTGTTTGGTCGTGTGCCACTTGTTGACAAGCACTCCCAGGCTGGACCCAGATGTGGGTGGACACATACATGTGTGGTGTGCCCATTGCCACAGGGGGGTGAAGCAATGCAGTACAGGACATTGGCAATGGACACAGTCCCAGCCAGGATGTGCGTGTGTGTCGTGTCACATGTACCCTGTCTCATCAGTGTTAGTAGCTTCAACGCAGGGTGAACCAGTGTCGACATTGTGATGTCCATACACTATCTGTGTGCATGTGGTGTGATCCAATGTGAGCTGATCCACACATCACATTGGTTTGTACATGCACAGTGTTGTTGTGTGGGGGTGGCACAGACACCTACAGATGTCCACTTGTGGCGACAGGGCACATGGACTGTGGCTAACATGCTTGTTGTGTGTAATGTCAACGATACGTCACATCATGCCTGTGTAACTGTCAGTCAGGGAGCTGTGATGTGGAGAAAATATCAGTCCTCACTAGTCACTGTGGGCTTTGTGTGGTAGGTGGCAACAGGGCAGATGTACTGTGCTAGGGCCCATTGCTTTGTCATGGCACAACAGGGGCCCTGTCATGTGCACATCTTGGGCTTCAATGTGCGTTGATGCCATGTATGGGACATTAGTGTCTGTAACCTGTGGCAACCACCTCAGCTCATTGTGTTATGTGTTTGTTTATGATGGGCTGTGTTGCTGTGGCTTTGTGACATTGCTGGAGGGTGTGCCTTCATCCTTTGTTTCTGTCTGTATTGCAGGGCCCCAAATGTACCTAGGCCATTCCCGGACCTGGCAACGATGGTGGAACGTGAGTCCATCAGAAAGTACCATTTCACCAGGGCAGTGATTGAGGAGTTGGCAGGGCAGTTGGGCCCACACCTGCAACCTGGCCGGCCATACCCGACGGCACTGACCCCCAAGGTGAAGGTGATGGCAGCCCTTCATTTCTTTGCGACGGGTACCTTCCAGTACACTGTGTCTTCTGGTGGAGGGATGTCGCAGACAATGTTCAGTCGGGTGCTTCGGGATGTGTTGGAGGCCATGTTACATTTCCTGGACCTGTACATCTATTTCCCCACACCCCAACGACTTGCAGACATAAAGGGTGACTTCTATGCCCTGGGGAGGATGTCAAATGTCATAGGCTCCATTGACGGGACACATGTGGCTTTGGTGCCACCACAGGCACATGAGCTGCCATACAGGAACCGCAAGCATTTCCACTCCATCAATGCTCTGGTGGTTTGTTTGGCGGACATGACAATCTCCCATGTGTGTGCCCGTTTCCCTGGGTCTGCGCATGATGCCTATGTGATGAGGAGTAGTCGTGTCCCTAGACTGATGTCACGGATGCAGAATCTACGTGCCTGGCTTGTTGGTGTGTACTGACTTTTCCTCATTGTGTGTGCCTGCCAATTGTGTGCTACCTGTTTTTCTCCAACTCCTCTAATGTGCATGTGTTTGTATGTAGGTGACTCTGGATATCCCAACATGCCATGGTTGCTGACACCCCTGAGGAACCCTGTGACACCAGCCGAGATGCGCTACAACCAGGCACATGGTCGTACCAGGAGGGTGATAGAGCGGACATTTGGACTCCTGAAGAGCCGCTTCAGGTGTTTAGACAAGACAGGAGGTGCCCTCCCGTATGCCCCTGCTAAGGTGTGCCGGATCATCATCGTAGCATGCATGCTGCACAATCTGGCAGTGCGAAGGGAGTTGCCCCTCATCCAGGATGACAATGACCAACACCTGCCACCTGTGGAGGATCCTGGCCTGGGCCAGGATGCCAGTAGCGATGATGAGGCTGCGGAGGATGTCCGCACACAGCTCATCAACAACTTCTTCTCCTGAATGTGAGTATACAGTGATGTGTTGTAAATGTGTTGTGTGTGCATGTTTTGTGTGTGTGGTGCACCTTGCGTGTGGCTGTGTGCTACTTGTGTGGATGCCTGCAGTGATGTGTCCATCCAGTTTACCTGTACTCCCCACCAGTTGTGTGATGTTTAGTATTTTGGGGTGGTGTAGTCTGTGATTTGTGTTTGCCATGTGTGTTGCAGTTGTATGGCGTCATGCAGTGTTAACAATTGTGTTTCTGTCTGTCCTTCACAGGGTACTGTGGCTGTTGTTTGGTGTACAGAGGCCCCTGATGCCCATGCTCCACTGCCAGGATGGAGTCGTTAGTGTCCCGACGAGTGATGTGCCAGGCACCCCAGGACTTCCGTAGTTATCCACTTGGTGACCGTGTGCCCACTGTCAGGTGTTGCTAGCTTGCATGTGTGTAATAAGGGACATGTGGCAATTGCCTGACAATAAACTGTGCTGCACCTTCTGATGTGTGTTGCTTGTGCCTACACATCAGACTGACATTGACGTACTGCACTTGTGGGCCTGTCACCACTGACTCAGGTTGGCTGTGTAGTTTGTGCATACCACAGGCTTGCTTGTCAACATTGATGTTGGCAATGAATTGGTTGGACGTGGTGGGCATGTGTAAAGTAGACCTGGTGGTGTGTCTCCCACATATGTGGGACATTGGCCTGACTGACATGACAGTGTACTCATCACAGTACAGGTTTGCATGCACAGTGTTCTTCAGCACATCCAGATCTACATGCCACTGGCAACCTCTCAATCACCACAGAGTCACGTCTTGTGTTTAGGTGAATTTATTAGCACATAAGTGGGGATGGTGCTCAGGATTGGGAGTGTTGTCCGTTGGCTTTAGAATCCAAAGTTCACAGATAACAAGTTAGGAGTGTTGGTAGATGAAATGTCTAGAGTACAGTCCACAGTCATTAAGCACATTGTTCCAACTCAGACCCTCCATGTCATGTGGGGGAGTACGATGTCGTACAACAAGGTGAACGGTTTGCACACAAAGGTCACTGTCCAGAACAGGTGTTGGTTTCCTGGGGGATGTGCATGGGCATCTTCGTCTCACTTGTTCCTCACCGGACGACCCCTCTTCTTCTTCTCAGGGGAGTCTCACCTGCAGGCTGCTGCCGTGCACGGGGCTTCCACCAGACCCCCTCACTCCCTGTGGCAGTGGCAGATGTTGTTGCCCGAGATGTAGTCGTCGCACAGGGAGGTGGGCTCAAGTTGGTGCTGATCTGGCGGAGGCAGGTCAACATTTCCCGGTGCACCACTGCTATATCTTCCATGGTATCCCACTTGGACTCCATATTTGACAGGTGTGTTTCAACACGGGACATGTGGGAGTCCAAGCGGGCATGGTGGGCAGCCTGCTGTTCTTTGATGTCCGTGAGGATCCCCACTACCTGGCTGAACCCTCCGGTGCTCTCCTGGTACGCATCCATGATGCGTTCCAGGTCGGTGTCATCCTGCAGACCCGCACCCTCAGTGGAGCCTCTACTCGGCCTCCCACCCCTCCCACCACCCCTCGCCACACGGCCAGCACCTGTGGTGTTCCGCACAGGTGTCACAGGGGGACCTTGGATGTTGTTGCTGTTGTCAGGTGCCCTGGTGCCCTGTGACTCTGTGCCGTCTGATGGTTCGGTGGGTCTGTCCATGTTGGCAGGGGTGGCTTGCGGTGTATCAGCAGTTGCAGGGGTGGTTTCAAGGGGGCAGGTGAATGTTGCCGAGGGGCTGCATGAGGGCCGAGACCGGAGGGGCCAGCTTGGGTGTCGTCCGACGAGGTGTGAGACTGTGCGCCACCGGAGCCAGGTGGGTCCACCGGAGCCTGGGACTGGGACTCTTCCTCGTCTGTGGTTGAGTCCACATCTGCCCCTGTGTTTGGAAGGAAGACACAATGTTAGTGATGTATTCATGGACATCAATGGTTCATACACATGACATTGGCCACTGTGGTTGGTGTTGCATGCCTGTCCATTGCATCATCCTACTTTGTCACTGCGGGAGATTTCCATTAGTGTGGTGCATTCACCTGACACCCTGAGGCACTTTGGTTGTCAAGTCTAGCTGTCTGCCTGCCTGGCATCTTAATTGCACGCTGGATTGTACTGTGCCATTCCTGCACTGGTGCTGACACATGCCTGACACAGGTGTTTCATCCCTGTCAACATTTGTGCTTTGACGCTGGCATCCTTGCAAAGGCACCTAGTTTGGGATCTCTGTTTGGGGCATGTGTGATGCCAGTTTGTGTCAGTCAATGTGCATCACATTAGTGTGTCTGCACAACCTGGTCACAGTCCAGCATGCCCGGGTTGTCCTGATGTTCTCTTCTGTGTTGTCTGTGTCCCCAGTCCACATCCCATTTCACACAGGTGATGGTGTCACTGTTGCTAATGGAGTTGTGTGTGAGTTTTGTGTTTGCACACATGCTTTGTGATGTGAATGTCCTCCATGGTGGTATGGACTGTTCGCTGCGGCTGTCTTTCTTCACTAGAGTCGTGACCAGAGGTGTGTGTTCGGTTGCTTCAGCTGTGACTTGCATGCCTGCTCCAGTGCAGCCCATGTTAGTCCTTGTGTCCCCAGTGTCCATGTCAGTGAGTGCTGTGTGGTGTGGATGATGCCTACAATACTGGACAATGTCTGCGTTTCATGTGGCTGACAACGGGTGTTTGAGTGTATGTCAGCATGCTACAGTGTGAGGGATGTTGGTAGGTCCATTGTAGTCAGTCAGGTGTCCCCTGTCACTGCTGTGTATGTGAGTTGCTGTGTGTTTGGGTCTCTGTGGTAGGTCTGCATTTCTGCACTTGTCAACTACAATCCGCGCCTACCTGTCCAGGCCAGAGGGGGTCCCTGGGACACTGCATCCCCGGAGGTTGAGTGCAAAGGTACATTTGCAATAGCTGGCAGTGTGACTGTGATTGGGTTGGTCGATGCGTGTGTGTGACTAGCAGCCTACTCATACATTGTATCCATGTGTCAGCCATCTTGCCCTGCTCTTTGGTTTGGCAGTGTGTGTTCCCAGGGCTGCTGTTAGTTTTTGCTGGATAGATGTGATTTGCAGCTGCCTCAATGGTTTTCAGTGTCATTGCAGTACCTCCTCCTCCCCCAGGGGCCAGGCAATTCACACGGAGACATGCTTCAATGTCGGTGAGTGTGGGTTGATGTTGAGGTTGTGAGTCAGTGGTGTAGTGGTGGTTGTACACAAGTGGCAACAGTCCCTGTACGTCACACAGCAGTAGCCAGTATGGTGGGTTTTGGGTGTTGTTTGCATGAAGTGTGGGTAAATGCCTTCTCCCAGGTGAGTTGTGTGGAGTTTGTGTTGAGGGGTGTGTGACAGCACATGGTGGTGGGCATGGTCAGAGCTGGCAGTGCTTCTCCCTCCATGGCCAGATGGGCCACTATTGTGGATGCTTCCCTTGCAGGGAGTGGCAGTTGACTTTCAGGATGTCAGGCATCAGGGTCCTGCATTTGGTATGTGCACATAGCCCATCAGGGCCTTGTGCTCCCCACAGCAGGACCCAGTGTCAGCCATCTTGAGGGTACATTTCCACTGCCTGTGAGGTGCGCATGGTTAGAAGTGGTGTTGTTGGTCCATTTGTGAGGGGGCTATTGGCTGTGACTACAACTCCCATCATGCTTTTGGCTACACTGACTTCCCCAACATCCCCGAGCTTCCTTCCTGTGGGTCAGGTTCCCTGTGAGGTGGTGTGACAGTGGTGGCAGACTGTGTGGCAGTGTCTGTTGGGGTTTTGTGGCACTGAGTTGCTCTGATGTTTGCTAGGTTTGTACACGTGATGACATAGTTCAATGTTGGTATGAGATAGCAGGTGTTGTGTTGCTGTGCCAGGCATATGGCTGTAGGGATGACTTTGTTTGTGTTACTGTGGCTTTGTTGACGGAAGTTGTTTTGCCTGTCCCCTTGACGGTGACATGTGTACATGGCCCCACAATCTTGAGTCTCTTATTTGTGTACTCACCAGGCTCTGGGATGTCAGTCAGACCATGTATGCTCTCCGGTGGTAAGATGGCCTGCACCTTCTCCTCCCAGGACCGGAAGTAAACGGGTTTGGCAGGGGGCCGCTGCCGGTGTGCTTGCTGAGCTTATGGTCCTTCTCCAGCAGCTTCTTGACCCTCCTGCGCACGTCATACCACCTGTTCTGGCAGTCGTCCTTTGTGCGCAAACAAGGTGCTTGTACGTTCGCATTGTTGACGATTCTCTCTCACATCTTGGCCTTCTGGGACATGGGGGTCTTCTGTACCAATGTGCCAAACAAATGTGGCTCTACTCTGATGATTTCATCTACCAGCACTGTCAACTCACTATCTGTGAACTTTGGATTCTTCTTGGGGGGCATGGTGGTGGTGGTGGTGGTGGTGTCGAGGGTGGTGGGTTGGTGGTGGTGGTGGTGGTTGTGGTGAGGGGGTGGATGTGGGAGTTGGGGTAGTGGTGTTGGGGTGGGGGTGGTGGGGGTGGTAGTGGTGAGGGGGTGGATGGGGGAGTTGTGGTAGTGGTGTTGGGGGGTGGGGGGTGGTGGTGGTAGTAGTGGTGAGTGGGGTGGATGGGGGGTTGGGGTAGTGGTGTTGGGGGTGGTGGTGGTGGTGGTGGTAGTGGTGAGGGGGGTGGATGGGGGAGTTGTGGTTGTGGGGGGTTGGTGATGGTGAGGGGTGAGTGGATGGGGGTTTGGGGTAGTGGGGGTGGTGTTGGTGGTGAGGGTGGGGTGGATGGGGGTTTGGGGTCGTGGTGGGGTGGTGGTGGTGGTGATTGGTGTGTGTGTCTGTGTGAGGGTGCAAGTGAGGTTTGTGGGTGTGTGTGTGTGAATGCTGTTGGTGAGATGGCAATGGTGTGTGTCAGCAGAGTTGTGTGTGTGGAGGTTCTCAGGAAATGGCAATGGCTCATGGGAGTGATTGGTGGCCTTTAAATATGTTGAGTTGTGGGTGTGTCTCTCTTAATTGATTTTTTTTATTTTTATATATTTTCGTTGTCAGTGCTTGTTTGGTCTTTTTTTGTGTTTGGTCAGCTGTTGTTTGTGTGTGTGTACGAGATGTTCTTCTGACCGTGCCGGACGCTGCTGGTGAGTCGTACAGGCTTCTCCGAGACTTTCACGCTGTTGTTATGCTGTGTTGTGTATGTCGTGTGCGACTCGGTCAATGGGCGTTCGACTCGGTCGTGGGCGTTCGTTTCGCTCGCGGGAGTTCGAGTCGGTCGCGGGCGGAGTCCGTTGGTTTGAGTGTTTGTATCGTGTGCGTGTCGGTCGTGCGGCTTGTGCTCCATGCGAGTCGTTCTTGTTTCCCACGTATGGCATCGTACTTTGCAACTCGTACGTCACGTGTACGTGTCGCTCGGCTCCATTCCGGGAACGTGTCGGAGGGTACTGCTCTAGGGCTTTTTCCGGCCGGAGGCTATTTTTCCGTACGGCTCCGTCGTCCGGTTCATATTCGGGTGAGTCGGTTGGGATTCACAGGCTTTCCATCGTACTGCGCGGGTCGTACGGCGGCGAGACGTGTCGGTCGGTACTTTATCCCGGGACGTGTCGGTCGGTTCACTTTACAAACGGAATCGGAATCGACCCCTAAGTGTAGAATATGCAACAAACATCTAATTTGCCTTTGGAATCAAAACTTGATTGCGCTATCCTATGTCCTTGTCACAGAAGTAGATAACCACTAGGGGTGGGCAGAAAAATCCGCTCCACCAGTGTAGATTGTGGAGTTCTGACATTCCACGCTCTGCTTGGAGAGTGGAGTTTGGCAAAAACTCTGCAACATCTGGCGTAGCAGAGTTTACCGGCACACTGACTCCGCAGACACCCCTGCCAATGGAACCCCAGCCCCTGCAGAGTAGAAAACACCAGAGTAAGACACATTGGAGCTTCCCTACTCTGTAGTCTTCAAAAGACAAAGGCGGTAAACTTTGGATTTGAAAATTAGATCACTCGGCTCATCCTGCCAGAATTGGAGCTGGTTTTCTCTGCTTGATTGCTGCACTTTTCAAAAGTCTGTATTTCTTGAAGCTGTAATCAGCCGGCTTTGCCCTAAACTGCATCCCCTTAAAGAGAGGAATTAGAGAAAGCTAAAATGTGTATTTGTGATTTTAAGTTATTTAGCCAGCTCCAGCAGCTCACACTGCACACCATACAGCATGAGGCGCACGACATGACAGCGGGGGTCCTTTGTTCCCCTAATCTTAATACAGTTAAAGTGTAGGTGGGGCCTAGTGCCTGGGCCACCAATCCCTCTTTAGTTTATTTTGCCACAGGAAACACCTGGTCATTGCGGGACATTAATGTATGATACAAGATAAGGAACAAAACAAACTGAACAGAAAAGGAGTGGCCATGATTGTAAGGGTGTTTTAGGCTAATGAACGAGAAAAAACAACCAAACAACGAAGGTAAACTTCTTCTTTTAAATGTAATAAGACCCTATTTTATTTACAATTAGTCTGGGAAAAGAACCGTTGGATACTCCGTTTATTTTATGTAGATGATCCATGACTGTCTCCAAGTGTATTTTGTAATTTTAGTAAGCTTTAACATAAATTGTTTAAAGTGGCTGCATTTACGGTTCAATTTTTGACAACATTTGGTTTTCTTGCTGATTAAAGAAACAAGTCGTGCCATCCTTTGGATAGGTGATACGTCACCAGTTCAATTCAACATGGCTGTAAGTTTCATGCTTGCCACTCATGCTGCCTCTTCTTTCTTCTATTTCAATCAGTGCAGACCGTAGGCGTGCCCATGGTTGAACCTTGCAATGAGAGAGCAAAGCAGCATGTCTTTTTTCTGAAAAAGAAACCGGTTCTACCGTCCAGAACCGTGACCCGAGCTGCAGCCGGCGGAGGGAGTGGAAAAAGGCTCAAGAAGGTAAGGAGAGCAGAGTCCCGCGCCACCTCACTTCCCGCTTGTGACAGCAAGCAGAACTCCACCGTCCCCAAAGTAGAGAATGTCATGTGCACCAGGTTCCGCACCATAGTCATCATCACCAACAGCCTAGGCACCTTTACGCCCAGCAGCACCACAACTCCCTGAATGAGTCCATCGCCAAGCATATTGGCATGAAATATAGGTAGGGGAAGGTTCTCAACTCTAACCAAGTCTCAGTCGTGTTAGTTTATGGCATGGTAATGTACATAGGGCCCGATTCACAGAACTAATCTGAGACAAAATCCTAAACTTACTACTTTTGGTATTCACAGAAGGCATTTAGTAGTAGTAAAGTTAGGATTTTGTCTTAAGTTTGTCTTACGTTTCTCTTAAGTCTGTCTTAAGTCTGTCTTAAGTTTGTCTTAAGTCAAACTTAAGACAAAATCCTAACTTTACTACTACTACTAAATGCCTTCTGTGAATACCAAATGTAGTAAGTTTAGGATTTTGTCTCAGATTAGTTCTGTGAATCGGGCCCATGGAATTTAGCTGAGTTTTTCAGTGCCTCCGTGGAATTCTGCGGAGTGAAACTCCATGTACTCTGCCCAGGCCTAATATCCACTCCAACTTACTTATAGAAAGTCCTTTCTACAAACAAAACAAACACACACTAAGGGCCTGATTTAGATCTTGGCAGATTGAGTCGCGCCGTGGATTTTTCAGTGGTCTTCCCGCCCGCTGGCTTGGTGGTCTGCCTGTCCTATTTAACCCCGGGCGGAGACCTCCGCTCCACCCGCAGATTGTGCAGAGATTTGCCTCCTCCGCGTTCCGCGGAGAACGCGGAGAAGGCAACTCTCCGCACACTCGCAGCAGAGCGGAGTTTGCCAGCCCCCACCTCCACCCCCCTATATTAAAAATTACTTCTACATGACTTAAAATTAAATTAAAACCACTTACCTGGCATGCGGCGTCCCCGGGCTGCCCTCCTCCTCTTCCTCGCCGTCCTGGTAATTCTTTGAGAAAACTGCGCATGCGCGCGCGACCGCGCATGCGCATTTCTTGCAAGAAATGCGCATGCGCAGGCGCGCAAAGCTACTGCTTTATGACATACAAAACCAACACCGCCGTGGACGCAATCGGCGATAAGCTACACTCTTACCTGGTACTTATTAACTTGTCTGTTAACATATGCACAGGACTCATGCATTTATGACTCTCTCTTACAAGCAATAGCATATAAATGTGCAAAGCATATGTCTGTAACGTTGACGTTGAAGAAATTGAAAGAAACACACCTGTATGATCATACTGTATGAATAAATTTGGCATAAGCTGCCTTCAAAAAAATGGACACTTGCACAATATTGGATATCCAAATAAAAATGTAAAGTCAAGTCACCATACAGGTGTGTTAAAAGAAATTCCTAAAATTCCAACATATGCAACACACATCATAGGAATAAGTGCAATGTAACATGATGTAGAAATTGCACTAGACAATGTGTAAACTTTATCTTAGAAATTAACTGAAAAATCAGTCAGTCACAAATTAGAAGTATTCAACATATACATCCATATAACATTTTCCCTTGTCTAGTGCAGGTCCTGTACTGTATCCAATTTCAATAGTCACAATATATTTCATACTGATCAGTAATCAAGGTGAAACAAACACACTTGTACACATCCAAATACATTTTGTAACCTCAATTAGCTGGTGCAACTGGCCATTACTATGGTGAATGCCTGCACCTAAGTTCAAAAGACCATCACATACAATGTTAACCAGTGTATGCACTTAACAAAGTAGACATTTAAAAAATCAGTTGTATTACCTGCCATCATAGTAAAGAAAAATAAGTACTTCACATTTTTCTCTGAAACATTGCTAGCAATCAAACAATTGGTAAGGAAAAGTAATACCAGGACTAATTTGGTGAAATCATAATGCTAGACCACTTCCCTGTGAAATTTCTCAATGTGGGCGGTCGCAGATGGTTGCTACTGCTCACGTTGAAAAACCTTCCGTTCGCGTTGAGGAAGCTGCCACTTGAGTAGAACTTCTACTCGAGTGGCAGAAAGAAGCAGCACCCTCTTGCACTGTGCGAGATGCCATTTGCCATGATTTTACAGTGCAGGACAAACACCCAGCACTAAAAATCAGTGCAAACGGTGCGAGGTAACCCAATCCGCAGCTCGCCGAACTCCGCATAGCTTGGCAGAGTTTTTTTGTCACTGCGCAGGGTTTGGGGTAGTGGAACTCCACAAACTCCGCCCAGGCTTACTTAAAATACACTGATAGGGGAAATTCTTTAAGAAGGGACATCTACTGGGCAAACCAGGCACCTCTAAGTTCTTACATGGGAGGAGGAGGGTTGAGTTTGGGAGGGGTGCCCTTGGGTTTGGGAAGGGTGCCCTTGGGTTTGGATGGGGTGTCCTTGGGTTTGTGGGGGGTGAGTTTGGGAAGGGTGCTCTTGTGTTTGGCATGGGTTGGTTGGGATGTGGAAAGGATGGATTTGCATTTGGTAGGAGTTGCTTGGGATGTGGAAGGGGGATTTACGTTTGGTAAGGGTGGCTCGGGATTGGGGAAGGGGCGAGTTGGGGTTTGGAAGGGGTAGATTGGCATTTGCTAGGGGTGGGTTGGAGTTTGACAGGGGCTAGGGCAAGGGTAAAAAGGACATCTTCAATGGGAAATTGGGTAGGGTGTTTGGGAGGGAGTTGGGTTAGGAGGTAGAGAGGTGTCTGATATGCATGTGTCTGTTGAGGATGCAAGTCCATGTGGGTCTGGTGTATGTCATGTATGTTTGGGTGTGTCTTGTGTCATAGGTGTCTGTTGTTTGGATGAATGTGGGCATTTGAGTTTTGTGGCTCTGAATTCTGATGTGTGTGGGTGTGGATGGGTGTACTATGGAGGTGTTGGGTGGGGTTGTGGTGCATGTGGGTGTGGTGGCTGCGGTATCTGTGGAGGTGCTGGGTGTGGGTGTGGTGGGGTCTGCGGTGTCTGTGGAGGTACTGGGTGAGGTGCATGTGTATGTGGTGGTGGCTGCGGTGGCTGTGGAGGTGCCGGTGTTGGAAATGGTGCTTTTAGGTGTGGTGGTGGATGCAGTGTCTGTGGAGGTGCTGGGTGTGGGGATGGGGCATGTGGGTGTGGTGGTGGCTATGGTGTCTGTGGGTGTGCTCGTGGTGGGGGTGGTGTGTGTGTGTGGTGGTGGCTGCAGTGTCTGTGATTGTGTTGGTGGTGAGGGTGGTGTCTGTCTATTTAGATGTGCGCCTGTGTTTTTTGTGTTTATGTTTCTGTGTGGGTGTGCTTCTTGTGTCTGTGTGAGTGGATGCATGCAAAGGTGTGAGTGTTCTTGGAACAGGTCTTGGAATAGGGAATTTGGATGGGGATAGGGCCACGGGTGGGGCACAAGGTTGGGAAGGTTAGGAGGCTATGGTCAGTGAGGAGACTGGACCTTGAAAAGACCTCTGTAGGCCAGACATAGCACTGTCAATGACTTTCAAGTAGGCTACCATTTGTTGCACTTGCCAGCCAGGCCCCTGGATGTCATTCAGTAGTGCAGTCTAGCCTACAGAGATGTTCCTGAGGAGGTCAATAGTATCCCGACTCAGCGCAGCCGGGTCGACAGGGGCAGAGGTGAGGTGCCTGGAGCGAAGGAGACACCACCTCTTTTAGGGGTGGTGGGTGTGGTAAACTGGGGGGGGGCAAGAGGGAGGGCGGAGATGGTACTCTGGGTGGTGGACAAAGATGGAGGTGTAATAAGAGCAGTAGGGTCCACCACCACTAGGCAGTGCTCGCTGGAGGAAGCCTCCGATGAAGATGTTGAGTCACTGGTGGCCTCCATTGCACTCCCCTCACCCTCCATGCTACTGGGTCTCTCGGTGTCAGTGGTGTTCACTAACCCCAGGCACAGAACTCCGCTCCGACAGCGGAGTTTATGGAGTTTTGCCTACTCCGTGCTCCGTTGAGAACGTGGAGTTCAGGCAAAACTCCGACTCCGCAGTGGAGCAGAGTTAGCTGGCCCCTCCACCCTCCCTAATTTAATTATAACAAAAAAAGGCACTTACCTGCTGTGGCGTCTCCAGGCTGTCCTCCTCCTTGCTGTGGTCTCTCTCTCCTCCTCGTCCTCGCCATCCTCGTCTACGCAAACGCTTACGTTTTTTTCAAACTCAGTGGAACTCCGCGTAGTGGCACTCTGCCAACTCCTCCCGGGCTTAGTGTCCACACCAGAAGCACAGTGGCCAGCTGTTTCTCCGCCTACATTGGCAACTTCTCCCTCGCCTGCCCTGGATGCTGCTGAAATGATATAACCAATAGTGTTATTAGATCTGTGTAAATAGAACTGATCGGGAACTTTGATCACAAAACAGTTTCCAAGTTTCCAGATTTCACCTGCTTCGAGCCTCTCAGACTTTGGTTCTGCATTAGCATAAGCTCATGCATGTAGGCAACATTTTCAGAAAACATTTGGTCACAGTTATGTTGTTCCCCATGATAGCTCCTATATCATGTATGATCTTGTATCTTATCCATTATTATGTCTCTCCCAGAACTGTTTCACACCCCTGAATGGTTGGCCTTTGTTGTTTAGAATATTGAACTGATGTAACCAAAAAGGATATACACCAAAAATACCTTTGTACAGTGTCTTCAATAGTCCCTAAAATCGGCATACTTTTCACTCTCAATAAGTAAAATATAAATCAATGTCAACAAATACTGTAATGTTGTACCAATATTAGCATAAACTGAAAGCAGGTTCACAATGGTAACACTTACTTCAAGTCCCTCAAGTATATAGCAACTGTCATAAATGATACATGAATTCTGTACTGAAGTAGCTTAGCGATGTCTCACATACTATGCAGATACCTATGCTGTTGAAAACAGTCTGAAACAAATATTTGTGTGAATTGACAAATGACTTCTACAGCATAAGTAAATACATAGCACTTGAAACTTTTACTAAAACACTTCAGTACAGAAACATCTTCACATATGACTCCTAAATATCTTTAGTTATTTGAATTTGTTGTATCTTTGTGAAATTGTTTCACTAAATATGCTGGTTTTCAATGTAGTCAGAATGTTGTAGAACATCACAGTAATCATTACATACAATGATTCATATATGATATTTACTTCAAAGATTGAAATGTAAATCACAATATTCAACATATTACACCTTGGTGCATGAGTTTCGATGTGATGATAAGTATGTGGTGGTAATTTGTTAGGAAGGGCAAGTTCAGGGAAAATTAGGACAAAGGTGTTTGTTGATCAAAGTTTTAACACAGTGACTGCTATGTTCAGTTAAATTGTTTATCTCTGATTGTTTTGAGAAACTGTGTGCTCCAAAAGTTGACTTTGTAATGTGTCTATTATGTTATATCTGATTGATAATCTTTTTGTTTTGATCTGTTTTAGGTTCCTTCCCAATGTCATCTTCATTTGGACATTTCAGAGTTGTGACATTTGTAGGCATATGGTGCTGTTTTGAAATACAAAAGGAACATGGGTTGATCCTGGGAAAGACAGACTCAGATTTTGGGTGTGCATATCTTGTACCAAGGCCCCTTGCACTGTGAGTGAATGGATGTTTTGAAGATTGCATTGGACTTGTTTTCTGTCGTGTGTATGCACTAAGGCAATATGTGTGCTATCATTAGCTTAAACCCCTTGTGGTAGTGGAGCCAAATCATGCTAATCTCCCTTCACATTGGCAAATTTCTAATTGTGTGTAAAGTGTGTAGCTGTTGATGTTGACATACTTCTTGTGGCACACCATTGAAACTGGGTTGTGACATTTCACAAGATACTGGAAGAGTGGATTGAAATGATCCTGTGTCTACAAAATGTAGTACTGCTATGTTTTTGTCTATTGGTGTTATTGATGTAGGATTCCTTGTGTGAGCCAGAAGATCGGGCTCCAGCTGATGACATGAGTCAATGATATGTTGCCTATTCAATCTGATTGTCTTGGATATAACCCCTGTGTCCATGTTGGCAAGGTCTGGAACTGGAAATGTGAAAACTAGCATTGAGTATTAGTGATGTATGGATTGTTATGGTAGTGAAACTGTTGACAGACAATAATTGGTCACATGGCATAAACAGAGTAGTAGATGATTTACTGGTGTAATATTTTGGTAGTCATGGTTGGGAACTTGAGAAAAACATTAGCCACTTGCAAATTATCTATATTTACATATTCATTTGATTTTTGTCATTGTAAAGTTACGATGGAAGAAAACAAATGCATTCATAGATTTGAGATATACAACACCAGTCTATGAGTTTTTGAGTTGAGAATTTATTGAACTAAACGAGAAGAAATTAAACAGGGTGAAAATGATAAAGCAAACCAAAAAGTGAAAGTTCAGTCATGGTGAATGAAACCATAGTTGGAGAGACAAAATTGTTTGAAGAACAATGTCCAAAATAAGACAAGCATCAGAAAGGCAAATATGTCCAGAAATAGTCCACAGAGTGAATCGCAGGCACACACTGGAGGAAATTAGGGTTGGGGTTTCTTTCTGATGGTGATAGAGGTCTTGCCATCCTCACCTCCTGGCAATATGAGTAGACGTTCCCTCCTGCAGGGTAGGGGGAGATCCACAGTTGCAGGGCCTGGGGTGGCTGCAGGTGGTTCTTCCTGCTGTGGCAGGTCGTCCCTTCCTGTGGCTGTGGTAGATGTAGATAGGCCAAATGTTGTAGGGTACCTGGCCCATCATGTCTTGGGACTGATAATAGGCTTTCCAAGACTTCGCCGAAGATGGCCTGGGTGAGAGTGACCCCAGGGGCCTCACTATGCAGGCCCACAGAATCTCTCCCACGATCCCTACCCCCACTACTCTGTGCCTTTGGCCCAGTGTGCCCAATCTGAATGGGTCCTGGGTGAGCTGGAGCTGGTGGTGCTGTGGTCTCAACATTACCCAGGACTGGGGGCACACAATCGGTGTTATAGTGGTAGGAACACAGGAAGGAGAGGCTTCGGTTAGCTGAGTTGTTACAGCTGGGGTGGGAGGTGTGGGCCCAGTGAGACTCACTTGAGCCGTCTGCCCAGGCTGACTACATGGACCAGGCTCCTCATCATCATCCAGATTACCAGGAGTGTTGTCCTCACCGAAGGCTTGATCCTGGGCTGGAGTGGAGGTCTCTTCAGTGGCTGATTCCTGGCAACCTGCTGTGGTAGTTGGACCTATTGAGAAACTGAGAACATTTTTACTAGTAAAAGTGTGTATTTTGCATCCAAACCTTTTAATACAAACAATGTAGATACCTCGAAGAAAAAAAGGTAGACAATATTATGATTATAACTTTCAGTTGTATTAAACATATTACCCTAACATTTTGCAATTTTAAACAATACAACTTCAAATAAGCAGGCAATAAGATGTCCTGAAATGTTTATAAAGTTATTAGGAAGTATAGCTCACATCTCCTGACCATTCACCCCAACACAGTGGAGAGATGAAATGTCTAATTGACAATTCCAAGGCCTAGCTGACTGAAAACAGACATTTACGCAGCTTGGATGGATGTTTGGCATTAGTCATCATGTGAACAGTTCAGAATCCATTTTTGCAAGTAGCACTTATATTTAGCATAGTAATTTTCATTCCTTACATTTTTTGTGTCAACACAGTTTGATTTGTGAAAGTCATGACATCAATTCAATTTGCTGAGAAGAACAGGACAACATTCAGAAAACAACACAAACCATTTTCAGAAGAGAGCATTGAATAGGGATTGATCAGTACTAGACACTTTACCATGTGTAGGACTATGTTAGACAAGAGAGAATGAGCACTATGACATAGCAATATTCTTTTAACAAAACAGAAACAGGGCATCATGGTAGTTGTAGTAATTTCAAAGACAACTTCCCAACACTTGCAAAATGGTTAGTGGAACATACCTGTGAAAAATGAGCAGTTGAAATGGGGCAGACACTGGGCCCGATTCACAAAGGTAAACTGAGACAAAAGTCTGACTTTATGATTTTCGGTATTCACAAAGGGCATTTACTAATAGTAAAGTTAGACTTTTGTCTCAGATGTACTTAAGTTTTGTCACAGTTAGACTTAAGACCAAAAGTTAAGTTAAACTGATACTCGTAAATGCCCTTTGTGAATACCGAAAGTCGTAAAGTTAGACTTTTGTCTCAATTTACCTTTGTGAATCGGGCCCTTACAATATGACACACATATGGCTAATGGTTTATTTGGGGTTCTAACACTTACAGGCACCATACCATCATGTGTCATGTAATGGAGATTGATACCTGTAATCTTAGATGCAACACAATACAGTCATACAAACTATCCAAATTATCTGATACTGATACTTTGAGGTTTGTATGGTATTAAAACATGTGCAGGACACATTGGCAACAGCTGAGTTTAGAACAAACAGGACATTGGGGTTTGGTGGGACTTTGTAAAGTTTAACTTACCAGACTCCACTCCACCAGGTATTCCTGACAAGCCTTTAGGATGTAGGATCTTCAAGACCGTCTCCTCCCAGGGCATGAGTTGTATGGGGGGTCTGGAAGAATCACCACCAGTCCTCTGATCCTCCATGTGATCCTTGGAGGCCGGGAAACAATCAATCAATCAATCACGGCATTTATAGAGCGCGCTACTCACCCGGGAGGGTCTCAAGGCGCTGGGGGAGGGGGTAAGTTACTGCTCGAACAGCCAGGTCTTGAGCTGCTTCCTGAAGGCGAGATGGTCCTGGGTTCGCCGAAGGTGAGTGGGGAGGGAGTTCCAGGTCTTGGCCGCCAGGTAGGAGAAGGATCTTCCTCCGGCGGTGGTTCTGCGGATGCGTGGTACGGTGGCGAGGGCGTGGCTGGTTGATCGTAGCTGGCGTGTGGGCGTGTAGAAGGACATGCGGTCGTTGAGGTACTTTGGGCCCAGGTCGTGGAGGGCCTTGTGTGCGTGGGTGAGGAGTCTGAACGTGATTCTCTTGCTGACGGGGAGCCAGTGCAGGTCTTTCAGGTGTACGGTGATGTGGCTGTGTCGGGGGATGTCCAGGATGAGTCGTGCGGAGGCGTTCTGGATGCGCTGGAGTCTCTTTTGAAGTTTGGCTGTGGTTCCGGCGTAGAGGGTGTTCCCATAGTCCAGTCGGCTGGTGACGAGTGCCTGGGTGACGGTCTTCCTGGTTTCAGTGGGGATCCATCTGAAGATCTTGCGGAGCATGCGCAGGGTGTTGAAGCATGAAGATGAGACGGCGTTGACTTGTTTGGTCATTGATAGGGAGGAGTCCAGGATGAAGCCCAGGTTGCGTGCGTGGTCCGTTGGCTTGGGTGCGGTGCCCAGGGCCGGGGGCCACCAGGAGTCGTCCCAGGCGGAGGGTGATGAGCCCAGGATGAGGACTTCCGTCTTGTCTGAGTTCAGTTTAAGGCGGCTGTTCCTCATCCAGTCGGCGACGTCTCTCATCCCGTCGTGCAGGTTGGCTCTGGCGGTAGTGGGGTCGTTGGTGAGGGAGAGGATCAGCTGGGTGTCGTCGGCGTAGGAGATGATGTTGAGGTTGTGTCGGCGTGCGATGGCTGCGAGGAGGCCCTCCCTGCTTGTGGTTCTACCTCTTCCTAATTTCCTCCTGTGTGCGCATGTTGTTAGCTACAGCATTCACTCTGTCAACTATTCTGGCCCACATTTGCCTTTTCCGTGATAGGGGTGTATTTCGGACTTGGGCTTCAAACAATTGTGGCTCGACAATTATGATTTCATCCACCATGACTGTCAATGCTCCCTCAGTAAAGCAAAGATTTTGGGAGCCTGGCATTGTGTAAAGAAATATGATGAACTCAACTAAGTTAACCACAAGGAAATAAATGAAAGGAGATAAAGGGACAAGAAACAGGGAAAAGCAACAAAATAACCTCACTTGACTGGCAAACTTACTGCTATTAAATGTCGTAGTGGAGCTGGAATGTCAAAGGATCATAGTCTGAAATGGGGTGTGTTTAATAGTGTGGTATGTAGGTGTTACTTTTGGCCAAGGGACATCAGGTGTGTTATACTAGCATCCATCCAATGGCCACAGTAATGGTGCATTGATGAGCGTGTACCACAACTGACTCCCTCCGTCAGACACCCGCTGCTAAAAGATCGCCAGTACAACTGTGAATACCTAAATCTGCTCGGCGGGAACCCACCGCCTTGACAGAGCGGCAGTACTATTCGCCAGCATTGGAGTCTGCCACGTCGGCAGCGGTAAGCTGCGACCCCAGTGGGAAACACTCTGTCAACACGGATGGCGAGTCAGCCTGCATGCATCTAAATACGGCAGGCGAAAGACCTCCAACTTGGTGGAGTACTTGGGGCAGCTGTGGTACGGTGGTAAGACCATCAAGATCTAAATCAGGCCCTAAGTCCCCTCATGAAGTATTTTGAAGACACCTGGGTTGGCAGACTGCACCGATCTTAACCAGACGCAAACCTCAATTCTAAAAACCATGTTGGAATGTCTACAACACCACCATGGATCAAGAAGCCAATACCAGCAACACAGTAAAAGGATGGCACAGTGCTTTCAATCCACTCCAGGCAGAACCCAACCAACACTTTACAAATGTATAGAAGCCAAATAAAAATAACTAAACTACCAATAACTACGAATGAAATAATCAGTAACCCAAATTAAACCTAGATTAACAAACAAACCAATAGAATGTACGACATGCTACAATGTAAAGTGAAACTCTTTTTTAACAACAAAGGAGTACATTACTTAGAATCATAGGCAAAACGCTATTATAAAAAATCACATTCCCTACACAGCATCCATTACACCAAAGGAAGAATCCAAACCAGCTTAACTAAAATATTTTTAAACTAAATATTAAACTAATTATTGTTATGCATCTGTCAAAAAATATACAATTAAAATTGCAAATAAGACTGATGAATAAAATTATTATTTATGTTAAATAGTTAAAAAATTAAAACATCACCAAGAACAAAGCTCAAAATTACAAGTAAAATCAAATAGAAACAATTACCTATAACACATAAAATATACTATAACAGAGACCAATCACATAAAATACACATATGTAATAAAATATAACATTTCCTACCCACAAAAAATAACATGAACATAACTTACTGTTCCGTAGCTGCAGATCCTCCTCCATTTCCAAGTAGTCAAAAATATAATCCACAAAAATGGGAAAATAATTTCAAAAAAGCCCCAAAAAATAAGCAAAAATGAAACAGGTCAAATAGAAATCCATCAAGGCAAAGTCTTAATGAACCATAAAAAAATGAACAATTGTTAGAAAATGTAATGCTCCTGGAAACCCAAAAATTCTAAGGAAATCAAAATTAAAAATATTGATTTATTTGAAACCAAAATGATTTCCATTAAATGAAATCTCAAAATCAAAACATTCATACAATAGATTTCGATCTTTAAGCCTGAAAATAAGACACAATACCCACCCACAACAAACAATATCTTCAAGCATAACATAAACATCACAATTAATCTATACAAAGCACATAACATAACATAATACATAAAATAACAATACCTTACTAGCAAACTCTACCTAAGCATTACACAAAACACTAGTAAACAAAATTACAAAAACTATTAATAAACCTTCAAAAAACACAAAACAACACTAGAACTACCATTGACTCCAACTACCCATTGAAGAGATTAATACAGCAATACAATTAAAAACACCAATTGTGTAATGTTTGTTTTTTGCATTACTTATACTTGGGTCTTCAGAAAAAATTACTAGGGACCTGATTCCGATGGTGGTTGGTCGTATTCTGATTCGACCGCCGGGATGGCGGTCAGAAAGGTGTTGTTACCACGGCGGGGACATTCTGCAGCCACGGAAAAGGGCCACAGCACATGCCTCCGCCGTGCAGCACCTCCTGCACGTCCATGCACCAAGTCGTGCATGGCACACGGTGCATGGAGGTGAGTGGGGCCACTACATGTGACCCCAGGGCCACTTTTCTATGGCCTACGAAGGCAGGGGGCCCTGTTTGGGGACCCCGTATACCTTTCTGACAACCTTTTTATAGCAGGGTTCTCGCCATGAAAAGGCTGTCGGATATTGTAATCTCGATGGTGGTGCCTGCCTCTGGACCGCTGTCATTCTGGGCTCCAACTCCGACCGTCGCCCCATAGGGATTTATGATCCTGGTGGAACCCGGCGGTCTTGTGTCCGACAGCTGTGGGTCTGACCACCAGTATCAAAATGCAGCGGTCGGACCGAAGGGCTGTCGGCAGTCAGACCGCCACTGATGGCCTGTCGGCGATCCAACCGCCACTATCAGAATCAGACCCTAAGTTAGCAGTAGAACAAATGGCAGCTAAATCAAACTGAAAAGACTGTTTCTCTATTGAAAATAATGAGAATTAAATTAAAAAATGTTAAAAACATGTAAAAATGTGTAAATAACATAAAACACATTGATAAAAGTAATATGGAAATATGAAACAATTATGTAAAGTATAAAATAAATAGTACTATCAAAAATATACTCCAAGAGGGGGTCGCGCTTGTTGCTGAGTGGACCGGAAACCGCAGACCCACTCCCACGAGTTTGAGATCCAGTGGGTGGCCATGACAGAGGACTGCTCCACTGCTCACAAACAGGAGGGCCCTCTGAGTGATCCTCAGAAGAGCGCCCATGGTGCCTGGCCCAGTGTAGAGACCTACTCTTCTGAGGCCCAGCAGAGTTATTGAGGACATGGGCTGGGTGTGCCTGTGGCAGTCCATGGAGGCCATTGACGACACAGAGGAATGAGGACAGTTCTGCCAGACAAATGCTTGCCACGGAGTGGCCTAACTGAAGGACAGTTTGTGGGACTCATTGCCCCCCTTTCCCTAGGGGAGATACCAACGAACGGCTCCACCGAGTCTGGGACTGCCGGTTGGCCCTTCCCCCACTGACTCTGACTTGGACCCTGGGGCACAGTGATTCCTGGGTCTCAGGTGAGTGGGTAAGCTCTGCAGCAGCTAAGTAGGCCCATGAGGTCCCCAGTGGGTTCTTGTTTACGCCCTGTACAGCCAGCAACCCACTCACCGAGACTTGCTTAGACGTTCCTGCACTGGCCTTGGATTGTACCTCGGAGTCGAAGATAGGCTCCTGGTGTCAGCTGCTCCCTGTGGTGAACGCCCATGGCTGCTGCTGGGGCAGGGAGGTGATGGCTCAACAGCACCATTAGCAGAGACTTTCTGATGTGATGCGGCAGAGACACGACATGCACCTACCTCTTAACTCTACCATGGCGGCGTTGAAAGGCAAAAGAGAGCAATCAGTTCACATCATGCTTACCCTCTCTACTCCAGCTGCCTCTAAGGAGTTGCATCGGGATCACAGCAACCTCTCTCTATGGATTCAGTTAAGGAGATGGACCAGACACCGGTGACACAGGCCTTTCTAGCCTCCGTATCTGACTCCCTCAAGAGGGATCTCTCCCAAGAATTGCGGTAAGTGAAGCAAGAACTGTGCTCCTTGGGAGTGAGAGTATCCTAGCTGGAGGATAACAAAACAGCTAGGCGAGAAGAGAGGTCGAGATTTTGAAGCAAGAGGTTCTTCGCCTGCGCGAAGGACAGGCTGACCTGCAGGCCCACTTGGAGGACCTGGAGAATAGATCCCCCCTTAACAACATTCGCCTGCCGCGAGTTCCGGGGGGAGTTATGTCCAAGCGCTATTCCACTCTATCCTGGGCCATGCTGAAGACACCGCTTTGCAACTAGACAGGGTGCACTGGGTTGTTCACCCCGGGGGTCCCAACACCAGACCTCTGGATACCCTGGCTTGTGTCCACGACTTTTAGACCAAAGAGGACATCCTCAAGAAGGCCTGAGACTTGCACCCTCTACACTTCCGAGGTCATCAACTGGCGCTCTTCCAAGATATCTCTGTGCTAACCCTCCAACTTCCCAATGACTTCAAGTCGATCACAGACTTCTTATGCCGCTCCAAGGAGGTTTCATATTGGTGGGGGTCACCACTTCAGTTTTGTCTTTCACTGGGGGGTCAACTCTTTCAACCCAAGATGCTTGAGGAGGCACGTTGCATACTGGGCCTGCTGGGGGTCTCCCCTGCCATCTCTCTACCCGGGTCCCCTCGGGGCTCTCCACCTATGCTACATTCTAGAAGAGGGCAGGTAAGCCTAAGAGACATCCCTGCCCTGGACCAAAAGACAGAGTTCAATAACGCCAAACAGTACTAGATAGATTGACATCTGATACTGGTAAGGGTCCCACTTGACCGGTGGCACCTTTAACCCTCGGCGACATTGGTATACGTATATGCCCCGGGTCTCCCTCATTGTTCTGATCTGAGGTGCCCGGGGTGTGACACCGCATCTATGATCTTCGAGGATGACACATTGCCTTGCCAACTGGACCATGCCCAGCTCGCAGTTTTCCATTGTTGAGTGACTTAATTTCCAATTCAGTTTTGTTTCTAGTTCAATTGGGGGTTTCTTACTCTTCACTCCTACACACTACACAGACCAACCCCAGCACCACACATGAGCAGGGACTCAGATGCCCCCCCCCCGCCCAGCTTTGACCTCCCCGGGACCTTGGCGTTATGCTTTGGGGTGTTGACATGGCTTCCACAATCACCTGACCACCTGGAGGTTATATTTACCTGCCTCAATGTTAGAGGCCTCAACAAGCCGACCAAATGGACCACAGTCCTCTCCCTCTTAGAGCAGTCCGGCAGTGACATCTGCCTGCCTCAGGAGACTTATTTCCTACCCAACGATGAACATTGGATGAAATCCCTCTGGTTCCCTCACCAGTTTTGGTCTTTGGGACCTGTGAAGAAAGGAGACTACTTTCCAGAGCTTTCCCGAGTGAGGTGGTGGGTACGGTGGCAGAGATTAAAGGCCAGATACTCGCATATCGGATACAGGCCGGCCATCTTTATGTCACGCTTGCTTCCCTACATGCACCCAACGATCATCAAGAAAATACATTATGGGAGCCATGACACCAATATTAGACTCCCCCGACACCGGCCATTTTAATGGGGAGCGACTTGAACCTTGTTATGACTACTGACTTGGACCAGTACGGTCGGCGGTTCCGTCAGACTGGGGCCTTTTTGACCCAAGGACTACGAAGGCTGAGTGAATGTGGCCTAGGGGATGGTTGGAGACTATCCCACCCTTTTACCTGAGACTATACATTCTACTCTGCAGCCCATAAAACATATGCCCCTATCAATTACTGTCTAGCCCCCCGCGATACAGAATCTTATTAAAAATGTGTGCATTGCCCCTATGTCCTTATCCACTCACACCCCCTAGCGCTGGTTATTCAATTTGACTGGAGAAATGCTTGGCCCTCTCACTGGCGGCTCAGGGACAGCCTCCTTCAGAGTGAGACTAATGTAGCTGCAGTGCACAAGGTGATCTCTGACTTTTCTGGAATAATGATACCGGGAGACATCTGTAGTCTCTCTTTGGGAGGTGCTCAAGCTGGTGGTCATGGGGAACTGATAGCCATAGCGGCCCCCAGGGTGTGGCAAGACTTGGATAAGGCGCAATTGCAAATCATGCACTTGGACCTCTATAGGTCAGAATATACGATGTTATGTCTTAAGCATAAATTTTACATGGGGCTGAATCGCTGTGGCTGGATGCTGACCTATCGCCTTAGGGCTAAAACACAAAGGGACACTCTCAAAGTAATACATAATAATGAGGGTTCAGAGATCCGTAGGGACATGCAAATAGCGGGGGTCTTTCATGAATGTTACAAAGCATTATTCATGGCTCATGATTGTCCTCCGAACTGTATCCTGTCATACCTGGAAGCATCCCGGATGGCCCCCCTCACCTCATCACAGTCTGGCAGCCTGGAGAAGCCCATTAAGATTGAAGAAGTGATCTCTGCCATTGCCACCCGGGGCCAGAGGGCCTCTCTCCCCAGCTGTACAAACTTTTCTGCCAAGCCCTGGCCCTGCTTCTCACCCGGCTTTTTAACTCCTTTGCAGATACTGGGAGTATCACTGAAACCATGCTTGAGCCATCCCTAAGCCTGGCAAAGACAACACACTATGCAGTTCCTATTGACCTATCTCTAATGTGGATGCAAAATTGTTTAAAAGTGTCCTTGCATTTCGCCTTAATCCTCTGAAGCCTGGCTTGGTCGACCCTGATCAGGCCTGGTTCATTTCCAATCACCAGTGTGGAGACACTAAGCGCACTCTTCATCTTATTAATAAAATCTATTGATCACGGAGGGAGGCTCTACTCCTTCCAATAGACACCGAAAAGGTATTTGACAGAGTGCATTGACCCTATCTATTTGCGACCTTGAAACAGTTTGGCTTTGGGGATACATTTCGCGTCAATGGGTCCAGAGCATCTATAGCTCCCCACGGGCCATGTGAGAGTCAATGATATGTCATCCCAACCCTTCCCCCTCCAGAAGGGCAAGCAGCAGGGGTATCCGCTCTCTTCACTGATATTTGCCTTATACATAGAACCCTTAGCCCAACGAATGAGAGCGGCCCCGCCATCATGGGAGTGCCATTTGGGGATGGCCAGCATACCATTAGCCTCTACGCTGACAACTTTAATATTGCCCTCACTGACCCACTATCATCCCAACCTGCCCTGGAGGTGGAACTTCACTCCTTTGGAGAAGTCTCCAGGTTCAAGGTCAACCTAAAAAAATCCCAAATATTGAACCCATCTCTCTCTCTCTGCTGCATGAACTCTATCTTTGCTCAGCATTCCTCATTGCTAGGATGGGAGATTCTATACCATACCTAGGAATCCAAACGCCCGAACAGTAACTAAGACAATAGTTGGAATTATTTTTTCATGATAAAATCTCCACCATTCAGGCAAATCTTCTTATAGATGTCCAATCTGATCTAATCCACTCTGAGACAACAGAAGCTTGTATTCCTATCAAGGGGAGTCCTACCTTTCCTAATTTCTGCCATTTGCCTCTATAGGATTGTGTGGTAGCAATTAAGATCTTGAAGTCGGGTTCCCCTTCTGACCCATGCCCTCCAGTAAGGTTGGCAAAAGTAGCCCAGGTTATGAACTTGATTGTAAGTAGAGTATTAAATGCCTCTCTACTATCTGGGAAGGTTTCAGCTCACTGGAAAAGTGTAAAAGTTATACCTTTACCTAAAAAACCCACAGCAGACCCGAAATTGCCAGCCAACAATAGACCTATCTCCCATTTCCCTGCTTTTTCTAAAATATTGGAAAAATCTGTCAATTCACAATTGTCACAATTTCTGGAGGAGAACAATCTTCTACACATGTGACAGTCAGGTTTTAGACTTCACCTCAGCACAGAAACGATGCTTTTAGAAGTTGTGGAGTATGTAAGAGGTGCCCTGGACGTAAGAGGCAAGACCATCCTGATTAGGCTGGCCTTGGATACTGTTCCCCATCGAAGGCTGCTTGAGCGTCTTCAGACAATTGGGATTAAGAATACTGTCCTGAACTGGCTTACTTCTTTTTTGGACAACAGAAGCCAAGAAGTCTGGATGCCTCCTTTTTCTTCTAGAGTGCGCAGACTGAGGATTGGTGTACCTCAGGGCTTGGCTTTAGGCCCTACCCTGTTTAATGTATATCTTGCACCACTGGCGGTATTGGCGGAGTCTTTGGGTACTAAAGTGATCTCTTATGCAGATGACACCAAGGTTCTCTTTTCCTGTTGAAAAGGAGAGAAGTTAGCTGGGGAGACTATTAAAAACTGTCTCTCTAAGGTGTTCCAGTGGTTGGCAATTAATCAACTAAAATGCAACCCAGATAAAACCGAGATCTTGATCTTTGTCTCATCCTCCCCTAACCTATGGAGATCTTGCTGGCTGAAGGACGCTCCGCTTCCAGACCCTCAACAGAGCTCTATAAGGAATTTAGGCATTACATTTGATAGTGCCCTTTCCTTTCAACCACTGATGCAGCCTCTGATAGGTTCCTGCTTTGGGAAGCTTCGGATGCTGAAAACATTCTTGCCCCTCATGTCAGAGTCTTCTACGAGATTGGTAATCCAAGCATTAATAACCTCTAAATTGGATTACGGGAATGCTCTCTACTTTGGCCTTCCGGAGTATCCCCTATGCAGACTACAGGTGGTTCAGAACTCGGCACCCCGGCTGCTTCTAAATCTCCCTCTGAGAACACACATGGCCTCCCATCTGGAGGCCCTCCATTGGCTTCCAATAAAAAAGAGGACACGGTTTAAAGCCATGGTTCTGGTACATAAAGACCTACATGGCTCAGGGGCCAGATATCTGAGGGAGAGGATCTAGGACTATATCCCTGTCAGAACCCTACGTTCCTCTTCAGAACACTTGGCTATGGTTTCACAAATCTGCCGGTTCAGACCGGGCGGCAGATTCTTTTCTGTTTTGGGGCTGGTCAACTGGAACAAACTCCCTAGGGAGCTGCGTCCAATACGGCTTCTCTCCGCCTTTAAAAAAACTAAAGACTTGGCTCTTCTGACAATCTGCATAGATCTCAGCTGGAGGTGCCGTTATGTCTGTTTAGCGCTGGGACACTATTTGGAGCAGCTGTGCGCTGTATAAATCTATATAACATAACATAGCAATAGAGCTCAGCTACAATGCTCTCACCTCACAAGTCCAGACAGACTTAGCTAATTGGCAACAGCAGCAACTTTCTGGGTTGGGCAGGATAGCGGCTGTTAAAATGACTGTCCTCCTGAAGATCCTGTACTTCTTTTATACCCTGTTGCTGACACCTCCAAACCACACCCTACGGACTTTGCACTTGGGGATCAATAATTTTATCTGGGATGGGAAAAATCTGCAGCTACATTGGCAGTTTCTTTACCGTACAACACTGGAGGGTGGCTTAGATATCCCCATTGTGAGTAGATACTTCCAAGCTTCAAAGTTTCGCTTTTTGGTAGAGTGGAGTGGACTCACCTCCGAGAAACATAGGTGCTTTATGGACCAGGTAGGGGCAGGATCCTATATATGGAAGGATGCCTGGATACCCCGTAGACACAGGGATTGGTATCTCTACTTGTCTCGGGTGACTGGGTCCACCTTCAGGGTGTGGGATGCTGTGGCACTCCGGGCCAGGCTGACCTCCTTCCCCTCCTCCATGACTCCCATAGTAGCCAATCCTGCTTGACTTATCTCAGGCTGCTGCACTTGATCCCTCCATCCCAGACTTCTACTGGGACAGTCCTGACTCTGGACATTTGAGTAGCTGCCCATGCCGAATCAGGTCCGTAGCCTGCACTGCCATTTGTGGGGTGAACAGTCACTTAAGCTATTCTTTTTTGTAGGAGTTGTGGGGGGGGGGGGATTCTGTGGGATATTTTTTGAGTTTCATTTTTCGATTATGTTTCTATGATGCTGCTGGCCCAAGGGTTATAGGAGGATAGCTGTGTATGTATATTGCTTGCTTCTGCTTTCTACACTAAACAGAATTGATCCATAAATATTACTTACATGTTTTAATATTGAAACTGTACTAAAATATTGTTTAAATATGACTATGATTTTTTTGTTATGTGCAAAAATGTATATGTAATAAAAATGTATACATATATATTAAATAAATG
Source organism: Calotriton arnoldi (assembly GCA_963921515.1). Classification (NCBI taxonomy): domain Eukaryota; kingdom Metazoa; phylum Chordata; class Amphibia; order Caudata; family Salamandridae; genus Calotriton; species Calotriton arnoldi. The sequence continues at coordinate 813,358 of CAWUFW010004561.1, read as the reverse complement.
TTACAACAATAAAAATAAAAACTACAATCTGTGTTATGTACCAACTCCTATCTAAACCACTGGGGGAAAGTGTTTGGCAATAAAGGAGTTACAGTTACTTTTGCTACTTCAATCTAAACCATTTTGGCGAAGGTGTTGGACACTAAAGGGGGTTACATTTACTATACCCACTCCAATCTAAACCACTTTGGGAAAGGTGTTGGACACTAAGGGGCTGATTAGGATGGCGGGCAGACTTTAGTCCGCACGCCATCCTAGCGGTAACGGGACCGCCCGCCTGCCATGCGGCGGTCCTGCCACCCTGATCATGATGCGACCGCCACCGCAGCGGTTGCTTCTGGCGATTTAACATTGCAGCGGGTGCTGCTGGCTGCAGCACCCGCCACAATGTGAAATGGCCATGTTGCGCATTTCCCTGCACAACGTGGCAGGCACCGCGCGGTGCCTGCCACCTTGTGCAAGGAAATGGAGGGGGGTACCATGGGTACCCCCCCTTAGTGCACAGCTGACCCCCCCCTCAGGGGGCCCGCAACGGGCCCCCAAAGCCAGTCTCCGTATGCCTTTTTGCAGCGGAGAATCCGCCGCAAAAAGACAGGCGGAGAGGGCCATTGTAATCACTACGGCGGTGCCTGCACGGCACCGCTGCAATGATTGCCAGGTTCCGGGTTCCGCGAGGCAGGCGGAAAAGGACCGCCTTGCGGGACCGTGGCGGTCGGTGTTTCCGACCGCCGTGGAACAATAGTGATTCCCACCGCCATCCTAATATGGCGGTGGGTAAATCACCTTTTGATGGCAGGCGGATCGTAATAAGCCCCTAAAGGAGTTACATTTTTTATACTCACTCCAATCTAAACATTTTGGGGAAGGGTGGACGCTATAAAGGGGTTGCATTTACTATTCTCACTGCAATATTAACCATTTTGGTGAAGGTGTTGGACACTAAAGCGGTTACATTTACTATTCCCACTCCAATTTAAATAATTTTGGGGAAGGTGCTGGACACTAAAGGGTTTACATTTACTAATCCCACTACAATCTAAACCATTTAAAGGAAAGTGCTGGACACTAAATGAATTACATTTACTATTCCCACTCCAACCTAAACCATTTTGGGCAAGGTGTTGCACACTAAAGGGATTACATTTACTATTCCCACTACAATCTAAACCATTTTGGACAAGGTGTTGCACTCTAAAGGGATTACATTTACTATTCCCACTACAATCTAAACCATTTTGGGGAAGGTTTTGAACACTAAAGGGTTACATTTACCATCCGTACTCCATGGTAAAATATCTTAAGATATGTGTTTGCAAATAAATAAAAACATTACTTTTAACACAGTTACCTAATAAATATTTCCTAAATATTTAACATTTCAACTTATCATATTAAATAATTATTTCTAATTTATAGCATTAAATTAATGATAGATTACATTTAAAATTACGACTAAGGGGCCGATTCCGATCTTGCTCAGAAGGCCTCCGAATCGGATTTGGCTTTACCGGATCCGATTCGTAGCCCTTGTTCACGACCGATTCGTACACAGGTCCGAACGACCAAGTACGATGTGAAGAACGCGTAAGCGCTGACCGAATCGTTTCCGGACCCGAACCGCTCCGTACGTCTCGTTCGTAGACGAATCGTGCCGCGCAATGGAGTCGATTTACGACCGAGCCAGTACGATGTACGATTCGGACAGCCGCTTCGCGGCGGTCTTAGCGAGACGTAACGGCTGTCATAAGGGTACTTCGGGGGGCCGTACCAGGCCCCCCTTCACCTGGGGCCCTCCGAATCCATCACGAGGGGGTGCCCATGGGTCCCCCCGATCCAGGCATGCACAGTGTGGTGGGCAACATGGGGTGCCCGCCACTGGGTGTACGCTTTTCCCCACCCACCCCTTTTCTGCTGTGGGAGCCTGTGTACGCGTCTGTACACAGACTCCCATAGAGTTCAATGGGAGTCCGAGCGAACCGAGTCCGTATGCATACGGCTGCATCGTACTCGCTCGTTCGGACTCCAGGAGCACGTCTCGCTCGGAAAACTCTCCGGATTCGAGTCGTACGGAGGGCTTTGCGAGCGAGATCGTAATCGGCCCCCAAATAGTTAAAAAACTAAATTATTACATAAAATTCAAATGAAACTATAAATAATCAACTTTATAAGTTGAAAATATTATGTAATATTATATATTTAATATAACATGTATACATTTTAAATCTCAATCTATCGATCAATCAATCAGGATTTGTAAAGCGGCGCTGCATCACCCATGAGAGTCTCAAGGCACTGGGGGATCAAGCTCACGCCTCCTATTATCCTATTGGTCGAGCATCCAAGTCTTGAGGTCCTTCCTGAACTGCTGGAGTGATGGTGAGGCTTGCTCTGAGGTGCAGGGGGAGATTGCCGCCAGGTGGGAGAAGGAGTGGCCTCCACTGTTCATTTGCTGGATGCGTCGGGTGGCTGCTAGGCAGAGGAATTCGGAGCAGAGTTTCCTGGTAGGTTGATGGAAATTCATTCAATTTTTGAGGTACGTTAGTCCTTCGTTGTGTAGTGCCTTGTAAGCTTGGGTAAGAAGCTTGAACCTGGATCTCTTCGCGACTGGTAGCCAGTGGAGTTTCCTGAAGTGAGGGGTAATGTGCATCCGTCTGGGGAGGTCAAGGATGAGTCTGGCTGCTGTGTTCTGGATAGTCTGGCGTTTCAGCAGAAGTTGGGCAGTGATTCCTACCTAGAAGGAGTTTCCCATAGTCTAATCTGCTGGTGATGAGAGTTTGCATGACTGTTCCCCTGGTGTTGGTTTAAAGCCATCTAAAGACCTTCCTGAGCATTCAGAGGGTGAGGAAGCAAGCGGAGGAGACAGCGCTGACCTGCTAGCTGGCTGCTGAGGATGATGCCGAGGCTGCGGACGTGTTCGATTGGTTGGGCCCAGCTCAGGTGGCCACCATTCATTGTTCCAGAAGGTATCCTTACCTTTCCTGAAGATGAGTACTTCTGTCTTGTCGGTGTTGAGTTTGAGACAGTTGTTGTTTATCTAAGCGGCCTATAAAATATATATATATTACCTACTGGCGGTTGCCAGTAGGTAGTTATAGTTAGGAGCTCGTTTCTATTCAAAAAGCGTTTTTTGTTTTCCCAATAACTTTGGCGTCTTTTGACGAATCTTCGCGAAATTTTCAAAACTAGTGGGGCGCTCCGGTCAGCTCCTGTCTTGAAAGTTTCGGGGTGATTCGCCAAATGGGGGCCGAGAAAAAAGGGGGTCGCAAAACGCATTTTCCCCATGTAAATTTCAATAGGAAACTTTAGACAAAGCTACAGCCCGAACTGCTGAACGGAATTACACCAAATTTGGCAAAAAAGGTAGGTCTTGGTTCAGAAAGAGCCCTTTTTGTTAAATGGTGTAAATCCGTTCAGTAGTTCTTCAGATATTAGCAAAAAGAAAAATATCGATATCTGAGCACCGAGGAGGGTTCGCGAACCCTCCCGGGCACGAGCTTCACTCTGATTAGCTGCCAACACTCCAAACCAGGAAGTGTTGGCAGCCATCTTGTGACTCAGTAGAACTGAGTCACAAGAAAACAGTGAAAAAGAGGTTAAAAAAGAAGAAAAGGGGGCAGGGTAGAAACACCCTGACCCCCTAGGCCTGCTCAGGGGGTCCCACAAGGACCCCAGGGCCCAAAAAAGCATTTTTTTTTTTTTAAATGGCAGAATTTACGTTGGGGTCGCGAATCCCGTGGAAATTTTTTTAAAAATGAGGTGCGGGCTCCCGCGCTTCATTTTAATGAGGCCCCCGGGTGGGCCAGGTCCCGGGGGCAATTTCAAAAAGAAATAGCGGGGGCCCCCGCAGCCCCGGGGACTGCCACCTCCCTGGGGCTATGCTAATTATGTGCAGGGGCACGCGGCACCCCTGCAGCCCCGGGGACCGCCACCTCCCCGGGGCTTTTTACAAAATGAATGCGTGGGGGGGTCCCACTCCCCACCCACGCTGCCCCGGGGACCGCCACCTCCCCGGGGCTTTTTTAATTGTATGCGGGGGGCACGCGCCCCCCCACAGCCCCGGGGACCACCACCTCCCGGGGCTTTCAAAATGAAGGAGTGGGGCCTTGAGGCCCCCTACAGGAGCCCTTGATGGCCCTGGGGACCGCCACCCCCGGGGCCGGCTCCTGCAATGTTCCGGGTGCCTACCCCGGGACATTGCTGTTTGCTATGACAGGGCGGGAGCACGGCTCCCGCCCTGTCATAGCAAACTCTGCTTTGGTTTTGGAGGCGAGAGCAGAAGCCTGCTCTCGCTTCCAAAAACAAAGCAGGATTGCTTTGAGCAAGGGAGCTGCATGTCAGCAGCTCCCTTGCTCAGCAATGCCGGCTCCCGCAGAAGGCGGGGAGCCGGCGGGACTGTGGGGGCATTGGGGCTCCCCCCACGGTCCCCAACGCAAAGGGCCGGCCCCGGGGATGGGGTCCTCGGGGCCAAGAGTGGCCCGGGAGGGGGGCCACGCAGCCCACCCACGTTAAATTAAAAAAAAAAAAGGCCGGCCCCGGGGGATGGGGTCCCCGGGGCCAGAAATGGCCCAGGGGAGGGGAGCCACGCGGCTCCCCCCTCCCCGGAAATATAATTTTTAAAAAAACAACCAGGCCAGGCCCCGGGGGATGGGGTTCCCGGGGCCAAAAGTAGCCCAGGGAAAGGGAGCCACGCAGCCCCCCTCCCAGAAAAGAAAAAGAAAAAAAGAAAAAAAAGAAACCGGCAACTCGCCGGAGGCCCCGCCCCTCCCTGCAGCACTCTGCAAATGCGCCCCCTGGCGCGTTCTAAGTTGGGGGATTAAGTCCTCTTGAATACTGAGGGTCCCTGGGGGCCAACTAGCCCACCAGGTACCTTCAGTTAGCGCCACAGAGCTGCGTTGCAGAGAGGTGGTCTGTGGCCATGCCCCTTTTTACACCTTTCTGCAACGCAGCTCTGTGGCGCTTACTGGAGGTACCTGGTGGGCTAGTTGGCCTCCAGGGACCCTCAGGATTCAAAGGGACTTAAACCCCAAATTACAATGCGCCAGGGGGCGCGTTTGCACAGTGGTGCAGGGAGGGGGCGGGGCCTAACATAACAAGTGTGCAATTGTTAAATTAAAAAATAGAATACATTATAAAAATCTAAATTATTATTAATTATTAAAGATACATTTATTTTCATATATATTAATATTAATTACATTTTCAACATAAAAATTAAACATATAAATACCATGTTTACAAATGCATTATATTATTACATTTTGAAATATAATTATTAAATATTTAATACAGAAATTATGTGAAAAAAATAAATATTAATTTGTAAAGTAACACAAAAATTATTATTGAGATTCATTTTTAATAAATAAAAGAAATAACTTAAGAATCTAAATGTACATGTAAATACATTTTTACAAATTAAAATCAATAGTAAACATAAAAGGCATTTTTAGATTTACAAATTATCATTATTTATTTTTTTAAATGTATAAATTACATTCCAAATCTTCACAATTTCTTAAATGTAATGCACACAAATATATATATTATATTATTATAGAAAATATACATAATTGTAAATTTTTTATTTAAAATGTAAAAATGTAATTTAATTTTTTTAATATTTTTTTACTCTTTCATTTAAACAATTCAATACAGAATAAGATAATTTATAAAATTTAACATACAACCAAATTAAAATTCGCAAGTTTTAATAATCCCCCACCCTTTTTTCCACATACCGCTCCTATTACATAATTACATATTCCTTAATTATAAACATTAGTAACTTTTATAATAAATTAATAAAATTACAAAACATACTAACACAAAAATTAACATGCAGCTGAAATAAAACACATTTCAAAAATATATAAATAAATGACTCATTAAAACGATATTACATACAATATTTTCACAAACAATATGTTTTACAACAATATTAAAAGAACGCTTAAAGCAATATTCTTAACTTTGACATTCCTGTTGATGACATTTTTGTCATCCTGATATTCTCGACACAATATTTATGTATCAATATTTTTTATTAGATATTTTGTCCGAACACCTTTATTTCCTGTAGCATCTAAAAATGTACAGAGTTTGGTAGTCACTTTACTTCTGACAACCTACTTGGAACAAATAATTCAGGCCATCTAATCATAGAATTGAATGACCAGAGAAAGACTCTTACCCGGCAGATTAGGGACAATTAATGGTACATAGTTTATTGGTTTATTGTCCCTGCTGCACAGACCTCACAATTTTTCAATAGACAGAAAAATATCATAGGCCAAAAACTTTACATGACATATGATACACTGAAACAAAACAACCAGGAACACAGAGTTAAAAGAAGCACATTGGTGCTCATTTGGAGCATAAAGCAAAATCAGGAAGTAAACCCCAATATCACATAACACTTTCCAGGATATCAGCTCCCACATTAGCATTTTATTTTTTTTATAAATGAGGCATGACGTGTTGTAATAGCATCATTTTGACCTTTGCTATCACTGACAGCATTTGCAGGCAAGAAAGAGGGAATTTTTTGACATGCCGTTTTGCAGCTTTACCTCTTCACATATCTTATGAAAATTCATCAAAACTCTTACTGCATGCAGGTAGTAATATGTGTGGTTATCGGTTGTCTGCATATATTGTGTACCACTCAAAAAGTGGCAATGTGTATGATGAAAGCTAGATGACCCTGTATGCCAATAATTCCTTGGACTTCTCTGTTATTGAAAAAAAAAATTGGATTTGTCATTGTTCCAAATGTATACTAAAATGACATTATTAGAATGGAGAAATAATAAGTAAGAGTATTTTTCACGTTGCATGCATCACATAAATCAAACTTAGGGCCCGATTAGGATGTAGACCGCCCGATGTGCATGCGGCAGTCCGACTACCGTATATAATCGGACTGACGGGTTGGTGGTCCGAAGTCTGTGGTACTATGGCGGGGGCATGCCGTGGCCATGGAAAAGGGCCGCAGCTGTGCAGCACTTCCAGCACGTCCGTGCACTATGTGCCATGCACCATGTTGTGCATGGCACACGGTGCACGGAGGTCAGTGCCACAGAAGGGGGCACTACATGTCCCCCAGACACACTTTTTCAGGGGCTCCGATGGCCAGGGGCCCTGTTTGGGGCCCCTTAGTCCCCTTTCTGACAACCTTTTCTTGGTGGGGAAAAGGTTGTCTGAATTTGACATCGTAATACCAATGGCGGTGCCTGCCTCTGCTCCACCACCATTCCCTGTAACTCATCCGACCGCTGCACCATCAGATCCAGGATCCTGGCGGTGGTGGCGGTGTGGTGTCAGGCTGATGTCGGTCTGACCGTCACCATCCAAATACGGCAGTCGGACCAAAGGGCTGTTGGTTGTCGGACCACCACCGACGGGATGACAGCGGTCGGACCGCCGGTATCATAATCAGGCCCTCCAGGATTAAGAGTCACTGTAACTCATTTGTACTTTGAATGCCTAGGGATATTTGGAAGTAATTTAACATTTGTTTGAATAGCAAACATATTTTTTCATTTGTATGTATGTATGTATGCATGCATTTGGATACTACCATTTAGCTAAAAGGCAGAGGAGTGCAGTACAGGGTCCAAGGCAACAACAGTAAATATGTGATTGGAGGGGTAACTGTTTTGTTTTTTAAAAGTGGAAGAGGATTGTTATTGTATCATGATGTAGTGTTTTTATAGAGGTGTGTCTTCAGCTTTTCACTAAATTGGAGCAGGGATGGGGCTTTCCTGATGGATATGGGGATGTCATTGCAGAACTTGGGTTCATAGATGGAAAAAGGCCTGTTACTTGTTTTATTCCTTTTTGTTCCTAGTTGTCTGCATTTTGATAGTGTCCTGGTTGTAGCTGTGCGCAAACCACTAGAGCTGGTGTGCTTGCCATCCATATAAGTAGGAGGTGCTGGTCGTGATTAACCCCGGGCGGAGTTGGCGGAGTGCCACTACACGGAGTCCCACGTAGTTGGAAAAAAACTCAGCTCTGCTCCCTGCCTCCGCCCCCCTAATGAAAAATATAAATTAAAAAATTAAAAAAGAAAAAACTACTTACCTCTGCTGTGGCTTCTCCGGGCTGGCCTCCTCCTCCTCGCCGTGGTCTCTCTCACCGTCTCCTCGTCCACATATGTCTCGCGATAACTGCGCATGCATAGTCCTTCCAAGACGTACGTCCGACGTAGGGGTTTGCATGGGTGGATGAGGAGATTGCGAGAGAGACCCCGGCGAGGACGAGGAGGGCAGTCCGGAGACGCCACAGCAGAGGTAAGAGCCTTTTTACCCCTTTTTTTGTGCAGATGGGCAGGCTTACTCAGAGTTTTGCCTTAACTCCGCCTTCTCAATGGAGCACGGAGTAGGCATAACTCCGCAAACTCCGCTGGCGGAGCGGAGTTCTCTGCCCGGGCTTGGTCGTGATGGCTTTGTAGATGATGCAGCTGGTTTTGAAGATGGTGGGTCTGGCAAAGAGAGCCCGTGGAGCCTGGGGAGTTGTGGTCATATGGCTTCAGGCTCTTGATAACGCATGCAACTACATGTAGGCAGCCTTTAAAGGGGTCAGTATGAAGTCTGGGAGGCTGTGGAGCACGACATTGCTACCATTAAGGTGCTAGACTATAAGGGTTGAATGGCAGTTCTGGAACGCTTTCCAGAAGGAATGATTTCACTTTCTTTAGTAGAGAGAGCAGATTCCATGGCATCTTAGTTTTCTTGCAGATGTTTTCCATAAGGTTGAGACATATGTCCAGGGTGAATCCAAGTGTCTTGGCATGGGGTAAAAGTTGGGGTTTGAATCTGTCCAGGTTTATGTAATTGAGCCAGGTTTATTGTTTTTGGGGAACAGCATGAATTCTGTTTTGATGGGATTACATTTTGGGTGGTTGCTGGACATCCAGGTCTGGAAAGGGAGATCTTCAAATACGATTGTGTGTCATCAGTGTGTTGGGGAAATTTGATGTTCTCATCCATGGGTAGAACCCCAATTGTTTCCATGTAGAAGATGAAGTTGACAGAGGACAAGTTGGAAGTCTGGGGAACTCAGCGGGGGATCGAGATCTTCTGGGATGTAGATTTGGCCATATGATTGAACAGGTATTGGTTAGATAGGTACTGGGAGAGCCAGTGAAAGAGGTTCCAGTGAACCCCATTTGAGACTTTAGGGTGTGGATGAGGTGTAAGGTGTACTGAGAGTGTCAAAGGTAGTTGAGCGGTTCAGTAATATCAGGAGGCAGGTGTTATCTTTATCTGTGGTCAGGAGAGCATCATCTCTTATTTTAAGGTAGCTGTCTCAGTGCTTTAGAGTGATCTGAAGCCACATTTATATTGCCATGCAGGATATGGTTAGTGCTGATGTGCTCATGAAGCTGTGATTAGACTGCTTGTTCAGTGATATTGCCGATGAAAGGGAGATGAGAGGTGGGTCGTCAGGGTCTAGTGGGGATATCCTAAGGAGTGGGAAGACATGGCCTTACTTCAGATCTTCAAGGAAGATGACGAGTGAAAGAGGTGTTGACGAGGGGTGGGGGAAAAATTCTGCTCTGCCGGCGGATTTGGCAGAGTTTTGCCCACACCACATTCCACTTGGAGTGCGGAGTTCCGGCAAACCTCCGCCAGCCACTGTGTGGTGGGTTTTTTTGTCACCCGCGGCTTGCCAATGTTAAGTTGGCGAGCATGAGCAAGAATTTGCATCCTCTAGCGAAATTTTCACCTCTCTGCGAGATTTCTCAATACGTGCAGTCACGACAGGTCATGACTTTGCACGTTGAGAAGGCTGTCGCTCAAGTCAAAAATCTACTCAAGCAACAGAACGAAGCAGCGCCCGTGTGGGACCTTTTGCGCTAATTTCACAGCATAGAACAAGCTACCTGCGCTAAAAATCAGTGCGATGTGCCAAATTCTGCCAGCTTATGGAACTCCGCAGAATCTTGCAGAGTTTTTATGAAACTCTGCAGATTTCCGTTGAGTGAAACCCTGCGGGTTCAATCCACCCCTAGTGTTGAAAATGGTGAGTGGGGGTAAGAGAGCTTCTCCAGAGAGGGTTTTGATGAAGGATGAGGGTAGGACAACATCTTGACCATCAAGGTAGGAGAACTACTCCTACCTTGATGGTTAATTGGTTTACGTCTGGGAGGAGCATAGGCATAGGACCTCTGTAAATATCGAGCTCTTCATTCCCCTTTGATATAATAGGTAAGAAATCATCTACATGTTGGATGGATGAGATGGTAAGAAGGTCCAAGAATTCATCTATGAATCCCTTGTTCTGTCGATGAGGACTGTAGATGAGGTGGAAGGTATCAGACTGTGATGGAGAGCCTGGGACTTGACATGTGAGGATCTCCATGTAGTTCAGGGTTTGCTTGTGCACAATCAGGAGGACTTGTGCATGACCGCAAGGCCTCCTGCCTTCTTGTGAGCTTCAGCTGTATGAGCTGTATGCTGAATGTGTAGCTTGGGGGAGGAAGGACATCTAGAATGTGAAAGGATGTAGGGGTGAGCATGTTTCTTTGATGAAGAGTTCAATAAGGTTGTAAAAGGTGATTCACAGGGATGGGAAGAATTTGCAGGTAAAACATGAAAGTTGCCATTGTTTTCTCCCCTCAGAATGGACTCAGGGGCTCTCTGCTGCTCCAAAAGTAGTTAAAAATCCACACACAAGCTGCCCTAACTTGCTTCGATACACTGAAAAGGCATAGACAGTGAAGCTAACTTAATACAATTACCATTAAAGTAATTACATTTCCCGGCCCCTGGCAGTGCTGGATGGCACAAGAATTCCTTGTTATGTGCATTCCTCATTGCATGAGTTGAGAGATTCTTGTGCCACAGGACATTCTGCCTGCATTGCACCTTTTTGAAATTCAGGATAGACGGATGTGAAAATAGGTGGAAACAGACACTGTTTTCCAAAACTTTGAATTCACATATCAAACAAGTCTCGCCATTAGGATCTTATATGTATTGCCTGCCGATCACATAATCTCCCCGTGCCTGAATGTGCCCTTGTGTAACGTAACCGGAGCTCATGTAAAGCGCTCCAATACCTTCAGGTAGAGTTCGCGCTATAGAAATCTGCATAAAAAAAAATAAAACACCGTGCCAGCCTGCCTCAAGAGCTCCTCCCGAGCAGCCCTGCCTGCTGATCACATAATCTCCCCGTGCCTGAATGTGGCCTTGTGTAACGTTACCGAAGCTCATGTAAAGCGCTCCAATACCTTCAGGTAGAGTTCGCGCTATAGAAATCTGCATAAAAAAAATAAAACACTGTGCCAGCCTGCCTCAAGCGCTCCTCCCGAGCAGCCCTGCCTGCCGATCACATAATCTCCCCGTGCCTGAATGTGGCCTTGTGTAACGTTACCGAAGCTCATGTAAGCGCTCCAATACCTTCAGGTAGAGTTCGCGCTATAGAAATATGCATAAAAAAAAATAAAACACTGTGCCAGCCTGCCTCAAGCGCTCCTCCCGAGCAGCCCTGCCTGCCGCGTCACCTGACCTCAGAGAGGGGCGCTGGCTGCGTGTCTGCTGCTGCGGACGAAGATCACGCGCCGACAACCACCCTATCGGCACTCATAAACATCAGTGCAGCTGAAAAAATATGTGTGTCTGTACACGATCGGCAGAAGTTTGCACTCGATCAACATCACACGCTTGGCTTAAACAAGTCACATTAAATAAAAACTCAACACACGCACCTCCTACTTCCCCAGCTCCTTCTTACACAATGTACTGCCTTCGCCCATCCCACCCCTCCTCCACAGTCCTTCATTCACCTACTGATCCTACTAAGAAATATACACGTAACACCACTGCCTCTACCACCCGCTGCCATTTCACATGAAGCCCTGAGCCCCGAGTTTTACCCCCCTTCCCCTCTGCACCTCTGCAAACACTGATGCAGCATGATCGGAGCCAAACCTCTGACTGCAACTTCCACCTCTGCTGTCCGGGCTCGGGCTCATGCCAGGTCCAGCGCCTCGCCATGCATGGAGGAAAGCTCCTCTGCCCAGGACCACTCAATGTGCTCCGGTGAGCACAGTCCTGCACAAGTACACTGCACCTCAAGCCGGTCGTGGGTAGGCAGACCGGCTCCGCTCACACACACGGTTCGCCTACCTCATAAGAACAAGTGTGCGTACATATCACCAAGTTATAACAATAACCAGCACGCACTTTTTTTCTAACTTTAACACTGAACGCGGTGTCCTTTATGCGGGCGCTGCGCTCAGTGTTAAAGTTAAAAAAAACAACAAAAAACAGAGCGCGGTGTCCCTGAAGTGGACGCCGCGAAAACACAAATAAATAAGCAAGAGGAATTCGGCCAATCATAAAGATAGGCGGAAAGTGGGCGGAGCTTCCCCCACTATACTGTATACAGCATCTCTCGACGAGACAGCGCATGCGCTGCCTAGGCGAGACCTAAAAAGGGGCCTTCCTCTTCCCATTGTGATGAGGTCTGCCATGTCTGGTGCATGTAGTACTGTAGAGAGTGCATTGTTGAGCATGGGGTTGAGCATGTGTTCAGTAGTTTGAACTTGTGTAGTGGCTATTGGGATGTTTATGAGGCTTGAGCTACATGTTTGATAATCCTATGTGAGTGCTTGTGTGGTCTAAGTCTGGACGTGAATGTTGGGATTGGCAGTGTGGTGTGCTGCGTGAGGTATATGATGAGTTCCTACATTGTAGTGTGCTACGGAGGAGGGTTTCTAGCCCAAGGCCCTTACTGACCCTATTTGGCCGAAACAGATGAGGCCTTTATTACCTGGGCTTCCTTAGGAGTGGAAAGAAGTAGAGAAAGGGCAGGTATTGATGTTTCTTCCTCTAAAGATGGATAGTGGGTACTGCAGCAATGGCACTTCCTTTGGAGATGGATGCTGAGGAATGAAGCTCCCTTGTCTTACTTCTTCTTTTGAAGATGGTATTGGTAGGAAATTAGGGATGCCACTTCCTATAGAGATGGGAGCTAGGAAATTCAGTGATGTCTACATAGATCCTGGTGAATAAAGTCCACTTGTCTAGGTTCTTCTAAGGATGGTGTTGATGGGAACTAGTGATGTCACTTCCCGTACAGATGGATACTGGAAAATACAATGCTGTCACTTCCTGTGGAAAACGATGCTAGGGAATGAAGTGTGCTTGTCTGATTAATTCTTTTAATTATGGTTTTGGCAGGAAACTATTAATACCACTACCTGTAGCGATTGCTAGTGGAAAATGTAGTAATGTCATATTGGGATTTTTTTACATGTTCTTTTTTTACACATTACTTAGCTCCAAGAAGAATGTCACAAAGTTCAAGTTAGAATTTTTGCACACTTTACATTTATAGACAGGATTTTTTTTTTTTTATTTAGTTAGCAGCAGTTTTTCAAAAAGAAATTGACCAGTCTTCGACAGTCTTTCTGTGAAAGTATAGCTAATGCTGTCAGAAGCAAAACACTTCAAGAGCCTTTTATTGCTTATTCTTCATCTAAATGTTAAGGTTAGCTGTGGATGCTACAGCACCTCCCGCTCCCTTATGTGCAGCGCCCCTGCCAGGCTGCCCTTCCTTTTTTTTTTAAGTTTTAAAGGACGTTTATTGAGGCAAGATAATGCAATACAACAGTTATAGAATTAAAGTAAAGGGTATATTGAACCATATAATTTGATAATTGAGGGAAAGGGGGAAGGGAGAAAAAGAGGGGGGTAGGGGAGAGGAATAGTAATCATAAAATGACGCATTTAACATGTCCATTTACATAAATATCAACAATAGTAATAAAAAATATTCAGTAAGCATACAAGCTGGATAAGGAAATAAATAACAATATAAATAAATCATGGAGGTTCAGGCACTTCTTCTACACGAGGATTATGTATTCTTGTTACCTTTGCGGACATGTCTAGAAAATGGGTAATAGGTGACCATAAATATTCTCGTTTTATAGCGAGAGATGTGGGATGGACATATGCTCTATCTAGTCTATGATTGTAAGAGACTCCATACCACCAGGCTTGATAAATGTTTTTGGTATCCTTCCATGCCCTAGTGACTTGTTGGAAGGCCACCGCAAGCAGGATATCAACTATATGAAAGGTCTTTGAATAGGATGCCCATGCTGATGACACACTGCCTAAAAATAAATTAGCGAAGGTGAAAGGTATGCGTGTATGAAAAATAGAATTAATTTGATTCCAGACCCGTAACCAAAACGCATGAACAAGAGGACAAATAAATAACATATGATATAAATCAGCAGGGGAGTCTTTACAGGACCAACAAGATGGAGAGAGGTAGAATTAATTTTATGCAAGGACATAGGGGTTATTAATAATCTATTATAAATATAAAACAATGTTTGGGTAGTATTCGCGGCTCTGGATGATTTCCTGATTTTAACCCAAATCTTGTTCCAAGTATGAACAGTGAAGGACAATTTGAGGTCCGTCTCCCATGAAGTTTCTGTTTTAGTTTTATCCCGAATAAGTGGAGAAGGGGAAAGCTGTTTATAAATTTGAGATGCAGACGGAGAGAGAGATAAAAATTGAAGGGTGATATGAGAGGAGCCAGAAGGCGGAGAAATAGATGATAAGATAGTGTAAATCGCTTGGAGTAGCGTGGATAAAGATATGTATTTAGATAAAAAAGAGGTAGGTAGAGAGAAACATGTCTGAGCCACAGAAAAAGAAATACATGTATCATTCTGAAAAAGTTGATGAACCCAATAAAGTCCTCTCGCATGCCAGTCCTTCCAAAAAATTACTCTACGATTGATTTTGAGAGATTGATTATACCATAAAGAGGATTGCAAAAAACGGTCCCTGGGAGAAAGAGAGTCAGTAAGTAAAGGTTGAAGGGTTTTACAGCAGTTATTAAAAATAGGAAGAGAGAGAGATAATGGACGTTGGGTAAAGGATAAGAATTCCCGAAAGGGGAAGGGATGAAGGAATTGCTTCTCAACAGTGGTCCATAAAGGTAAAGGTAAGTCATTGTTGGTTTCTTGAAGCAAGAGAGAAGATTGTTTAAGAAAAAATGCGTTATGATACGCTTGAAAGTCTGGAAAGTTGACGCCACCTAATTGCTTTGGTTTTTTAAGTCTGAATAGGGACATACGAGATTTCTTATTATTCCACAAAAATTTTGATAGTATAGAATAGATTATCTTAAAATGGGATGCAGATATATTTATGGGAAGATTGGAGATATAAAAGAGTATTATAGGAACTAACATCATCTTTATTGTGTCAAGGCGACCCCACCAAGATAGAAATAAAGGATTCCATTTGGATGTCGCATTCCTTAATAAATTCTGTAGTTCCTTTAAATTCATGGCAACGGTTTCTTTAACAGACGGATGGAACCATAGACCTAGATATTTTATCTTAATTGGACTCCACTTAAAACCTGAAGAAAGAAAATCTGCAGAGAAGCATAATGTATTTAATGGGAGTATTTCACATTTATCCGATTTAAGTTTGTATCCCGAGACAGTGGCATAAGATTGAACCTCTGATAAAAAGATGGTAAAGAAGATTGGGGTTGTGATAAAAAAGCAAAATATCGTCAGCATATGCAGAAAGTTTTAGTTGATTAGTGCCATATTTAAATCCACTAATGTTGGAATTTAGACGAATCTTGATCAAAAAAGGTTCCAGAGCTAATATAAAAAGAAGAGGGGAAAGAGGACAACCTTGTCTTACCCCGCGATGTAAAGGAAAAAGGGAGATACAAGACCATTAACCAATATAGAAGACACAGGAGAAGAATAAAGCAATGAAACATAATCTATGATTTTTTTACCAAAACCAAACCAGGATAGGGTGGAAAAAATAAAAGGCCAACCAACTCTGTCAAAAGCTTTTTCAGCATCCAGAGATATAGCTGCCAAAGAGTCTTCATATGACTTAGCTTTTGTGAGGACATTGAAAAACAGTCTTGTGTTGTCAGAAAGGTGCCTTCCCTTGATAAAACCACATTGTTCGCCACCAATTAGATGAGGTAGAAATTGTTCCAAGCGAGAAGCTAAGATCTTTGCGAAAATTTTATAGTCTATATTGATTAGCGAAATAGGCCTATAATTTTACAAAAGTTGTGATCCTTACCCTCTTTGGGAAGAAGGCATATCAAAGCTTCTTGAAAAGATCCAGCGGATTTATTGGAAGAATTAAAAAAGTGAAATAGATGATATAGTTTAGGGGTAAGAAGCTGAGAGAAATAAGAATAAAACTCAATCGTAAAGCCATCAGGTCCTGGAGCTTTACCTCGTTTGATAGCTCTTAGAGCCGAAAGAATATCTGATTCCTAATATCCTCATCCAACACTGAAAAGTCTAGATCATGAGATGGAGGGGTAATGGAGGCTAGATATTGAGATACAATATCCTGGGATGTAGGTTGTTCAGGAGTATAAAGAGTTTGGAAAAATTGCGTAAATTCCGCCAAAATGTCTTCATTTTTATGAACTAAAAGATTATTAGAAGAAAGAATCGAGCTGATTTGAGTGCGCTCTTTTTTAACTTTAAGATAATTGGCTAAAAGTTTCCCCGATTTATTTTGGCCCCCATAATATTTAGCTGAAGATTTAAGCAAAAATGAGTTAGCATTATCTGTTGATAATTTGTTGAATTCGAATTTAGTTTTAATTAGTTGATCTAAGTATATTTTAGAATTAGTCTGGGAAAAGGAATGTTCTAATTGTTTGATACGAGTTCCGAGTGATTGTAAGACTTGTAAAGATGATTTTCTTTTTGAGACACATAGGTGATAATAAAACCCCTAGATGCTGCCTTAAAGGCATCCCAAACAATCTGTGGGGACATGTCTGGTGTTTCATTCTCGGAGAAAAAGGTGGTAATAAAAGATCCAAACTTTTGGGTAAAATTGGTATCTAATAAAAGAGAATTATTGAATCTCCATCTACGCAAGCTTTGAGTAGGGGGAAGTAAATCAAGGTCTAAAGACACGGGGGCATGGTCGGAAATAAGTATTGAGCCAATGTCGGCGTGAATAATGTGTTGTGCAAGCGCTTTTGAGATGAAAATGTAATCTAAACGAGATTGAGAAAAGTGTACTGGGGAGAAGAAGGAGTATTCCTGTACTGTAGGGTTACATAACCTCCATGCGTCTACCAAGGATCTTTGTTGAATGGTGGATGTAAATTGAGAATGCATAGGAGAGGAGGAGAATCTAGAACGAGAGTTGCGGTCAAGGATAGGGTCCATAACCAGATTACAATCACCCCCCACCAACACATAATCATCTTGAAAAGACATTAATTTAGATAAAATTGCAGGCCAAAACGTAATATCAGTGGCAGTAGGTGCATATAAATTAAAAAGGGTGAGTGGAATGCTATTATTTAATATTAGTGAAAGGGAAACCCATCTACCTGTGTCATCAGCATCTTGGGAGAGAGTTTTCAAATCAAGGCGTTTATGACATAAGATAACTACACCATTACGATTACCTGTGCCTGGGGAAGCGAAGACATGTCCACCCCATTGACGTTTAAGTTTAGGTATTTCTTTTCCTAAAACATGGGATTCTTGTAAGAACGCTATATCACATTTTAAACTAGATAAATGAGAGAGAACCCGTTGGCGTTTTATAGGGGAGCCCAAACCTTTAACATTCCATGAAACAATTCTCAAAGTCATCTACGATAAACAATCAGAACCAGAATATGTATAAATGAGATATATCGATTACAAACTTGAAATAAACTGTAAGAAGCATAAGCTGATGTAATTTTGAAATTACTATAGTAATCAAAAGAGAAAATACAGGATAAGAAGTATGTGGGTATGTAATAAGAAATAGAGAAAGGGAGGAATAAAACTAACTGAGCATAATAGAAATCACAGAGTTGAAGATAAGATGGGACATGCATATTTGAGGAAGAGGAAACAGTTAAAGGGAAAAAGGGGCACAATAGAGGAGAGAGAGAAAGGACAATATAAATATAGAATACATAGTATACAGTTCCGAAATGTGAAAAATTCTTGCGAAAAATAGGAATGAAGTAAGAAGAAAAGGACCAGTAAAGAAGTATGACTGGATAGAACATATACAAGAAAAATGAATACATAAAGAGAGATATAAAATACTGAAAGTCCACAGATTAAAAGGATCGACATAGAGTGATTGAGAAAAGAAGATGTGGGGTAAATAGGAAATTTGTCCAATGAAACAGAAAGATAACTGAAAAAGGGGAGGAGGAAGTAGAGTTGGGTAGGGAAAAGGACAACAATCACAAGAAATAAACAATATATATTACGAAATGTCTCAACATTACGATTAACTACATAAAACATGAACAAGATGAGGGTGGTGAAGCCATACAAGGAAAACAGCACAACCAACCGAATAACTCAGGGCGAGCAGGGGCAGGAGAACATCACGGAAACGGACCAGGGATAACACAATTATGAGAACAGGATATGCCGCACCTAATAATAAGAGACACACAATGAGTAAGAACAACATGAACACAGTATATACGGAAATATGAATCTTTCAATATTATTGTAGATCATAAAGTAGTTCAATCAAAGGATAATATTAGATGAAACAAATATGTAAACAATCAAAAATAGACAAGAGAAGACAATAAGTAAATACAATACATAAATGTAATATATCTAAGAACAAAGCAAAATAACAGAACAACAGCAACAGTTAAACAGCTAACCACATGTAAGTAATACAATCATGAGATTAAACAGTAGCTTGTCTTGTCAAGGCCATATCCTCTTCGCCACACTGATCTAGGAATCGCTGAAGTAATACCGGATCTTCGTAATTTGTGGTTTTGTTCTTATATGTCACTTTGAATAGACAAGGGTGAAAGAGACCAAATCTGGCATTGAGAGCTCGAGGCGCATGTCTAAAAATGTTTTGCGACGATCTGCAGTTTCCTTGGCATAGTCTTGGGCAAAAAAGAGATTGGAGCCTTGCCATGAAATGCGCCCCTTAAGTTTCGCTGCTTGTAGAGCTTTTAATAAGTCGGTATACTCCAGAAAGTATAAGATCATTCCTCTAGGCTTGGTTGATGAGGTTGCCATGGCTGGAGCATGACCCAAACGGTGAGCTTGTTGAATATTTAAAGCAGGTGAGCTGGGTAAACCGAGTACTTGAGGAAGAAAGGTCTTAAGGAAAGTGATTTTTTTTGCAAATTTGTTTTTATTGTTTTAATCACAAAAACAAATACAATCGCGTGCATCACAACTTAATCCGTTCTGCCATCAATCTACACAGATGACCCACATATATAAGATACTTTTGCTATTCAGCAGCTGTGTCTCGCTGAGACGAATGATTATCATAATACTTTATAATGCCTGAGGCCATTAATACAGTGTTAGTCAACTGGTGGTACAGGTGTTCTTCTGCTTGCCATGACAAAACATCACTTCGAACCTCATAAACACCCAACAATCAATGCACGCTCTAATTCCCCCTCTTATCCCACCCCTCCCCCTTTGGCACAACCGCTATGCACAAGCAATAATGGCAACAAGACACAACTGCATGGAGGATGGAAGATCAAAATACAGGGCAGCAAACAGGGCGATGGCTTCTCAGCGCCAAGGGCAGGGCACATAGAATAAAAAGACTCAATGCGGCGAAGCTACAAACAAGACCATCCCTTTCTTCCAGTCATTGTTAGGCTGCGTCCTCTATTTCATCGTCAGTCTCATTTATCGGGGCCCCCAAAAGCTGCACCAATGCTTCCCAAGCCCTCGCCAACTCTAGCGCCTTCTCATTCTTCGCGCGGCTCGCCGCTTGCAATCTTGTAACCCCCTCGCAGTCCGCCCATTTAACGAATTCTGCGCGCCATCTCCCATAACTTTCTGCTTTCCAGTGAAGTGTAATCTCCCTCTTTGCTAACAAAAGCCCCAGGTCTATAAATTTACTCGTTGTTTTATTCCTGGCGGTGTGGGGAAACCAATGCAGCAAACATAAGCCCATTGTGGGTACCATGTCCCTGTCCGTGACATCCTGCAATAGTTCAACTACCTCTTCCCAATACGTCCCTAGCTGTGGACATGTCCACATCATATGACCAAAATCCGCCACCACTGTACGACAACGCGGGCAGACCGCCGATTCCGTATGAAAGTATTGATTGAGTTTAGCCGGAGTAAGATAGGCTCTGTGAAGAATGTAGAAATGAACCAACTGGAAGCGAGCATTCCTTGTACTCTTCCACGCTCGTTCGACAAGTTCTGCCCACGCTTTCTCAGGGATCTCATCTCCCAAATCCTCCTCCCACCGCAGCCGGAGGGTCGCTAAAGGGGCCAACCTCTCATTCGTCATTCTACGGTAGAGGCACGTTACCGCCTTAACGGTGCCAGCCGCTAGGACCACATACTGACATGTCAACGAGGTCGCTGGCTCACTAAGCCCCATTTTCCAATGCGCCTGGATGGCTGCGATAAGCGCCATGTGGAGTAAGTAATCACCACGGGGCAAGTCATATCTATCCCGTAGCGTCGTATAGGGGAGCACTGCCCCATCCTCATAAAGATCTCCCATAGTGGTCAACCCATTCTCTTCTCAGCCCTGCAAGGCCATCCAATTACCGCCATGCGGCAGCGCCGTGCACACCGCCAAAGGAATTTCCGGAGCATAAGGCCGTACAACCTGCGCACGTCTGAGCGCCCTATTCCAGCAAAGTTTAAACGTCCCCATCTCGCGGGTGAGAGAGGAAGCCGGCAACGGCAACTGCAACAGCAGTCTGGAGAGTAGATGTCTCTCCACACTAATCCCCGTCTCATCATCCGTGCTCCTGATCTCTCGCACCACTGCTTGAGTGAGCCCCTGCAACTGTGCCGCTAGGTAGTATGTTTCAAAGTCTGGAACCGCCAGACCGCCCTCCGAGCGTGGCCTCATCAGTGTGTTAATAGCCACTCGCCGCCGCCCTCAGCCCAAAGAAACCCAATCACCATTGACCGCAACTGTCGGAAAACCGAGGCCGGTATCCACAAGGGCAACGTTCTAAAATAATATAGGAGTCTCGGGAGCGCTACCATTTTAAGGAGGGCCACTCGTCCCGCCAATAACAATGGAAGCGTACTCCAAAATGTCATGCAACCCCTGAGTGCTCCCATAGCCCTGCCCACATTACCCTCCAACAAATCTGCGTGGGTGTGATATATACGAGTACCAAGATACGTCATACATCGACGTTCCCAGCGTACCTCTTGAGTAGTCTCAGGTCCATCATTCTGTGGTGCTATGGGGAACAGACATGACTTCCCCAATTAACCTTAAGCCCGGCAATGCTGCCTAGCTCTGCCAATAACGCTTTCGCACCCTAAGGGCTCCTCGGTATCCGTCAGGAACAAGAGGAGATCATCAGCATATAAAGCTATATGGTGAACCTGCGTAGTAACACGCAGCCCTGGGAAATGCCGGCCCGTGCGAGCCCGTGCCGCCAGTTGCTCCATGGCCAGGGCAAACAATAATGGCGAGAGGGGACACCCCTGTCTCGTTCCCCGCCCCACGGTGCAGGTATCCGATATCATCTTCCCTGTTTGCACACGGGCCGTGGTTTGACAATACAAGAGAGATGTCCAGTCAATAAAGCCCTCCCCCAGACCAAAGCGGTGCATGACTTGAAACAAATAAGGCCATTCAATACTGTCAAAGGCCTTCTCAATATCTATGGCCAATACAGTAGCAGTGGCCCTCTCATACGTGTCTGCATCCAGAATCCGAAATAGGCGTCGAATATTCTGAGCGGTGTTTCGGGTCGGTATAAAACCCGCCTGGTCTGCATGTATTAGGTGGGTCATATAGGGGAGCAGACGGGACGCCAAAATCCGGCTTAGGATTTTATAGTCCGTGGTCAACATTGATAATGGTCGATAGGCTGTCACGTCATGAGGCGGCTTCCCTGGTTTCAGCAAGGGGATAATGAGCGCTTCACGAATCGTGGCGGGCAGTAATCTATCCTTCCGCGCTGCGTTATACAGCAGCACCAATCTGGGAGCCAAGAGATCAACATACTCACTATAAAATTCCACTGGGAGTCCATCCACTCCTGGGGTCTTTTTCCTGGCCATGTGCTTAATTGCGCCGCGGACTTCACTTAAAGTGATGTCCTCACCCAGCAGCTTTGCTCGCTCCCTGTCTAACATTGGGAGGGTCACCCCCGTCAAGAAGCCCCGTACCGCCTCTCTATCAGGGAGCACTTGACTCCGATATAGTTCCGCATAATAAGCACGGAACTGATCATTTATCCCCTTTTGCGTGTAACAGGCCTCCCCATCCGGTGCGCGCAACTCAAGTATAATCGTCCCTCTCCTAGTTGGGTTGGCCAGCCATGCCAATAACGCCCCTGATTTATCGCGCTCCACATGCGCACGCGTGACATATTGCTTATAATCATAGCAACGCAGTCGCTCCATCTGCACTGCGACCTCTTCCCTTGCGGCCAAGAGATCCCGCTGGCAGTCCGGATGCTCAGGCCTCTCCTTTTCTATGTCTCGCAATCGTCGCTCCGCGCTCTCCATGTCCTGCAGCAACACCCTGCGCACTCCTACTTTTTGCGCCATACAATGCCCCCTTATCACACTCTTAAAAGCGTCCCATTCCACCATCAGCGATGAAGCAGTGCCAGTGTTGTCTCGGAAGTAGTCAGTGATACCAGCCCCCACCGCTTCTCTAAACACCTGATCCTCTAACAATGTTGGATTCAACCGCCAAGTCGGGATTACAGGACGATCAGGGACCAAGTTCAAACGCAACAATAAGGGATTATGATCCGATATCGTTCTGGCGAGATATTCACTGTGTTGCATCATTGCGTGGAGATCAGGAGTGCACAACATCGCATCCAGCCGCACATGGAGGTCATGTACAGCAGAAAAATATGAATAATCTCGATCAGTTGGGTGGTGCGCCCTCCAAGTATCTACTAAATCCCACCGTTGCTGCCAGTCTCGCCTATCCCTGGAGAGCCTATGAATGGGCGCCTCTGGAAGTGGAGGATGGGATCTATCCAGCAGGACGTCCGTGATCGAATTAAAATCCCCTCCCAATAGTACAGAACCAGTGAAAAAAGGGGCCACCTTCCCAGATAACTGCCGTAGAAAGGCCGATTGTTCCGTATTGGGGGCATATACGCTAGCCAAGACCACATCTCTACCATTCAGTCTACCTGCAACCAAAACATATCGGCCCTCCGGGTCTTTCAATTGATGAGTAGGCTGAAACGGAACCCCGGCTCGGACCCACACCAAAACACCCGGGCAAAGGCAGAATATGTGGTGCTAAAAACCTGCCCTCTCCATCTACGCTGCAGTGCCATATCCTCTTTTGGGGCAATATGAGTTTCCTGCAAGAACGCCAGCTGAATCCCCCTACGAACCAGGTATGTATGAATCTTATGCCTGCGCTGCATTGAGTGCATACCCCTGACGTTCCAAGTTATACATTTCAACTCAGACATAGCCATCGAGCCCATACCACTGCCAGACCCAATCATCCTGCTCTAGTACCAGCCAATTGTGCCCAGTGCCATGAATCAAACCCTTATAAGTAGGGTTGCGCCAGCCCCCATGTAACATTCCCCTAGTAACAAACAAACAGCCCCAACAACCCCACCCCAGGACAGGTACTAAAAAACAAGCCCCCATCCAAACTACGTCAAACTAGGTTCCCTCTAGTGGCTACTGAGGGATTACGGTGGGGAAAGTGGCCGCCAGCAAAAAGCCGACCACACCAAGGCCCCGCATTGTTACTATACTATCCGCTCCCACCCCAGGAGGCATCTTGACGGGAGCCCCTACCCTTGACCCCTCATCTATCCACCACATCCGGCGGTCAATACACCATTCAAGCATATGATGCTAATTGTGTCCAGATAGTACCGCCGGCATCTCACAGGCATACAAGCCCTTCAAGCATCAAAACACACAAGAAATATATCACATAAGCTCATCAGCCGTGCCAGGTGTAACATGAGGCATCTTTGCATCACTGTTCTGGGAATCGGCCGTATCCGTATCTGTTCCCAATCGCAACTTATCCGATTCCTGCCCTGTGTCCGAGTGTTGTTCCGGAGTTCCCAAAAGCTGTGACACCGCCTGCAATGCCGCTTGTCTGCCTTTTCCGTTTGGGATGGGCCAGGCGCCCTCACTGCAGCCGGGCGTCGCCTCGACCTGCGCCGGCGCCGCGGCAACTGCCTCGAAAATTCTCCAGTTCCAGCATCCCTGGCCGGCTTCTTGCCTGTTCTATACGTTTCCAGCCAGTCCCAGGCCTCCGATGGGCCCTCACAAAAGTGCGTGGTATCGTCCAAGACTATTCTCAGGCGAGCGGGAAACATTAGTGAGTACTGGAGGCCCTCTTCACGAAGAGCCCGCTTGACTGCCAGGAAAGACGCGCGACGGCGCTGAACCTCCTGCGTGTAGTCAGGGAAGAGGGAGACCCTACTGCTGCCCACTGAGTACGGTCCCGTCGAGCGTGCCATCCTCAGTAGATGATCCCTGTCCTTGTAATGAAGGAGCCTCGCCACCACCGGTCGCGGCGGTCGTCCCGATGCTAATGGACGTGCCGGTATTCGGTGCGCCCTTTCCAGTGTGTAAAACTGCGTCAGTCCCGTCGGTGCCACTGTGGTACGGAGCCAGTCCTCCAAGTACTGGACCATATTAGTTCCCTCAATTTCCTCCGGCAGGCCCAGAACACGAATGTTATTTCTGCGATTCCTCCCTTCTGCGTCTTCTGCCCATTTTTCCAGCGCCGACACTCTGCGGGTGACCTCCCCCATCTGGTCAGTAAGGACTTTCTGCGCTGGTTCTATAGTTGCCAGGGAAGTTTCAGCTTGCTTCATTCTGCCCGACAGTTTATCGTGGTCAGCGCGCAGCAATCCCAGCCCCACGGAAACCGTGGCAATATCTCGCTGCAGGGCCTCTCGTGTATCTGTAATGGCCTGGAGTATGCGAGCTAATTGTAGTTGTACCCCGCATCACTCGGCAGCTCGGGAGATTCCGGCCGCGTGGATTCATGTCCCCCATCATCGCGGTCCGGCTGAGCCGCCTGCTGCTTCCCCCTAGGCTTTCCCATCTCGCAGGTAGGCAGCCTTCAAGCGTAGATGTCCAAGCTCCCCTCGCGTGCAGGTCGCGATCACCCCAATCAGCTTCTGGGGGGCCCACTCGTATGTGGCGGGGACCAGGGCAACCGCCACCTCGGCAGCCGCGGGGCTCTCGAGTGTGCAATTAATCAGCAGCAGTGCTCTCACGCTAGGTGCCACGGACTATAGCCTTGGGCAGATGTTAGCCACGCAGTTAAGGAGCTCAGGGCCGTCTCCCCATGCTCAGCGCGCGCCGGTTCCAACGCATTCTAGGCCCACTCGGCTCCAGGCATTTCCAGCTGTTCCCAGTCCTTCGAGCAGCGCAGGAATCCTCCGCAGGCCTCGGCACAGGGCACTGCCCAGGGCCCGCCCGGGTTGACTCGCACCCGCAAGCGAGCACGGCGGGTTGGCAGCACTCAGTTCGAGGGATTCTCTTCTGCGCGACCCAGGGTTCCCCCTGCAGCGCCCTAGCGGCTCTCGCCCTCCGCCAATCCCAGCTATCTGCACTCTCAGCGGGAGACCAGTCATCAAGTCGGGATGCACTGCAGGCCGCTGCACCTCAGCATCTACCCAGCAATCCACAGCCGCCCGCTCGCCAGTGGTGCGTCACTTCAACCACAGGTGCCGCGGTCTCGCCCTCCTCTCCGCTCCTCAGGGTAGAGCAGGCGAGCCACCAGGCCCACGCGACGCCGCAGGAGCAGGCCGCTCGCCGCAGTCTTCTCGGGTCCGGCCACAGCCAACCCCAACAGCAAGGCGCCTCCCCTCCACACCACTCGCCGGCAGCGCTCTCACCACTCTCCTTAGCTCCGCTGACCTGTAATGGAGCGCTGATGCTTGGCAGTCGTTCGGGCGGAAAGCACGCTCCGGGCGGGCGGAGCTCCTCTCTCAGCTCAACGCCATCTTGTCCCCTGTGCTCGGCCGCTGCGCCGATGCAGCTCGCAAATTTTCCTGCCTCAGGTCGGGCGGGAGGATGTCACCGCTGTCGCCCCAAGGTCCCGCGACGTTACGGGACCCCCGTCGCAGCCCCCCAGGGATCGGGCGGCCGTCTATCCAGGATAATTGGCGGGGCCGGTGCGGAGCTCCAAGCTCACGCGTCCGTCTCCATTCGCCGGCAAGCCACGGCCCCCGGTCTTAAGGAAAGTGATGGCGTCTGAACCTTCCAAACCCTCCGCCAAACCGTAAATGCGTAGGTTATTACGTCTCCCACGGTTTTCCAAATTTTCTATGTGTTTTTTGAGGAGTGAGATCTCAGATTTGACTGAAGGCATTTGGTCCGCCACCACCTGCACAGAATTGATCTGTTGCTCAATCTGTACTACTCTGTTTTCCATTGCAGACCACTTCTCATCGATCACTTGAAGACGGTTATTTGTCTCTTCCATGTAGGGCCGAAGAGCCCGAATTTCTTCCAGAAGAATGTCTATAGTGGCTGGAGGGGGAGAGGTAGTGGGAGATGGCGGATGTGTTTTAATGCGCTTTCCTGAAGTCAGGGTAGACGATGCAGGCAACTTGGAGGTTAAGTTGTTGGCAGAAAGTAGAAGGCCAGACGGCGATAACAAAACGTCTCTGTTAGGAATAGATGAATTGCCTTCAGGGTTCTCCATTGTTGTCGAAAGAACAGAGAAAGGATTATGATCAGCCAATGAAGAAATTGGAACAGAAGAGTCAATAATATGTCTACTAGACTTTGTCTCCCCATAAAGACCGTCAATAGAATGCGCAGATATAGAGAACACTAGGAGAGCCAGTGTAAAACTATTTTAGTCCATTCCTGCTTGCCTTTCAAAAAATCAGCTGAGATACAATATATCAACTATATCAGCGGAGGTCATGAGGAGCAACAACAACATTAGGTTAAACGTTTATAAGGTATGAATGCCAGGGTGGTATAACAATTGAACCAAACGCACTGGAATTGAAAGAGATTCACATGTTTCTTTAAAATGCACTCACATCTGACTGTTCCCAATGTGATAAAACGCAGGTATTTCTTTGATATTCAGGTTGAAAGATTGAAGAAAGGGAGAGTAAGTTCTATATACGGGTAAGGAATTCACTGGAGACACCATTCATATAAGCTTGAAGACATAAGTATTGCTGCGCTGCAAAAAACGAAATAAAATGGCTTCTTTTCTGAGGGGAGAGCTTGAAGTATGTAAATACTGGAGAGATGCTCACCGATGCCTCGCCGGTGACCTCAGTTTCCTCCCGCGTGGTTTATCGAATGAAATTCCTCCTCCGTGTGAAAAAGCGAAACAAAATGGCGGATGCCTCTTTCCTGAGGGGACAGCTTCAGGTACGTAAAATAGTGAAGAGACGCTCTCCCGCGCCCCGCCGGTGTCCGCAATTTGTTTTCTCGTGGTTCATGAAGTGAATTCACTTCTCCATTCGTGGCTCGGCTGCGTAGGTCCGCACCGAAAATTCGCCGGTCCCGGGAGACGCCGCGGAGCTCTTTCAGCCGGCGGCCATTCCCTTTCGGCGTCAAGCCACGCCCCCCGGCTGCCCTTCCTTTTGACATGATGCACTGCCCGGACTTTGTTTTAATTGGGGTTAAGAAGAATGAGGTCGTCCAATAAATTTGATGCTGTTTATGATAATTTCGCAGGTAAGCCTGTTTTAAAAGCATATTTTGGAAAGGTTGTTCCACAGGAAATTTTGGGAGCTGAGATTTGGGGAGGTGGGCCCCGGTGAATTTTAATTTGTACTACGGAAGAATGTGTAATGATTTGCTATCACTTCCTCCGCAACTCCAATGAAATCCATAATTATATTCCTTGTTTGATGCCCTTAACTAGCTTTGCAAATGAATGTTACTATATTTTTAAACCCTTCATATGAAGCAAGAGTCTACACTGTCAGGGTGTGCCTTTTTGGTGCAGCATTTTGTTTGTAGTTTTATATAGTGCGAATTCGACCAGAATTTATTGGAAGCTTTATATGAGCACCAGTTACGTTACACAAGGACACATTTTTTTTTCTTTTTGCTTTTGTAGACATGGGGAGATTAAGGGCCTGATTACGAGTTTGGCAGTCTTGAAGCGGGCCGCTACGCCAGCGCATGGCTCAAAGACCACCAAACGCGTAGTCAGTCGGCCTGCTGGGTTTCAAGTTGAAATCCTGGGGGGGCGGTCCTGCGGTGGCGGTCCCATGGCGATGTCTTTCTAAGGCTTAAAGGAGAGCTATAGGAAGGCAGCACCGCGGGAGCAACGCAGTACATTCCTGCACAGGGAGAAATGCACCATGTCATGCATTACTTCTTGTGCAGAAACTGGGGGTGCAAACATGCAAGGGGGCACAAAATGTACCCCCCTGCATGCACCACCATGCACAGAGGCTACAGAGGCACTGTAAGGGCCTCCTGAGTTGCCTCATCGCCACCCTTTTCATGGCGGGGCTCGCCGCCATGGAAAGGGTCTCGGTGGCCAAATTGTAATATGCTCCGTGGTGCCGCATAAGCACCGCCAGCATATTGAGTTCTCTGACCACTGTGCCACCGCCGCACGATCCATGATCCCCGGCCGTTGTGGCCGTCTGGCCACCAAACTCAAAATACGGTGGTTGGACCGCCAGTGCTGCGTTTGCTTCACCGCCACCATGGTTTCGGCGGTCCCATGGACCGCCGAACTTGGAATCGGGCCCTAAGTGATTTGCCCGGAATCAATAGGATATTGAGCCATCGTCGAGACCCGGACCTGGTTCCCCAGTCATCAGCTGGTTCCCACATCCTCAGCAATTTGGCCTAGAGAAGGGTTTTGAAGATCAAATGGCAAGAACCCTTAAGGCGACAATGTTAAAACGTACATTTTCCTCAGAGGTTTTCTTAGCATATTGTTCAGTTTTGATGTTTAAAAAATTAGTGACCTCTTTTGTGAAGGGATATGGGGATTATCAATTTAGTTACCACTTTAAAGGGCTGGCCTGCATCCAGTATTACTTGAGTTTGCAGTGGGAAAAGAGTCATCAAACTGTGGCGTCCTCCCCAGCCTGGGCACCCATTAATGACTCTGCCATGCACGGAACTTTATATTACACGTCTTTATTCATCTGCTTGTAATCTCAGACTTAACATTCTAAACCTGCATTCACTTCACTATGCTCTAATACCTAAGTCACAGTTCTACCGAGTCCATCAGGAGCCAAAAGGGTTCCGTCATTGCTAACTCACATCACACTACAAAAACTATCTGTTCTGAACTCCTGCTACGTGACGCAGAATTCTGTATGTTAGATTAAGGTTGTATATGTTTCCCACTCTCTTTCAAAGAGGTATATATACTAGCATTCCTAGCAATTAAACTTTTGTATGTGTGGGAATGCTGTCATAATGACTGATCCCACCTTGCTTTTCAATGTCCTATAGCTGTGAATTTAACAGAAATGCATTTACATGCTTTGTTTTCTCAGGTATTTCTTCTGAATGTACATTAGGTATTGTGAAGTTAAGGTAATAAAATTGTAGTAGAGAGGGAAATTGCTTAAGCATAATGATGTGTAAGGGTACATATTTTTTGTTCAAAGTTATTTTACTGTTTTTTAGCAAGAAAAACCATACAGTGTTTCCCTATTCCGTACACTTTTACACAGCGACTGGATATCCCCCCACAGTTTTCCCCATCGGGTCACTAAAATCTGCTGCCCCAGGGCTTTCTGCCATTGTGTCATCTAAGGCCACGCTGGCATTTTACATACCTCCATCTGTATTGTACAAATATTGGATATGAGGCCTTTCTGTCCACTGTATGTGGTTAATAGCTTCTCCCAGGCAGTTAATGGTCTGAGGGTCACCACCTTGTTATCTGGATGGAGAGCCCAGTGTCGCAGTTGGAAATAGTGGAGGCAATCTGCTTCCTGGAGTAGGTACTCATGTTTGCATTGAAGAAAAGATTTAATGTCAACCCACTGTAACATATCTTTGAGCA
Organism: Calotriton arnoldi; assembly: GCA_963921515.1. NCBI lineage: Eukaryota > Metazoa > Chordata > Amphibia > Caudata > Salamandridae > Calotriton > Calotriton arnoldi. Next base: position 783,362 of record CAWUFW010004561.1, on the reverse strand, counting down.
TTCTACACCCTCCCTCGGACCAGTGGTCAAAGTCTCCTTTAACCAGGCGCAGTGTAAAAGATTACTGTTAGAAATGGGGGTCTCTAGTTGGCAGAGGTAGGTACCTTTGTCCAAATAGGGACACTTGCTTCTAGTCAGGGGGGATACACTTCCAAAATAACCCCTGCTCACGCCCTTGGTAGCTTGGCACGAGCAGACAGACTTATCTCAGAGGCAGTGTGTAAAGCATTTGTGAACACATACAGTAATACAGTGAAAACACTACAAATGGACACCACACCAGTTTAGAAAAATAGTAAATCTTTATCTAAACCAAAACGACAAAAATTCAACATACACTACTCTTGAAAAATAGTATTTGTGCAAAATAACCTGTAAATTGCAGGAAAATCAATAAAACACAGTTCTGCCGACTCGGTAGCTCCTCCTGGGGCTACCACAATATTGAATATGACAGAGTCTAACAATTCCAGCCGACCGCGTCGATACGAGCCAGCTAAAGCGTCGACAGACTCAGACACAGTACCTTTCTTGTTGCGACCAACACGTCGGTGCGAGTCGGTCGGGGCAAACATCACGGTCGGATTGTGAAGCGGAGCGTTGCGGCAAACAATGTCCTCACGATTCAGTGCAGGCAGCGGCTCATTGACGGAGTCGGTGAGACCAGGGCGTGCGTTGAAGGGTGAGACGGTGCTCGCTGCGGTGCTGGCCGGTCACAGTGCGGCGATGGAGCCAGTCGATGTTCCGGACGGAGTCGTGACGTCCTTGCAGCGTGTATCGATGCATTGCGGAGTGCGGTGCCCACAGGGCACGGTGCAAGCAGCAGCTCGTTGACGGAGTCGGTGAGACCAGGGTTGCGTTGCGAAGCAAGGCATTCCTCTCGGCAGTACTTTCAGGACACAGAATCCTGCGACGGACTCGATGACAGAGTCGGTTACCCTTTTCTTCTACGGCGACGATCAGAGACGGTGCACACAGTCACGGTGAGGTCTTTGCTGTTCCTGAGACCTCTAGAACAGGGGGAAAGCTCAATTCAAGCCCTTGGAGATCTCCTTCTTCAAGCAGGGGAGAAAGCAAGCAGCAAAGTCCTTTTCTCCCTTCCTTGGCAGCAAGCAGCCACTGCAGGCCAACCCCAGACAGCAAACAGCACAGGGGCAGTATTCCTCCTCAGCTTATCCGGCTCTTCTCCTTGGCAAAGGTTCCTCTTGATTTCCTAGAAGTGATCTAAAAGTCTGGGCCCCTCTTTTTATACACCAAAATCCTTTGTTCTCTGAAGGCAGAGAGTGTCTGTACCCAGCCAAAACCAGTTCTGTCCTCACTGGTGCAGCTTCCTGGCAGGAGGTGGAGACAGCATTGTTGAAGGCAGACCAGGCCCATTCAGGTGAAAGGAAATCTCCTCCCCCTTTTCGCAATGCAGCCCAGGTCTATTCAGCCCAGCCCTGACTCATCAGACTTCTGGAGCCACTGCCCCTCTCCAGCCCCTGTCACCCAAAAGCCAGACATGCAATACACAAACCTAGCAGAGGCACACTGGATGGTTAGGCAAGAAAATACCTACTTTCTAAAAGTGGTATTTTCAAACACAGAATGTAAAAATAACCCTCACTAAAAGATGCACTTTAACATTCTGAGTTCAGGCATACTAAACTTTACTTTTTCATCTTGTTCCCAGGGTCAGTTATGTTTATAAGATGTTATAAACAAATTCCCCATTCTGTCCTATGGGAACAAATAGCCTTGCAATAGTGAAAAACGAAATTGGCAGTATTTCACTATCAGGACATGCCACACACATCAGGGCATGACTTACCTTTCACATACAATGCACCCTGCCCACAAGGGTACCATGGGCCTACCTTAGGGGTGGCTGATATGTAGGAAAGGGAAGGTTTAGGGACTGGCAAGTGTATGCACTTGCCAAGTCGACATGGCCGTCCCAGACTGCACACAGGCTCTGCAATGACAGGACTGAGTCACATTTTACAGGCTGCTTTGCTGGGTGGCACAACCAGTGCTGCAAGGCCACTAGCAGCATTTGATTTACAGGCCCTGGGCACGGATCACTGACAGAATATCGAGGAGCAAAATATCGACCTGGCAAAATATCGAGGAAAAAATATAGAATGCCAGAATATCGAATTCCTATCTACAAACAGGTAAGTACAAAAATATCGAATCCAAAATATCGTTGTAAAAAATATAGTTAGTCAAAATATCGAATTTTTTAAATGTCTTACAAGTAATGTAAAATTAATAAAATAATACATATAATTAACTAAAACATACTTAAAAATACTTAAATAACCTTAATATTAATAAATATTTAATGTAAGTTAAAAAAATAAACATGCATTTTTATTTTTTAATACATATATATATATTAACGTAATATTAATAACAAATATTCAATATTTTTAGCGTAGGATAGCGGGAGGGTAAAATTTACTATTCCCACTCCAGTGAGTGCAACAGTAGGGAAAGCGTTGGATAGCGGGAGGGTAAAAATTACTATTCCCACTCCAGTGAGTGCAACAGTAGGGAAAGCGTTGGATAGCGTAGGGGTAAAAATTACTATTCCCACTCCAGAGAGTGCAACAGTAGGGAAAGCGTTGGATAGCGTAGGGATAAAAATTACTATTCCCACTCCAGAGAGTGCAACAGTAGGGAAAGTGTTGGATAGAGTAGGGGTAAAAATTACTATTCCCACTCCAGTGAGTGCAACAGTAGGGAAAGCGTTGGATAGCGTAGGGGTAAAAATTACTATTCCCACTCGAGTGAGTGCAACAGTAGGGAAAGCGTTGGATAGCGGGAGGGTCAAAATTACTATTCCCACTCCAGAGAGTGCAACAGTAGGGAAAGCGTTGGATAGCGTAGGGGTAAAATTACTATTCCCACTCCAGAGAGTGCAACAGTAGGGAAAGCGTTGGATAGCGTAGGGGTAAAAATTACTATTCCCACTCCAGAGAGTGCAACAGTAGGGAAAGCGTTGGATAGCAATACACAAAAATATTTTCAATAATTATTTAATTACAATTAAATTACTTCCCACCCTATTCCCCTATAAACCCACAACCCGCTCTGAATAATAAATTAATACAATTAATATAATTATCAATTAAAAAATTAATAAAAATTAATTACCAATTAATAAAAATTAATTACCAATTAATAAAAATTAATTGCCGATTAATAATTAATTAACAATGAATTATTTATCAATACCAATAAATAAAATTAAATAATTACTTAATTACAATTAAATTACTTCCCACCCTATTCCCCTATAAACCCACAACCCGCTACAGAACTAAAACGCAAAATTAAATAAAAAATAATTAATAATTCCTAAAAATTAATATTTAATTTACTATAATTAAATTACTTTCCACCCTATTCCCCTATAAACCCACAACCAGCTACGGAATTAAATTACGCAAAAATTAAATAACATAAAATTCATTACTTAAAAAAATTAAAACATACATTACAAAAATAATACATACTTTTAACACATATACAAACACTTAAAACACTATAAAAAAAATCGATATTTTTAACAACTATATTATGACTGTCGATATTATGACAATCGATATTTCTTACCTGAATTTCAATATTCTGCACCACTATATTTTGGCAATTCGATATTCTGTCCATTCTATATAAAAAACTCGATATTTTGGCAATTCGATATTAAAAATTCGATATTATGTCTGTTCACCCCTGGGCACACATAGTGCACTGTACTAGGGTCTGACAAGTAAATCAAATAAGCCAATCATGGAATCACTAATCCATAACAACAATTCACAGAGAGAGCACTTGCACTTTGGCACTGAACAGCAGTGGCAAAGTGCCACAGGCATCTAGACCAGCAAAAATGGAGTCCAACACACAGCAAAACACAGGAGGTAAAGGTAAAAAATGGAAGGGAGACCCACGCCAATGGTGCCAGGTCTAACATGTGTCCCCTCCAGCTGAAATGTGGGGAGAACTACCCACCCTATTGGGAGTTCTCTTAACTAAGGCAGAAAAATCTGGACAGACCATCAGCATTGGCGTGTTCTGTACCTGGGCGGTGTTCCACCGTAAAGTCCAACCCCTGTAGGGAAATGGACCACCTCAACAGCTTTGGATTCTCACCCCTCATTTGCATCAACCATCTGAGGGGCCTGTGTGTGGTCTGTCTGAACCCGGAAGTGAGTCCCAAACAAGTATGGTCTCAGCTTCTTCAGCGCCCAGACCACAGCAAATGCCTCACGCTCAATCGCACTCCACCTCTGTTCCTGTGGAAGTAACCTCCTACTAATGAAGGCTACAGGTTGGTCTAGGCCCTCTTCATTCAGCAGTGAGAGCACAGCCCCCACACCATGCTCTGAAGCATCTGTCTGCACAATCAACTCTTGGGAGAAGTTGGGTGCCTTAAGCACAGGCGCTGTGCACATGGCAGATTTCATGGCATCAAAAGCCTTCTGGCAGGTGTCAGTCCAATTCACTTTCTTGGGCTGTTTCCTGGAAGTCAGCTCAGTCAAGGGAGGAACAATGGTGCCATACCCCTTGACAAATCTCCTGTAATACCCTGTGAGTCCTAAAAAGGCTCTCACCTCTGTCTGAGTCCTGGGGGGTTCCCAAGCCAGAATGGTATCAATCTTGGGCTGTAGGGGTGCCACCTGGCCGCTCGCTACCTGGTGTCCCAAGTACACCACTGAATCCTGCCCGATCCGGCACTTGCTTGCCTTGATCGTGAGGCCTGCCCTCCGCAGAGCCTTCAAAACTTCCCAGAGGTGGTGCAGATGTTCCTCCCAAGTGGCACTGAACACTGCAATGTCGTCCAGGTAGGCGGCACTGAAATCTTCCAGCCCAAACAACACCTGGTTGACCAACCTCTGAAAGGTGGCAGGGGCATTCTTCATCCCAAAGGGCATCACCCGGAATTGGTAGTGCCCATCTGGTGTGGAGAATGCTGACCTCTCTCTTGCTCCATCAGTTAAGGTGATCTGCCAGTACCCAGACGTTAAGTCAAACGTACTGAAGTACCGGGCAGCCCCCAATCGATCGATGAGCTCATCAGCTCTGGGGATGGGGTGCGCGTCAGTCCTGGTGACCGAATTGAGCCCTCAGTAGTCCACACAGAACCGGAGCTCTGGTGTGGCACCGGGTGCGGCAGCCTTTGGGACCAAGACCACTGGGCTGGCCCAAGGGCTGTTTGAGGGCTCAATCACCCCTAGCGCTAACATCTTGGAGACCTCCTCCTTGATGTAAGCTCTGACCCTGTCAGTCACTCTGTAAATCTTATGTTTTACTGGAGCACTGTCCCCAGTGTCCACATCATGGACGCACCACTGAGTGACACCGGGGGTCAGGGAGAACAGGTCAGAAAACTGTCCCAACAGTTGGCGGCAGTCACTCTGCAAATCAAATAAGCCAATCATGGAATCACTAATCCATAACAACAATTTACAGAGGGAGCACTTGCACTTTGGCACTGAACAGCAGTGGCAAAGTGCCCAAAGCATCTAGACCAGCAAAAATGGAGTCCAACACACAGCAAAACACAGGAGGTAAAGGCAAAAAATGGAAGGGAGACCCACGCCAATGGTGCCAGGTCTAACAATTACCCAATAGTGGCATATAAGGGGAGGGGAAGAGTGTGAGGGTTTGCTTCCTTATGAGGTAGTCCCATACCTTCATAGCCAGTTTCAGAAGTTCAGAGAAGAAGCAGACTTGTGGCCTTGCTTGTTTGGGGAGCCAAGGTACTGTCCACGGTTTGCGGTTCATCACCACCGTGTCCATTTGGATCCAATGACCCTCTGTTTCGTATAGGGACCACTCAAAGAAAATAAAAGGTTAGGTGGTTTGGTAGTACTTTTTGACATCTGGTAAACACACACCCCCAGAGCGTTTGCAAGCTTGTAATATTTTCCATGAAACCCTCACTTTTTTACCCACTCAGAAGATGGCATCTATCTTCTTTTGGAAGGCCTCTGACTGAATAGGCCACCTATTCACGCATGCGTTTACCATGCGTGCTATACAACAAACGCATCCTTACCACGCTTTTTATTACAGCGCAAGTCGTTACAACAACTTGTTTTAGGGAAGTGCTGGAGTTTGGAATAGTATATTTTACTATTCCAACTCCAGTCTGTGCAACAGTAGGGAAGGTGTTGGATTTAAAATCCAACACTGAGTTCCATGAAGCAAGTCGCTGTAATGACTTGCGTTGTAATGGAACGCGTGGTAACGACGTGTTCGTTGTAGTGCCTGTGTTGTAATGGCACTGCATTGTTCTGATAGCGTTGTAAATGCTGTTTCGCCTCTGAATCTGTGTTGGGAAATATTACCGGAAGGGCCTGGAAAATATACAGTAGTCTTGACAGAATATTCTTTTTAATGACCGCTACCCTACCTATCACACCAAGAAAAGGCCCTTCCATTTATGTAGGTCACTGGTCATGGCATGCAATAGTCGGGGTAGTTTGCCATGTATAATAAGCAATGTTTCGGGGTTATATGGATTCCTAGATACTTGATTTTCTTCTTGGCCCATCTCAAAAGTGTGGCCTTGAGAAGTTTCTTTATAGTCATTGTTGGCATGTCTACTGTCAGATCTGGCATCCTTGGCATTGTTTTCCCATAGCTTTCTGCCTTCAGAACTCCTGTTTTTGCTGTCCTTAAGACTCTGTAAACTTTACCACTGCTAACCAGTGCCAACGTGCTTGTGCTCCTACCCTGAAACATGATAACATTGGCTTATACCTAATTGGCATCTTTAATTTATTTGTAGGTCCCTTGTAAAGTGGCACTAACTGAGCCCAAGGCCTGTAAATTAAAATCTACTAGAGGGCCTGCAGAACTGATTGTGCAACCCACTTAAGTAGCACTCTAGACCTGTCTCGGGCCTTCCATTGCACAGCCTTTGTGTGCAGTTTTAAACTGCCATTTCGACCTAGCAAAGTAAACCTTTTGCCAGGCCCAAACCTTCCTTTTGAATACATAAAAGTCGCCCCTAGGGTAGGCCCTGGACAGCCCAAGGGCAGGGTGCAGTGTATTTAAAAAGTAGGAAATGTACCTTTTAAGTTTTACATGTACTGTAGTGAAAAACACTTACATTCTTTTTTTCTCTACTGCAAGGCCTACCTCTCCCATAGGAGAGCATTGGAATTTCCTGATTATATTTTATAAGTGTAATTTTCAAATGGAAACAGGTAACCCCTTCATGTTTGGTGTCTCTGGAGTTGTAATCTCAAATCCTAACTTATGGTGAAGTTGAATTTTAAACTACAATTTTGAAAATGCCAGTTTTAAAAAGTATGTATTTTCTTGCTTTAATAGATGGCAGAATGAACTCCATTTTTACACCCAACGTTTCAGTAGTTTGCTTTCAATGCTCAAAGGCACATGATTTGGAGTGCAACCCCGGTATCGCACTCTGTCCATGCAAGTAGAATATATGTTGAAAAAGCTGGAACCTCGTCTGGCATACCAGACCTAGGATGCACTACCTTAGAAGAAAATTTCAAGATGCTGAAACAGTCCTAACTCAACTTTAACCAGTAAATCCATGTTTAATTCATGTTTATTCATTTTTGATTCCAAGTATCAAGCTCAGGTAAATAATTCAACAGGAAGCCAATCCAGGCTTTCCTGTCAACAGCACATGGCGGCTCACCATTCTCCATTAGTCAACATAGCAAAAATATACCCCATGCATTTCGGGCCACTGCCGTTCGTCAGAGGTAACTATAGTACAAAAACACTCATATCAGAAAAAAAATTCATTTGCAATTGATTCATTTATGTTCGTTATATTACACAGATGCCTTATGATAACCCATTAATTAATAATGTAAAACCAATTGAAAAACCTGTGTTACACATGAAGCAATTAAACATTCTTGCTTTAGCCATTTTGTGCCTGCAGCCTACCTCTCGGTCATATGACTGGGTGTGGGTGACAGTTGGACTCTCTGTATTCCTCCTAGACAGCCACACAAAATAGGGCGCATAGTTGTGACTGGATGGGCCATCACTTGCAGGATGGGAGGGAGGAGCTGGGTCCAGCCCCACTTACACTTCAATAGGCTGTGTCAAGTCTCCCCACAAAGTGCTGCATACCCTCTGTAGTTAGTCTGGAGCCAGGAAGGAAGGGCATCTGTGAACTTCAAAGGCATGCCTCCAAAAGCTTCTCCTCATTTCAAAGGTACAACAGTGTATATATACTGGACCTCAGACACCAACTTTTCATTACACTCTGGACCTGTGGATGCTCTGCCAGGGAGAAGGACTGCTGACCTGCTAGGGAAACAACCGTTACAACGCATGCATTACAACGCATGCTTTTACCCCGCATACATTTACAATGAAAATGGCTTGCTGTAGGGGGTATAAGGTGTTGGATTTAACTCCAACACCTTCCCTACTGTTGCACAGACTGGAGTTGGAATAGTAAATTATACTATTCCAACTCCAGTGCACCCCCGACAGCAAGTCAGGGTAAAACATTGCGTTGTAACAGCATGCGGGGTAAAAGCATGCATTGTAACATCATACAACCATGCTGCTACAAGAATTGACACTCTGCTGGACTGCTGCTCTGAAGGAACTGCTGGCCTGCTGTGCTGACCTGCTGCCCTTTTGCCAGGGTAAGAAGAACTGGACCTGCATCTGTTCAACTCAGAACCCAGAGTGAATCAAAGGGCAAATTGACTGGCCTCCTGAACTAAAGCCACAGGGGCACAACAGGCTTCCAACAACCTTACATTTGCACCTGGACTCTGCCATCTGTGAATCTACCCTGCTAAGTGGTTCCACCCCAGTCCTGGACCCTCGGAAGTGGTCTTAAGGTGCTCTGCCAGCCTCTGTGGATCCAGCGTAACCAACTCATCGCCTCTGCTGCGCGGCACAAACACGAGTATAACTGATGCATCGCCTCTGCTGTGTGGATTAGACCTGTCGCAAAGACCGTTATTGCATCACAGCTCCTGGGAACTGCCTCATCACCCCGACTGCGCAATGTATCCTGGGCCCAGGCCCTTGCATCCCTCATCGCTGGCAGTCTCGACAACCACCACAGACTCCGCATCGCAGCCTCAAAGCTCTTCAGAACTGACACATTACCCCAACGGCATTCCGCATCTTCGACGCTGGACTTCTCATCACAAGCCCGTTGATGGGATCCTCGATGACGATGAAGGCCCTCGCATTGCAGCCTCGCCATATCTCGGATCCGACGCATCGCTTTGGCTGCGCAACGCATCTCCGATGTGGATCCTCACAGCATTCAGCAAACCAGGATTGAAGGTACTTTGTTCAGCAAGATTAACTGGATCCCTGTAGCCAGCTCGCGCCCCATTGCGGTCAGCCTGAACTTGTGACTTTGTCCCGGTCCGGCGTGACCAGATATCCACAGTAGATACTTTGTGCTTTTTGGTGCTATTCTTACTTAAATCTTTAAAATGTAATATCTCTGTTTCGACTTATTGGATTTTTCCAATTTTGGTCTTTTTTTTTCCTTAGATTTTACCCTACTAGTTTAACTTGGTGTGGGACCCTTTTTGTATGGTGTTTGCACTGTATAACTGTTTAAAGTGTTGCAAAAATATTGTACTCATTGCCTCTAAGTTAAGCCTGACTGGCTCTGTGCCAAGCTACCAGAGGTATGAGCTCAGGTTAATTTGGGGTTTGCTTGTGCCTTACCCTGACAAGGATTGTGGTTGCTGCTTGACCTGGGCTCACCTCCCAGTCAACCTGTATCCCAATTTCTCACACCTACACTTCGCAACTCTGATTTACTGAGATTGTCTTTAAAGCCAGAGATGTTTCCGTATATCTCCAGCACCTCCATCACTTTAGGGATTGAACACTCAGGGTCTATCAGAGTCAGCAAGATGTCATCTGCAAATAGATGGATTATATGCTGGTCATCTCTGAAGGGTAGCTCAGGATATCTGGGTGTTATCGAATCATAGCCACTGGTACAAATAAGAGTGGCAATAGGGGATATCCTTGCCTCATCCCTCTCTGCAGGGGGATAGTTTACACACATCCTGTTCACAGTGGAACATTTATAACAGGTCGCTAGCCATGTGAGCATATCTGTGCCCAAGCCAATCGCCTTCAATATCTGGAATTGGTAGTCCCAGCTGACCCTGTCAAATGTTGTTTCCTTATCGAGCTACAGTATCTCCATTGGGGGTTTTCCTGTTATTAGCTTTCTCAGTCAGGTGCAGGACCTGCCGAATATTGTCTGTCAGCTGCCGCTGGTGAAAGAAATGGACTGGTCCGGGTCAATAAGATTGGGGAAATGGGGTAGCAGTCTGTTGGCCAGTACTCTTGTAAAAAAAATTCAATGGAGTTCAATATTCACATTTTTTGTGGTTTATCTGCCTTATGAATGGGTGTGATGGTTCGTGAGTCCAGAAAGGAATTGAACAAGGTGATTAAACGTGGGATAAGCTCTGGGGCAAAATATTTATAAAGGTGGTTTGTGAGCCCGTCTGCAGCGGGGCCTTATCAGGATGCATATCAGTAATTGCTCTCAGTACCTCATTATTAGTGATCAGTTCCTCTAAAGTTGCTGCATTGGCCTTTGATAAGTGCCTAAGGTGGCCTTTTGGGAGTAGGTCTTCTCCTCTCCCATGGGCATTCCTCCTCTTAGTATAGGGCCTTATAGTAGTCCTAAAAAGTGAAACATTTCCCTGCATTTTCTCTGAGGGTTTGGCTGTCTATTCCCACTATGGAGGGAATAGCGTCCACTGTTTTACGTTGCCGTAGCTGTTGCGCTGGCAAGGAACCTGTTTTTTTGGCAAATTTGTAGAACGTTTGCTACAGATATTGCAGCATTTTTTCTGCTTTCTCTGTGGCCAAACGATCAATTTACCCCTTACATGACACCTTTTGCCTCTGGGCCTGCGGGGATCCCATTTGCCTATGGTGGTCCGTGGCCACTTTGAGCTCAACTTCCAACAAGTTTTTGTGGGGTAAGCCTACCTCACGGAGATATGTTTTTTCCTCTACACACGTGCCTCTGAAACTCACCTTGAAGGTGTCTCTCAGTAGAGCGGTGGCCACATCATCTACCTCGTTTTCCTTGAAATAATTTGTGATGGATTCCCTCAGTTATAAACCCACAAAACCTGATTAATTATGAACATTTGTCTTTTGGAGAACATTTGGACCGGGAGGTGAATGGCTTTGAATCCGTCCTGTGAGCAGAGTTAATGTTTTAAACTGTTCCCGTTCTCCAAAAGACAAATGTTCATAATTAATCAGGTTTTGTGGGTTTATAAGTTACTGAGTGGGGGTCAACCTGATTATTAACCCCCTGATGCTCCTTTTTTGTGTATGGATTCCCTCAGTGTCTGCCTACGAGGGCGATCCCTGGGAGAGTTTTATCAAATCTCCACAGGGGCGACCTCTGCAGTGCTCCCCATTGTATGTCACCTTCCCAAACTACCCATGGTCTGAGAGGGCTATGGTACTCTGTTCAATAGCAGTTGTTGCTTTGGCCAGTATTTGGGTGCCACACATTAAGTCAATCCTGGAATAGGTTCTGTGGACATGTGATAAGAAGATGTAGACCTTCTGATCTGGATTTTTTGCCCTCAAGAGATCTAGCACGCCTATATCTGCCATTAAGTGTATGTCTCCTGGAAGAATGCACCCTGCGTATATCTATTATGGAGGTGCCTGTCCAGCGAGGCATCTGGTGCGAGTTAAAATTCCCCACCCATAGAAGATTATCTGGGGCCCACTTCTTGATCTTGAGCAGTAGGCTCTGAATGTACTGTGCCTGTCCTTGATTTGGGATGTAGGTGTTGGGGATGTCCAGTGTGTGGCCCTGAACCCTGCTCTTTATGTACACATTGCGCTCCTCTATGGAGTCTTGCTTAATTCTTACAACTTCATAGTGAAGTCCTTGTGTATTCCAATTATGACCCTCCCTTCTTATTAGACGTAGCCGCGAAGTACTGTGTAGGATAAAGGAGGTGTCCCATTTAGTGCGTATCTGTGGTTTTCAAATTGGTCTCTTGAAGGCATTCCACATCCGGAAGTACTTCCTGAACTTCTCTTCATTTTATGCCTTTTGACCGGAGAGTTTAACCCCTTCACATTCCATGTGAGGATCTTATCCATTAGCTATTAGTGTATAGAGCAGCGCTGCATGATCTAGGCAGTTTGCCCTCACCTGCTGTGCAAGAAATCAAAGCGAGCTGTGTCTGCCATTTCATGCCTGATATCAAAACATTTTGTTTGGTCCCTTCCCACAGTTTAAATGGCCCTTCCTCCCAACTCCTCATCACCTACCCCTCTCTCCTCCCAGCCCCCAGACGCTAAGAGAAGAGAAACCAACTCAATTCCCACGCAGAGATGAGCCTGCCATACTCCCCTCCCTCCTGGACACATGCCAGCCCCCCAAAGCCACCCCTGGCCCACCAATACATACATAGGAGTGCCTGACCAGTCTAGTGTTGGGGCTCAGTCCATCAACCAGGCCCGCCTGAGCAAGTTGGCCCCTCCCCGGAGGCACTCAGAAGAGTCTCTGCATATTTCTCTTGCCTGTGGGGTGAAGTCAGTTAGAGGAGTTATTTTGGCTAGAAAGTTAATTATGTAAAGAGGGCAGGTTGGAGAGGGCTCCGTGTCCATTACAAAGAATCAATCTTGCCGGTACCCCTTCTGGTGGGCTGCAGTATTCCCCAGGGCTGGTGCCTCCGTCTACCTACCTTCCGTGCGTTCCACCATCTAGTTCCAGCTGTCTCTCATTTATTCCTAGTGTTCTAGGGACTGTTCCCATCCTCCTTAGGGTTTGCGGTTTAAAGATGAGTTGCTGCCAGTCTTTAAAGGAGTTCAGGACTATCTCTCAAGGGTCCTAGTACTTCTTGCGCTTCGTCTACTATGCGAATGGTGTGGGATCTTGCACCCAGCCAAAACCACAGCACAAAGGGAAACATCCACCTGTATCTGATTTGCCTTATGCGAAGTTCCACAGTCACAGAAGCGAGCATGTGCCTCCTGTTAAGGGGTAACAGCTCTGGTCGCTCTCTCCGCTGGCGGCAATTGGGGCTACACTGCTCTTCTGCTGACAGCCACCAATGTCAGGAAGACCACTGTCCATCACAGAACGGCCGCACGTGGGCCGTGGACAGGAGCTCACCGCTCTGACATCCACTCCCTCTGCGCACAGGCCACGTCCTCTTTCATGGATACATATTTTAATGTTTGGCATTAGTAGTTGAAAACCACCCTGCTGAGGGATTGTGATTTACATAAACCCACAAACTCTAAGATAAATACCAATAAAGCTTCAGCTTCTTCTTTCAATATTTTGTGTGTCTCTCCTAAACATTGGTAAAAGGGAAAATTATTAGCCCTTCATCAAGATAAAATAAGTCTCTACAGAAGGAAATGCCTTGAGTGAGAGCTCATGAAGTTGAAATGATATGGAGAGGCTCCCTTAGGCTAGGAAAACTTACAGTAAGTTAACAAACAGAAGATTGGCTTTCCTTTTTTGGACTAAACAGTCGGTTTGGCCAAGTGAAAAAAGACTGGTAAACTCTATTACATACTATTGAAGGACAGGTGCCTCTAGGGTGGTGTTGTCTTGTCTAATGATGATATTTTTAGACATTTACAGATTGATATGTCTAACTTTATATGGTATTCAGCCCTTGAAGATGAGATAAACATCTTTTACAATCATATATCCTTCTAAATGATAAGCTGTTGGGAGTGATTCACTAAAGGATATTTTAGCTGTAATTGATTCTGACCGGGATGATAAGGCTCCTGGATAGGATAATTTTCTGTTTTAGCTATCCTTTAATCTGGGGTGTGGTCTCGCAGATTGCATGAGGGGCAAAAACCCAGTCTGTGTAATTAGCTACAATTCTTGAATTCGTAGGGAGGGTAAATATCCTGATGAACATGTGTCTTATACAGTGATTACCTAAGGAATACTGATGCAAAAAAACAGTTATAAGAATGTTCGCTGCAATATTGACAAACATTATCCCCACTTTAAATTCACCTTCCTACTTAAGTTTAATAAGCAGTCAAGGGTGAGTATGGGAAATCTGATGTAGGACTGTTTGGATTTTATTAATCTTAATAACCTAAGTGACGCTCTTACTGCATTTTGTCTTGATAGCAAAAGTCCTTTGATACAGTGGCTTGGTATTATTGAGGCAGACAGTTAAAAAAGGTGCCTTTATTTCTGTGTTCATATATTTTGAATCCAACATATTCAACTATGTGACAGACATGTTTCAGTTAATGAGTTGCTATCTGATAAATTTCATTTTTAAAAGTGTAAATTTCAGGGCTTCCCTCCATTCCTTATCATGTTTAATCTTGCCCAAAATCCTTTCTGATGATTAAAGTCTTGAGCAGGGGGGATCAGTGATTTAAGACACTGTCCTACGCTTTTGGTTTTCTGTTACTTTGTGTAAGTCTGAAGAGATGATGGGCTATGTCTTACAGCTATCCTGAGAATATTGTTGACTTTATGGTTATAAATCAAAAATGGCAGAAAAAGAAGGCATTTTTATGAATAGTGAAGGTTTGTAGGATGGTGAGACTTGGAATAAAGAAACTGCCTATATTAGTTGCATATGACGTGGTCCTGTGAGAAGGTTTCAGGCGTTGGGAAAAGATTTTCGTATGGATGAGATTAATGCTTGAACAGGATAATTTACTTGAGTGTCTTGAGGGATGCTGTTCTCTCACTTAGTTCTCTGAGAAAGTTCCTTGCATCTTGAAGTCAACAAATGGAATGTTAAGAGGAGTTTTAAAAAAGTTTAAAGTGCACTGTCAAGATATCGTGTGCCAAGAAATGTTATTTGTTATATGCACAGTTGTAAATATTTAACTATATACAGTTTCATTTTACTATTTCTTTGAAGCCGGCCAGACAAAAGTAAGCTTTTTAAAATTATAAGTATCCCTATTTGATGTTGTCGCTTCCTAAATGGGCATTGATAACAATGACACAGGATACATGACTTAAATACCTCTTTTCCATTTTCTATATTTAACACAGTGATTCATTTTTCTGAACTATGTGAAATTGCTAAATTAGATGTACTAATAAATTATTGAATTGGTAGAGTGCAAAGCTCTACATGTTATTAATATATTTAGTTTTTGTAAATATTGAAGAACAAGCTTGCATTAATCAGTATATTGGTGTTAATCGTATTAAATTAGAAGATTGTTTTAGCATGTAATTATTTAATGTTTTTTTAAATAGACTAGTTAAAAAATAAGTTGATTTGATCACTATATTTCAGCTTTAGATTTAAGCCTTGCTTTCAATGATGCATACATAGTTCTTTCGCCTATAAAAAGGCCCAAAAATGGGAGTTATGCCCACCCTAGGGCAAGAATTGCAAAAGTACATCCCGATATAGAAGAGCCTAAGCGGCCAAGCTTTTATTACCTTCTATCTGTTCTAAATGCAACAATTGGTCATTCTGAGGAAATTCAGAGCCTTAATCAACTTGCCAGAGACTAGGAATGCTAATACTAGTTCACACAGAGATTCAAAAGCAAGTTTCAACCTGATAGTTGCAGATGAAATTGTATATTTACACCCTAAAGCATGTGTGTGTAGTTGTGCTATAATACAACATAATTGAAACTTAGCACCAGGGAACCAGGTAGGTATGCCAGAACAAAAATTGAACAATTTCCTCTCCATATACCTTTCCAGGAGTAACAGGTGATAAACCTCCATGCGATGTCTTGAATAGTTTGAAAATGTTCTTGACGCGAGCGACATCATTTTCTTAAACCGCTAACACGTTTCAATTTAATCAGTTGTATATTAAGCCCATCAGGTACTGATATTGTTTGACTAGCACGTGATTCATACTATTTGGATTTTTGGCATTGCTACAAACTGTTTTTGCCCCCACACTCATGATATGACGTTTGGGATACGATATTGGAAGAATGTATAGGGTATATCTAGTTCCTGTTAGAGAGCAACCCTGCTATAATCTGAAAAGGCCAGGTTGTCTCCCATCTGAACCAATAGACTCGAAACTCTTGGATTGAATTACAAGATTCACCAGTTCTTTACAATTAACAAGCTTGTCTATCTCGTGTTATGTACAACTGTTTCAATCACCCGTGCTATCATTATTGATGGAATGGTACAGTTCAATCATAGACGACTTTTCAACTGGTTGATAAAATGTGTGATAACGTTTCTATAGCTCGTCTTTTAGGTGAACCTCCTTACCTGTACTCTGGCCACATGAACCAATTACATACATTTTCCAGAAATGGCTATCTTCACGATTAATGATCACATAACCCAGTAATATACAAGTTTTTCTTTTTCATTAATGTCTCTTATATTTAAAATAATGCCTAAATAATTGTTTGATATCTCTGATCCCGAGATACCTGCCATCGAATGACAGCCAGACATAGCCTGAATAATGAATAATGTGTGGTACATTTAATCTTCCAATCCAAACATGCAAAAGAGAATTCCCTCTAGATTTTCTTTTTTCCAATTTTTTTTTGTAAGGATGTAGTGGCCTGGGCGAAAGGCACTAGGACCCTGCACTGGACATGAGGGAAGGAACCAGACACCACATCCGGTCAGGGTGTGGGGAAGGGGCATTCAATAAAGGGAAGAGCACGAGGAGAGACGTGCATGTGGGCAGCAGGGGAACATCTATATATATAATAAAAGAGCTGCACCCTCACCTGACTCTTGCGTGTTCATGGAGTCCTGGGACACGACAACTGGCGACGAGGATGGGATCCGAGGTGACTCGGACGCGTCGATCGAGGCCCCTCGCGATCGGAGAAATGGAGCCAGGAGCCCACCCTGGTCCGCCTGCCGCTGTCAAAGAACAGCAAAAGACTCACTGCGACGTCCGGAGCCCACCCGGTCGCAGGAGCAAACGGAGCCAGGAGCCCATCCTGGTCCGCGCGTGGTGAAGAAGACCAACAGCGCGGGAGCCCACCCCGGCCACCGGGAGAAAGCGGTAAGCGGTGCACCCGTCCACGTGCTGCAAGCGTCGGTGCGCGCAAGCACTGCGCTCAGGCATCGCGCGTTCTGGACGATACACCGGACTGTGCCCCCAGCTGCCCGCCGCCGCATCGTGCAAAGAACTGACACTCGCGCGTAGATTTCGAAGCAAATCTCGCGCGAGTTGAGCGGCCATTTTAAGGTCAGGCAGAGTGACCAATCAGCTGCGAAGACGGCCGGGAGGCCATTTTGAAGTCAGGCAGTCGTCAGAAAACACAGAAAAGGGCGAAATTAAAAAGAAAAAAGGATATACATCAAAGAACTCGACAGTGTGACCTGCAAATTAATGAAACAGTGAAAAAGCAACAAAGCAGTGAACAAAGAACTACATTCAAGCAATGTTTGCAAGGTCTAAACATGGTTGAGCCCGCAGGCGACAAAAACAGTCCGCAAGCAATCTTTCGCAGACCTCTGCCATTCAGCTTATCAGAACCACAGGCCGGCATCAGGTGGGAAAGATGGATCCGGCAATTTGAACGCTACATGCGCGCCACAGACATCGCAGACAGCAAACATCTGGACCTCTTCCTGAATCTCGTGGGAGATGAAGTGGAGGACTTGCTCATAACGTTTCCCAGCGAGCAGACAGAAACATACAAAGGAGTGATGCAATGTCTCACAGCGAAATTTGACCCGCAACGCAATATTGACTTTGAGAGGTACACGTTCAACACAGCATGTCAGCGAGCAGAGGAGTCCCTTGATGACTTCGCAACCAGACTGCGCAAACTGGTCACATACTGCGAATTTGACAAGTTTGATAATGAACAAGCGATAAGATTGCACATCATCGAAGGCTGTCAGTCCGTAGAATTCCGTGCACGTGTTCTGAAGGAACCGATGACGCTAGAGAAGATACTAACCATGGCCCGCACGGAAGCAAGAGCAACGGCACATGCAAAACAAATGGAGATGGGGAAAGAAAAAAGAGTGGAGCAAGCGAATCGCGTGACTGGGAACAACAGGAAGAAAGAATACCCAGCGTCTTCACCGACAAAGAGGAATGAACAAACATGCTATCGGTGTGGCCTCGAATTTCCGCACGTCGGTGAGTGCCCAGCAATGGGCCAGAGGTGCAGGAAATGCAATAGAGACAATCATTTTGCAAGTGCCTGCATGAGCAAGCAATTTCGGAGCGAGCGAGGGAAAGCAACAAGACCACGAATGACCACCAGCATGTATGCCCGTCACATGGACACGGCGGATCGTGGAAGTCACAGCTCCTCTGCTGAGTCGGAAGAAGTGGCAGCCCCTGCGAATGTGGCATGGCTGTATTTAATGTCAGACGCACCCAAGGAAGACAGAAGACCAGAGCACATTCACCTCGTGGGAAAGGATCAAATAAAGAAAACCTCGACGGTGGACATCGAGGTAGGGAAACATAACACCCGGTTCGTGCTTGACAGTGGGGCCACATGTAACATCATGTGTATGTCGGAGTATGAGAAGATGAAAGTGAAACCACCACTATCACCATCCACGGTTGATGTGTTCACGTGGGGCTCTAAAACGCCGGTAGAAAACATGGGAAAATTCACAGAGACCTTGACATACAAGGACAGGTCCTGCCAGGAAGAGATACATGTGCTGAAAGGTGACACCCCAGCACCATGCCTGCTAAGCAATGTCACGGCGCAGGTGATGGGTCTGCTGGCGATGACATACCACATGTTGGAAAAAAGGATCATTCTACAGGAACATCCGGCCATACTGCAAGGCCTCGGCAAACTGAAAGGCAAACAAATAACTTTGCACATCAACGAGGCGGTCAAGCCGGTAGCGCAGCACCATAGACGGGTGCCAATACATCTCCAACCACAGGCTGAAGAGGAAATCCGAAGTCTACTGGCCCAGGACATCATTGAGCCCGCAGACGGGCCAACGCCATGGGTGTCTCCAATAGTGGCGGTTCCAAAGAAGAACTCCTCCAAGATCCGCATATGTGTGGACATGAGGATACCGAACACAGCGATCGAGAGAGAGCGACACCCAGGGCCACACTTAAATGACATGATCAGCTGTCTCACGGGGTCTGTCGATTCTTGAAGCTGGACCTGTGCAAAGGGTACCACCAACTGGAACTGGACCAGCAGTCAAGATACATCACCACGTTCTCAACGCACATGGGTCTGTTTCGATATAAAAGGCTGAGTTTTGGCATCTCGTCGGCTGCAGAAATATTTCAGGAGACCATAAGGCAGGTCATAAGGCCGGTAACAAACAGTCTAAACTACAGCGATGACATTCTAGTATTTGGACGCTCAGATGAGGAGCATGACAAAGCACTGCATCAAGTATGCCTACAACTAGAGCAAGCAGGACTAACATTGAACGCAGACAAATGTGAGCTGATGAGGAGTGAACTGGTCTTCTTCGGACACATCTTCTCCAAGAAAGGAATGAGGCCGGACCCCAGCAAAGTAGAAACACTTCAGAACGCGAGCCCTCCCACGGATGTAGCAGAAGTAAGGTCATTCCTGGGGCTTGCCAGCTACTGTGCTCGCTACATCAAGGATTTCGCCACGGTGAGCACACCGCTACGAGAGCTAACAAAACAAGGTCAGAAGTTCCTCTGGTCACCGGAATGCAACGGGGCGTTTGAGGCAATCAGACAGGCTGTGATGACTGTAGATCATCTTGCCTATTTCGACCCCCTGCTATGCACTGAACTGACGGTGGATGCCAGCCCAGTTGGACTAGGAGGAATACTAGCACAGCACCAGCCGGGGAGAGACTCCCCAAGGAAAGTGGTCGCATATGCAAGCAAAAGTTTGTCTGACATCGAGAGAGCATACTCGCAACCTGAAAAAGAAAGCCTCGCAGTGGTATGGGCGTGTGAACACTATCACATGTTCATCTACTGAAAGCCGTTCACCATCATAACAGATCATCAAGCTCTGGTGACGATATACGGCAATCCGTCGGCAAAGATGCCGCCTCGCATCGAGCGCTGGGGTATTAGGTTGATGGACTATGACTTCAAGATTGTTCACAAGCCAGGGAAAGAACACAACCTGGCTGACTACATGTCAAGACACCCTCTGCCGCAGCGACAAGAGAACTCATCCATGGCAGAGGAATATCTCAACTTCGTGCTCAAACAGAACACCCCTGCGCCAATAACGCTAGCAGAGATAGAGCAGGAAACAGCAAAGGACGCCACCATGCAAACGGCGAAAGCAGCAACGAGACTGCAGAGATGGAGACACGTCAACAATAACTGCACTTGGGGAGAAGGAGTAGACAAGGAAGAAATGCTAGCACTAAAAAAAATACATGAAGAACTGTCGGAGACAAAAACAGGAATCATGATGCGAGGAACAAGGATAGTCATACCAAACTCACTCAGGCACATGAGTCGCACAGAGGCATGGTTGCAACAAAAAAGTTGTTAAGGGAAAAAGTATGGTTCCCTGGCCTAGATAAAATGGTGGAAGACACCTTCATGACATGTCACATCTGTCAAACAACGGGACCGCCAACCAAACCCGAACCACTACAAATGTCGGAACTCCCAAGGTCGGTGTGGACAACGTTGGCGGCTGATTTCTTTGGGACACTGGACACGGGCAACTATCTGCTCGTGATCATTGACGAATACTCCAGATTCCCTATCGTGCGCCATGTATCGTCGACAGCAGCGACAGCAACGCTACCAATACTGGATGACATATTTGCAGCCTGGGGCTCCCCGGACACCCTAAAGACAGACAACGGTCCTCCGTTCTCAGGGGAAGAGTTTCGAAAATTCATGACTTACCTAGGCATCCATCACAGGAAGGTAACACCGCTGTGGCCACAAGCGAACGGCATGGTGGAAAGATTCATGGGGAACATAAAAAAGGCTGTCCAACGCGCAAAACT
The DNA here is from genome assembly GCA_963921515.1 of Calotriton arnoldi. Classification (NCBI taxonomy): domain Eukaryota; kingdom Metazoa; phylum Chordata; class Amphibia; order Caudata; family Salamandridae; genus Calotriton; species Calotriton arnoldi. Next base: position 762,448 of record CAWUFW010004561.1, on the reverse strand, counting down.
GACACAGATCTCCATTGGCCAAGCCCATTGTCAAGTACTACGAGACTACAGAAACACCCCCCACAGCTCCACAGGGAGATGTCCAGCGGAGCTAGTGCTGGGTAGAACAAGCAGGACAAGACTACCACAGGTAGAAACAACGATGCCACTCGAACACAGCAACATTGCTGCCAGAGACAGAGAAGCCAAAGAAAAGATGAAGTCATATGCAGATGCAAGATGACATGCCACCCCGTCACACCTCAAATGAGGGGACCAAGTGATAGTGCATCAGCGACAACAAAGAAAGTCCGACAGCCTCTTCTCAAAAGAACCACTCACAATAACAAACATCAAGGGGCCAATGATCACGGCAGAGTTGGAGCACCAAAGAATAACACGGAACAGTTCTCACTTCAAAGGACTGAACGCCATGCCCAGAGATGGCCAGGAGATGGCCGCCAAAGAAAGTGAAGCGACGGGTCACAACGGACAGGAAACGGACATGAATGAAGAACAAGCCGAAGAAGCACAGAAAGAGGCTCGCGTGAGAAGAGCGAGCAGACGGCCGAAAAGACTAATTGAAGAAATGGAATGATGGGAATGCACACCCATTATCTTTTGCTCTGATCTTTCTTTCCTTCTTTCTTTCTTTCCTTTCTTTCTTTTCCGTTTCCACATCTTTGTTTCTCTCTCTCGTCATTTCTCTGTGACAAAGGGGGGAGATGTAGTGGCCTGGGCGAAAGGCACTAGGACCCTGCACTGGACATGAGGGAAGGAACCGGACACCACATCCGGTCAGGGTGTGGGGAAGGGGCATTCAATAAAGGGAAGAGCACGAGGAGAGACGTGCATGTGGGCAGCAGGGGAACATCTATATATATAATAAAAGAGCTGCACCCTCACCTGACTCTTGCGTGTTCCTGGGGTCCTGGGACACGACAAAGCCAAAGCTGGCAGCAGAGCATCTGAATAATTAATCTAGGTTCCATACCATAATGTATGATAGACTGCCATATCAACTTGTAAAGGACTAGCTTAATAAGGTCACCCAAGCAACAAGCATGCTTTTAGCATCTACAGCTAATAAATCTATTACTCAACTAAGGGACAAATATCTTCCTTCCATGTGTTCTGCCAGCCAAAAGTTGCAAAATCACGATGCTGAACAAAATGTCAGGAACAATGATGACTCTTATACCTTGTATTTGTGGGCTATTCTAGGATGTGTTAGGTTAGCCATTTTTCATGCTTTCCTGTGTTACTTTGTTTTTGAGTGGAGACAAGGAGGGGGAGAGGGCTCTATGTGGGAGGGGATGGAAAATGGAAAATGTAGAAAAATGTGGCAAAAATGTCCAGCTTTTCGAACAATCCGTGCAATACATATGTGCCTGTTTCATATTTTCTCTGGGGGGACAGCGAGGATAATTTTTGAGATTTTTCTAGTATGTTTATTGTATTTGAGCTGGGTAGGGTGAAGTTAGGGATGACGTTTAGGTGGTGTTTCTATCTGGAAGTGGATAGAATGAGGATGAACATCGGTATTAACCACATTTTCCAAGGCCACTCTTCCATTTGCATCATCTTGCTCCTGATGGAAACTTTATCCAACAAGCAGCGCATTCACACCTGCTCAGGAGTGCAGATGAGTGCACCAACACTGACACGCAGGCAATGAAATCTAGCTTCCGGTTGGCCAAATACATAGTCTCTGTGGTTCTATCCCATGATGTAGGCGTTGTTGTATCTGGCCTCTTGTGGGTGTGCAGATTGGCACAGTAGAGTCATTGCTCATTATTGCAGTGGATAGCTAGAATAATATGCAGCCCAACACACTACATGCAATGATGCACAGCAAAAGACCCTCCAATGACTTCCAGCAGCCGCTGTGTTTTTACATTTTGTATGATCACTTACATGACCTATTACCATTAAGCCATGTGGTCATCGTTGCACTGGTGTAAGAAACCATGACTGATGTGTGTGAATGACATCACTCCCCTGTAGTATCAAGCAGTGTCCCACACATGATGTACATGTAGTATTGAGTGTAGTGTACAGGATTCAGCAACACAATTCCCAAGTACGTTCATGGAGCCTTGTTTTGACTTTAGATGTGATCAGATCAGGAGTATTGAACATACATATCTTTCCTTTGTTGCTAATAACTGGGGAAGCTCCTGACATCTGCCTCCAAAACACTGACACCTGCAGTGACAGTGAACCAGTCTTCAGGTTTTTACTGAATGCAAAGCCCCAGTAAAAACAAAACTGGATATCTTGCTGCTCATATAAGATGGACTTCAATGCAGCATCACTCCAACGATTAGGTACTGGTTGGAGACTTCAGAATAGAGATGGCTTCGGACCGGACCCAGTTCATGACTTTGAGGGGTGTATGATCTGAGTTCATCTCTCTATCTCAAAGCTGAGGCGTACAGCTCTGTATGCACCATCTGCAGCCTCCGAGTCAATGTCTGAGGCATATTGTCTTCGGGGGAGATTATAAGCCCGTTCCAGAGACTTTGTGATCGATGACAAGACAGGGAGTGGAATGTCACAGGCTAATCAAGGGAAAACTGAAGGCTTTTTCAACCTGCAATGTTTGGGTTTGAAACATGTTCTGTCAATTGGAACAGGGGTGGAAGCACACCGCTTCACCTCCCAGGCAAGGTTCGCCCCAGGCATTGTGGTAAATGCAGTCTCTTGTTTCTTTGCTTTGCTAAAATATTTTCGAGTGTTCCGCCAGAGTTGGCGCAGATAGTGCTGATCTCTAGACACGTGTTTCTGGTTCTTTAAACGTCATCAGTAGAGATTACAGTCTTCTAATTAGGGGTTTGCTGGGTAGGCTGCCAAACATCACATCAGGTCAAGTACCTCTCACTGGCGCGCGGGTGCTTCTTCCACGAGCTCGTCAGCTCAAATGACTCACGGGAGTACTTTTAAACAGGAACAGGGGTGGGAGCACACCGCTTCACCTCCCAGGCAAGTTTCGCCCCAGGCATTGTGGTAAATGCAGTCTCTTGTTTCTTTGCTTTGCTAAAATATTTTCGAGTGTTCCGCCAGAGTTGGCGCAGATAGTGCTGATCTCTAGACACGTGTTTCTGGTTCTTTAAACGTCATCAGTAGAGATTACAGTCTTCTAATTAGGGGTTTGCTGGGTAGGCTGCCAAACATCACATCAGGTCAAGTACCTCTCACTGGCGCGCGGGTGCTTCTTCCACGAGCTCGTCAGCTCAAATGACTCACGGAAGTACTTTTAAACAGGAACAGGGGTGGGAGCACACCGCTTCACCTCCCAGGCAAGGTTCGCCCCAGGCATTGTGGTAAATGCAGTCTCTTGTTTCTTTGCTTTGCTAAAATATTTTCGAGTGTTCCGCCAGAGTTGGCGCAGATAGTGCTGATCTCTAGACACGTGTTTCTGGTTCTTTAACCGTCATCAGTAGAGATTACAGTCTTCTAATTAGGGGTTTGCTGGGTAGGCTGCCAAACATCACATCAGGTCAAGTACCTCTCACTGGCGCGCGGGTGCTTCTTCCACGAGCTCGTCAGCTCAAATGACTCACAGGAGTACTTTTAAACAGGAACAGGGGTGGGAGCACACCGCTTCACCTCCCAGGCAAGGTTCGCCCCAGGCATTGTGGTAACGAGCTGACAAGTTCTGGTTGATGCACCTGCGCCCAGCGAGTGGTACTGTGGGACCTGAGAAGACTTTGGGCAGCATCTCCAGCACCCCCAAAAAAAGTGTTGCTCTCTACTGAAGAAGGACAATTATCCTGAAACACGTGTCTAGAGATACACAGCACTGGCTGCACCAACAAGGGTGAAAAACTAAAGCCTGACACCGAAGAAAGTGTTACCATGCACTGCATTTATTATGATGCATCGGGGTAAACTGAGTGCTGGAGTGTGAGGCAGTGTGCGCCCACCCCCTCCTATTTGACAAGGCTCCCTTGAGCTAACGAGCTGACGAGCTCTGGTTGATGCACCTGCGCCCAGCGAGTGGTACTGTGGGACCTGAGAAGACTTTGGGCAGCATCTCCAGCACCCCCAAAAAAAGTGTTGCTCTCTACTGAAGAAGGACAATTATCCTGAAACACGTCTCTAGAGATACACAGCACTGGCTGCACCAACAAGGGTGAAAAACTAAAGCCTGACACCGAAGAAAGTGTTACCATGCACTGCATTTATTATGATGCATCGGGGTAAACTGAGTGCTGGAGTGTGAGGCAGTGTGCGCCCACCCCCCTCCTATTTGACAAGGCTCCCTTGAGCTAACGAGCTGACGAGCTCTGGTTGATGCACCTGCGCCCAGCGAGTGGTACTGTGGGACCTGAGAAGACTTTGGGCAGCATCTCCAGCACCCCCAAAAAAAGTGTTGCTCTCTACTGAAGAAGGACAATTATCCTGAAACACGTGTCTAGAGATACACAGCACTGGCTGCACCAACAAGGGTGAAAAACTAAAGCCTGACACCGAAGAAAGTGTTACCATGCACTGCATTTATTATGATGCATCGGGGTAAACTGAGTGCTGGAGTGTGAGGCAGTGTGCGCCCACCCCCCTCCTATGTTCTGTCAATTATAAAGCTCAAGTTTACCATTTTTAATGAGAAGTGTGAATTCTGATTGTTGACGACCTTCTTAACAGTTGACTACATTACTCAGATCTACTACAAGAATTTTGGTCTTGTATCTGCTCTGGGTGAGGCAGCAGGCCTGCATCCATTGTAGTGTCATGTATCATGGATATTCAAGCATAACCTCTGAGGTGGTTTGTGTTAAGTCTGTGACGAAATGCCTCTTTTTGCATAATCACCCCCAAAGTGTTGGACTGATGCTGCTGGGTTTTTTTTTACTCTGTGAGAGTGCACTGAGACCTGCTAACCAGACCTCAGGGCCAGTGTTCTAACCCCTTACAAAAATGTATGTTAAATAGGCTACGCCCAATTTGCATAAGCTGACTTACTTATAAGAAGAGGTCCCGGTTTTATGGTATTTTTTTTTTAACATTTCCGCCTGTATTTATCCATATTTATTTTTGGGCCATCTCATTGGTATTTATCCATATTTATTTTTTATTTTGAGAATATATGGAGTCGCAAAATGGTATATTTCTTCATTTATTTAACTCTTACACATGCACTTATACGTGGATGCCTGTAACGTTTTAGCAATTAAAGAAGCCACATATAACAAAAAACTACACCCATAGGTATATATTAGCATTATACTACAAATATATGTTAACACATATATGTATTGAAGGAAATATCATCTTGTTTTTAGGTCGAGGCTGGGCAGCGCATGCGCTGCACTGCAAGGCATGCTCTATTAAGGTATGGACGTGAAGCTCTGCCCAGTTTTTTCATTGGCTTGTGTCATTGTCCATTGTAAACTGAGGCTTTTCATTAGTCAATAGGCTTAGTAGTCCCTCCTTAGCGAGACTTATTGCATTGCAATGCTTGTTTAACTCCTATGCTGTCTATCTATTCAAGCTTTGCCTGGAGTTCATGAAAGACAGCATGGAGAGTCTCACACAAGAAGCACAATTTTCAGTAAAAATAAATACAGACAGGAGACACATTGTTTTCTGTCTGTATTTATCTGTAAAAATCAGTAAAACTGGGAGCCTTACTTATAAGTCCCTAGTACATGGTACCAAGAGTACCCAGGGCATGTAAGCTGGAGTGTCTATCCAGGGCTGCAGCACTGCTTGTGCCAAGTTGAGTGTGACAAAGTAGGAAATGGCTCCCAGCCTGCCACTGCAGCCAGAAAGGGCAATTTTAAAACTGTTAGTTCGACTTTGCTATTCAAACCTATGGCAAAGCCCTCACTTCCCTTGACAATATATATAAATTGCCCCTAAGGAAGGACAACCGAGCCCTAAGGCAGGGAGCAGTGTATCATTAAATAGGACATGTACTTTCATATGTCCTAACAGTAAAACTTCCAAATTGTTGTTTTTACTGTGGAAAAATAAGTAACCCCATTGGCTAGTATAGAGTTACAAGCTGACATCCCAGTCCTGCTAACTTCTGAATGGGACTACTACAATGGGGACTTCGAGGTATCAAGTTAATCATGGCATTAAACCTGACTTGATCCCCAAGTTTAATTTAATGACACGTTTAAGGAAAGGCAACTTTTACAAAGTTGCCATTCTGTTGCCCAGTTTATCCGGTGGCCTTTCACAGTTGCTGGCCACCAGACAGGCTTCTGCCCGCCTGGAAAATAGTGTGAATGACTCCCAAGCTTAGGAACAATAGATGCCTGCTACAGAGGGAGGTGATACCTCCCCCTTGCAGGAAGCCACACAGGGTGTTGGCCCATAAGGTGAGCTTCAAAGGGGAAGCCGCTTTTGGTGGACAAATGGGGATCACACTCAAGAAGGGGTGCCCCTTTCTTCAAGTAGATACAGAGAGGGAACAGAGAGGGAAAACCAGTAGCCAAACCAGTTTTCCTGTGGGCTTGTAGCCCCCAGGTAGCCACACCTCTAAGGTGGGCCACCAAGCATTTCATGACCAAAGGAGGGCTCAGACATCTTGGGAGTGGGCAGAATAGGGCACTCTGTGATTGCTAGTTGCCACACATAGCTAGAAACTGTCACAGGGAGGGAAGGATCCTGTTAGCCCATTGGCTAGTGACTGCATCATCACCCCGGGGCACTTTCTGAGCATAAATGTGGCACCTCTGGCACCCTGAACCTCAAAGCATATCTGGACTGGAAAGAAGATTGAAGTAGGACTGCCCTGCTGACTCCTGGACCTGGCATGAGAGGCTGCACCAATGACTGTACTGCACCTGCTGCTCCTTGGGCTAGTGAAGAGAGGACTAAAAGTCACTCCAGAGCCTTAGACCAAAGTAGTGACTCCAAGAGTCAGCCAGCTGACCTCCTGTTCCAGCATCAGGACCATAAAAGCTGGAGTAGCCCGTTCTGGCTAGTCAGTAGCCATCTTCAAGGAATCTCCGCTGAACGCCGACATGCAGCCGAGAAGACATCCACCTCAGACTCAAAAGTTGCTCATGTGTCTGCTGGACCTGGGAGAGTTGTCAGAGTGTTGTTTGGTCACCCAAGATGGACACTAGTCCTCAACAAAGGAAACCGCTGGACTTGCTGTGTCCGGAGATCAGTAACCCAGCTGCTGCTGGACTTCTATTGGCCCAAAGAGGACTTTGAGGGACACAGACCCATATGGTCAAAGTCGCCCCACCTTACCTTGCAGATGGACCAAGGAATAACTGCAAGGAGACCCCGTCAATCGCACGGCATGCAGAGCATCCTGTATCCTCAGCATCAGGATCACTCACTGAAAGTCTATGGTGGTGTTGATGTTTACTGAGGAACTGGACTTGAGACTGCTTTGCTCACCAGATATTATTTATTGGCCTCCCTGACCTCCTCCCTGTTAGAATTGGTCGCCCAGTCCGGACTGAAGTAGCCAAACACCACTCTTCCTAACTTTTCAAAAGTTTACAACCTTTACAGTTACCAATGCTTGTTTGTGCTTTGGACTAAAAAGCTGCAATTTACATTTTCCTTGAAAATCTACTACGCCAGAACCCTCCAGTGGATTGTGCTCATCTTGGAGTACAAAAATTCATAAAAATACAATCTATTTTTATAAATTGGTGCAGGATTTCTTTTGTGTTGTGTGACTTTCGTATTTTGTTGTTTGGTGCTTCTAAATGCTTTACACTAATTATTTTATTTAAGCCTTGCTGCGCAAAGCCACAGCTACCCAGGGTTAAGCAAGAGGTTTTGCAAATGAGCCTGGCTGAACCCAAGACAGTTTTCGTGAGTGTATTACCCAGTGAGGTTGCACAACCACACCATATAATACACTCGGAATCCTCACACAGTTTGGCTGTGATTGGTAGGGTGATTTAGAGACGACCATCTACCTTTTATGCTTATAGTTTCACCAGATGTTCTATAGTATGAAAGCTGTCAAGAAGTCGATTAGGACAGATCTCATCAAAATCTTTAAGGAGCTGTTCCAAAATAGTGATGAGTCAGTATGTTGTGAGGTTTCTGTGATTATATATGACTCAGAATCTAGGTGGTCACAGTTCTCCTAAAAGTGTTATCAGGAAAAGGCTCTGTTACATTACTCTAGGTTGTATTTGTAAAACACTAAATTCACCATTTCATGGTCTGTTGACACTGAGGTCTTGTCCAGGTTTCAGTGGTGGTTTCCTTGTCAAACCCTGGCCCTTATTTAGATTTTCGCGGAGAAAGTACTGTGCCACAAACTTGTTAGTGTGCCTGGTCCACCAAACTCTCAGTTTGTCCGCTGTATTTCGAGTCAAGCGAGCCATCATGTTTCCGGTGGTAAAGCCTCCGCTGGCTCTGCTGGTGGAAACCTGTGACCAATGGCTTGACTGAAATTGGGCTGTGTGTCTAAGTACCTCAGACCAACCGCCATACTGCCATATTTAAGGCAGACATTTGTAATTTTGTACTGATCTGGAGCACCAGGGAAAGCTTCATGGCCCCAAACTGGAAAATACACAAATGACCACCATGCATTCAATGAAATATCCGCGAATATTAGGGGGATTTGGTATTTTTGTTTTAAAAACACAAACTCCCACTTTGGGAGTTTGTGTTAAAAAAAAACAACAAAAAAACGTTGTTGTGTGGGCACATAGAACATGGCACCCACACAACAAATCTACAGTGCCATCTGCGGAGCCGTCGTGGCAGTGGCTCCATTGAAGGCACAGAGGTCTTGGCCAGGCAGGCGGAGATCACTAAATATGGTGGCTGTTGTTGGCCTGGACAGTGGAGTGCAGCCATCTCGTGTCCCGGTGGAACAGAGTACAGCCCGCCAGGGCCTAAGTAAGGCCCTTAGTCTTAGTATCCTTGGCTTTGGTTTCCAGCTTGTATTTTTGCTGGATTGGTTGTGCATCCAGATCTGCACACTTGCTCATACTTAGCTGGGTTCCTCCTGAGGTTGTTGATTGCGCATTCTTGTGTCTTTGTCCTGGTGTCCATGTCCTTGTGCTGGTGTTTTTGGGCTTTAAATGAGTGGAAGTGTTTGTATGATGGATGTTGACGCAGCTTGAGTGTCAGCCTACAGTCGGCCATACCCTGGGAGTCGAGTTTACATATTTGCAATAGTGGGATTAAACCTCGGAGCTTGGGGCGAGAAGCTCTTCAGATGTCCGACTAATGCCAAAGCCCCGGAGAGTCTTGTATCTCCTGACAGATTTACTCTGAATTTAGGTCGAGAGGGCAGTAAAGTGACCCTAGGCCCCAATAGCGCTGGATACGGCGCTCAGATTACCTACGCTATCTTGGATGGTACACACTTGTAATGAAAGAGGATTAAACCTTATCTCAGGGGCTCGCTTCAGCGTGATAGGCCGAGCTGAACAAACAGGCTTAGCTCTCTCGTTCAATACTTTGAATAAGGCACTCGGTTGGTTTTGTGCTTTAGAGAGTTATTTGAGGAAAGGTTGTGTGTCCGTGAAAACAGCTTTTTTCCGGTTCCTCTGAAGCTGTCTGTAAAGATGTGTCTCATTGTCTTTCGAGATGTCTGGCAAGTCGTGGGGATTCCATTGAGCTGGTCTTGTTTGCAGGTTTTGGGATTTGATTGATTGAGAGGGGAAACAGCATCACGGGTAGCAGTGATGCATCGCTGTCTCCTTGCAAAGGGGATCACTGGAGCAGACGGACCCTCAGGGGCTTCTCTTAGACTGCAGAGAAAACTGAATCACCTGCACTGATAGGAAACTATCCGATTAGTGGTAATTCTGTCACTTAGCAATAGCACGCGCCACTTGGCACTCCCCTGGGCCCCTCACGGCAGTATCCTGGGTGATCTGTGGCAATAACCTGCGCTGGTGTGTCAATATCATGTCATTCGTGACAATATGTTTTGTCATTCGTGACAATATCTTGTGCCGTTCGTGGCAATAACGTGCAGTGTTATTACCATGTCCAAGTCATGGCAATATCCTTTGTCGTTCATGACAATATGCTGTGCTATTCATGCCAGCATCCTTTGGAATTCATGGCAATACATTTTGAATTTCTTAACATCAATCTGTACATTGCGTGGCAGTGACATGAGAGATTCGCAGGACCCGCCGGCTGGATAAGCTATTCGTGGTAAAATCCTGTGCACTCAATGGCAATACCCGGGCAGTTCATGGGAATAAAGGCCATAGCCCGTGCCAAGCTCTGAGTCCCACCACCTTTGCCTTTTGCCTTTTGCCTTTGCCCCAGCCAGCTGTGATAGTTCCCTATGGTTACCGAGGTGGCAGTCTGGCAGGAGAATGGCAGGGAGTGGATACATTGCTTAGATACGTCAGAGACAGTGTTGGGTGGCAGGAGGCACCGTAGGTGTGTGCGATACTGCATAGGCAACTTTGCGGTTCAATTGCGAGCTTCGCGACCTGCAAAGCTTGGCAACGTTTTAAAACGGGGGGCAGCCTTGGTGACAATCTGTGGCAGCGACAAACAGTCTACATTCTGGAAGAGGCCTCCAGAACAGCTGCTTGTCAGCCATCCCTGGCCCCTCTCCTGTGGCAAAGTCCACAGGGGAGGGGGAGGGGCTCCCGCCGCCTGCCCTCAGAATGCGACTCACCGCGCCCTGTGGTGTTATGTTGGGTTATGTTATGTTCATTTAGTCATTAAACGCAGCGTATGCAACTGCTTCTTGCCTCTTTGGTAACACAAGGCTCAGTAAGGGGGACTACAAGAATTGCAGAATTACACAGATATATTGCTAATACATCATCATAAGACACTGAAAAGCCAGCATCTGATAAAACCGACGAAGCCTGGACTAATTTATTACGTAAATAGCTATGTTTGTTCTGAATTTTAATAGGAGGGACTCTTTCCGTAGGATGAGCCGGAAGGAGTACCATGCTTCCTGCTGTGTTGAACCATCCCAGGCACTGATTGGTCCCCTGGCCTTAGGGCATGGTCCTCCCAAACCAGTGGTCTAAGGTAAGATGATGGGCCACAGAGCCACATTACAGTGGCCTGGCAGGGGCCTGCAAGGCTGTAAGGCACTGTGGGCCTGTTGACTAAGGCCCTAAAAAATAGAGGCTCCCAGGTGACCCTGAGCCACCGGTGCATTGCCCAATGTCAGACTGGCCGCCTTCCCAATCTGACCCTGATGAGCCCCCCTCTGCAGAATGTGATAAGGAGCCCAGAATCTACAATATCTCACAAACATCCATAGGCTTTAGGCTGAATGGGGGGTCCCTGAAAGTCTGGGGCCCCCTGAGCCTCGTGGGCTGCAGGGGCCTGTGTTATACCCCTGTCCACGACCCTCTGTTGCACATTTTATGTGGTGACTGGCCGCCACGTTTCCTGCTCCTGGATGTCCCTGCCATGGCCCTCAGTGAGTCAGATAAACTAGGGAATAAGGCCCCCTTCAGCAAGGGCGATAAAAGAGTGATCATTAAATAGTTCTATAGAAGAGATTGTTTTATGTGTGAATTTCTTTCCATCATTCTTATATCCACACAGAGGATGGCTGGAGAGGAGGAGCGCAGTTGGTCAACGATGACGCTGAGGTACGGAGGTAGTCATTAGAGATCAACTCTATGAGACCAGGTGGAGTTAGACAACTGCTGTATGTGTCTTAAAGGGATTCTTACCAGTGACCATTAGGGGTTCTAGAGAACGTGGTGGAAAGCCAGAGAGACTGAAGCGGTGGCAGCAGTGTTCTGTTTAAAAGAAGAACACGCCGTTAGTGTGAGGTGGTGCCATGCCTGCTGAGGAGGCCAGCTGGTTTTACTGTCCTTAGGGTCGATTAAAGAAGCAAAATAATCAGCAGTGAAGAAAGATTTATTGCAAACTGACCTGGTATTCCCAGTGCGTAGCCTGGGTGCCATGTGCCCTAATGCAAGCAAGGGCCCTGTGTCTCCTTTCCTCACCCACCACCCAGGGAGGTGTTAAAATGCAAACATAATTGGGATACAGTTGATGCCGCCCTTTGACCATGCAAACTTTGGTGCAAGCTCAAGTCCAGGCTGCACTCATGTGAGTGGATCTTTAGTTCCAACTGTGGCTGACATAGCAATCAATACATTTCAATAACGCAAAGCACTTTAGGCCTCACAAAAATGAGAGTATTGGATTTGCAAACAATGGAGGCGTATTAAGGATTAGCAAGATTACAAACTAAAATCATCAAACTGCTTATATTCAGTAGCCAATACATGAAAGCATTATTCAATATACTCCAGAGTAATTCAAAATCATAAATGAAAAAATAAACTATTTAAAGTTGCGCAAAATGGCACAAAGTAGACTCAATATCCCTTGAAGGGAAACCCTACAACACAGAGCTAGGAGAAAGTTGGGGAAAGTTCAGGAGAAGTCAGGATAAGGTGTGAGAATGGAAAGCCTCTGAAAGGCAGTATCTATGAATCAAGCAAAACTTATTCTAGCAAAAGGGGAAGGCATCTCTCTTAATCAATAGAAAAAATAAACCACTCTAAGAGTCTAACAAGGCTCCTTTGGACAAGGGAGAAAGACATTTGAATCTAAGTCTACATTCAATTACAATACATTATCCCTTTTCCACATTTTGCTACACCTGCAAATATGATTCTCATGAAGTGGATCAATTAGGTTAAAGTACAGATTCATTATTTTCACATGGTAAAGCACAATGATCTTTCTTGCTCTGCATCCTTCAAACTTTCGTTATCTGCAACATAAGATACATTCATTCCAGGATGTTCTCTCGCAGGTTCTCATTACCAAGTTCCACAAGCATTGCATACAATTAAACATTCATATGAGAAAACAAACAAAAGACACATCATTTGAAGTTGCTGGTACAGCTTTCTCCTGAAATGAAAAAGGAAGGTATACAACAAACAGAAATGTGTCTGTCGACATTGGCAATTTTAATATGCTGCCTATGTTAACCACAGTCGGTTAAAACGTGAATGGTGCATAGTAAATACATTTGTGTGTTACATGGTAATATTGTTATGTGTACAAGGCATTTAATTATGAAAACAAATTCAAATCCTCCTTCTGATGACTCCGGGAGTCATCACAAATCACACCCATAATTCCCTTTAACACCTCACTTTACATTACAGTTGTTGACCTTTGCAGCTTCCATCTGGACTCCACCAAATCTCATAACTCATTGTATATGTTGCTTTGCTCTACCTCTGCCCTTTTCCTTTTTCTCCCATTTAATTTTGTCTGTTGCTACCTCCACTGCATTTTGACTGATCCTTTGACATTATCAATTTGACTCCTCTTATAAAAAGAAACAGGCATATCACAGAAATTGAAATTATTAGTATAGGGGTTAGTAGGCTACCTAACAATCCATTACCAATGCTACTAAGCCATCTACCAACTGCTGAAAATCCTTTCCCTATTGCTTACCAGGGACCTGTCTCTTCCAAATCCTTCAAATCTTTAGAAACCTCAGAAATGTTATTGAAAAACCTGTTAATTTCACTACTTTTGGTAGCCACACAAGTGCTGCATTGCTGAATGCATAAAATGTGACAAATTCCACCCTCTGTCACAAGTAAGATATCTAGGTCAAGCCTGTTCTGCAAAGCCATTGCTCTTATTCCTACAAGTTCAGAGTTAATGGCAGGTTAAAGCTCCAGCTGTGTTAGTGACACGATCAACCAAACTAAATGGCTTTCTCTTCGTTAAATCATTTAAAACCACCTCCACAGAAGGAATAATAGCGCCAAACATGTCACCTACTACTTGAGAAGCACTACACTTAGTTCTTCAATGAGTCACTATTCCCTTATCCTCTATTTCATCTACATAATACCTTCTAGGAAATACTAATGCTAGCACAAAACATGTCACCTACAACTTGAGAAGCACTACGCTTAGTTCTTCCATGAGTCACTAGTCCCTTATCATCTATTTCATCTACATAATACACTTTAGGAAATACTAAAGCTAGATAGGAACTGCCAATCCATTTAACAGGAAGTTGAAAATAGCAGTTCTTCCCACACACAAAATAAATCCCAGGAATAACTGGATCCTTCCCTGAAAATATTTGCTCGCCAATAACTTCCAATCTCTTTACACATTCACTCCACCTCACCATTTGAGGATTCTGGACCTGTTCTTTTCTCCTCAAAAAACACAACTTTCCCTCTTGCTGACAATCCAAATTAAACTTCTTATGTATTACCGTAGCTTTCAACTTTTCCTCTTATTTCTCCCATCTCATCTTAACTCCTGCCTAAGCCTTCCTTCAGTCTCTTTCCTTCTCCCATCCAATTCTTCAATAAAATGATTCTCAGGCCTGGTCAATTTACACTTACTCCTTTCTTTATGAAATCAGAGAATATGTTACATAGCTAAAATAATGTCCCATCCTGTCTAAAGATTTTGGACCACCATTCGGACTTAGGTTTTTATACATAGGAATCGCTTCTATAGCAGGTAAAAATTGGAAAATTAATACTCAAAACAACCTTGTTGATAGAGGATACTGGACATACACTACAGGATAAACAGTAAGTGAAGGGCAAATGATAGTATGTAACTCCCACTGCTGTGGTGGCAGGCAAATAAGTACAGACATAGCAGTCATGCACACATGCATGATGTGAATATTCATGGAGAAGGTTGAAAACAGATTCTCTGAGAAGTTCCCCTCAGACTCATCATTTTGTACAGTTTTCATGCTAAATCTACACTGCTTTTCTGAATCGGTTAGTTCAGGCTTAGTTTTGATGGCAGCATGCTCAACAGAAGAATTCAAGCCCACTAATAGGTCAATCAACAAGAGATCTAAGGCAATTACCACTAATGTTGTTATCAATCTACACTTTCTTGGTGAATTAGACCCCATGGTTTCTTTCACGTCAGATCAAAGGAACACAAAGGGAAAAGCAAAATTATAATTGTTGTCTCTACTGTGCAAATCAGCTTTCAGTCCATTTAATGCAAGCATATCAGTTCAGTTTACTTCAGAAATTGACCCTAACCTTATAGCAGGCTTCCTCTAATAAGGACAACTCTGCTTATCTACTGGTGCCTGGGCCCTAAGAATTTAACAAGATTTTCACAATATGAAAATAAATCTTAAATTTATGGATGCATGTCACTGGAATTCAGCCAGTCAAAAGTCTAAAATCAGTCAATAATAATTGTGGTAGCACTATTCATGGAGTCTTTTCAAAAACGTTCTGTTGGTTCTTAGTCTCATATGTTCTCGACTCAGGCCTGCTTTCAGCAAAGTAAGTCCATTCTGGAGCTGAGCACATTTGGCTGGGAAACAGCGTTTACAACGCTGCCATTACATCGCGTTCCTTTTACAACGCGGTCGTTACAACGACCGCGTTGTTAGAACGCGATACCTTTACATTGCAAGTCAGAAGATCGACTTGCTGTAGGGGGCACTCTAACCTAAGGAATAGTATAATTTACTATTCCAACACCTTCCCTACTGTTGCGCACGCTGGAGTTGGAATAGTAAATTATACTATTCCTAAGTCCACCATGCCCCCTACAGCAAGTCGATCTAATGACTTGCAATGTAAAGGCATCGCGTTCTAACAACGTGGTTGTTGTAACGACCACGTTGTAATAGAACGCGATGTAATAGCATGCGCAGTAACATGCTATATTCCATTTGGCTAGGTACCAGTTGTCTTTGTGATATTCTGCCCACTGGCTGTTCTATATCACTGTTGCTTTGTCCACTTGTCTCTGTCTCTTCATTGATCGATTCAGGGATGCTTTCCTCTAACACAACAGTTCTCAGTCTCTCAAACTTTTTCAGCCACCTTTCTGGTCTCTGTTCTACTCTGGCTGAAGTGCTTGCACTTTCTCTGAACTCAGGGGCATATTTTCAAGCCCCTTGCGCCACCAGAGTGTCACTTTTTGTGATGTTCCGGTGGCACAAGTCACAAAATCCTATTTCTGAGGCTACACAAAGCCACTATGCGTGGCTTTGAGTAGCCTCGTAGATATGGAGTAAGGCAAGGCAGAGCAAATTGCTGCATTGCCTAACTCTGCGCTTGGGAGGTGGTCCATGGGCGTTGCAGTGGGTATTCCCACGCAACACCCATGGATTTTGACATTTCCCCGGATTTACGAGAGCATGTAAACCTGGGGAAGCGTCAAAGCTTTACGCCTCCCGAGGTGAGACATACCGAGGAGAAATAACTTTATTACTCCTAATTTTTTCCTCTTTCTATGTGTGCTGCAGAATGCGGAGCATTCCTACCTTTTCACTTTGGTGTAGAGCAGTGCAGAAAGCTGACTTGATGCGCTGCCCTATGCCAAATCCCCATAATGAGGGTCGTAGGGTGCACACTTGCAGTTTCTGCGACTTGGGTCAATGTAGGTACTCTTGACTCATTGCCAAAGGCTCTGGACTTGTTTCAAGTTGACATTGAGAGCCTTCTGTCGGAATGGTTGTTTTGCTCTCTCTGCAAATCAATGATTGTTGTCACCACTTCTTCCCAGGCTTGTAACCCTCTCTTGGTGTGTGAAACATGGATCCAGTTCGGGGTACCCCTACAGCTGACTGCAGAGTTCATCACAAAGATGACCTGGAAAGGGCAACACCAACAGCCTCCACACATGACTTCCTAATCTCTTTCTTCATCAGGACCCAGTCCCCAGTCCCCTGGACTTAAGTCATACTTCTATTCTTGCCTTGGAAGTGGAGTTGCCAACTCAACATGGGGAGAGACAGGATGCAATAATCAAGAATCATATCATCCGTAATATTTACCAGTCCAGCTGTAGACATAGCAGGAAGTCTCATGGCCCTCCCCATCAGGATCTCATGGAAGGAGAGTCCCCATCCTCCGATCAGGAATTCTTCGGAGACTCATTAGAATGAGTGGAATGGCACAAGCCACTTGAGGGAAGTGGAAACACACTTTGGCAAGTAGAGACATCAGCGTCCCATTGATTTAATCAATGATCTCAGATGCCTCAGGCATGTAGTTGCAATAGAACATTTGTTCTACCTGAAGAATCAGTTTCCTCAACAACAGTTTAGCCGCAGTGCGACTGTCATTTCTCCTAATCGGGTATGCTTCTACCCAATGATAAAAGAGGAAAACTACCACCAGAATATAGTGGAGTCCATTGCAGATGGACAATTCCATGAAGTTAAGCTGCATGTGAATAAAGGCACCACCTGATCTTTCTATGTGACTCATGGTCACAACCGTCCACCTGCCTGCATTTAACTGCTGGCAAGTAATTTATCTGTGACACAGGTTCTCTGCAATGACACAGAAATGGGGATTGAACAAGTAGGTAATGAAAAGACAAACCATTGCATCTTTCTATGTGAGTGGGACTGTGGAAATCCCTTGCCATGGAAGAAAATATGGCAACCGGTAGGACTGGTCTCTCATCTGTTGAAACCCAGATCTCATCCCAAATTTTCATGCACCCTGACCTAACCCACTTCTCATGTACTTATTCTGGGGCTTCTTCTTAGTGGCTTTTTACTTCCTCCCAAGTATCAGCAACTTTCAACATCTTTGAAACAGCATCGTTCTCTGAATCACATATATGTTCCCCTGTTGAAGGTGCAGGACTAAAGAGCACAGTACGTTGCCACAACAGCTACTTCTGCAGGCTATTGCAATGACTTAAGCCAGCCCATCACATGATTTCCATTGCTAATGGGGGTGCCAGAGGAAGTCATGCAACCTCTCAGGGACCACAACTGTCCAAAATCATGCACCATGCCTAATCCATATTTGACTGTCAGTATAAACGGTAACATTCAAATTGTTGGAGCCACAGCACACCCTAGTAAGAGCGATCAGTTGAGCCACCTGTGTGGATGTTACATTGCACAAACAGGAGGCTTACACAACACCTTCTAAGTTGCACACAGCATAAGCTGTTCTCAGAGTTCCATGTCCATCTCTCAAGCAAGAGCCATCCACTAATAAGATAATACTGGGCTCCTCTAGGGGAACGACTCGAATAGCGGGACTTAGCTTTGTACACAATTCCGTCACATCAAGACAGTTGTGATCAATAGGGGTGGGTGGCAAATTCCGTTCCGCTCACGGAATTTGCGAAATTTCTGCATTTCCGCGTTCCGCGCGGAACGCGGAAATGTCGAAAATTCCGCGATCCGCGGCGGAATGGAATTCGTGGCCATGAGTACAGTAGAGGTATTGGTACAGGATTCATTCTGGCACGATGCTCCTGTCACAAAAATTAAACCTCAGGGGTTCGAGTTTTTGCCAACTGGTGAGGCTTTTTTAATCCCCCTCCGTGCTGAGCTAGTTTATTCTTGCGCCATTACTATGCTCGTGTACGCAATATTTGTGGAGGGAGGAGCAAGATATCCTCTGCTAGCCCACCCTCTATTGAGTCGAGTCTAATCACGACCCAGGCCAGGCGGACCCTAGGGAGAGCACCGCATGAGCAAGAAGGTGAGGAGTGGAACGGGGGGGGGGCATTACAGCCAGCAGACTTCCCTCCTCCCCCTCTGATTGGTACTCTGGCTGCACAGGAACAAGCCAGGTGGATGGAGCCAGCTCTGCAGCTCTTCCAAATCCCACAAACCCCCCCCCCCCACTTTGAGCTACGCCCAGACAGGCGATAACACCTGTTGCCTCGCCTTGGTCTGTGCGTTCTCGATCATACGCCGTCATTGGTGATGCGTGGACCCTCATGCCGACCCCTGACAGCTTCATCATTTAACCAGGAGTGAAATTGCGGCCAGAGAACCCTCGTGCTGCAGCCTACATCAGGACCCTGAGAAGAGCGATGTGACTCGCCTTTCGGCGCAGTGGCAAAGTTACAGACACACATGGTCACTGGAGACATGTCTTCTGGCCCTTTAGGCAGCTGTTGTGTAGGAAAAGCGCTTTACATTTACCCAACGAGGTAGCACTGACTGATTAGCCAGTAGAAAGTACTCCAGCTGAGTAGAGGAATTGCACAAAACTGTGGCATCTTCTTGGATAAATATGCAGGGCAGGATTCATTCTGGCACGATGCTCCTGTCACAAAAATTAAACCTCGACAGGAAGCACTTACAGCTATACATAAAGCAGGTGCCCGAGTAGAAGCTCAAATTCTGTAATGCATTAATCAGGCCAAAAAAATTAGTGAGCAGGGTCGAGTCTAGGCAGTCGTGCTTTCTCCCCATTTCTACCGTCAACAATTAGCTGTAATCCTTGATGGAGGTCTTTGCATCCTTGATTTTCTCGAGCGCAATCCTCATGTAGAATTGGTGAGCGTGGTTAAGCAGACGTGCCTTCTTCCCAAAATTAGCTGTAATCCTTGATGGAGGTCTTTGCATCATGATTTTTCGAGCGCAATCCTCATGTAGTTCCTGTGACCAGGCAGTTCCTTCTCCTCGTCTGCCCCTGAGACCCTTCAAAGATTACAACGGGCGCAACAAGAAATCTCTGCGAGCACGCGGAATTACGCGTGCTTGCGGAGATTTCTTGCCGTTTCGCAGAATTTTGCGTAGCGCGACTACGCAAATTCCGCCCACCCCTAGTGATCAACCCCATCATCTTTGTCATCAGATACAGGCAAAAGCAAAAGAGTAGCAGGGTTCAGGGTGTGGCATCGTCTCTGTGTAACATTCACTGCTGCTAGAATAACCTGTTCATATGCAGTGAGTCTGCTATTTGTCATGTGTTGTGTTCAAGTAGGAGTTAACAACATTTTGACTGAGTGAGAGACCATAATAGTAAGCAAGTATCCCATCACTATGCCCTCACACGCCTTAATGCTGACACCAACTTCAGCCACTGCCTTTTGGCATCCAGGCTACAGCTACTGGATCTAGTACGGCAGAGAAATAGGTAACGGGTCTTTTGGTTTCACCATGGCTCTGTGCCAACCCAGACATTGCACACCCTTTGTGCTCATAACAGTAGAGGACAAAGTATTTGTTGTAATCAGGCATTCAAGAGCCGGAGTACGACAGATACATTCTCTCAGCTTGACAAAGGTGCTCATGCATTCATTGTCCCAGGGTAGCTGATTTGACACATCCTTATGTAAGCCTCTGTCGAGGCTTTGCCACTAGAGAAAAGTTGGGCATCCACTGATGACAGTATCCCACCATTCCCAGAAACATCCTGACTTCTCTTTGTGTCATGGGGGATGCTCAGGGTTGTAGAGATTCTCTCTTGGAACACTTTTGTAGCTCCTTTCTCAATGTGATGTCCCAGATACAGAACCTCCCTCTGACAGCCCTGTATTTTCTCTGCTAAATGTTTCATAAAGTCAATGGTGTCTTGTTTGCATGCATCTAGAGTTGTCGACGCCACAAGTAGGTAGTCAATTTACTAAACAAAGATTGAATTGCATGGTGTACCTGATTAAATATTGAGGGGCTTTTGGAATCAGAAAGCAAAAAGGAACTGACTATCCTCATGTAGAGGAATGGAAAAGAATGCCTAGCATAGGTCGATGACCAAAAACCATTCAAAGTCATAGTTGGATGAGTATCGCGGCACTATTCGGTACCATGGGACAAATAGGACAACTATCTGGTTCCCCTTTCTTAAATCTTAGACTTTACTCTACTTTTTATTCAGTTTCTTCAAAACCATCACAGCTGAGTTGCAGGGACTTCCTAATATCTATTTTAAGATGCCTTGCTCTAGCATGAATTCAATCATGGGAGTAATTCTTGCCACTGCCTCTGATGAGAGGTTGTATTGGGGCATTCGGGGACAATCTGCATTAGGTTTTATAGATATCCTTACAGGTTCAACATCTTTGATTAGACCATTGTCTTTGCAGGTAAAATCCCAGACTTCCTCTTTCGCCGAATCCGTTATAGCGGAGGAGCGTCCCCGCCCTCCCCACCCCCCTCCCGCTGAAAGCCAGCAGAGGCAAAGGACAAAAATAAAATGATAATAAAACATTTTTATTACCATTTTATTTTTAGCCCTGCAGGCTGCGAGCCGAGGGAGGGGCGTGGCCTCCCATCCTGACGCTGCAGCTGCGGCACCAGGGAGGAGTGGGGAGTGGTGGCCACTGCCAAGTGTTCGTGACGGTTTGGCCGGCCCTCTGGGGCTAGCCAAACCGTCATGCGTACTTAGCCTTTCTCCACCTAGCTGAGTTGTACAGCTGGGTGGAGAAATCAACACATGCTCCGAGTCTATGTCTGAGTACCGAACCGAGGTGCTCAGACCAATCCCAGTGCTGCTCACATGCTGGGAATAATACATGCTGGGAGCCAGACAAGGACGCGAGGATCGGGAGCAAGGTGACGGCTGTCGGAGCAGGTAAGTTTTCTTTTTTTTATTTATAGCGGTTTCATCTCATACAACACTTGCTGCAAGTTCTCAATTATTCTCAAGTTAAAGGAGCCATGTGGGGGAAATTGCAAAGACCCTTAATTTGCTGTGATCATATTCCACTGTTTAACACAAAAACATGTATGTAATCCGAACTTGGTCATCGTGCAATGTGCAAGTGTGCTCTCTGGAGGGGCCTCTTCTCCCTCACAGCAGACATTCTTACATCATTTCTCAACAAAGCTCTAATTTTCTTTGAGAATTTCATCTTTATTCTATACACACCACAATACAGAATCTGTCTACTTCAATTGCAATAACCAGCAATTTCCAGTAAACCACAGTGCAATGCTCAGCGACAGAAGCATCCAATTCTAGCGTGACACCACTGAACCGACCATGCACAGAGTTGCACTAAATGTCGTAATAAACAATCCAAGAGGAGTACCCACAGCAACCAACCTATCCCAACTCAACACTTTTGACATAACTTGCGGCACCTCACAGCGGCTCTCACTCCCGCGCAATCAGCTTTGCATAAGCAAATTATTGAAAATCAAAATAAAGCAAAACTGTTCTCTGTTCCACAAAAGAAAAATCCAAAGTTGACAATCACTCTAGTGGAAAACAATAAATAGCACCCTCCAAGTACTATCAATCACCCAAAGTAAATTCTTGATCAGCAGGAAATCACCCAGATTAATGTGGTCCACTCTTATGCACAAAAGGGGTTAACCAAACACTAATCTTAGTTAGTACACTCTCACAACAGTAGTTTAATAAGTCCCTATCATTGTGTGGCCGATTGCGCCCTACGATCCAACATCTCAACTCTAACAGACAAGTTAAAACCTCAACATAACTCAATCTCTATCCTGGGACCTTGGATTACGACGAATCAGACAAGCAAACATCAACACTTTGCAGAAAGCCTGTTTATCTTCATAAGCACAAGCAACATACACAGAATGCATTTAAATTCAAAACGGAGCCCTCCTAGACACAATTTGACATTACCCCACTCATCAAAAAATGCTAACATCACAACTCTTGATAACTCTTAATCAAAAATGCATAACCCTATTTAGACTCACTCTCCTAGGACACTGCAACTGCTTCAGGAACGCTGGGCCATCGCCGATACTCTGAATCAGACCATAAAAGCTCAGGAATGTGGACTGGATTGGGCAGGTTTTAACTATCTCTGGTGCAAATTTAGATCCTCTAAGCCTCAGTAGAAAACATTCTCTGCTACCAGTTTTGATGCAGCACTTTGCACCATGCAAACTTTGGTGCAAACTCAAATGCAGGATGCATGCACATGGATGGATCTTTAGTTCCGACTGATGCTGACATAGCAATTAATACATTTCAATAACACGAACCACATTAGGCCTCACAAAAATGACAGAGGGCCTGATTCACAGAACTAACTTACGTCAAAAACGTAAACGTAAACGTAAACGTAAAGTTAGTACTTTTAGGTATTCACAGAATACACTTACTCATTTGGTATTCACAGAATGAACTTACTCATTTCGGTATTCACAGAAGTTAGGAGTCCTAAAGTTAGGACTACTAACTTCTGTGAATACCGAAATGAGTAAGTTCATTCTGTGAATACCAAAATGAGTAAGTGTATTCTGTGAATACCTAAAAAGTACTAACTTTACGTTTACGTTTACATTTTTGACGTAAGTTAGTTCTGTGAATCAGGCCCAGAGAGTATTATATTTGCAAAGCATAAGTTTAGCAAGGTTACAAACTGAAATCATCAAATCAATTATAATTCAATAGCCAGCACATGAATGCATTAGTCAATATATTTCAAAGTAATTCAAAACCATAAATGCAAAGACAAACTACAGAGCTAGGAGAAAGTCAGGGAAAGATCAGGAGAAGTAGAGATAACGAGTCAGCAGGGAAAGCCTCTGAAAGGCAAAATCTATGAATAAAGTAAAGCTTATTCTAGCAAAAGGGAAGGCATCTCTCTTAAGCAAAAGAAAAGAGAAATTACTGAGTCGAGCAATACTCCTTTGTGCAAGGTAGAAAGGCATCTGAATCTAAGTCCACATTGCATTACTGTAAATCATCCCACATTTCTATGTACATACACACGGTTCTTATGAAGGGGACAAATCAGGTTAACGTAAATGTCAATAAGACAGCTTGATTATTTTCACAAGCTAAAGTCCATTGAACTCTCTCTCTGCATCCTTAAAACTTCAGTTATCTGCAACATAAGAAGATACATTAGTTCCAGGATATTCTCTGGTAGGTGCTCATCACTGCGTGCTCTGAGGACTACATAAATTCAAACATTCACATGCAAAAACAAATAAAAGAAGCATCATTTGAAGTTGCTGTTATGGCTTTCTTATGAAGTGAGAAAAAGAAGATACATATCAGGAAGAAATGTGGCAGACAATGTTGCCCATTTGAATATGCGGCCTATGTTAACTACAGGAGATTAAAACGTGAAAGGTGCACAGTAAATACATTTGTGTGTTACACGTTAATATTATTATGTGAGCAAGACATTTAATTATGAAACATTTCTTTCACCGTGGGACCCTCGAACACCTATACACGGTGTCACTGCACCTGTTGCACTGATGATAGCTGCAGCCCTGCTTGTGGATATTAGAGTTCCTTGTTCTTTTTTTCCTTCCTCGCTTCTCACCTGCTTCCCTTTCACTCTTTGCTCCCTGTCCGCTTCCTCTGTCTCTGTTTTTCTTCTCTGTCTCACGCTCATCCTTATTCCTTCCCCACTTCACTCCGTGACATCCATCTTTCTTGCTCCTTTCTCTGACCTTGTCCCTTATTCTCTTCCTTATCTCCTTTCTCTTTCAGATGTATTCCCTTCTCCTATTTGATCACTTTTTACTCTCCTCCTCTAAATTATATTTTTCTCCTTCTCTCTTTCTTTCATCCCTTTTCTCTCTCTATATCTCTTCTCCATTTCCCACTTAAAATCTTCCTCACCGTTCCCCACTTACCGGATGAGTGAACAAAGAGCTAGACCCAGGCAGGCTCTGTGTTTTAAATAAATCTGAGTGTGAGGCTGCTAAAAAAACTGCTGCTGGTGCATGACTGTCTGGGCCCCTTCCCACCTATGGGCCCCGGTGCCACTACACCGGCTACCCACTGATAGCTATGAGGTGGTTCGGGTGTCTGCACAGTTGTGTCAAGTGGTGATACGAGATGCTGGAGGGAGGGTTTGCCGAAGAATCCTTAAGGTGTTATGGCCAGAGTGGCTATAGTGATTGTAGAGGGAGGTAGTGGGTGCAGTGGGACACCAGGGAAGACGGGGAGGTGCAGGACCGAACTAAAGTGCTGGTGGGAGGTGAAGTATAAGGCTCAGTGATCTTGTAGCAGGGATCATGATTAGTCCTGTCTGGTCCCTTGGTCCGATGTTGATTGGAGCAGTTGACTCTGCAGGTCAAGCCTGGATATTATTTTGCTCAGTACTGCTGGGGGTGACGGTAGGGCAAGAGGAGCCAGAGTCGAGGTGGTGGAAGGAACACATCAAATATGGAAGTATAGGGCCATACTTTATGGATGCAATCGAACAGTTCATGGAAGTGCAAGAAGCCAATCACTCAAACACAAGGTGGGACAATTAAGTAGGGTGCAAGTGCAAAGTTTCCAGTCATGGGAGGTTGTGAAAAAAGAAAGTGAAGGCACATAACAAAAAGCCAAAGTAAATCAAAGGTGCTTGACTTGCCTTTGAAGGAACCCACTGAACATAAGAAAGCACCATTTATAGGGTGCGCTAAATTTCTTTAATATTAAAAAACAACCAAAAGCTTTGCCCCTTGACAGTGAACCAGAAATTGGAAAAAAGATGCCTAGTTCATTCAACCTTAGGATTCAAAGATCACTATCAACTAATGCTATTAGCTATGCTAGGATATTGATGGGTTGGTTTATATATAAAATGAGGCAAGTATCACTCACAACACATCGGGTCAAATGGTGCACGTCGTAAGCAGTGGAACGACAGCAGCAAGGATCAACAATGCTAGTTCCCATCAGTGAAAAAGTAGAGGTTTATAGAACGTTTAGGAGCCATGGAGAAGCTTGTGGTTAAGGAGACCAAAGGCAGGTTGTCTCCTATTGTCATGGTGATGGGAGACATGAATGGAAAATTGGGAGGGGACAGTAGGAAAACAAAGGAATTAAAAGGACAGCAGAAGCACCAAAGGAGCGCAAAGTCTCCAAAGAGTTAGAATTCATGAGATCATGTTGCATATCAGTCATTAAAGTACGTAAATGTGATGCCTGTTGAGAAAGAGCAACGGAATCCCACTGCATCCCATGGAAGACATGTGCAAACGTATGCACAATGAGCTTTTGCTTAAAAGCTTTCCTTCAGTGTCTGAAGAACTACACACATACACAACAAAATGACACAAAACAGGATAACTTGAAAAACTTGGTTTGACAGTCAAATTCACAAAAATGTGGGTTAGGGTCTTTGGGGTTGAATGAAAAAATATCAACCACAAAAATATTATGATACAAAAACATTTTGACAAAACTACGACCACAAAATATCAACTTTACATACTAATAATGTTAAGTACAAATATTGTGGTGAGAAATATTGTGGTCAAAATTATCAACATTATAATGTTAGTATATGTATTTAATTGCAATTAACATTACTATCATTTTCAATAAAAGTTACACTGCTTTTTATCAAATTAACATATTTAATAAATATATCACATACAGTATATATACATTAATTTATTAACTTTGGGGCATATTAGCAAGGGCTCTATCGCCGCTTTAGCGGCACTTTTTGCCGCTAAAGCGGCGATATTTCTATCGCCCTATCAGCAAGCTGTCGCTAACAGGTGTTAGCGACAGCTTTTAGGCGATAGCGACTGGTTTGGGTGCCGCTTTGCATGTCAGCGATATTTATCGCTAATGACATGCAAAGGAGGCGTTCCCAACTAAAAGCGACTGAAAACAGTCGCTAACATACCTATCGCCTATTAGCAATGCCCGCGAAGCGATAAAAAAACGTGCGCTAACCACGATTAGCGCTTGTTTTTTAGAACTGGTAAAAACATGACTTAACAATAATAGTCAATGGGAGGTGGATTGTGAGGTTAAGTCCCCAGCATTAGCGCTGGGATTCTATCGCTGGATTTCTCGCGTTATTGCTGGGTTTCGCCGCTATCGCTGGATATTTTATCGCATTGGAGATAAACCTTGCTAATAGCATGTTATCTCCGCGGTAATATCCAGCGATAGCCGGCGATAGAAAAACGCGCGCTAAGCAAGCTTTGCGATAATTTTCGCAGGTTCTTGCTAATATGCCCCTTTATTCTTAAATACAAAAAGCTTCCTAAAAATCAGTTATAATTAACTAAAAAGAAATTATTTTTGACACTATATTATAAATTACAATCAATTTATTCTAAACATAAAAACAATTCTTAAATGAATATATAGAATATTTGTAATGTATATTAAGGAATAAAATACAGCATAAATATTACTAATTTAAAAATCCAAATAGAACATATTTTGAAATTATTCAGCCATCATAAATATTCAGAACTATATGTGAAAATGAATATATATAGAATAATAAAAATATAATAAATTTGAATGAAAACTGAAGCCAATAGAACATTTAATTAATAAAATAAATATTTCACAATACATAAATATAAATGAAATAAGCTCAAAATGATTATAAAAAATCCACAATTAGGTAATATGTAGTAACTTAACTCCAATCTCAAATTATAAGAGAAAAACAATATACAGTATTCTACCTCTAATCTAGCAAACTATGGGGAACGTGCATGAATGGGAGGGGGTAGATTTAATATTTAATCTCCAGCCTAACTAACATTAGAGAAAGTACATACATGGGGAGGAGGGATTGGGGAAGGTCTATGTCTGATTTACTATTCTATCTCCAGTCTAACAAATATTGGGAAATGTACATACATTGGGTGAGGGTTCCAATTTATTATTATAACTCCAGTCTAACAAATATATTGAGTAAAGTGCATACATTGATGGGAGGGCAAGTCAGATTTACTATTCTAACTGGAGACTAACTTGGAAAAAGTGTATATTTGGGGGTGGGGTGAGCCTGTCATATTTACGATTATAACTCCAGCCTAACAGACACTGAATAGGTGCATATATTAGGGAGGGTCAGTGGGTCTATAGGCTCCGTGGACAATGTGTCCACTGCAGAAACCTGCGTTTGACCTCAGAGGTTCAAATCACAGCAGCTCAACCTTTCATCCTTCCAAGGTCTATAAAAGGAGTACTGTAGAGTTGGGTAATAATAAACCCCTATTATTCAGTGCCAAGATGCCTCAGGGGGGAAACATGTGCTTTACAAATACAGGTATTATGTCATATTGAGAACCACTGGAATTATGAAGTTGTAAGGCCACAGTGTTTTTCACATAATTATAGATTTACCGTATTTGCCACATAATCCATCATCTCCTGCATAATCTGCAGATTTTAACAAACATTTTTTTTGTTTCTAGCTTAAATGTTTCAAAAGTTACAAAAAATGGAGTGACACATGTTGCCGCCCAGTAAAAGACCCTTTGCAAAGTTTGACTGGCCACACTTCTGTTGCTGTATTTGGGTGTAAAACTGGTACTAATGAGGTGCAACCAATGGCCAGACAGTGTTAACAAGTTTAAAAATGACAAAATAATGAAGCTATACTATCTCCAAAATGTGCCACATTAAGTCACATATTTTGCCTCTTCTTGATGTATGAATTTACTAAACCCTGCCGCATGGGTTGATCCTCCCCTGCCATATAATTCCAGTGGCCCCGGTTATATTTACTATTCTAACTGGAGTCTACAAACATTTTGGAAAGTGGATACACTGGAGGTTAAAACATAATAAACACAAATAAAATATATAAACATTAAAAAGTATTTCATAAATGTAAATAAAGAAATAAAAATTCCTAAATATGTAAAAAATTAACTTCATCTTTATAAATAACACATATATTAAAATTGATCAAAATTTGTTTTACTTTATAAATAAATAATAATTAAAATAAACAGTATCCTTCAACCACCCCAAATATATCAGACAAATGTAAAAGTAATAAAATCTGGTGTGACACCTTTTTAGCAATTTTTATTTAATTATACCTTAATAGAAACACAACTCATTCATTCTCCCAATACACCCCACAAAGCAAACAAATTACAACATAATTCAAAATACAAAACAATCAAACATTTACATTTTAAAATATTAAACAACAATAACTTATATACACTTTAATAATAACTATGCTGACCCAAACTCCAATATGCAACATTATCCATAAAATATACATACAATAATAATTTGCAAAAGCATATGTACATTTTATAAATTGAAATTATTTGAATGCTGTCGGTGCATAGTCCAGTTTCTTATAACTTTGCCAAGAACACGCCAACAGCTCGGACCGCAGCAGTAAAGTCCGTATACGGATTTTGCTGCACCGCAAGAGCTTATGATCTCAAATCAATAGTAGGAATTGTAACATTCTCAGCAAGAAGGACAGACTTGGGTCAATAATTTTAAAGGAATGTATATAAAGTATTATTAAGCCAAGTACTTTGTATATAATCAGTATGGTGAGCAGTAAAACATACAAATCAAAAGTACAAAGAACTCAGTAAAGGTCAATGGAAAATCCAGCATAGATTTGCCTTACAAAAGTGGGAAATGGGGTTCATGGTTAAAGAGGAAAAGTACACCTTTTTATAGGACTTTAGACAAAGAAATTCATACCTTACTAAGCAGGTACATGGTTCTCGGGAAATGCACTAATGAGGAACAAGCAAGAAGAAACCTTTTACCACAGAATACGTTTGAGGATTCCATTATAATCCTACTGCACTGTATTCAATTGTTCTCATGGTTTAGCCAACCACTATAATTGACACATCGGATAAACGATAGTCAGAGGAAATTGTGTTGTCCTCGATTAGGTACAGTTTGGTGAGAAGTCTCTAAGTATCACTGTCTCTTTAGTGAGAAGCTTGCAATTCTTTATTTAGAGCCGGAAAATAACAACAACAATAATCACATGACATGCTGCGACATCAATTCAAGATGGAGGAAAACATAAGCTCAGTTCGTGTTAGCGGAAGTTCAGTTTCTAATACGTTTAAAACTAAAGAGAATACAGCTCCTGCGAATCTTAGATAATAAAAACTTACAAATTAGCATAATTAATACATTAATCAATTAATATAAATATAAGTATGCTTTAATTAAAAACTAGCCTACCCAATCTCCACAACGCAAAGTTAAAATGTATTATTGTAAAGATATAAGTAATAATTAAACAAATAATCAATTAACACAAATTAATAAAAATACTACTTCACACACAAACCCCAATAAACCCCATATCTTGAAAATAAAATGTAATAAAGAATTTTACAAAGCATTAAATGTGTTAACAAATAATTAGAAAATACAAAATAACAAATTAAATTCTAAATTAATTCATGTATAATTTAAAATAAAATACTACTCATCCAATCCCCCAATAAACCCAATAAGCCAAAGAACAATATGCATATTTGGAAACAAAAATAACATAAGTATTTAAATAGCACAACACATTACAACCAGGCGCGGCCCGTGGTAGGAGTGCCGGTCGGGCGGTGACGTGGGGCGGGGAAGGGGCAGGGTGGGGGGTAGTAAACTATGGATTAAGGCTGAATACAGGTAAGTGAACATTTAAATAAATAAAACGAATTTCGTTGTGAGCGCTGCATCGCCAAATGCGATGCAGTGCGTGCAACGAAATTTGTTTTATTTATTTAAATGTTCACTTACCTGTATTCGGCCTTAATCCGTAGTTTAATACCCCCCACCCTGTCCCTCCCCCGCCCCACGTCACCGCCCGACCGGCACTCCTACCACGGGCCGTGCCTGATTACAACACAAAAAATTACATTAAAAAATCAATATCATAGCAAACAATATTTTAAACTTCGATTTATTGGGGCGAAAAAGTAAAAAAATGATATACTTACCTTCATTGTTTTTTACCCCAATATTTTTGTAGTTATGATATTATGATCAAACAATGTTTTTGAATCGATATTTAGGGAGAGCACTGTTTTTAGAAGGGGTTGCGATAATGGTTATGCCGATTTTTAGAGCACACCATAATCTGGGAGGGTGTCCTGCCATTGTGTGGTAAAAGAGACCAAAGAAATTATGAAACATAATAGGATGTAATGAAGACAAGAAAGCAGGAGATTGGGAAAGGAAATGGGATTAATTCAATTCAGAGGCAAAAGAGCATAACTCGAAAAACGTATGTCAAATTTGCCAATGAGTGCAAGCCAACTATCCTCAAATGATGAAGCACAGAGTTTCAAGAAGACTCCAAGGTGTTTGGAGAATGAGAAAAGTACTGTGATAGGCCTACAGACGAAGATCAGATACCCATAACAATACAAAGCAACAATAGAGGTACACCAGTAGTGAGAAAAATCCAGCACTGAGAGAAAACCTAAGGGCATTACAAGAAAGGATCTTATTCTAGATTAGCCTTCTATAAGGGAGGCACAAGTGGTACATGATCCACTCATAAACCTCAATCTCCCTGAATTGTTGAAGTCTTTTAACATCATAATGGACTCAGACAACATTTCCAAACACTAGCGTAGCAGAATAGTAGTACTTTCTAAAAAGGCTCGCTCTCTACAAATTCCACAGGCTGACCAGCTTCACCAGCGTTGACACAAAACATCTGTTTACAAGGATTCTCATAGAGAATTAGACAACCTGCTTCAAGAAGAAAACATCCTGTGCTACCAACCAAAACACAGGCTGCTTTCTCTTTAGCCTTGTTGGGGTTCAATCAAACATTGCACTTGATGGACAGGAAGAGGATTCAGAAAAAATTTGGGTGACTGTCAGCAAAGAATCGGATGTGATGAACAGGAAGAGGATTTGGAGAGAACTGGATCAACTCATAATGGACCCACAGCCGAGACAACAGTAGAAAGAACTCTATGTATAGTAACAAAAAAAGGTAGCTTAAGTTCTGAAGTGTTGGCTAACTCAGAAATTTAAAATGTAGCATTGTGCATCCTGTCGCCTACGCTGCTTAACCTCCTTATTATTCACAAATTATCACCAGAGGGGTTATTGGACATAGTATACCAATATTGTAAGGAGAACATCTTCCAGATCTTCCACACCATTTATAATATTAGATTAAAAAATAAACAAATAGAAGTATAAAATTTCACTGGTGGAAAGGGAAATTAGAAAGAAAAAAGTATGTCAAGACTCAAGAGCAATAAAGAAGGCAGAGGCACACGATCAGTGGTAAATTAAGATTTGGATGACCCCTGAAGTACAAAAGATCAGGAGTTCACAGAACAATGTTCTGAGCTTAAGCGGCTAGCAAATGAGCCCATGGGCAGACCGTTGTGTTCTAGAAACTTATAATTTCTCAATAGCTATTTCACTCCCCCTCAACTGGGGGCAACTCTCTCTATGCAACCCATAGGCCTCTAAAATGTCCTGCAGCTCCATAATGGTCTAGATGTTGGAAAAAATTTACAAACTCAGAGAATGAAGAAAATAAGGAAGAACTAGTAAGCAAGTCCTAGGTGAACTAATTGCGCTTTCTTCTAGAACTGGACCAGTTTTGTATTGTATTGTAGACATATAGTGCTTACTTCCTCTGGCAAGGCGCTGACGCAATTTGCAGACAGGTAGAACGCTATTAGTTTACCCTAGAGCTGGTTTATAGTGCTGCAGTTTGTTGTATATTATGCAACATTGTTAGAGTTTGGTAAACCAATTATTCTCATGCAATTAGTAGCCTAGAGGAAAGATAGTTGTTAATTGTTATTGATGCTAATGTTTTAGCTTTATATCAATTTGCATTCCTAATTGTGTTTATGTGATTATTCTACTTTTTAGCTGTCCTGGAATACAGTCTTACACATTTTCTTTCATTCTTATTTTGGCGGGGTCAATGAGTCTGTTGGAAACAGCTCCGCAGGCTTTAACTAGGGTTGGGTGTGACTCGCGTAATTCCGCGTGATATTTGCTGTAATAGTTTTGCATGTGTTCTGCACTTTACTGGTTTCAAAGAAAACCTAATAAAATATTAGTCCAGACGTCCAGTGGGTCCTTGCTTGGGGAAAAGGTTGAAGGAAACCCACTCATACTCCTTTGTCTGTAATAGGTAAAGGGGTGTTCCGAATGTAGGCTCTCTCTTAGTGTTCCGAATGTAGGCTCTCTCTTAGCAAGTCTAGATTCACGGGACACTACCTGCTTGTTTTTCCCTCCCTGACCCCTGAATGGTAATTTGGGATACCTGTACTGTCTACTGGGTGTGGTCAGCCTAGACCTTGACATGCGACATTACATCAGCCCTTCATGCAGCTGCCAGACTGGCCACAATAGCAGAAAACTTCAACTGCGTGTCCTCTATTCGGGTCCCTTTGAAGCGGCTCCACACAGAACCAAGGAACATGTCGTAGCGACATTGCTTCAGGTGTAAAGGCATGCTTGTGGGAACCAAAAACGGTCTTTCCCCATTGCACCATTACAAGAGGGCAAGAAACACTTTGAAGCACTAGGATCTAGGAATTAAAGAACTCTCAAACATTCATTCACTCAAAGCGTGACCAGGGTGTTGAACTCCATCCTGCTGGACATTAAGACATTTGTATTCTACATTAATTTGAAAAAAAAGAGCTGCCAAGCCTGATCTTTCCGCGTCATTTCCAAATATGAAAGACCCTCGTGTCACTGATGTAATTTCTGAAACGGACACTGTAAGTCACAATGTTATAATCCATATGCTCACAATTTAAGTTGACTATTATATTCATTTGAAGTAAATGTCTTAAACTGTTATGCTGTATGTTTCTTTTGTGTTGCACTATTATATTCTGTGTATTATATAATATTAGTTTTTCTATTGTTTCATCAAAACTGAAATTATGTACGATGCTCGGCCAATGACTGCGTCTTGTCTGTTGCTACTAACATAAAAATATACATAAAGCATATAAAATCAACTCATTACTGCTATTATTATTAGAAGAAATTAGAGAAACGAATCCCATATATCTCGTTTTCAAGTGGATATTGAAGAACATTGAAGCATTTTACATTGTCTGCAACAGAACACAATTTTAGTTTTGTAATCAGTGTGTTGACTATAGAGACAGTGAAAAGGATATTATCCCATTATAAAGTAATAGGGTTTTATGTGAAAAGATGGGATTATCAGTGGCAAGGCCAAAGACACTAAGGGGTCGATTCCGATCTCGGCCGGAAGCGCACCTAACAGTATTCGTCCGGAAAAAATACCAGCCGAACGCGTGTTTTCCGACCGACACGAACACTCAACCAAACGAACAAGTACGATGCGCATAACAGCCCAGATTCCGACCGAGCCGTACTTACCCAATCCAGCTCCTGTTCTCCACCCGAGCCGGATCCGTAAACGCCGAATCGAGTCGCACGGACCCAAATACACAGCACCTTCCGGCCGGACTAGTACGATGCGTCTTCCGTACGCGCCGAACTCGTCGCTACGTCCGGCACGTTTCAGCATCCGGGAGAGCCGCACATAAGCTCCGATTCGCGCCACAAGAAGATCCACGGCTACGAGACGAACAAGCCAGCGACGAGTACGAGTCGAAGACACGCGAAACCCGAACGAGACGACCCAACCATGAATCCCATTGCGCAGGTCCTACCTATACTCTACATCTATTACCGGGACCGGTTCGGATGCGTACGGCGCAGACGGTAAGTCAAACACCAACAATACAAACTAACTACACAGACCCCAAAATATGTCACACACACACAGGGAAGCACAAATGACGTACACTAGCAACAGCACAATCATAGGGGTGGGATGGGCATCACCAATGCCATACACACCCATAGGGGCCTGGATGCCTGCCACTACCACCACCCCTACTCAGGGGGGCCTGGATGCCTGTCACTACTACCATCCCCACTCATGGGGGGCTGGATGCCCACCACTACCACCATCCCCACTCATGGGGGCCTGGATGCCTGCCACCACTACCATCCCCACTCATGGGGGGCAGGATGCCTATCACTACTACCATCCCCACTCATGGGGGGCAGGATGCCTATCACTACTACCATCCCCACTCATGGGGGGCAGGATGCCTGCCACTACCACCACCCCTACTCAGGGGGGCCTGGATGCCTATCACTACTACCATCCCCACTCATGGGGGGCAAGATGCCTGCCACTACCACCACCCCTACTCAGGGGGGCCTGGTTGCCTATCACTACTACCATCCCCACTCATGGGGGCCTGGATGCCTATCACTACTACCATCCCCACTCATGGGGGGCAGGATGCCTGCCACTACCACCACCCCTACTCAGGGGGGCCTGGATGCCTATCACTACTACCATCCCCACTCATGGGGGGCAGGATGCCTGCCACCACTACCATCCTCACTCATGGGGGGCAGGATGCCTATCACTACTACCATCCCCACTCATGGGGGGCAGGATGCCTGCCACCACTACCATCCTCACTCATGGGGGGCAGGATGCCTATCACTACTACCATCCCCACTCATGGGGGGCAGGATGCCTATCACTACTACCATCCCCACTCATGGGGGGCAGGATGCCTGCCACTACCACCACCCCTACTCAGGGGGGCCTGGATGCCTGTCACTACTACCATCCCCACTCATGGGGGGCTGGATGCCCACCACTTCCACCATCCCCACTCATGGGGGGCTGGATGCCTGCCACCACTACCATCCCCACTCATGGGGGGGCAGGATGCCTATCACCACTACCATCCCCACTCATGGGGGGCAGGATGCCTATCACTACTACCATCCCCACTCATGGGGGGCAGGATGCCTGCCACTACCACCACCCCTACTCAGGGGGGCCTGGATGCCTGTCACTACTACCATCCCCACTCATGGGGGGCTGGATGCCCACCACTACCACCATCCCCACTCATGGGGGGCTGGATGCCTGCCACCACTACCATCCCCACTCATGGGGGGCAGGATGCCTGCCACCACTACCATCCCCACTCATGGGGGGCAGGATGCCTGCCACCACTACCATCCCCACTCATGGGGGGCAGGATGCCTATCACTACTACCATCCCCACTCATGGGGGGCAGGATGCCTGCCACCACTACCATCCCCACTCATGGGGGGCAGGATGCCTATCACTACCATCCCCACTCATGGGGGGCAGGATGCCTATCACTACTACCATCCCCACTCATGGGGGGCAGGATGCCTGCCACTACCACCACTCCTACTCAGGGGGGCCTGGATGCCTGTCACTACTACCATCCCCACTCATGGGGGGCAGGATGCCTAACACTACAACCAACCCAACTCATTGGGGGCAGGATGCCTATCACTACTACCATCCCCACTCATGGGGGGCAGGATGCCTGCCACTACCACCACCCCTACTCAGGGGGGCCTGGATGCCTGTCACTACTACCATCCGCACTCATGGGGGGCTGGATGCCTGCCACTACCACCACCCCTACTCATAGGACGGGTAATGCATGACACAACCAGCATACTCCCACATAAGGAATCACAGAAAATTACATCCACCCAAACAACATGACAAGCGTGTGTAGTCTATGTCAAATGCCTACAACACTAAACATGACAATGAACATACAATGTGACCCACTATCACATGTGTCACACATAAAAGTGTGTGGCCTCCACAATACAAGCCGACCATGGCCACTGTGGCAATGGGGCCCAAAGCCCCATCACCACAGTCACCAAAAGGTAAGTGTGGGATCCAAGGCTGATGCACCTTTTGATCAGTGTGGCAATGGGGCCCAAAGCCCCATCACCACAGTCACCAAAAGGTAAGTGTGGGGTCCATGGGGCCCAAAGCCCCATCACCACAGTCACCAAAAGGTAAGTGTTGGGTCCAAGGCTGATGCACCTTATGATCAGTGTGGCAATGGGGCCCAAAGCCCCATCACCACAGTCACCAAAAGGTAAGTGTGGGGTCCAAGGCTGATGCACCTTTTGATCAGTGTGGCATAGGGGCCCAAAGCCCCATCACCACAGTCACCAAAAGGTAAGTGTGGGGTCCATGGGGCCCAAAGCCCCATCACCACAGTCACCAAAAGGTAAGTGTGGGGTCCAAGGCTGATGCACCTTATGATCAGTGTGGCAATGGGGCCCAAAGCCCCATCACCACAGTCACCAAAAGGTAAGTGTGGGGTCCAAGGCTGATGCACCTTTTGATCAGTGTGGCAATGGGGCCCAAAGCCCCATCACCACAGTCACCAAAAGGTAAGTGTGGGGTCCACAGGCTGATGCACCTTTTGATCAGTGTGGCAATGGGGCCCAAAGCCCCATCACCACAGTCACCAAAAGGTAAGTGTGGGGTCCATGGGGCCCAAAGCCCCATCACCACAGTCACCAAAAGGTAAGTGTGGGGTCCAAGGCTGATGCACCTTTTGATCAGTGTGGCAATGGGGCCCAAAGCCCCATCACCACAGTCACCAAAAGGTAAGTGTGGGGTCCAAGGCTGATGCACCTTTTGATCAGTGTGGCAATGGGGCCTAAAGCCCCATCACCACAGTCACCAAAAGGTATGTGTGGGGTCCAAGGCTGATGCACCTTTAGATCAGTGTGGCAATGGGGCCCAAAGCACCATCACCACGGTGATCATAAGGTAAGTGTATGCATGGTAAAAGCTGCCAAAGACAAACTGTATGGATGAATCCTGGTCACACAACAACTAAAACATCTGTGGCATAGTAGTGCTTGTGTCCCATTGCAACATAGATTGGGTGAGGCTAACAGTGCAGTGTCACAGAAACATCATTTTGGCCATGTGCATACAAACATCACACATGGGGGACCACATTGTCAACAATCAGCCAATTACACAATGACAGAAGTGACCATCATGATGCTGACCCACATATCTGCACCAATGGACACACACATGTTTATAACCTGTGGAGACTGTCGATGTCAGTGTAGGAGAGTAGGATCTGCTTCACATGGGTACCCCCACTTTTTGCTGATGCTTCACTGTTTTTCGACCTTAGTCTGGCTGGGGCCCTGCTAATCAGAACCCCAGTCTAGCTGCTTCCTCTCTAAAATGGTTTCCATGTGCCCTAGGCACATCTCTGATTGGAATCTGGAGTGCCCTTATAAGTCCCTAGTATATGGTATACTATGTACCCAGGGCATAGGTATCTCAGAGGCCTGCCAGGGGCTGAAGCATGTATTGTGCCACCCCTGGAAGGCCAGCCAAAGGACACCACAGGTCTGCTACTGCAGCCTGGGTAAGGTGGTGCATGCACCTCTTACTGTGATATAGGCTACCTATATCACTACATACATACACACATATAAACCTATAAGTCACTCCTATGGCAGGCCTTATCAATCCTGAAGGCAGAGTGCGTGGTTCCTATGTGAGAGGGTGCCCCTGCATGAGCAGGGCCCCTCTGCAGCGTTCGGAGACCCTTCTCTGATGCTGTTTGTAGTGCAGCCTGACCATATACTCTTAAGCGCATTATAACCTTGCGTTAAATGCTAACTTTGGGATGGCTGCACGGAAACATGTCGTGTTTGGTGTCAAACATCTTGGAATACTACCCCCCGCCAGTTCTGGCGGCGGGGGTAGCATTCCACCCTTCTAGAGGGAGAGACATGTACACACCGGTATACCCGGTACTGACTTTCCAGAGCCCTGGCATCACAAAATGGATGCCGCTGCCACAGACATGAGTCTGGCCTCCTGCTGCTGACCGAAACTCCGGCAGGGGAGGCCTCGACAATAGGTTTCCTGTCCCAGGGAGGTGTAACCACCTCCCCAGACAGGATAGTGTGTATTGGGGCTGGGCGGGAGCACTCTCTGGTGCTTTGAAGTCCTGCACTGGGGGCACATTTGGTGTCCCTGTGCATACCCCAGTTCAAACCGGCTCAGGGGCTTCCAGCCCCTGCTCTGGCGCAAAACTGGACTAAGGGAAAGGGGTGTAACCACCCTCTGCCCTGACCCTCCCATAGGTGGGGCCACAGAGTATGTCCAACCCCCTACCTTAGTATAAGTATGGGACCCCAGTCCTTAGGACTTTAGATTTACCTGGACGAAACTCTGACACAGAATCCTGGACCTTCGACGCTCTACTTTAAGATTAGAGGACTGAAGAATCTCCCTTGGGGTCAAGGAGTGACTCCCCTGCTTGGCAGGCACCAAAGAAGCAATTGTCTGGTCTGCATCGCTGAAGCTCCCGCCTGACGCCGAAGTCTTTGCATCACCAGAGGTGGATTTCCAGACTTCCCCGAGGCTGCCCTGAGTTTCTAGCAAAGCTGAGGCCCGTAGCTGTCGTGGGTAACGTGGAACCGTGACCCCTGGACACCGATCACATTTGCAAGTGCATCCTCTTCTGGGTCTCCCACAAAGTCATGCTTTAGGCTCCGAGTAGCCCCAGCCTCCAGCACCAACTGCACCGAAGATCACTGGCCTCCACTCCATGAGTGTCCTGTGAGCCAGCTCCACGTGCGTCGACTCAAGGCTCCTTCGCGGTCGCTAGTCCGTTGGCTAGTAGGCCCTCCCGAAGGCCAATCTTCTTCTGCTTGGGCTCCCTGATTGCTT
The DNA here is from genome assembly GCA_963921515.1 of Calotriton arnoldi. Lineage (NCBI taxonomy): Eukaryota > Metazoa > Chordata > Amphibia > Caudata > Salamandridae > Calotriton > Calotriton arnoldi. The sequence goes on along the minus strand of CAWUFW010004561.1, from coordinate 723,531 downwards.
CAGGTGTGCCCTGACTTACCCTCACTGTGTGAGTCCCACAGACCTTGCTGGTCTGCAACATCGTCCTTCTTCCATTTCCACAAGACTTGCCGTTGCCAAGGCTTGTTGGGTCCAATCTGGTCGCCGACACCCCTGCAATCGACAGACGTCATGGGACAGCTCGAATCCAGCTCCTGGTTGTCGTCGACACCTCCTGGACCTCGTGGCTGAAGAGTCAAGACGACCGCCAACCTACCTGGAGCACTCAACATCGGTGGGCATCTGATCATCGCCTTCCTGGTCACTGGCTAGTGACCCAGACTCTGTCCCCTCTGCTTTCAGGTTCTTCAGATCTTCAATCCACCTTTGGATCCACCCGAACACTTTCGACTTGGCCGCCAGCAGCACTTTGCAGCAGATCGCCATTGAAAGCGACGACGAAACCCGACCCCGAAAGACACCTATGCACCCGGCTCCCCTGGGTGAGGTAACTCGAGTACTCCGGTGCTCCCGTGGGTATTGACACTAGAACAGCCTAGTTCTCAAAGGGTTTGCTCCAAGTCCTCCTCTAAGTGTCCCTTTTCTTTTAAATTCAAACCGCGACTTTCCCCATAGAAGTTAACGGCGATTCGCGGCTGTGTTCATACACTGCGCGCGTCCCCCGTGGGTCCCCTGTGTCACTACCTTTGGTGGTTCCTTGTGGTCCAAGCACTTCTACAGGCTCTAGGCCCTGTGTCTAGCTCAGTCGTGGTTCTTATACCACTTTATTGGTATATGGTTTGGTACGCCCCTAGGGCTCAAACGTGTATTTGTGCTATTACTGTAGATAACTAACTTATAACTTATGTACTTCGAACTCTAGCCTCATAAAGAGACTAGAGGGGTGTGTTTAGCAATAAATACATATATTTTGAATATATACCTGGTGTGGTCCTCTTTCATTTGGTCACTCAAGAGATTATAGACTGGTAAAACAAGCTGCTTTACATTCCTTCAAGACTTAGCCTGAAGGCTGCTCTCCATAGCTACCACTAGGATAGCTTTCAATAAAGGTTGTCTTTAACCTATCTCCAATAAGGGGTTGTTTGGACTGGTGCAAGGTGCCCACTATAATTAGTGGACAGCATATGCCAGGCCAACTTCTCACAGTCAGGTGAACATATACCATACCATGGCAGCAATGGGACATACAAACCATGATCATTGTGCTGACTGATGACATAGGAGTCCCAGGGAGAGCAGGGGAAAATCACCAAACTACATTCAGCCAATGGCACACTACAGAAATGCCAATGCAGTGATGCAAATGCACAAACACAAACAGGCAGACTCACACTGCATATCAAACACAACAGGTGATGGGGGGGTGTGCCAGTGTCCCCAGGCAACCACACAACACATGAGGAGGCCTGAATCCCAATTACACAGATGTGTATACAGTGCCACACACAAGTAACTCATGGATTGGATTCCCCTATGTGGGCAAACTGGCATTGTTAGATGAGAGGGAGCCCAAATTACACATGTCACACAAGCTTGTAGGAACAGCAACTAACACAGCAAGAGACACACCCACCACAGCACTACCCCCAGGGACCCCACATTGTGCAGACACTAGCCTGCATGACAATTCCACTGTGATGACAAAGGTAGATGTTGAGCACACTGTGAACCACAGCCATGTGTCCCCAGCTACAAACTACCATCACACCTACACAAGCTCCAATCAATCAGCAGGGCCTGCCAGCCAAGGCCAATATGGAGGCAGTGGTCTAGCCGTGCAACAACTCACATTTGCACACTCAACACCACACACCCTGATCTCCACCAATGTGCAGCAGTGAAGCTCACATGGACTGGTGACATTGCACATGCACCCATGACAATCACAGGGGTGGTGGGGGGAACTAAGGTGCAGAAACCCATCACACATGCCCACTCAACATGACTCGTCTATGTATGACACACAGCACAGTACGCCGTACATGCGCATGATGTGAAATCCACCACAAACAATGGGATCCTGGCCATAGTCACACACCAACGAAGAAGCCAAGGTGACACACAAAGAACATACGTACACAACTTCCAACATTGCAGCTCTGACCCTGAGGAGTGGCAGCAGTCACACACACAACGCGTCACAATCACTGAAAGCTACTACAAACTCTAAATCACATTACTTGTGTAAACTACAAGTGCCAAGGGAATCCTGAATGTGTCCCATCAGCGTTTGCACACATCCCCAGCCCTGACAACAAAGACAACCTGGGATGACAACCTCATGAACATCAGTTTGCCATGCACCCACATCACGGATAAACCAGGTCCAAGATGCTGGATGAACACATACCGACTCTGCAAGCATCACAAACAGGAACATCCCTAGGGACACAGCCTGTGTATGAAAAGGGAAGGGAACATGCACAGACATGCTCACACAACACACAACACGGGCAGACGCAATGTCACCGGATTACACACAGCCATGAGGGCACTCCACTCCTGTGGAAGGTCCGCTGTGCCAAACCTTGTCTGTGCACGACTCAAACATATCAGCAGGACACTCCGTCAGTGAGTCAACAACTACAACACACAGAAGCCTCTGCTCACATCAGCCTGGGTACGGGAGTGTCACATCAGTCATCTGCATACACCCAAAACACGTGGCAATACAGTTGTACTGTATACACAGATGAGTCCTCCAAAATTGAGGTGCAAAACTGCATGTCCAGTGGAGACGGGCACACTGTCAGGGTACTAGGAACATTGGACAGTGGTAAGCCCAACAGATGTGCAACAGTGTAGGACAAAGATGGTAATCTACAAATGCTAAACGTACATCCCTGTGTCAAATGCTGAACATTACACCCTCAGACTGCAGCAAGGGATGCTATAGATCCAGACTAGATTAGGACACATATCCCATGGACCACATGGAGCCCATCACAGCAAAACTTCATTTACCTGATCTGAACACAATTACAACAGCAAATGCATGATTCTACACATCTACATCATGTACCTCCAAAGATTAACCACAGGTAAACAAAAAGAGGCTTTATTCAGCAAGTGTGCAACTGAAATCAAAAGTCCAAAATAAACTACGGCCAATGTCCAGTCCAAATACACAGTCCCAACAGGGTGATGTGTGACAACTTGTCACCAATTGCTTGCCTGCACAGGTACCAACAGGGGACATCCCCCTTGGAGGGGCATACGTGGGGCAGGCCAGGCACCGCAGGGACAGGATCAGGGGTTGCCAGAAGGAGGCAGTGAAGGTGAGGTGGGTGCAGGAGTGTCACCGGCAACTGCAGTGGAGGTGTCTGACTCAGGGGGGGCCGGCACCACCGCAGGGCTCAAGTCCGATGGTGTTGGTGCTGCAACCACTGCAGTGGGCTGGGCAGATGGAGTGGACTGGATCCCCAATGCAGTGCCCGAGTCAGACTGGGTTGTTGTGGACTCCACCGCAGTGCATGACTCCAAGGGAGTGGAAGGGGGGCAGAAGAGCTGGGCAGGACAGAGGGGGGGGACACGGTCTCCACACCAGTGGCACATACAGGCAGAGTATCTGGTTTGGGGGTGGAAGAGCAAGTGGCGGGGGGGAGGGCCTAAGCAGTTTGGGGATGCAGTATCGGTGTGTGGGGGAACCTGGGGCAGGGTGTGGCGGTGGAACCTGTGGAGTGGTGGCCTGGGGGATGGAGGTGAGAGACTGGGTGGGTGACTTGCAGGGCGGTGGCGGGGTCTTGCTCTTCCGGGTCGGGGGGACTTGCGGGTGGGGGGCTCACTCTGCCTGCGCCTGGGGGAGGGTGTCCGGGGGCGAGGGGCACTCCCCTCTCTGTGTGTGGACTTCCTCTTCCCCCGGTATGCTGGATCAGCGGGATTGGAGGGGAAGAGCCCGAGGTCAGAGAGGAAGAGATGCTGTGTATGTGGGGTTGCAGGTGAGGCAAGGGAAGGGGTCTTGGAGGGAGAGGATCTTGAGGATTGCGGAGTGACTGTGGTTGCCTGTGAGTGTGTCAGTTCCCCATCCCCTGTGTGTGTGGAATCAGTCCCCTGAGGATGCTTGTGTGCACGTCTTTCCTTGGTTTTGGGTGTGTGTGTGCTGCTTGTGTCTGGGTGTTTGGGTGATTGTGCAGGTGTGCATGTGCTTTGGACAGGTAGGGTGGTAGGAAGTGTGGATGGGGCAGAGGTGGGAGGGGTGAGGGACTGTTGGAGGAGGGACACTGCTGCCGTCAGGGAGGAGTCCATGGACCTATTGCTCCTCTGTAGGGCAGACATACCCGTTGAGATGCCCTCCATGAACGACACCAGCTGTGTCAACAGAGTGGTGTGTGCATGGAGGACAGTCAGCATTGCTGTCTGCCCTACATGGAGCTGCCGAAGGAGGTACACAGACTCCTCACTCAGGGCAGCAGGGGACACAGGGGCAGGGGGTGCTGTGCCTGGCTTGAAGGAGACACGCTCCCGAGCACGGGAGCCTCCACGGACCTCAGGAATGGGAGCCAATGGGAGGGCAGTGGTGGTGGTGGTGGTGGCGGGGTCAGACAGACTAGCTGGGGTGTGGTGGCTGTTGACACCCGCATCCACAAGGGAGTCATCCTCCGAGCTGCTGTGGTCCTCAGCTGAGGTGGATGGTGCTGAGGACTCCTCGGTGTGGCTCCCCTCGCCCTCCGTGCCACTGGGTCCCTCTGACCACTCGTCAGACGCTGACCCAGTCTGGCTCCGCTGCTCCTCCTGGTCCGTGGAGCTGTCCCCTCCTGTGGCTGTGGATGTATCTGCAAACAATTAGGGAAACAGACAAACATCAGTCATCTGCACTGACTGCACACACCACAGTAAGTACAGCACATCACAGAGCAAGCCCTGGCATCTTTAGTAGAACATTGCCAAAAGTCATCACACAGATTAGGAGAAGCCAATTGTCAGTCTGATGGTCAACCATGGAACAGACACCCCTCCTGCCCTTGCACCCATCTGTCTGATGCCTGTCTGATGGTAAGACCCCATTGTGGACACATGTACCACCTACACAGTAGTTGGACATTGCTGAGAACACGGTGAAGTATGTGAACATGCCCACGTCACATCTCTTGCCACTGAGTCAGTGCAGGTGTCTGGATAAATGGACGGGCAGAGTCTAAATAGAAATGCATGTGATGCATACCAGCACCAGACCCCATGAAGCACCCATGTCCGGATAGTCAATGCCACAATGGGGTGCATGTTGCACATGTCACTCCCCTGCAGGATCAGTCTTAGGTAGTTTAATGCCATGACACAGGCATGCCTGCAAAGTCATACATCACTGTCTCCAGTCACATGGCCATGGCAGCCAGCCACCAACAGTCTGCACTGTGTCACAATCCTAGGACATGGGGAAGGCAAGTAATGTAACTGACAAGTGCACATGTCCATCCCCCAAAAACCACATCATCTGAACTACTATTTGTCCACGTCATACCAATTGGACATATGGGGGACATGAAACACAACTCTCTGAACATGAGCACCTCACAGTGTGCTGTGAATGAAAAACAGCTGCCTGAAAGTCACAGTGGCATACACCTGTCTGCACAGTCATGTGATCAAACACCTATAAGTCACAGAAGTCTTGTCTCACATGGTCCAATAGCAGATGGCATGCTGACCCCTAACCGATAAACATCACAGGAGTCCCGACAACGTAGTCACAGCACAACGACACAGAGGCAGACACCTGAGGGAACATTTCACTGAGCACAGCATGTCAGCTGATACACGGGAGTGGGAGTACAGAGTGTATTGCATGCCCTGGAGTAGGCATGACTGTCCGGCTCCACCTGCAAGATGGATGAGCCCTGGTCAGTAGGCAGGTGGCTAAGCATGTGTGACACACTTGACATACATGCTCCTGAGGCCCAAACATTGTACCCACCCGCAGCATGGGGGTGTGGCAAATACCCCAGGGACATGTGGTGAATCAGATCTGCAAGTGGATCACATATCAAAGTGTGGACTTGGGGACAAAAGGCTCTCGAGACCGGGTCTATGCAAAGCTGGCTTTATTTGGTACAGGCGTCGTCTCCTAAGAGAAGCCAGAGTTAAGACACTTCAGAGTCCTTCTGAACTGGGTCCGGTTCACTGTGGCTTTCGTCTGGGTCGTCGCAGGGCCAGGTCGGGTCTTGATCCGACGTCCTCAGGCACATGTAAAGAGGAGGAGACGAGAATCAGTGTACTGAACGTACCCGCGAATGAGGGAGGGGGAGTGAGGGACTCACACGAGTGCTCGGTGCTATACAGTGAAGTGCCCGTGCACAGGGAAACGGGAGTAGGGGAGAGAGGAAATAGAGTGCAGAGGAAACACCTCTCTATGTATCCGGCTTCTCTCATGATCCAACCCACCCCGCAACCTTGCTCCGTACCTTTGTAAGCCACGCTTCTCCTGAAGCGTGGCGGGGCGCAGCGTGGGAACGGTGGCCTCCTGGCTGCTTCGGTTCTTTGGCTCCCTCCGTAGTTTCTGGTACCGGTCCGGCTACCATCAGCGTCGCCCCCTCGTTTTCTTCTCCCGCGTTGGTCTGCTGTTCTCGTTCATTCCACCCGGAAGTGTGCTTCAGCCCGGAAGAAATGTCCTCATCCCTTATTGGCCAGAATCTGCCGACGTCACTGTTAAAGGCGGTCTGTCCACGGCCCGGAGTTTGTTTAAAGGGCCCGTTCTCCGATACCGGTGTGTCCGCTCTAGGCGTGGTGAAGGAACATGCGTTCCATTCTTCCTGTGAATAAATAAGAGGTTCTGTAACAGAGGGCGAAGACCACCATTCCATTTCCACTCCTGAGTCCGAGGGCACCTTGTGACATTCCTCCCCCCTAAGACTCTCCCGATCGGGGAGAGGAAACACCCGGGAGAGAAAATCTGCAGCAGTGTTGTCCGAGCCCTTCTGGTGCTGAACCCGAAAGGCAAAAGGTTGCAATGACAAAAACCACCTAAGCACCCTGGGGTTGTTGCTCCTGTTCTGTGCCATCCATTGGAGGGGGGCATGGTCAGTGAACAGTGTGAAAGGGCGTCCTTCTAGGTAATAATGTAGCTTGTCTATCGCCCATTTGATGGCGAGACACTCTTTCTCCACAGTAAGGTACCTGATCTCCCGGGGGAACAGTTTGCGACTTATGAAGAGTATGGGGTGTTCGGAACCATCTGGGGATTCCTGCATTAACACAGCTCCTATGCCATAGTCCGAAGCATCAGTATGCAGGGCGAAAGGCTTGGTAAAGTCAGGTGAAACGAGTACTGGACTGGAGGTTATGGCAGTCTTGAGCAGGCGGAAGGCCTCAAGGGTTCCCTCGCTGGGATGGAGAAGGGCTTCATTCTTACTATCTTTGCGAAGCAAGTTAGTTAATGGGGTCGCGATTTCCGAATAGTGTGGAATGAAGCGGCGATAATATCCTAAGAGCCCCAAAAAGGCCCTCAAGTCCCTTTTGGTTCTGGGAAAGGTTGTTTCCGAGATCGCCCGTACCTTCTCAGACTGTGGAGCAATCACGCCATGACCCAAGATAAAGCCCAAGTACTTGACCCGTTGGAAAGCAACCCTTGATTTTTTTGAGTTGATGTGGAGGCCCGCATTTCTCAGGGAGGCTAGTATGGTTTGGAGATGGTCTAGATGTGATTCCCAAGAGGAGCTAAACACCACGATGTCGTCTAAGTACGCTGATGCGAACGACTGGTGTTTGCGCAAGACCAGGTTCATGAGGCGCTGGAAGGTGCAGGCGCCCCATGTAGGCCGAATGGGAGAACCGTAAACTCGTAAAGGCCCTCAGGTGTCATAAAGGCGGTCTTTTTCCTGTCTGATTCCTTAAGGGGGACCTGCCAGTACCCTTTCGTTAGGTCGAGTGTGGTTATAAAGGAAGCATTACCCAATTTCTCTATGAGTTCATCTATTCGCGGTATGGGGTAGGCATCAAAACGTGATATGGAGTTCAGGGCCCGGAAGTCCATACAAAAACGAGTGGACCCGTCAGGTTTTGGCACCATGACTATTGGCGAAGACCACTCGCTCCTAGAGGGGCGAATGACCCCAAGTTCCAGCATCTGTTCCACCTCTCTTTGTGTGGCTTCTCTTTTTGCTGCGGGTATCCTGTAAGGCCTTTGTTTTACTGTCTTTCCTGGGTCTGTCTCTATGGTATGTTCTGTTAATGATGTTTTCCCTGGTAGGTCTGAGAATGTTGTGGAGAAGGGCCTCAGGACCTCATCAAGGGAAACCCTCTGTTCCTTGGAAAGTTCGGAATTGATCACTAGCTGGTCTAGCGTTTGTTCGGACTGTTGTAGAGAGGGCACTACCAAATGGGCAGTAGTTGGCAGGGATTCTAGCCATTTTTTTAGCAGATTTATGTGGAAGGTTTGTATTCTGGAGGGTCTTACTTGCACTTTATAGCTTGTTTTCCCGATAGTTTCAACGACCTTGTAAGGTCCGAGCCATTCGGACTTGAATTTGCAGGTCGAGGAGGGTAAGAGCACCAGAACCCAGTCCCCCACACATAACTTTCTCCACTTCTTTCCTTTATCGTATAGCATTTTCTGTTTCCCTTGTTTGTTTTCCAGCTGAGAGTATGCCAAGTCTCGAAGATTCCTATCTTGTTTTTCAAGTTTTGGGTATACTCAAGAAACCCCCGGGACTCCTCTGGTTCTTCCTTCTCCCATGCCTCTTTGGTGATCTCTAGTAGGGACCTGGGTTGTCTCCCGTAGAGCATCTCAAAAGAGGAACACCCTAACGAACTCTGTATCTGGCTCCGTATCACGTAAAGAGCCAGGGGAAGCAACTGATCCCATTCCTTCCCGTCGTTCTGGAGCATTTTCCGGAGGACTGATTTCAGTGTTCCATTGTACCTCTCAACCAACCCATCGGTTTGGGGGTGGTACACAGATGTTTTTAGGTGTCGGATGTTCAGTGTTTTACAGACCTCCTTCATGAGACGTGATACGAAAGGGGTCCCTTGATCCGTTAGGATCTCTCTGGGGAATCCCACCCTTGAAAACAACTCAACCAGATGCTCGGCTATGCTAGATGAGGTGGGGGCTCTTAGAGGGAAAGCCTCAGGATATCTGGTGGCATAGTCCACCAGGACCAACGCATATTGGTGTCCTTTTTTGTCTTTGGGAGGGGTCCTATGAGGTCCATACCCACCCGGGAAAAGGGCGTCCCTATAATCGGGAGTGGCTGTAGAGGTACCGGTGTGGGACGATGGGTAGTCTTCCTCTGACATATCTCGCACTCCTGACAGTACCGTTTTACCTCCCCATAAACTCCCGGCCCAAAAAAATATCGCAGCACATTTTGGGACGTCTTTTCAGCCCCCACATGACCTGCTGTTAGGTGCGAATGAGAAAAGAAAAGGATTTGCTCCCTGAAGGCCATAGGGACAAGAAGTTGGGGTTCGTCCCCTGGTGACCCTACCCGATACAACAGGTCGCTGGTAATTGTGAAATGAGGATATGGCAGAGGTGTGTTAGTGTTTTGGGACCGTGCGTTTTGCCATGCGTTCTGCAGAGTGGGGTCGTTAAGCTGGGCGAACCTGAAGCTTCTATCCATGACCCAAGGGTCAGGAGACACCAAGGCGGGCATGGTTTTCCCTGTTTCATTGTCCCTTAGAGGTTTCTGCACGGATCTAAGGAACATCTGCAAGAAACCGGGATTATCCGTTCCTAATATGAGATCTTCGGGTAAGTCCTCTAGAACCCCAACCTTTACAGTGTAGGAGACCCCGTCCTCTAAGCGGAGGTCGATCTTTGCTACAGGGTATTGTTTAATGTCGCCGTGTACGCATCTAATGTGTACCACTGTCTCAGGAAGGTACTGGATAGGTTTCACTAGGGGCCTCTGTATCACTGATTGCCTACACCCTGAGTCTAATAAGGCTTTTACGGCTCTCCCATTCACCACCACACTTACGTAGAAAGCGCCTCCCAACTCCGCACTGTAGAGGACGCACCTCGGGATATACCCCACTTCCATCGGCTCCTCGGTTGGCTTTTTCTGAGGGCATGCCCTGGCAATGTGGCCCAATCCTCCGCACTCGAAGCACTGCGGACCCTTGGGCGGGGGCCCTTCGGGTTTCAGGGGCCTGAATCTGGAGACATCTGCTGGAGGGGGTCGATATACCCTTCGCTCGGTTCTCTGCGGAGGGGCTTTGTGTGGTTTTTCAGGTTCCAGGCTTGCGTGACGCGGCTGGGTGCGCGCAAAAGTAGTGGCCATCTCGACAGCCTGTTCTGTGGTCAATTTGGTGTGCTGTCGTAACCCCTTCTGGGTGTTATAGGGCAGGGCCTCGAGATATTGCTCCAAGTAGATTCTGTCCATGATTTCCTCCTTAGTGTTGTCGTGCGGTTTCAACCACTTATCGGCCGCAGCCTTAAGTCGAAAAAAAAGAGTCTTGGGGTTTTCCCCAGGGGCGCCCCTCTCCCTTCTGAACCGTAGTCTGAAGGCCTCCTCATCTAAACCTAGATGGTCCAGGATAATTTCTTTGATGGCGGGATACGCTGTGTTCCCATCGGCGTTTGCCACCTGATAGGCAGCTTGTGCCTCACCGGTCAGCAATGGTGCAAGAAAGAACGGCCACTTTTCCGTCGGCCATCCGCATGCGCGGGCGGCCCTCTCAAAATTCAAAAGGAAAGAGTCGGGGTCCTCTCCCGGCTGGTATTTTTGTAAGGACACCCCCGCTGGTCCAGGGGAACGTCCTGTAGTTTGCGGAAGAGACAGGTGATCGGCCATTAATTTTTGCATGTTCTCCATTTGGGATGACATAGAATCCGTGAAGACATTGCGGTCGGCCTGCGCCGAGGACATCTGTCTTTTGACCGCCCATCCCAGTTTTTCCTGCGCCTGTACGAGTTGTTGGATCAAGTTCTCCATTATAGGGGTACTAATGGAGGGGTTGCCTGCATTCTCCACCAGTTGTGGACTTGGGGACAAAAGGCTCTCGAGACCGGGTCTATGCAAAGCTGGCTTTATTTGGTACAGGCGTCGTCTCCTAAGAGAAGCCAGAGTTAAGACACTTCAGAGTCCTTCTGAACTGGGTCCGGTTCACTGTGGCTTTCGTCTGGGTCGTCGCAGGGCCAGGTCGGGTCTTGATCCGACGTCCTCAGGCACATGCAAAGAGGAGGAGACGAGAATCAGTGTACTGAACGTACCCGCGAATGAGGGAGGGGGAGTGAGGGACTCACACGAGTGCTCGGTGCTATACAGTGAAGTGCCCGTGCACAGGGAAACGGGAGTAGGGGAGAGAGGAAATAGAGTGCAGAGGAAACACCTCTCTATGTATCCGGCTTCTCTCGTGATCCAACCCACCCTGCAACCTTGCTCCGTACCTTTGTAAGCCACGCTTCTCCTGAAGCGTGGCGGGGCGCAGCGTGGGAACGGTGGCCTCCTGGCTGCTTCGGTTCTTTGGCTCCCTCCGTAGTTTCTGGTACCGGTCCGGCTACCATCAGCGTCGCCCCCTCGTTTTCTTCTCCCGCATTGGTCTGCTGCTCTCGTTCATTCCACCCGAAGTGTGCTTCAGCCCGGAAGAAATGTCCTCATCCCTTATTGGCCAGAATATGCCGACGTCACTGTTAAAGGCGGTCTGTCCACGGCCCGGAGTTTGTTTAAAGGGCCCGTTCTCCGATACCGGTGTGTCCCCTCTAGGCGTGGTGAAGGAACATGCGTTCCATTCTTCCTGTGAATAAATAAGAGGTTCTGTAACAGAGGGCGCAGACCACCATTCCATTTCCACTCCTGAGTCCGAGGGCACCTTGTGACACAAAGTTACACCCAGACTACATTGCACAACTTAGGCATTGTGTGAGCAATTGACCCACCCATGAAGGCTAACACAATATCACGGGAACAAAAGCTGTCACCCACCTTGAGCAAAGCAAAATGCAAGGACCCTGTACCCGAGTGACACAATTATCCTGAGCGTAAGGAGCACACCGGCCTATCAGATGGGTAGTGGCCATGTCACAATAGAGGGACATGGGTACTGGACAACAAGACTGATGTACTGGGGAAGTTTAACCACGCCAGAGGAGGGCACATAGCATGTTAGATAGAGTTCACAGTGCAGTCTTTGACTCACCCCCTCCTTGCTGCTGTCTGGCCTTCAGCTGCCCATCCAGCTCCGGGAAGACCACCGGCAGGATCTGGAGCATGTGGGGGGTCAGGGTCCAGTGTCCGCCCCTCCTGCGAGGAGGCGACAGCTTCAGCTGGACCCTTGCGATCCTCCGGGTCCAGCCCCGAAGGTCCTGCCACCTCTTCTGGCAGTTGCGGATCCAGCGCTTGTAGACCCCCACGGATCTGACTGCCCAGACGATGGCCAGCCAGATCTCCTGCTTCTGATGGGCATCAATCTGTGAGGATGACAAAGTGAAAAGGCCATTACTACACATGCAACATATCCGTGCATCACACAGTTGGAAATACATGTCTCAATCACAGGGGCATATGATGTACACAGGCAGTGCAACGAGAGCTATGGACAGTTTGCCAGCAGTTACTACATGGTATCATTCCATGGGAAGTGAACCTTGTTTGAATGCACTGTTACTCCACTGTACCTGTTCAGTGCATGTGACTACACACTTTGGGGGGTGTGAACTACTCACGCTAGCCAGTGGTGTGCACACTGTAAATCCTGCTAGTCAGACAACATGCACAATTAGTAAGGCAGTGGACAGCACACTCACCTGCTCCCCTGGTGTCCCATACAGCTTGCTGTACTGTGGAAGGAGGTTGTCCAGCAGGGCCTGGTTCTCCTCATGGGTGAAGGCTGGGGCTCTCTCCATAGTACGTGCCATTGCAGTAGCCAGAGGATGCAGAGACAGCAGCAGTGTAGTGGCAGATGTCGTCCTGGAGCATGTAGTGCAGGCAAGTGAGCCCTCAGGGGAACAGCCAGCATTATATGTGTGCTGCAGAGGCAGATACTGTGCCATGTGTCCAAAGTGATAGGTCCAAGTCGTATGCATCTTATGAATCTGTCCAATCCATGGAATTGCAGCACCAAGACACGCCCACAGCATCCTTCAAAAATTTCAACTTCATGACACCCATGAATTTGCAACATTGTTGTGGCTGGCCAACTGAATTCACTGCATCAGACTCGTTGAAGCTTCAAAAATGCGTCCGTTGCCATGCCAGGCCCCAGCCAATGCGTGCGCACCGATCGGACCATTGCTGTACAACGCGTACCCGCGATACAACGCGTACCCGCTCACATTCAATGCAATGGTCCATGCGGGCACACCGATCGGACCATTGCTGTACAACGCGTACCCGCTCACATTCAATGCAATGGTCCGTGCGGGCACACCGATCGGACCATTGCTGTACAACGCGTACCCGCGATACAACGCGTACCCGCTCACATTCAATGCAATGGTCCATGCGGGCACACCGATCGGACCATTGCTGTACAACGCATACCTGCTCACATTCAATGCAATGGTCCGTGCGGGCACACCGATCGGACCATTGCTGTACTACGCCGTACCCGCGATACAACGCGTGCACCGCTCACATTCAATGCAATGGTCCGTGCGGGCACACCGATCGGACCATTGCTGTACAACGCGTCCCTGGACAGGCCACATGCATATGTCACCATGCTGGTCACTGGTGAACCTATGCCAGCCACATACACTTTCCAGGGTCTCAGGGGCACACCTACTGCATCACACCCAGTCCACACTGTATCTAAGGCATGTGTGGCAGCATGACACTATCTGTGTATGGGGGTGTACATGTTGTTTTTGTGGTGGCACTTGGGGGCAGACACACCCAGGCTGTGCACGTGTTCATGGGGACAGGGTCCTTTGTGTGTTGTGCACATGACCACTGTGATGTGCAAATGTTTATTTTGGAGCATGTGGCATGGCCACATTTCCAGGTTGTGTATGTGTATGACATGTCACATACCCCCAGGCTCACGTGGGAAGGCATGTACATCACAGGGTGGACCATTGCCACAATAGTCATGTCCCTCCACAGTCTGGGCCTGATTCACAGAACTAACTTACGTGAAATACGTAAAGTTAGTGATTTTCGGTATTCACAGAATACACTTACCACTACTAACTTTATGACCGCTCCCGGGCCGGAGATTCCGGCCCTGTGGCGGAATTTCCGCCTCTGGGCCGGAATCTCCGCCTCCGGACCGGAATACCCTCATTTAGGCCGTTTCAATGCTCAAACGGCCTAAATGAGGGTATTCCGGCCCGGAGGCGGAAATTCCGGCCCAGAGGCGAAATTCCGCCACAGGGCCGGAATCTCCGGCCCGGGAGCGGACATAAAGTTAGTAGTGGTAAGTGTATTCTGTGAATACCGAAAATCACTAACTTTACGTATTTCACGTAAGTTAGTTCTGTGAATCAGGCCCAGTGTGTGCATGTTGAGTTTCACATGTCTGAGTCCATGTGCACAATGGGAGACAGTATCCACATCCACGTTGTTTGTGCATGGACTTAGATGTTGTGTGTGTGTGTCACAGACGTCCATGTCTGTCCTGCAGAGGCTACAGGGTCCACCACCTGTGGGTGTCATGTTTGTTTTTCTGACGTGTACATGATACGCCATGTCATGCCAGTGTCCATGTGGCAAGACAGGGTCCCTGGGAATCTACCTGTCAATGAGTCTTGATGCCTGTGGCGCATCTGTCCAGACATGTCACTGTGGTATGTGTGTGGAATGTGAGAGCAGTAAATGGGTACTGTGACACATCCAAATGGTTTCACATTGCACACCCTGGGACCTGTTGTCCACACTTGTTGAACAGAGATGTTAGATGATGTCCATGTAGGTGCCATATATGTCCAAACAGAACGAGACACACATCAAGTACTGGTGTTTGGTAATGATGTATCATGTGAAATTGAGTATGGTGAATGGAACATATGTGGGGTGACTGGCAATCTTGCTTTCTTCACCTCTGCACTGCAGGGCTCCTGCTGTCCATAGACCATTCCCAGACCTGGCAACGATGGTGGAACGTGACAGCATCCGACGGTACTGCTTCACCAGGCAGCTGATTGAGGATTTGGCAGTGCGGTTGGACCCACATTTGCAGCCTGGCCGGCAGTATCCTACAGCGCTGACCCCCAAGGTGAAGGTGATGGCAGCCCTACACTTCTTTGCCACCGGTACCTTTCAACACACTGTGGCATCTACTGGTGGTATGTCACAGACTATGTTCAGCCGTGTGCTACGCGATGTTTTGGTGGCAATGTTGAGATGCCTTAACCAGTACATCTATTTCCCCCACGTCAACGACTCACTGACGTCAAGAGTGACTTCTATGCCCTGGGGAGGATGCCACATGTCATTGGCTCCATTGATGGGACACATGTGGCTTTGGTACCACCACAGGCACATGAGCAGGCATACAGGAACCGTAAACATTACCATTCTATCAATGCTCTGGTGGTATGTCTTGCAGATATGACCATCACACATGTGTGTGCCCGTTTCCCGGTTCGGCACACAATGCCTACGTGATGAGGAGTAGTCGCATCCCGAGGATGATGTCACAGATGCAGAACCAGCGTGCCTGGCTTGTCGGTGTGTACTGACTTTGTACCATTGTGTGTGTTCTGCTATGTTGCTTTCCGCACACTTTTCCAAATCGGCTAATGTGCAATTGTCTGTCTGTAGGTGACTCGGGATACCCCAACATGCCGTGGTTGCTGACACCCCTCAGGAACCCTGTGACACCAGCCCAGATGCGCTACAATGAGGCACATGGTCGGACAAGGAGGGTGATTGAGCGGACCTTTGGTCTCCTGAAGAGACGTTTTCGTTGCCTGGACAAGACAGGAGGGTCCCTCCCATATGCCCCAGAAAAGGTGTGCAAGATTGTCATCGTCTGCTGCATGCTACACAACCTGGCAGTGCGGAAGGAGTTGCCTCTCATCCTGGATGACGATGACCAACATCCGCCACCTGTGGAGGATCCTGGCCTGGGCCACGATGCCAGTGATGATGATGATGATGATGATGATGATGATGATGGTGATGTCCGCACACAGCTCATCACCAACTTCTTCAGCTGAATGTGAGTATCCAGAGGGTTGTGATGTCAATGCGTTAGATTTGCATGATATGTGTGTGTGGTGCTCTGGTGCTGTTTGAGTGTGGCCATGTGCAACTTGACTGGATGCGTGCAGGAATGTGTCCTTGCAGGTGGTCTGTACTGCCCCACAGTGTTGACCTGCTAACTTGCTTTTGTGTAGTTATCTTGTGACAGGTATTAGACATGAGTACTGCCATTCTGTGCTGTTCTTCAGTGGTTCTGACTGTGTGTCATGTCTGTCCTTCACAGGGTGCTGCTGGAGTTGTTTGATCCACTTGGATCCCCCGAATCCATGATTCAACTTCCAAGGTGGCAGCAGTTGTTTACCTACAGGTGATGTGCCACACACCCCTGGACTTTCTATCTTCAGCATTGTTTGACTTTGTGGCCACAGCCAGGTAGCATTAGCTTGCATTTGTAGTGGAAACAACATGTTGCAAATGTTTAATAAACCTGTGCTTCACTTTGGGATGTGCGTTGTCTGTAGTCACACATCTGAGTGACATTTGCTTACTGCACCTGTAGTCTAGTTGACACAGACTGTGAATAGGTGTGGTGTCTGTGCATTGCACTGTATTTCCTGGCAACATCAGTGTAGGGGATGAGTCTGATGGCCCTGGTGTGTATGTGTTGTGTGGCCCTAGTGGTGTGTCTCCCTCATATGTGTCACGTCACCATAACTGACATGACGGTGTTGGAGTTGCAGTAGCAGTTAGCATGCACAGTGTTATTTTTCTGATCACCATCTCCATGACAGACACCACGTTGGAATCACAACAGAGGCAGATATGGTGTATTGGTGAGTTTATTTACAAAAGGTGTGGGGATGGTGCACAGGATGGGGGGTGCTGTACATAGAAATTGGAATCCAAAGTTCCCATGTGATTTGGAAGTCTTGGTAGCTGAAATGTCCAGAGTAAAGTCCACAGTCATCTGATGATTTTGGACAACTAGAGCTCCCCATGTCATGTGGGCGAGTTGGCTTGCCTTCGACAGGGCGTGCAGTTTGCACACAGAGGAAAAGTTCCAGAACAGGTGTTGGCTTCCTGGGGGATGTAGCTGGCCATCTGCCTCTCAGTTTGGCCTCCTCGGACAGCCCCTCTTCTTGGGGGGGGACCCTCAGGTGCAGGCTGCCGCGGTGCAGGGGACTCTCCGCCAGAGTCCTCCGCCCTCCCTGTGGCATTTGCAGTTGTTTCAGCAGCAGATGTTGTGGGCACTCAGGGAGGTGAGGCCATGTTGGTGCTAATCTGGCGGAGGCATGTCAGTATGTTCCTATGCACCGCTGTTAGTTGTTCCATTGTGTCCCACTTGGACTCTATGCCAGACATGTGTGTCTCGACATGTGACATGTGTGTCTCGACACGTGACATGTGTGTCTCGACACGGGACATGTGGGAGTCCAAGCGGGCATGATGGGCAGCCTGCTGCTGTTGTATGTCCTTGAGGATCCCCACTACCTGGCTGACCTCTCCGGTGCTAGTCTGGTACGCATCCGCAATGCGTGTCAGTTGTGGGTCATCATGCAGTCCCGACCCCTCTGCAAAGAGCGACCTGTGTCTACCACCCCTCCCACCACCCCTGGCGACACGTGAGGGACCTGCGGTGGCACGCACAGGTGACCGTGTGCCCACTTGGGTGTTGTTCGTGGGCTCGTTGTCAGCACCTCCAGTTTGGGCCTGGGTCCCTGCGCTGTTGTCACCTGTGGTCCTTGGTGTGTCCGTGTTGGCAGGGGTGGCCTGTGTGTTGGCAGTAGTTGGAGGGGTGGGTGCAGGGGGTGCAGATGTTGGTCCTGCTGGTGCTGCATGATGACTGACACCGGAGGGTCCAGCTAGTTCTTCGCCATCCGAGGAGTGCAGAGGCTGATCCACACCAGTGAGCTCAGTGTCCCCCGGAGCCTGGGACAGGGACTCCTCCTCGTCTGCTGCTGAGTCCCCATCATCACCTGTTTTGGGGAGAAACACAGATTGTATGGTATGTTTCTACAGGCATCAATTGTTCAAACACCTGACAGTTGTGACTGTAGCTCTGGATGCGGGCCTGGACATAGCATTCTCCTAAATTGTGACAGTCAGAGAGTGATATTGGTGTAGCACATTGTCCTGCCAACCTGTGGCATGTCAATGTGAATGTTGAGGTGTGTGCCTGACCAGCATTGGTGCTATTTGGTTGCCATCCGGGCCTCCTTCTCCCCCAGCCCAGATATCCCACCATGGACCGTGCTTCCATTGCAGGGAGTGCAAGTTGTCTTTCAGGATGTCAGTCAGTGGTGTCCTGCTGTTGGTTGTTGCACAGTTCCCAGCAGGGCCTTGTGCTTCCCCCAGCAGTACCCAGTGTCAGCCATCTTGTGAGTCCTTTTCCACTCCCTGTGATGTGTGCATGGTTCAGGGTGGTGTTGATGGGCCAATTGTGAGGGTGAGCAATATCTGTGACTATCACTCCCATCATGCTATTGCCTCCACCCCCCTTCCCAGCATGCCCATCCTTCCTTCCTTTTGAGTGGACTTCAGTGTGTGTGAGTGTGACAGCAATGGCAAGATGGCTGACAATGTGGTCGTGTTGTTTGTTTGTGGCCAGTTCCCAGCAGGGCCTTGTGCTCCCCACAGCTGAGGCCAGTGTCAGACATCTTTGAAGTGGCTTTTGACTCCCTGTGAGGTGTGCATGCTTCAGTGGTAGCTTGCTGGGCCATGTGGGTGGGGGATGTTGAGCTGTGACTACCACTCCCATCATGCTATTGCCTCCACCCCCTTCCCAGCATGCCCATCCTTCCTTCCTTTTGACTCTGCTTCCCTGTGGGGTGGAGTGCCTGTGCTGACAGGATGGCTGTGAGTGTTCTCCTTGCGGTTGTTTGGCTACAAGTCCCAAGAGTGTCCCTGTGCTTCACACAGCATGACCCAGGGTGGAGGTTCTTTGTGGGATCTCCAGTTAGAATGTGAGGCATTGCATTCTCCCAGGTGGGTTATGTGGAGTTAGTGTTGAGGGTGTGTGTGAGGGGAGGTGCTTGTAACTATGGTCAGTGCTGTGAGTCCTCCTTCCCACCCAGCCAGATATCCCACCATGGACCGTGCTTCCATTGCAGGGAGTGCAAGTTGTCTTTCAGGATGTCAGTCAGTGGTGTCCTGCTGTTGGTTGTTGCACAGTTCCCAGCAGGGCCTTGTGCTTCCCCAGCAGTAGCCAGTGTCAGCCATCTTGTGAGTCCTTTTCCACTCCCTGTGATGTGTGCATGGTTCAGGGTGGTGTTGATGGGCCAATTGTGAGGGTGAGCAATATCTGTGACTACCACTCCCATCATGCTATTGCCTCCACCCCCTTCCCAGCATGCCCATCATTCCTTCCTTTTGAGTGGACTTCAGTGTGTGTGAGTGTGACAGCAATGGCAAGATGGCTGACAATGTGGTCGTGTTGTTTGTTTGTGGCCAGTTCCCAGCAGGGCCTTGTGCTCCCCACAGCTGAGGCCAGTGTCAGACATCTTTGAAGTGGCTTTTGACTCCCTGTGAGGTGTGCATGCTTCAGTGGTAGCTTGCTGGGCCATGTGGGTGGGGGATGTTGAGCTGTAACTACCACTCCCATCATGCTATTGCCTCCACCCCCCTTCCCAGCATGCCCATCCTTCCTTCCTTTTGACTCTGCTTCCCTGTGGGATGGAGTGCCTGTGCTGACAGGATGGCTGTGAGTGTTCTCCTTGCGGTTGTTTGGCTACAAGTCCCAAGAGTGTCCCTGTGCTTCACACAGCATGACCCAGAGTGGAGGTTCTTTGTGGGATCTCCAGTTAGAATGTGAGGCATTGCATTCTCCCAGGTGGGTTATGTGGAGTTAGTGTTGAGGGTGTGTGTGAGGGGAGGTGCTTGTAACTATGGTCAGTGCTGTGAGTCCTCCTTCCCACCCAGCCAGATATCCCACCATGGAACGTGCTTCCATTGCAGGGAGTGCAAGTTGTCTTTCAGGATGTCAGTCAGTGGTGTCCTGCTGTTGGTTGTTGCACAGTTCCCAGCAGGGCCTTGTGCTTCCCCCAGCAGTAGCCAGTGTCAGCCATCTTGTGAGTCCTTTTCCACTCCCTGTGATGTGTGCATGGTTCAGGGTGGTGTTGATGGGCCAATTGTGAGGGTGAGCAATATCTGTGACTACCACTCCCATCATGCTATTGCCTCCACCCCCTTCCCAGCATGCCCATCCTTCCTTCCTTTTGAGTGGACTTCAGTGTGTGTGAGTGTGACAGCAATGGCAAGATGGCTGACAATGTGGTCGTGTTGTTTGTTTGTGGCCAGTTCCCAGCAGGGCCTTGTGCTCCCCACAGCTGAGGCCAGTGTCAGACATCTTTGAAGTGGCTTTTGACTCCCTGTGAGGTGTGCATGCTTCAGTGGTAGCTTGCTGGGCCATGTGGGTGGGGGATGTTGAGCTGTGACTACCACTCCCATCATGCTATTGCCTCCACCCCCTTCCCAGCATGCCCATCCTTCCTTCCTTTTGACTCTGCTTCCCTGTGGGGTGGAGTGCCTGTGCTGACAGGATGGCTGTGAGTGTTCTCCTTGCGGTTGTTTGCCTACAAGTCCCAAGAGTGTCCCTGTGCTTCACACAGCATGACCCAGGGTGGAGGTTCTTTGTGGGATCTCCAGTTAGAATGTGAGGCATTGCATTCTCCCAGGTGGGTTATGTGGAGTTAGTGTTGAGGGTGTGTGTGAGGGGAGGTGCTTGTAACTATGGTCAGTGCTGTGAGTCCTCCTTCCCACCCAGCCAGATATCCCACCATGGAACGTGCTTCCATTGCAGGGAGTGCAAGTTGTCTTTCAGGATGTCAGTCAGTGGTGACCTGCTGTTGGTTGTTGCACAGTTCCCAGCAGGGCCTTGTGCTTCCCCCAGCAGTACCCAGTGTCAGCCATCTTGTGAGTCCTTTTCCACTCCCTGTGATGTGAGCATGGGTCAGGGTGGTGTTGATGGGCCAATTGTGAGGCTGAGCAATATCTATGACTCCAACTCCCATCATGCTATTGGCTACACTGACTTGACCAGCATACACAGAATTCCTTCCTTTCAGTGATCTTCCCTGTGACGTGGTGTTCTAGTGGTGTCAAAATATCTGAGAGTGTTTGTTAGTTCTATTTGTGCCACTGCCTTACTGTATTTGTTGTTAGGTTTGTAGATGTCATGACACAGTTAGATATCAGTATGAGATGGCAGGTATTGTGTTTGTCTGACTAGCATTCACATCTTGGGATGAATATGTTTTGGTTGCTGTGTATTTGCTAAGGGTGCATGGTTTGCCTATCCCTTTGAGAGTGCTGTGTGTGTATTGTCACACCATATTGTGTATATTAGTTGTGTACTCACCAGGCTCTGGGATGTCTGTTAGTCCGTATACGCTCACTGGTGGTAGGATGGCCCGCACCTTCTCCTCCCAGGGCCTGAGGTATACTGGTTTTGCAGGAGGGCCACTGCCGGTGTGCTGGCTGAGGAGGTAATCCTTTTAAGTAGGTCCCGGACCCTCCTGCGCACATCATACCACCTGTTCTGGATGTCTTCCTTTGTGCGCAAACATGGTGATTGTGCGTTCACCCTGTCGACAATCCTCGCCCACATCTTGGTTTTCTGCGACATGGGGGTCTGTTGTACCAATGTACCAAACAACTGTGGCTCTACCCTGAGGATCTCATCTACCATGACTTCCAATTCACTATCTAGGAACTTTGGATTCTTCTTTAGGGGCATGGTGGTGGTGGTGATTGATGTGTGTGTGTGTGCAAGTGGGGGTGTGTGAGTGTTGGTTTAGCTGGGTGTGTGTGAGGGTGCGATTTGTAGGTGTGGTAATGGTGTGTGGCTTGTGTGATGTATGAGCTGTGAGTGTGTCTGTGGTTGCTGTGTGATGGTGTTGTTTGCTGGCAGGTCAGTGGAATTTTTTAAAGGATCATGGTAGGGATTTGTGGCCTTTATGTAGGTGGAGTTGGAGGTGTGTCCTTGTTCCATTTCCCCCCCCCCAGTATTTATTGGCTTAGTGGTTGCTTGTTTGGCCCTTTTTTATTTTTGACTTTTTTTCCTTGGTGCTATTGATGCATGTAGGTGTCGTTCTTGTGTCCGAGTCGGACGCTGCTGTTGTGTGGTCCGATGTTGTCCGACTCGTTCCCGCTGTGTGTCAGCTATATTTCATATGCGGCGTACGAGTCGGTCGCGGAGTATTGGGTTGCTTCGGCTGGGTTTTGTATGCGTGTCGGTCGTACGGCTTGAGCTCCGTGCGAGTCGGTCGTGTTTTGCACGCACAGCATCGTACTGCGTGGTTCGGACTTCGCGGGTACGTTTCGTTCGGGTCCGGGAGCGTGTCGGTCGGTTCGTTTCGGGAGATTTTCCGGCCGGATGGCTTGTTTCCGTCCGGCTCGGTTGTTCGTTTTGTATTCCGTCCGAGTCGGTCGGGTTTCACATGCATTTCATCGTACTACCCGGGTCGTACGGCGCCGGTCCGAGTCGGTCGGACTAAAAGCCCGCACCGAGTCGGTCGGTCCGTTTTCCGGCCCGAATCGGATTCGGCCCCTCAATATCAAGTGGATGAGGATTTTTTGTTTTACATTGCATACTGAACGGAGACATGGAGATATAAAGAGAGAAAATGAAGATTAGGGTTTATGGTTCAAATATCTTTATTTGTTTTGAACTTACACATATACTTGCCTACACCCAGTGGACAATGGTCCCAGAAAGCGATACTACAATACACAAAATTCACATGAATCCAAATATGAAATCAAATACAAAACTAGGACAAAACGTATTTGTGGCACACAGTATTTTATTCACACTGGGCATTGGTCTATTAATAGACCAATGCCCAGTGTGAATAAAATACTTTCTGGGATCATTGTTCCTACGTACTGTCCTCTACCCAGGTCCCAGAGACTAGTTTTGGGTTTACCCTTCTTAGGTAACTACACCCAGTGGACGGCAAAGAGAGACCGGACCTAATACAGATCCTCCCTAAACCCCTACTCTTGTCCCAATCATCCCAATACCAATAACCGAGGATAGACCATCAAAAAGAATTCCAATGAGACCCCATGTGTGTCTTACTATGAATCTTCGCTTTGTGGGGACTGGGAGTCTCTTGCTTGTGAGGCAGCCACCAGTGGTGCTACTTTAGGAGTGTAAGGTAAAACTCTAAGGTATCGAACATGTAACTTCCTACTTGGACAGGAAATCCAAGTAGGGTGCTCGATCAGCTTTGTGGCCTTGCCTGATAGGCAGTATGACATTTTTTCCATGCCCAGTAGGCTCTAAAGTTTAAGCAGACATTCACTAATCTTGGGAACTCATTGTTTCCTCAAGACATGATCGTTGGAGAGCGGAGCCTTATTCACTGTGCCCAATATAATAAATGTCTGGAACCTCGTTATGGTAGTGAGGAACAAGCTATTTACTAAGTCCAGTATTTTCACCGAATAAGCATGGAGCTTCGGACATTGCCAAAGCATGTAGAGCAGTGTTCCCTTTCTCTGCAACCCCTCCAACATTTCTCTGTGCTATTCAATTCCCATAATTTCACTGGTGTGTGATAGCAACAAGTGGCCACTTTAATAAGAGTCTCTTCAGCCTTGACTGTCCTCACTGTAGGGAGTCTTCTGATGTATACCTCGCCCATTCTGTATCCATAAGCGGAGCTGCAGCGGTCTGCAATAACGTGAAAGAGCCTGGACCCGTCTGTTAAGTTTCAATCAAGTGTCGGTCTTCCGATGGTTCTTTTTAGCAGCATAGAAGCGTAGAGGGGAGTAAATGGTTGTAAATCAATTAAATTACAGTGCAACCCAAACGGCTACACAAGAACCCAAATCAACAACCAAATGAAGGTTAGTCTAATTTATTACAAGTTCAAAAATAGTTGAACATACACAAATCTTACCATGAGAGTATACAAGTACAGAGGAAACAGAAGAAAGCCAAACCTTCTAAAAAGGTTCACTCGGTGGAGCATGAAAAGAACAATAAGTTCTATGATGATTATGCATGAGATGAGAAAGCAAAAGTTCAAGTCCTCCTGCATTGGTAATTCTTTGCTGTACAGTATTCAGTTTAACTATCCCTACTCTAACTCTAAACTGGCATCCCTAAGTTAGCATATAAGCACAGAGGGCCTCATTTATGAGGTTTTGCTGTAGGGCAACGCCGCAGGCCTTCCTGCTGCGCTGCCCTATAGCAAAAGAAAAGGGCAGGAATACGCCGTATCTATCAGATATGGCGCATTCCTGTCCTTTTCCCTTTCGCCGGTGCACAATGGGCTGCCGTGCACCAACGCATGCACCTTGGCACCATGGTGCAAGGTTGCCTGTGTTGTGGGGATGATTATTTTTGTGAAGGGAGAGAAACCTTCCTGCACAAAAACAATCACAAGAGACTCTTTTCCTCTTTCTATGTGTGCTGCAGAATGCAGCACACATAGAAAAAGGAAAAACAAGGAGAAATTAAGATATTTCTCCTGGTTGTGCCTCGAGGCATATGTTTTTGGCGCTGCCTCAGATTTATGATTTCTCGTAAGTCTGGGGTAGTGTCAAAAAGCCATGGATGTTGCTGGGAACGCCCCCTGCAACACCCATTGCCTGCCCCTTTAGCGCAGAAAAAAATATTTACGAGACAGCATTAATCCAAAAAAGTGGCTTTGTCCTGCCTCGTAAATATGGAGCAGGCTCCTGCGCCAAGGAACGTCACAAAAAGTGACCTTCCGGCGGCGCAAGGGGCCTCATAAATAAGACCCAGAATTTGCAAGAGAAAAAAGGTGTCAGTGGGTAGAGCCTTCCTAAGAAGTCACTCCACCATGAGATGGGTCTGAGGCATGAAGCCACAAACAAGGGAAAGGAAGAAAGATAGCATTCAGGCGCTCTCTGTTGAGATAAATGGCAGGAATGGGGTTTCAGTCCCTCTCTACGATACATCATATATTCAAAATCGTAGTCCGCAAATATCCCATGATGCTTTTCTCACACATACTCCACAATGGGCTCAGCCACAAACTGTTCCATGACGTCGACCCCCTTCACGGCCTTCTCCATGTGTGCCCCTCCAAAACAGTTCGTCCTTGGTCTCCTCTCCTTCTCCCGTGTCAAAAACACCTCACTCCACCTTATCTTTCTCAAGCCAGGCTAACTGTAACTCCTTCATTCCGCAACCTTGTCTAATAGAACAATACCCCTTCTCTTTACTAGCAAACGTTGTCTACCTGAAATGCAACCGTGAGACAGAAAGCACTCTGAGAAACCCACATAAGAATTCATTCGAACATTGATTTCAGAAATGAGGACATTTCAAATGTGCTGCAATTTTGGGCCTATGACT
Source organism: Calotriton arnoldi (assembly GCA_963921515.1). Lineage (NCBI taxonomy): Eukaryota > Metazoa > Chordata > Amphibia > Caudata > Salamandridae > Calotriton > Calotriton arnoldi. The sequence goes on along the minus strand of CAWUFW010004561.1, from coordinate 698,187 downwards.
TAGGCTAAAATAATGAATTCACCATACTGTGTACTTTAGAAGTTACAGAACCATCAACATTCATTACGAATAGTTTGTTTAGTTACATCAACACGTGACTTGCACTCTACATCATTAGCCTACAAGAGCGTCTAACACAGTTAATACATCATTGAATCACATTCACTAATGAGGCCTATAAACGAATTGCATTGGTTACATTTGCCAGCACAAGTTGTATGTGTGAATTATCAACCTGTACAATAGAACATACTGCTTTCGTAGGAACATGTTACTTGATTCACGTTTCTTCTAACATCTAAGTTTTTCTCATAACATTGAATAATATGTGAGAGCATTCTACAAGCGATTACATTGCACTCTAATGGGTACCCCATGTAGGATACGTTTTTTCCCCACTCTATCAAACATCATTGTTTTTCAAGATGAGTCATTGCATGAATACGGTCAGAGGGCGCCTGTCCCAGGATCTGTCTTTGTGATGCCTACCTCACTGTTGAATCTGTGTGTAGTGAAATCCTTCAGATTATGGATGGCCATAGTACCTCATCTCTGTTTCTCAAAAGATATTGTGCCCTCTATCGTTTTACACCCCTGGGTTTGCTATATTTGAAAATAATCTTTACCATTCTGCCGGGGTACATTCATGCCTCCCCAAAGAGGGGGAAGGGAGGTGTCAGTGGTAAGGAGAATGTTGTTAATCCTCATTTGACTGCCACTTTGTCCCACACTACTGGGGTGGCTGTGGTGACCGGTGAGGGATATAAGCCTGACAATCTGTTTCTCTTTGGGAGACATGGGGTATTTCGTATATAAATGCCAATGATCAGGTGATCCACAAAACACCAGTTTGCCAGACGTGTCGTGCCTCCCTCTACCAGCTAGCAATGCTGCACAGCCTGGTCATATCTCACAATCCCACGAATGCCCAAGCCACCCTCTTAAGGTGCCCACTACATTGAAGACGTAGCTATGCATGCTTTATTCCTCACAAAAATTACTATTATGTAGCAGTGAGGAAGGCACCGGCAGTTAGAGGGCCTGGAATAGGAACAATATTTGAAGAAGAATCATCATATTTACTGCTGCCATTTATCTTCACCAAAATAGCCCTCCTGAGTGCCATGTCTGTGTTTCCCATTGTATCATCTGCATCATATCCGTCAACGTAGGCGCAAGTTGTACTCTCAGATATACCACTGAATCTTTTGACCATTGAAACTGGAATGTTTGCTTCATGCCCCTCACGTGCTCTGAAAGGTTTAGCTCTTGAGACTCATCGAGACTTATTTTGAACATTGATACTGCTCTATATTGTTCTAATTCGACCAAAGCTAGGATGAGCATATCTGGATCAATTAGGGACCACTATGTCGTCTTCATACATTGCCAATTTGTGTGTCTCCCTCCCTACTGGAATGCCTGTTATGTCTGCATTCCGTGGAATCTTCTCTGCCAGCATTTCCACTGGTAGGGGGAGGAGCATGGCAGGGGGTATCCCTGTCTGGTTCCCCTACTCACCTTTACCTGCGCCGAGGTGCAATCATTCACTCTGATCACAGCACACGGGCTTTTGTAGCAGCTAAGCACCCAGCTGCTGAAGCCCGGGTCTACTCCAAAGTTCTCAAGGGTGTGCTCCAGAAACCTCCCACTGACCTGGTCGAAGGCCTTCTCGGCATCCAGCGAGACAAGGGGTGACTTTTCTCGTGTTCTATGGATATTATCTATCAGGTTTAGCAGTTTCTTCGTGTGGATACAAAAACCTCTGCTGGGAATAAAGTTTGACTGATTTGGGTCCACTAAAACCCCCTCAGCCTACGTTTACCAGCTATGATGCTAGGAAATAGCGTAACATCACCATTTAACAGCGAAATCAGTCTAAATGAAATGCAGAGTTTTATCTTTTCCTAGCAAGGGCGACCAATATCATTGCCTGTCACATTGATTCTGTACCCCCATTGACATGGCAAAGATATTATAAAGGCACATAAAAAATGGGGCCAATTCACAGCAGAAGGTTTTATAAAAAAGTGAGTGCTATACAACCATCAGGCCCCGGGCATTTCCGTTCTTTCTGTTTTGGTATGCCTAAAATAACCTCATCCAATTGTATGGGTTTGTCTAATTCCATCTTGTGGGCATTTATAAGTGCTTGTGCCTGAATTCCCGGAAGATAGTTCACCACTTCTTTAGGGGATATCACCACCGAGTCGTACCGCGTTCTGTAGAATTCATGAAAGGTCCGAAGAATACTTTGGTCATCATTATGCAGGCATCCTCACCTATCCCTACTCGCTGACACCCGTTCAGTGGCTATCCATCTTCCATGCCATCTTCCATGCCAGTAGCTTGCCGGCTCTATTGCGTCCCCCATAGATTCTCTGTTTGCCGCATATTAGTGCGTATATTCAGCTTTGTCCATGTCTAGTATTTGGACTAACCCTGGGCGGAGTATGCGGAGTGGCGCTTAAAATGTTTTTAAAACCCACTTACCTTCTCTGCGGGCCGCCCTCCTCCTCGCCGCGCTGTCTCCTTCTTTCCGTCGTCCTCCTCCTCGCGTCCCCGTACGTATTACATCTGGCGTGAACTGCGCTCTCGGTAATTCCCCCTCTGTCTGGACCCAAGCCCTCTCTTTAGTCCTAATCTCAGTTCAGAAGATGCAGACTATTCTAAAATCCACTCCTTTTTAGTCACTATTGGTATCAGAGGCTCTATGAGTGTTTCTCAAGCTTGGCATTGACTGTGCTTGTGGTAAATGTAACTGTACGATGAATCCCTCATGTTCTCTGGCTATGTCTTCCTTTGTTGTTAAATGTTTTGTTTCCTACTGGACACTGTTTTCAATTCATTTATAGTGTTGTTGGCCTTGCAAAAGGAAGATCAGTCAACAGTGGTGACCCCCACCTGTACAGGATTTTTTTAACCTTGAGGTAGTGCGTAACTAGCTGGAAAGGCCGACATTTCTCCAGCGTCACCATAACAAGGTCATGGAATAGTGCAATTCTGTGACTGTTGTAGGTAATGCCTTGGTTCTCCCTCACCAGCCGATAACCTTTTCTTTAACTTGGAAGCAGTAAACTCTTGTCAGGATATCCAGAGATCTTGTTGAATCAAGGCCCGATGTCATGTGTGTTCTATTGAGTTCTACCATCTCTGATGTTTTGCACCCCAGCAGTTCTCTAAAGACTTTCTGTTTGTTACCCTCAATGTCTCCTCCTTCCGCCCTGTGTGGCATTTGGCAGATTCTAACATTGTTTCGCCTAGAGCGATTTTCCAAATCCTCCAGTTTACAAAGAAGGGACTTGCTCAGCTCCTACACCACAATGATTTTATGTGTGAACAATTTCTGCTCCTGTGATCTGTTGTCCATGGCGCTTACAGGGAGAGAAACGTTTCCGAAAGGTGCTGATGTCTGTTTTGATATCCTGGATTTCTTGATTCAGTTCTGACTTGAAGTTGTTACTAAGGCCTTGGAATAGGTCCTCTAGGGATCACCTCTTGATGGAGGACTTCATTTGTTGGAAGAGGAGGGAGCCACCGCTATGCTTTTTTATGTTTTTCTCTTCTGCATGTCTCCTATTTCTGTGACAGGGGCGTCACCATCATACCCTTGATTGATATGTCTTTTTTCCCCTTGAGGAGTTATGTTGACACCTACCGGTGTAGGTGTGCAGAATGGCTAGTGGGCCAGCAAGGCTAGGGACAGAGCACTGCAAAGTATCTCGTCCAAGTAGCCTCCACCCTCCAGGGATCAGCCCTGCTGGGGACAAAGGCCATGCCGATATGTAGGGTAGGTCAGTTTCCTTTGCCACTAAGGGTATCACTCAGTGTACCTTCTCTTGCTGCTATATGTCCCTAACCTTATTTATAGACTGTTCTCGCTGCTCGTTTTGATGTTAGTGAAGGCAACCCCAGATTCCACCACGTTCGTCCATTACAGCTCCATACTTCTTTGTTCATAAAATCGTCAGGCAGCGTGGGTGGTGGGTGCCAAACACGATGCGCAGGGGCAATCAGATAGTCCTGGACTGTTTCACCTCTTTCTCCGACTCTGACTTGTAGCCTGAGGAGCATGCAGTGAGTCACCCAGTCTGGCCCCCAGGGGGCACCCTTTAGTAAGTTCTGTATGAGCCTGCCCAGCTCTCTCCTCATGATTCCAGTTATGATTGACTGTGGTGGGCATAGTTGGCCAGAGGAATGTGCCCGAATGCATGTACTGCAAGCATTCAGGCATGTGCTTCTTCAAAAGTTGCCTCTTGACCAGGGGGTGATGATTCATGTTCTGAAGCCTCCTCCCTAACCATTGTCTCTTGTTCCTCTGTTGAGTGGGCTGGTCCCGGCTTTCTGCTGGCACACCACTCAGGGCATCTCCCGGCTCCCTCCACCTGCAGCCGATGCATCCTCAAAGGCCCCAGTTTGTCCTCAGGATAGGGTCCACAGATGTTCTCAGCAGTTACTCTCATGTTCTGTCGCATTGTTCGACCCATGGACCACTCATCCCTGGTGGCCCGAGTCCTTGGTGGGCTCTTCCCATTGTTACCTCGTCACACAGAGACCTATAGTTGTGCTTCGTCACACAGTGGCCTGGTCCAGAGATCCACTGTGTCTCATCGGTTGCTGAATGTGAGCTGCAATCTTGACACTGCTTCTTCCACCACACTGCCTTCTGCTGCTCCGGCTCTTCACTTCAGATCATCGGTGAGGTGCACTTCTCCTGGGCACCAAGGAAGCTAGCTCAGCCATTTCTAGGCCTCCTTTACCTGGAAATAGCACTATAGACCAGCCAATCTAAACGGAGGGAAAGAAGTCCATACCTAAGCCATCGCCATCTTGATTCCGCTCCCTAGAAGATTAGAATTAGTCAGGCAGCTAATCCCCCTCCAGGGAAAAGTTGGAGCTAACTGCTCTCAAGCATTCAGGAGTCCCTTTAACAAGATCTTTATCTAACAGTCTTTTGCACGTTATGACGTGGAGGCCCATCCTAATAATGAGAAAAACAGAACTACAAAGTTGTATTTGCTTAAAAGCCATGAATCCATGCATGTATTCTAGATGGCATGGGCCCAACTTCATAATCTGTTGCATGCATTTTGAAGTTACTGGGCCTACATATTGTCCTGCTCTACGGGAAACTTGTGTTTGAGTGGTCTTTCCACCTAAAGTAACAGGAAGTCAGCCTTTATTTCTACAGGGTTAACATAAAAATTATAAATGTAATACTACTGCGTTTGAATCAATGACCATGACCACACCAACTCAACATACCCACTTGAATCACCTTCTCTGGAAACCTTCGTCGTGCTCCATTATAGAACAATCTGCAGTATAGCGTGTGAACAGTGTAACTCAGACATTTAAGACACAGTTAAGATCACAGCTAACAGAACACGACGATGACACCACATACGCTTCAGTTTCCCATTCTAAAGGAATGCCTCTATAGTTCATACCAGTGCATGTTCGGTTCTCATAGCGGGACAGTTTGCTTCAGTCACAACATCTTGTGAGAGTTGGAAAGCTGACCATTTTGGATTTGAACCTGATATTTCATGATGGGTAATGCTGGTGAAGGTGCACAGGACAGGCAGCCAGAAGAGGGTAACAGTGTACAATTAACTCCACTGGTACCTCACACACAGGATAACGAAGACCCACTCCAGATAGTGGTGCTTGGTCAGTCTAGACCTCTTGTGCACTGAGTCTGGCTGTACTTTGAGTCTTTGAGTGGAGCACATTGGAAGCTGTGGCATAGTACAAAATGGTGGGGCCTCCCTGCAGAATGTGATGAGGGTCCCAAAGTCTTCCATATCTCACAGATATTCATTGGCCTGGGGCTGAGTGAGGACCCTTTGAAGGGTTCTGGGCCTGTGTTACACCCCTCTTGGAATCATGCAGAGGGGTGGTCTATTGACATCTTCACCGATTACGAGTCACATGACCCTGGCCGGGTACAAACTCTGTACCCGCAAACACAGGTTCACTCTATGAAAGAGCCACAATTACAAGTTTAAACAAGCATTTGCAATGCTATAGGTCTCGCATTTACGCGTGTTTAAGCTATTGGCATTGTAAATGACAATGCCTATTATTTTTGTTTTTTAAACCATAAATAAAAGGCATTGTCATTTACAATGCCAATACCGTAAATGCGAGACCTATTGCACTGCAAATACTTGTTTAAGTTTAAAACTGAGCGCGGCGCCGCTTCAAGGACACCGCGCTCGTTTTTTTTTTGGTTTTTTTTAAACTTTAACACTGAGCGCGATGTCCTAGAAGCGGGCGCCGCAGTGTTAAAGTTTAAAAAAAAGAAATAAACCGAGTGCGGTGTCCCTGAAGCGGGCGCTGCATTCAGTTTTACAATTAAAAAACAGAGCGCGGTGTCCCAGAAGTGGACGCGCGCTCAGTATTAAATAAAAATACATTTTAAAAAAACTTAGCGCGGTGTCCCTAAAGCGGGCGCTGCACTCAGGATACAAATACAACAAAATAAAGCAGCCGCCATTGTCCCCATAAGTGCCCATAACCAAAATAGTGCTGACCCCCTAGATAAAGCCGACCGTGTACGGAGCCAAGTAAAAGATCCAGTCCTCATGGGAGGTAACAAATGGCGACAAGGCGGTAACAAGGAGGGAGTAACAAGCCTCATAATGAATCGGAAGCCAGCATTTACCAAGGACAATGACACCAGCTAATCAAAAATATGAGCAGAGAGAAGGCGAGGCTTACACAGCATACTCGACTACTGCATGCCTCGCATAGCGAGCAGCGCATGCACACTGCCGCTAGGCTCGACCTAAAAAGGGTCCACCTCAACTAAAGCGAAAGAGGGGCAGGCAAAGGCAGAGAATGTGAAACACTGCATGGAGTGACATTTTACAGGTCCAAGACTTTGATTCTCTCAGATGACTTAACTGTGCTGCATGATCAAGTGGAAGAAGACTACCCTGACAATGACGCGTCTGAATGTGAAGGAGACCGTCTATCTAAAGGGAGGAAGGAAGGGCAAAAGAAGAAAAAGCAAACACAAGGAGATGATGGACGGAGCGCTGAAACTTTTCAGACACTCACCCCCAGTCAAAAATCTGGGTTGAATCAATCATCATTCTTTAGCTCACTTCGCCACCTCAGTTCAGACCCAGCTATATGCAAATCAGTCTTGACCCTGTGCCTCATGGGAACAGTCCAGCCCGAACTGCCAAGCCAGGTCTTCCCTGAACCGGAAACAAGCATCCTGGGACCGGTTTCTGGGTAACAACCTTCATCAGCCAGACTAGCTTGAATCCAGTGGCAAAGTGAGCAAGGGACCCACGTCTGGGCATACCCTGCCAACTTAGGGCGAACAAAGCAAACACAAGGAGATGATGGACAGAGCGCTGAAACTTTTCAGACACTCACCCCCAGTCACAAATCTGAGTTGAATCAATCATCATTCTTTAGCTCACTTCGCCACCTCAGTTCAGACCCAGCTATATGCAAATCAGTCTTGACCCTGTGCCTCATGGGAACAGTCCAGCCCGAACTGCCAAGCCAGGTCTTCCCTGAACCGGAAACAAGCATCCTTGGACCGGTTTCTGGGTAACACCCTTCATCAGCCAGGCTAGCTTGAATCCAGTGGCAAAGTGAGCAAGGGACCCACGTCTGGGCATACCCTGCCAACTTAGGGCGAACAAAGCAAACACAAGGAGATGATGGACGGAGCGCTGAAACTTTTCAGACACTCACCCCCAGTCACAAATCTGGGTTGAATCAATCATCATTCTTTAGCTCACTTCGCCACCTCAGTTCAGACCCAGCTATATGCAAATTAGTCTTGACCCTGTGCCTCATGGGAACAGTCCAGCCCGAACTGCCAAGCCAGGTCTTCCCTGAACCGGAAACAAGCATCCTGGGACCGGTTTCTGGGTAACACCCTTCATCAGCCAGGCTAGCTTGAATCCAGTGGCAAAGTGAGCAAGGGACCCACATCTGGGCATACCCTGCCAACTTAGGGCGAACAAAGCAAACACAAGGAGATGATGGACGGAGCGCTGAAACTTTTCAGACACTCACTGCCAGTCACAAATCTGGGTTGAATCAATCATCATTCTTTGGCTCACTTCGCCACCTCAGTTCAGACCCAGCTATATGCAAATCAGTCTTGACCCTGTGCCTCATGGGAACAGTCCAGCCCGAACTGCCTAGCCAGGTCTTCCCTGAACCGGAAACAAGCATCCTGGGACCGGTTTCTGGGTAACACCCTTCATCAGCCAGGCTATCTTGAATCCAGTGGCAAAGTGAGCAAGGGACCCACGTCTGGGCATACCCTGCCAACTTAGGGCGAACAAAGCAAACACAAGGAGATGATGGACGGAGCGCTGAAACTTTTCAGACACTCACCCCAGTCACAAATCTGGGTTGAATCAATCATCATTCTTTAGCTCACTTCGCCACCTCAGTTCAGACCCAGCTATATGCAAATCAGTCTTGACCCTGTGCCTCATGGGAACAGTCCAGCCCGAACTGCCAAGCCAGGTCTTCCCTGAACTGGAAACAAGCATCCTGGGACCGGTTTCTGGGTAACACCCTTCATCAGCCAGGCTAGCTTGAATCCAGTGGCAAAGTGAGCAAGGGACCCACATCTGGGCATACCCTGCCAACTTAGGGCGAACAAAGCAAACACAAGGAGATGATGGACGGAGCCCTGAAACTTTTCAGACACTCACCCCCAGTCACAAATCTGGGTTGAATCAATCATCATTCTTTAGCTCACTTCGCCACCTCAGTTCAGACCCAGCTATATGCAAATCAGTCTTGACCCTGTGCCTCATGGGAAGAGTCCAGCCCGAACTGCCAAGCCAGGTCTTCCCTGAACCGGAAACAAGCATCCTGGGACCGGTTTCTGGGTAACACCCTTCATCAGCCAGGCTAGCTTGAATCCAGTGGCAAAGTGAGCAAGGGACCCACCTCTGGGCATACCCTGCCAACTTAGGGCGCACAAAGCAAACACAAGGAGATGATGGACGGAGCGCTGAAACTTTTCAGACACTCACCCCCAGTCACAAATCTGGGTTGAATCAATCATCATTCTTTAGCTCACTTCGCCACCTCAGTTCAGACCCAGCTATATGCAAATTAGTCTTGACTCTGTGCCTCATGGGAACAGTCCAGCCCGAACTGCCAAGCCAGGTCTTCCCTGAACCGGAAACAAGCATCCTGGGACCGGTTTCTGTGTAACACCCTTCATCAGCCAGGCTAGCTTGAATCCAGTGGCAAAGTGAGCAAGGGACCCACGTCTGGGCATACCCTGCCAACTTAGGGTGAACAAAGCACACACAAGGAGATGATGGACGGAGCGCTGAAACTTTTCAGACACTCACCCCCAGTCACAAATCTGGGTTGAATCAATCATCATTCTTTAGCTCACTTCGCCACCTCAGTTCAGACCCAGCTATATGCAAATCAGTCTTGACCCTGTGCCTCATGGGAAGAGTCCAGCCCGAACTGCCAAGCCAGGTCTTCCCTGAACCGGAAACAAGCATCCTGGGACCGGTTTCTGGGTAACACCCTTCATCAGCCAGGCTAGCTTGAATCCAGTGGCAAAGTGAGCAAGGGACCCACGTCTGGGCATACCCTGCCAACTTAGGGCGAACAAAGCAAACACAAGGAGATGATGGACGGAGCGCTGAAACTTTTCAGACACTCACTCCCCGAAACCGGTCCTAGGATGCTTGTTTCCAGTCCAGGGAGGACCTGGCTTGGCAGTTCGGGCTGGACTGTTCCCATTGGGCGCAGGGTCAAGACTGATTTGCATATGGCTGGGTCCAAACTGGAATGGCATGGTGAGCAAAAAAACGATGGATTTAGGCCCAGATCTCTGTACTGGGGTGAATGTATGACATTGTTCTGCATTCTGTCCATCAATTGTTCTTTTTGCATTTGTCACCCCGAGTGGGACGGGTATGCCCAGACGTGGGTCCCGTGCGCTCCATGCCACTGGAGTCAAGCTATCCTGGGTGATGAGGGCTGAAAGCCTGAAACTGGTCCTAGGATGCTTGTTTCCAGTCCAGGGAGGACCTGGCCTGGCAGTTCGGGCTGGACTGTTCCCATTGGGCGCAGGGTCAAGACTGATTTGCATATGACTGGGTCCAAACTGGAATGGCATGGTGAGCAAAAAAACGATGGATTTAGGCCCAGATCTCTGTACTGGGGTGAATGTATGACATTGTTCTGCATTCTGTCCATCAATTGTTCTTTTTGCAAAAGAAGAAAGAGGCAACGTGTCACGTGTTATTTTTTATATCCCAGGTACATGGAAACGAGAAACAAGGAAGTTGCACAAAACCACGAGCTTGTCAGCAGTGCAGTTAGAGAAGCACGCCAGTGTCCCTCTGCTTTGATATTTTTGAGGAAGTTATGAAGAAAGTAGTGGCCTGAATCGAGGAGGCATGAACCATAAAACCCTGGACCTTCTTTAAACAAAACAGGAAGAACCCAATAGGTTGGACAAAACATGCTCGAAATGCTCTCCTGAATAGCAGACAGGCATTGGGAAAGCACCAGAATCCGATGCCTATCAGTCATGACAAAAAATGTATTGTCCTGTTCAACTCTGTAATAATTCGAGCTTCTCGTGGTGAATCCAATTAAATTAATGGCAGAAGCGTGTGCGATTCATGCAGTGTCCCAGCAATTCATACAGAGGCCTTCCGCTGTTTATGGCCACAGCATGACCAATTCATTACAATGTACAATGTAGTCTGTGTATTTTATGTCACTGTCTTGGGAAATGCATGCCAATACCGCGGGCACAAGAAGGTAATATCATATGGAGTTTACATATCTTCTGAAATCCATCAAGATATCCTATGTTCTTCATGGCAGTGACATAAGCTATTTGTGTCAGTGCTGTTAAGACACTAGAATTAGAGTGAGTATTGACAATATCCTGTGGACTTCATGGTAGTAGTGTGCGCTTCAGAAGTATCTGACGGCAGTGCTCTGCGTTAGTGATGAAGGGTGTTTCTACTCACTGATGGCTATAGTAAGTATACTGCCGCACATCTTCACAGAGCAGCCAGGGCTTCTCCTCCATGGTAATACTGTGCAGGACTGGGGAGCTCATTCACACAGCTTCTAGAAATAGTTGATCAGTGTGGTGTTAGAGAGAATAGTGCCCTCACTCTTTCCACAGGCGAGGGCGGGTTTGAGTGCTATGCCTGGCACTGAGGGCACTATTCTGTCTGTGCTGATGGGCTATCTCATGTGCCAAGCTCTATTGATTGACGCAATATTTACTGGTGAGCATGATTATGTTCTCTGAGAGGCTACATTCGTATTGGTACTGTAGGGTGTTTTAGGAGGGCAATGCTTGACCGACTAGTCGCTGTCAGTGGTAGTAGTCAGTTTCGCGCAGGTTGCGCAGTACTATCATAATGACTTGGTGGATATCTCATGTTGATTCCATGGGATATTTAATGATGATTCTATGCGAAGTTTTGTGCATTTTTTTTACAGTACTACTCTGTCCCCATAAAGTGGATTGAAAACTATTCTTGTAAAATACTGTACAGTAGGAGGAGTCGGAAGAGGTGTGCCTCTCTCCCTGTACATGTGCTGTGCGCCTCAGTCACAGTTGAGGAGTTAGTATTGTAGTGTTTTGTAATTGCATGTGTCTAGTGTTTGCTACTCCTGACAAGTTGCTGAGGCGCTTTATGCGACGGGGGAATAACCCAAAGTTAGTGGTTCACACATTGCTTATTTATTACTGTAAATTTGTTGGCTATTGGGTTAGTCTTGTACTCTGAGGAAACCGTTTGAAACATTTCCATCTGTTTCTACTGGTGAATTAATAGGAGTTCGGTGTGATTATTAGAGTGAGTTCATGCAAGTGGAAAATGAGTGCACTTCTTCGGCAATAAAATACTGGCGAGCAAGATGAGGCCCTGACCGGAAGAGAGGCAGGGAAGAGGAGACGGGTCCCGGGTGGTAGCAGGCTTATCATTGCTTTCTTAGTGAATTGGAAAGGGGAAGGCTGAGCCCCTGATCTTGCAGGTTTTGAACCTAACTCTAGAGTTACTTGTGAGGGTGTGGTCGGGGGTGTACTTGTTCAGAGTTTAGGGGTGTTTGTTCTGTGGATTCTTGCGCTGGAGTCCATTGTCCCCGACTGATGGAATCAGATCAGACTGATGCAATCGAGGCAGGTGACGTCTGGCCTGTCCTGGCTTCTCCGTGACGTGAGAAGTTGATTAGGTCTCTCACGCGCCCCGCCCCTCGAGAGTGGATTCAGGGAGTGATGCGTCACTGTTCTGATCCAGTCAGTGCAACTGGAGAGAGGGAGTCAGCCGGCAGGTAATGCCCAGCTCCTCCCCGAGGGGAGCTTGAGTAGAAACACACTGGACGAGGGGGGTGGGTGGGGAGAGGGTGGAAAGAAGCGGTCTCAGAGCCAAGAAAGAAGAGCAGAACGGGGACTGATACCGCAGTCGAGGCCTTACTACAGCGCCCAACGTACACCTGCATACAGAAGGCATTCTATTTCTAACTACTATAGTAACCACGACAGGACAATCTGAGGGCCTGGCTTGAGTGCACCCCAGCGCCCCATTTACTGGGAAACCGAGTATCTATACTCACCTCTGGTGCCAAGTAGCCACCCTACACACAAATACTAGCTTGAATGCCCACGTTAACTCACCTCTGTGCCAAGGGGCCCACTGTGCCTCTTCTTGCCTAGTTTGACTCCTCCAGGTGTAGCCTTCACGGGGTCCTTCGGGACCCATTTTACTCCCACCGTGATCCCGAGCGCTTAGCTGCCAAGTTTTCAGTTTGGTTATGTGCGACTTTCCCATGTGTGCAGTGCGTTTATGTGTGACATTTCAAGGCCTTATATGTCACACTTTGAGTGACACTTTGTTGAGAATGAATATACCAGTTGCGTCCATGTAGGGAATTCCATCCTTTTCTTATATGTAATGGTTTAAAAGGGGCTTTAAAAGCTGCAACAGCCTGAAAACATCTGATACAAGTGATGTGGTCAGTGGTATGTCAGACAGGATCCTGTGAGGCATAGAGTATTCATAGCTGAAACTGGGACCTATTCGGTTGCATGGTAGACTGTCAAGACAAGCTTAGGGGACGAGCCAAGAGCCAGCTTAGAGCAGCAGGGCCCAACATCTTGCCTCCTGGCACAAAGTACAATCAGTGAATAAACCCACAGCCTGATACTGAAGCTGCACAGGTGTATTAATACTGTGGTTTAGGAATTCCAACCTGGTGATTTCTCCTTCAGATTTAGTAACTATCTAAGAATTGGAAAATTCTCCATCAAGCCTTTACACTGATAGACCACAAGGAAACCAAGGTAGTGCTGGTGAGGGGCTACCTGCTCTTCCCTCTTTACAGACCAGGAACAATCCTAGTACCCTTTCTCTTACCTCCTCTCTCCATCGTTTGCTTTGTCTTTCACTCTTCTCTCTCTCTCCCTGTGTCACTTCCCTGCTCTCTACTTTTGCTTCCTGTCCTCCTCTGCTTGTACTCTGCTCCCTGGCTGCTTCCATCACTCCTTCCTACTCTTTCACAATTGCAATTCTCCTCATCCTTTCCACTTTCTATTTTTTCTTCAGCCTCCATCTTCTCCCTTGTTTCTTCATCTTGCTCTGCTTCGCTAGCTCTTTTCCTCCCTTCTGCTAATTCCTCTCTTCTCCCTCTCACCTGTCATCCTTTTTTGTTTCTCTCTGCCACTCTCCCTCATGTTCTCACTTGTTTCCTCACTCTTACCTGCCCAAGCCCCCCCCTTTCACTCTCCTCCTTTGCCCCCTGCATCTGTGCAACCACTTCCTTCATTCAATCTTTATCATTTACTCTCTTCTCTTCTTCACTTCCCTTCCTCCTTGCTGTCTTGAGGTCCTCAGAACTACAGGTGTCTCTAATTTCTTCCTTCTAAGGGGCCGATTCCGATTCGGGCCGGAAATCTCTCCGACCGAGCCGGCCCCGGAGAGAATTCCGACCGAATCGGACCCCAGCAGTCCGACCGGACGAGTACGATGCATTCGCATGCTATCGGACTCGATTCGGTCGGACTCCCATTGAAGTCAATGGGAGCCGGTCGTACGACGCGTACGCGGGCTCCCATTGACTCAATGGGTGCGAGGCGAACAAGGGCGCCCCCTACAGTGGGTACGCGTCCATGCGCATCGCGGCGTACATGCACAGGTAGGGGGGACCCATGGGTCCCCCCTGTGTGCGACTCGCGTGCCTAGGCGTTCAGGGGGGTCCGATGCGGACCCCCAAAGTCCGGCTCCGACAGCTCTTTCGAGCCGGACGGCGCGAGTCGGTCGGACTGCTTGCGGCGCGCATCGTACTTACCCGGCCGGGAAACGTCTCCATAGCGCGGTGCGAGTCGTGTCCGTGCGAGTCGGTCGGAGCGTCTTGAAGCCGCGTACGAGTCGGTCGGCGATTTCGCGGGAGCATGCATCGTACTCGCTCGGCCGGACCCGCGTACGATTCGGTCGGGAAACAGGGCTCCGAATCGGATCCGGTAAATCCGAATCCGATTCGGAGCCCTACCGGCCGAGATCGGAATCGGCCCCTTAGTCTTCTGTGCCTCTATCTCCTCCACCCTTTTCATCATCCTCCTCGCAGTATCTCTCCCCCTCTTAGTACTTTCCCATCACCCTTTGTCTCTTTTATTACTCTCATTTCTCTCTCTGCTCATTTCACCCTCTGCTTTTTGTCCATCTTGCCTCCTATTACGCCACTTTTATCCTTCTTTGACTCTCTCTCACTGTCCTAAGTCTTGATGACTCCTGCTCATATTTAGTGCTACTGCCTCTTTTAGTTTAAAAGGCTCTCTGCTATTTAATGTTTATTTGATAAGCTGCCCATTATTCTGTGTTGCATTTTGGGACTAGTAGTTCCAATTTTCAAGTTTCTTTCTAAATGCCCAATGTCCACAGTAATGCTGGCTAAAAGGTCATGCTGAATGTTAGAAATGGAGGTCTCTAGTTGGCAGTGGTATGCACCTTGTCCAAGTAGGGACCCTCGCTGTAGTCTGGGGAAGGGGATTGCACAGCTAAAATAACCCCTGCGCACCCACTTGATAGCTTGGCACGACCAGTCAGGCTTATCTCAGAGGCAATATGCACAGCATTTGTAAATATACACACAGAAGCACAGTGAAAACACTTCAAAAGGTCACCACACCAGTTTAGAAAAATAACCAATATTTATTATTTGTATGAATAAAATAAGACCAAAACGACAAAAATCCAGCATACACAAGTAACAATATCACTTTAAAACGGTTCGAAATAGTTCAGTCCATAGGAAGCTATGAATGCGTTATGTTTAGTACAAAGTACCTTGGATACGTCAAAATTCAAGGACTAAAACAGGCGCTGGGGAGATGAGGTGCCAGAAAAGCAAAGTGATGCATCGGTTCCTTACTCCCAGGGGAGGTGATGCATCGGTTCCTTAGTGCCAGGGAGGGGAGGAGATGCGTCAATTCCTAACTGCAGTTCAGGGGAGGTTATGTGTCGGTTCCTTACTGTCAGGGAAGCTGATGCATCAGTTCCTTACTGTGAGTGGAGGTGATGCGTCGATCTCCGGACACGCGGCCTCAGTTCCTTCCTGCTGGGGACGTTGATGAAGAACTTGGCGCCCGGGGACGATGCATCGAAAATCCAGATGCGTTGTGTCGAGGCGGCCGAGCATGCGCTGTGTCGATTTGACAGTTGCAAAGTAGGTGATGCGTTGACCCTTCTGTCGCACAGCATGCCCTGCATCGGAGTAGGAGCGGGTGCCATAGACGTTGGTGACACAAGCCTTTGGACTCGAGTTGGGGTGATCCTTCAGCTGCACGACAGGCACTAGGAGTCGATGCATGGATGTTCTTCTCATGTTTACCAGATTCCACTTCTAAGGGCCCAGGAACTGGATTTGGCACCACTTGGCAAGTCAGGGCTCTCAGCAGAAGAGCCCAGGCACTGGTAGGTGAAGTCTTTGATTGCCCTGAGACTTCGTAACAGGAGGCAAGCATGCACAAGTCCTGGAGAACCTTGGAAAGCAGGATGTAGAAAGCAAAGTCCAGTCATTTCATGCCCAGGACAGAAGTAGCAAGCAGCAGGCCAACACAGCAGAGCAATCAGCAAAGTGGCAGTACCTCCTGAACGCTTCTCCAGCACTTCTTCCTGACAGAATGGCCTCTTTGTCCAGAAGTGCGACCGCGCAGCACTAACTGAAGCTACCGCGAGTCACGTCAGGCCTTAGGGCAGCGCAGCTACCTCACCACTCTTTTTAAAATTGAATTGAACCAAGATTTTAAATTGCTGGGGAATTGTATGGGAATTGGTTTTTAACTGCTCCATTTTTAAAAAAAAGATATTGTTTTATTGTGAATTCTGTGCTGTGATCAAGGAGCTGGGTTATAGCTCCGGGGGGCAAGCCGGCACTGTCTGACGGCTTTGGCACCACGCATGTGCACTTTAGGCGCCATTACCCAGGTCAGCGCTCTAAACGCTGGACCTGCCTGGGCTTCTTAAGAGCCCGATGACGCGACCGCGCAGCAAGCCCATCTGCGCCCATCCGCGTCCGGACGGGGCCAGGGGCCACAACCCCTGCCCTTTTTACATCAGATAAGTATTGCTATAGTGCGGAGCAGCTTAGACAGTTTAATCCACCCCTAGGATCCAGATGCCTTCATGCCATCGCTCCCAGTAGTCTAGCTACCAATTGCGCACACTGCTTATTCAGATTCTGGTCGCCCTCCCCCACTGATAAACATTTTAAACTGCTTTTATTGAATTGCAGATCCCTGCCTAAACATACTTCAGAGCTGTTCATCTTGCTTATGGACGAAGGCCCTGATGTTTTATTCCTTACTGAAACCTGGCTGAATGCTGGCTCAGAGCCCGATATTGTCCAGGCACTCCCCCATGACTATGCATTACAGAGGTTGGACAGGGCTATTGATAAAGGGGGCGGCATTGCCATCATCTTTAAAAACCACCTCAATTGTCGGATTTTTGGGAGCCCTCTACTTGACTGTGAGAACATCCATTTCTCAATAGGATTTACGCCTACGCTCTCCTTATCAGGTATTCTAATTTATCGCCCCCTTGGATCTATGGGCCAATTCTGCAAGTCACTATCTGAAATAGTCCCTAAATTGGCCAGCACCGCCGCAAATTTTACTATTCTGGGTGACCTCAATGTCCACTTCGATGACTTGGCATTGAAGGCTGCATCTGAGCTGTTCTTGGACTTAGCGGCCTTCCAGCTCACACAGAAGGTGCTATATGCAACACATTCAAAAGGGCACCTTCTAGATCCTATTTTCTCTAACCTGGAGGAGCTATCTTGTCAGAAACCGGTCCCTATTCCCTGGTCAGATCACTACCTGATCCCATTCTGTTGGTCCCCTATCCACGCTACCCCCCCAACACGGCTATCGCAAATTGAATGTGTGACAGAATATCGACGGACAGAAAATCGACCTGCAAAAATATCGACACAGAAATATAGAAGTCAAAAATATCGAAGTCCAATCTACATAAAGGTAAGTACAAAAATATCAACAACAAATATATAGTTGTCAAAAATATCGAAGTTAAAAATATCGCTTTTTAAATGTTTTAATAATAATGTAAAATTAAGTAAATAATACATATAATTAAAAGAAATATAGTTAAAAATATTAAAAGATATTTAAAAATAATAACAAGTAATACATTAAATGTTAAAATAAATTAAACATACACATATAAATTAATATATATACTTACTCCACATAGTGCAACAGTAGGGAAAGCGTTGGATAGCGTAGGGGCAAAATTACTATTCCCACTCCAGAGAGTGCAACAGTAGGGAAAGCGCTGGATAGCGTAGGGGTAAAAATTACTATTCCCACTCCAGTGAGTGCAACAGTAGGGAAAGCGTTGGATAGCGTAGGGGTAAAAATTACTATTCCCACTCCAGTGAGTGCAACAGTAGGGAAAGCGTTGGATAGCGTAGGGGTAAAAATTACTATTCCCACTCCAGAGAGTGCAACAGTAGGGAAAGCGCTGGATAGCGTAGGGGTAAAAATTACTATTCCCACTCCAGTGAGTGCAACAGTAGGGAAAGCGCTGGATAGCGTAGGGGTAAAAATTACTATTCCCACTCCAGAGAGTGCAACAGTATTGAAAGCGCTGGATAGCGTAGGGGTAAAATTACTATTCCCACTCCAGAGAGTGCAACAGTAGGGAAAGCGCTGGATAGCGTAGGGGTAAAAATTACTATTCCCACTCCAGTGAGTGCAACAGTAGGGAAAGGGTTGGATAGCGTAGGGGTAAAAATTACTATTCCCACTCCAGACAGTGCAACAGTAGGGAAAGCGCTGGATAGCGTAGGGGTAAAAATTACTATTCCCACTCCAGTGAGTGCAACAGTACGGAAAGCGCTGGATAGCGTAGGGGTAAAAATTACTATTCCCACTCCAGAGAGTGCAACAGTAGGGAAAGCGCTGGATAGCGTAGGGGTAAAAATTACTATTCCCACTCCAGTAAGTGCAACAGTAGGGAAAGCGCTGGATAGCATAGGGGTAAAAATTACTATTCCCACTCCAGAGAGTGCAACAGTAGGGAAAGCGTTGGATAGCGTAAGGGTAAAAATTACTATTCCCACTCCAGAGAGTGCAACAGTAGGGAAAGCTCTGGATAGCGTAGGGGTAAAAATTACTATTCCCACTCCAGTGAGTGCAACAGTAGGGAAAGCGTCGGACAACGTAGATGTTAAAAATAACATACCTATAAATGAAATAAATATTGTAATTAAATAATGATTTATTAATAAATTTAGAAGAAAAAAAAAACTACAAATATATCAAAAATAATAATTACTTTAATAATATTAAATACTTCCCACCCTATTCCCCCAATAAACACACAACACACGCCACATAAAATTTCACACAATTAAATTAATTTTCAATTAATCAATTACTAAAAATTAATTTGCAATTAATAATTAAATTTAAAAAATGGGCAATAACAATAAATAATATGTAATAAAAATTAACAACCAAGTAATAATTAATTAACAAAAAAATTAATTATCAATACCAATAAATAATATTTAATAAAAAATTAATAACCAATTAATAATCAATTAGCAAAAATATTAATTATCAATACCAATAAATAATATTTAATAAAGAGTAATAACCAATTAATAATTAACTAACAACAAAATATCAATACCAATAAATAATATTTAATAAAAATGAATACCCAATTAAAAATTAATTAACAAAAATATTAATTATCAATACTCAATTTTTCTTAATTAATTACTTAATTACAAATAATTTACTGACCACCCTATTCCCCTAAAAACACACAACCCACTCCAATAATAAATTAATACAAATAAAATAATTATCAATTATTAATAATTAATTGCCAATTAATAAGTAATTAACAATAAATTAAATATTAATAACAATAATTACAAATTAAATATTACTTAATTAAAATTAAATTACTTCCCATCCTATTCCCCTATAAACCCACAACCCGCTACAGAAATAAAACACAAAATGTTATTTAAATAAATTAATAATTCCTAAAAATTATTATTTAATTTACTATAATTAAATTACTTCCCACCCTATTCCCCTATAAACCCACAACCCGCTATGGTACTAAAACGAAAATATTTACTTTTAAAAAAATTACTAATTTCTAAAAAATGTATACATATATTTAAAAAAACAGTACAATACTTAACAAAAAATATAGAACACATACATATTAAATACATACTAAAATACATAACACTCATATAAATATCGATATTATTAACATCGATAATTTAACTATCGATATTACTAACATCGATATTTGCTACATCGATATTTCTTACCTTAACTTCGATATTCTGGTTGTAGATATTCTTGATTTCGATATTTTGTCCCTACGATATTTAAAACTCGATATAACTGTGCTTCGATATTTAAAAATCGATATTTTGACTGTCCACCTTGCAAATTAAGTCCCGCCGCTGGCCAAAACTTGCCATAGGAAAGTGGGCATCAGCACTGGAAAATTTGAAGCCACTCCCTGACATCAATCCGGTGGTGTCTAACGAGAGATTCAACTATTGGTTTGAGGGGACATTAGATCAGGTCCTTCCAAAAATCATCACTCAGTCGCATAAAGGCCCTAATAGAACGGCCTGGTACACCCCCAAACTCCGAGAACTAAAACAAACCTGCAAAAAAATTGAAAGAGCTTGGAGAAAGGACTTCTCCCTGAATAAGAAAACGGAATATAGGGAGGCCATTAAAATCTACAAGCTCGAAATAAAAAAAGCCCAGGCTTCTTACTTCGAGGATAAAATTTCCTTAGCAGCCAATTCCCCTCGTGAAACATTTCGAATTGCTAAAAAACTGCTGAGAGCTCCTTCTCCCCCGATACCCCCTTAGCCACGTATTAGCATTGCAATGAACTTGCAGAATATTTTTACAACAAAATCCAAACGATCTACGAATCTTTTTTCCCGTCTGACAACCACACCACCCCTCATCCAGAGGACCCTTACACTTGGAGCAAGGAACATTCTCTTAAGGCCTTTCCCTTAATGAACTACGAATCATATCAGACTACCTCTGCACTTGTTAAGAGCGGGTCACCCAGAGACCCAGCCCCGCTCAAGATCTTGAACCAAGTGGCAGAGTCAGTTGGTCCGGTCATTCTGGACTTGATCAACTCCTCCATATCCACCGGGGTGGTTCCCCCCTTTGGAAAAAAGCCATGGTTAAATCACTTTTAAAAAAACCTAGCCTGGACCCAGACTGTCTTGGCAACTACCGACCTATCTCGCTTCTCCCAGGAATTAGCAAAATATTGGAGAAGCACGTCAATTTGGCACTTTCTGCACACCTGGAAGCTAATAATCTTCTCCATCGCTCTCAAACCGGTTTCCACCCCTGCCAAGGTACGGAAACGGCCTTATTAGCAGTCGTGGAAGAATCCAGAAAGATCCTCGGTACAGGAGGCTCCTTGGCCGTGATCCTTTTAGATCGCAGCGCTGCCTTTGACACGGTCAATCATCTCATTCTGGTTCAACGACTGAGAAATCTGGGCGTGTCCGGAGTAGCCCTCACCTGGCTGCAATCCTTCCTGGAAGAAAGATCTTTCCAGGTTTTCGAGGGTGAGGCAACCTCGAAATCCTGGCCCCTCCACTGTGGGGTTCCCCAGGGATCTTCCCTGAGCCCAACACTTTTTAACGCCTACATGGCTCCTCTGGCGGACATCGTTCTTCCCTATGGGGTGCACATCGTGACCTATGCTGATGACACTCAATTGGCTGTGGCGCTTAACCACTCAGATAGGGCCTCTGCCGACCTCTGTACCTGCCTTGAAGAAGTAGCCAAGTGGATGAAACTCTCCTATCTGAAATTAAATGGTGATAAAACTGAGCTTACGCTCCTTGGCAATCCTTCTCTTTTTAAGGCAGACACTATGGGGTCGATTCCGATTCGGGCCGGAAAAAGCACCGACCGACTCGGAGCCGGTATTAATTCCGACCGACACGTACCTGTGGCGCCCGACCCGCCAAGTACGATGCAAAGCGTGCAAAATCCGACCGACACGTACGGAACCCAAGCCGAACGACCGAGCCGCACGGAAAACAGCAATCCGGCCGGAAAAACACACGCGAATCGAACCGACCGACACGCACCCGGAACAAATCCGACCGAAACGTACCCGCGAACTCCAAACAGCCAAGTACGATGCAAGGCGCGAAAACCATGACCGAGTCGGACGGAGGACAAGCCGTACGACCGACACGCATACAAAACTGCGAGCCGAAGTAACACAAAACACCGCGACTGACGCGTACGCAGCATAGAAAATAGCACAAACACAGCGTGAACGAAACGGAGAAGACCGTACGAGACAACTGCAGGGTCCGACTCGGTCAGAAGAACGTTTCCAACATGCACAGAAAGTACTAAGGGAAAATACACAAAAAAAGGGCAAACAAGCAATTACAAAGCCAATAAATACTGGGGGGGGGACAGAGAACAAAGACACACCCACAACTCCACCCATATAAAGGACACAAATCCCAACCATGATCCTTTGCAAATGCTATTCACCTGCCAGCACTCAACAGACAGCAACCACACACCCACAGCTCATCCCTCACACAAGCCACACACCATCAGCACACCAACAAATAGCTACCTCACATACACCCAGCAAAACACACACTCACACACCTTCACCTGCACACCAACACACACATCACTCACCATCACCACCCATCACCATGCCTCCAAAGAAGAATCACAAGTTCCTAGATTGTGAATTGGAAGTCATGGTAGACGAGATCCTCAGGGTAGAGCCACAGCTGTTTGGCACACTGGTCCAACAGACACCCATCTCCCAGAAAACAAAGATGTGGGAGAGGATCATCAACAGGGTGAACGCACAATCACCATGTCTGCGCACAAAGACTGACATCCAGAACAGGTGGTATGACGTGCGCAGGAAGGTACGGGAGCTGCTGAAGAAGGACTACCTCCTGAGCCAACACACCGGCAGTGGCCCTCCTGCCAAGCCAGTATACCTCAGGCCCTGGGAGGAGAAGGTTCGGGCCATCCTTCCGCCAGTGAGCGTCTATGGACTACAAAACATCCCAGAGCCTGGTGAGTACACAACAAATGTACACAATATTCTGCCACAATACACACACACATCACTGTCAAGGGGAGAGTCAAACCATGCACTCTTAGCAATTACACAGCAACCAGCACAGAATCATCCCAAAATGTGTATGTCAGTCAGATAAACACAACACATGCCATCTCAAAGTTACATTTAACCGTGTCATCACATGTACAAACACAACTACAACTACAGCTAGGCAGTGGCACAAATATAACTAACAAACACATCCAGACATGTAGCCACCACTACAACACCAACACACAGTGAAGACCACTGAAAGAAAGGAATTCTGTGTATGCTGGGCAAGTCAGTGTAGCCAATAGCATCATGGGAGTCGTAGTCACAGATATTGCTCACCCCCACAACTGTCCCATCAACACCACCATGAACCATGCGCACATCACAGGGAGTGGAAAAGGACTCACAAGATGGCTGACACTGGGTACTGCTGTGGGGAGCACAAGGCCCTGCTGGCAACTGTGCAACAACCAACAGCAGGACACCACTGACTGACATCCTGGGAGACAACTTGCACTCCCTGCAATGGAAGCACGTTCCATGGTGGGATATCTGGCTGGGTGGGAAGGAGGACTCACAGCACTGACCATAGTCACAAGCACCTCCCCTCACACACCCCCTCAACACAAACTCCACATAACCCACCTGGGAGAATGCAATGCCTCACATCCTAACTCAAGATCCCACAAAGAACCACCACCCTGGGTTATGCTGTGTGAAGCACAGGGACACTCTTGGGACTTTTAGCCAAACAACTGCCAGGACAACACTCCCAGCCATCCTGTCAGCACAGGCAGCCCACCCCACAGGGAAGCAGAGTCAAAAGGAAGGAAGGATGGGCATGCTGGGAAGGTGGGTGGAGGCAATAGCATGATGGGAGTTGTAGGCACAGATATTGCTCAGCCTCACAATTGGCCCATCAACACCACTCACAACCATGCTCACATCACAGGGAGTGGAAAAGGACTCACAAGATGGCTGACACTGGCTACTGCTGTGGGGAGCACACGGCCCTGCTGGCAACTGTGCAACAACCAACAGCAGGACACCACTGACTGACATCCTGAAATACAACTTCCACTCCCTGCAATGCAAGCACGTTCCATGGTGGGATATCTGGCTGGGTGGGAAGGAGGACTCGCAGCACTGACCATAGTCACAAGCACCTCCCCTCACACACCCCCTCAACACAAACTCCACATAACCCACCTGGGAGAATGCAATGCCTCACATCCTAACTCAAGATCCCACAAAGAACCACCACCCTGGGTTATGTTGTGTGAAGCACAGGGACACTCTTGGGACTTTTAGCCAAACAACTGCCAGGACAACACTCCCAGCCATCCTGTCAGCACAGGCAGCCCACCCCACAGGGAAGCAGAGTCAAAAGGAAGGAAGGATGGGCATGCTGGGAAGGGGGGTGGAGGCAATAGCATGATGGGAGTTGTAGGCACAGATATTGCTCACCCTCACAATTGGCCCATCAACACCACTCACAATCATGCTCACATCACAGGGAGTGGAAAAGGACTCACAAGATGGCTGACACTGGCTACTGCTGTGGGGAGCACAAGGCCCTGCTGGCAACTGTGCAACAACCAACAGCAGGACACCACTGACTGACATCTTGAAAGACAACTTTCACTCCCTGTAATGCAAGCACAGTCCATGGTGGGATAACTGACTGGCTGGGTGGGAAGGAGGACTCACAGCACCGACCACAGTCACCAGCAGCTATTCACACCTCCCCCCTTAACACAAACTCCACACAACTCACCTGGGAGAATGCATTGCCTCACACACCAATAATCTATCCCACAAAGAACCACAACACTGGGTCATGCAGAGTGAAGCACAAGGACACACATGGGACCTGTAGCAGAACTAACCCCAGGATGACACTGTCAGCCATCTTGTCAGCACAGGCACACAACCCCACAGGGAAGCAGAGTCAAAGGGAAGGAAGCATGGGCATGCTGGGAAGGGGGTGGAGGCAATAGCATGATGGGAGTCGTAGTCACAGCTCAACATCCCCCACCCACATGGCCCAGCAAGCTCACACTCATGCATGCACATCCCACAGAGAGTGGAAAGGCCCATCAAAGATGTCTGACACTGGTGCTGTGTTGTGGGGAGCACAAGGGCATGCTGGGAACTGCACACCAACCAACAGCAGGACACCACTGTCAGCCATCTTGCCATTGCTCTCACACCCACACACAGTGAACTCCCCACAAAAGCAAGTAAGTATGGGAATGTTGGGAAGTGGGGTGGAGGCAATAGCATGATGGGAGTCATAGTCACAGACATAGCTCACCCCCACAACTGTCCCATCAACACAACCCTGAACCATGCTCACATCACAGGGAGTGGAAAACAACTGACAAGATGGCTGACACTGGCAACTGCTGTGGGGAGCACAAGGCCCCGCTGGCAACTGTGCAACAACCAACAGCAGGACACCACTGACTGACATCTTGAAAGACAACTTTCACTCCCTGCAATGCAAGCACAGTCCATGGTGGGATAACTGACTGGCTGGGTGGGAAGGAGGGCCGGCTGTCAACCAAATACAACCAATGCAGACCATGTTCACACCCCAACAAATACATAGAAATGCCCAAATAATGCAGGACAATGTGCTACACCAATATCAACCCCTGACTGTGACAACTTAGGACAATGCAATGTACAGGTCCGCACCCAGAGGCACAGTCACAACTGTCAGGTGTGTCAAGCATTGATGCCTGCAGAAACATAACATACATTGTGTGTGTCTCCCAAAAACAGGTGATGATGGGGACACAGCAGCAGACGCTGAGGAGTCCCAGTCCCAGGCTCAAGAGGATACAGAGCTCACTGGTGTCGAACAGCCTCTGCCCTCCTCGGATGAAGACGACCAACCTGGCACCTCCGGTGCAAGTCATCATGCTGCACCAGCAGGACCACCAGCTGCAGCACCAGCAGGACCACCAGCTGCACCCCCTGCACCCACCCCTCCAACGACTGTCACCACAAATACCATCCCTGCCGACATGGACAGAACAAGGAGCACCACCAGCACAGCAACCCTGGACCAACGTGGGGCCATGGACACCACCACCACCACCAACCCCCAAGGGGGACCAGGGTCATCTGTGCATGCCACTGCATGCACTGCACATGTCGGCAGGGGTGGTGGGAGGGGTGGGAGACAGAGGTCGCTGCTTGCAGAATGGTCTGGTGTGCATGATGACCCACAACTGGCACGCATAGCCGATGCGTACCAGTCCAGCACCGGAGATCTCAGCCAGGTAGTGGGGCTCCTCAGGGACATCAAAGAGCAGCAGGCTGCCCATCATGCCCGCTTGGACTCACACATGTCCCACGTGGAGTCCAAGTGGGACACACTGCAAGAGATGACGGCGGTGCATAGGGACATATTACAATGCCTCCGCCAGATGACCAGCAACCAGTCTACACCTCCCTGTGTGCCAACAACATCTGGTGCCGGAACAACTGCAACTGCCACAGGGAGGGAGGATGACTCTGGCGGAGAGTCCCCTGCACCGCAGCAGCCTGCACTTGAGGGCCCCCCCCCAAAGAAGAGGGGTCGTCCGAGGAGGGGCAAGTGAGAGGCCGATGGCCATGTGCAACCCCCAGGAAGCCTGAACCTGTTCTGGATGATCACCTTTGTGCGCAAACTGTTCACCCTGTTGACGGCAACACAACTCCCACACATGACATGGGGAGTACAAGTTGGACCAATGTCTCAGACAACTGTGGCCCCGATACTGGGGATTTTGTCTACCAGGACTTTCAATTCATCTAGGAACTTCTGATTGCAATATAAATGTACAGCACTAACCATCCTGTGCACTATTCACACAAATTTATCACAATAAACACACTAATACACCATACTTGCCTCTGTTGTGATTCCAACGTGGGCGCTGTCATGGGGATGATGAACTGCAAAATTACACTGTGTATGCGAACTGCAACAGCAAGTACAACACAGGCATGTGAGTAATGGCAACGTGACACATATGAGGGAGACACACCACCAGGGCTACACAACACATACACACCTAGGCCATCTGACTCATTGCCTACACTGATGTTGCCAGGAAAGACGGTGCAATGCACAGACACCACACCTATTCCCAGTTGTAGTCAAGTAGCCCACAGGTGCAGTAAGCAAATGGCAGTCAAATGTGTGACCACAGACAACGCACATCACAAAGTGAAGCACAGATTTATTACACAGTTGCAACATGTCGTAACCACTACAGATGCAAGGTAATCCCACCTGGCAGCGGGCACACAGTCAACAACTGTAGAAGGAAGGAAGTCCATGGGTGTGGCGCACATCACCTGTAGGGACACAACAGCTACCACCCTGGAAGTGCAATCACGTCGTCGGTGGACACAGTTGACCAAACGAATCTGAAAGTACCCTGTGAAGGACAGAAATGACACACAGTCAAAAGCAATGGAGAACAGGACAGAACAGCAAAACTCATGCACAATACATGTTACAAGATACCCACCCAGAACCAAGTTAGCATGTCAACACTGTTGGGGAGTATAGACTACCTGTAAGCACACATCGCTACACACATCCAGTCAAGTAGCCCATGGACACACTCTAACAGCACCAGAGCACCACCCACACATATCATGCATACTCACATCATTGACCTGACATCTCTGGATACTCACATTCAGCTGAAGAAGTTGGTGATGAGCTGTGTGCGGACATCACCATCATCATCATCATCATCATCATCACTGGCATCGTGGTCCAGGCCAGGATCCTCCACAGGTGGCGGATGTTGGTCATTGTCATCCTGGATGAGAGGCAACTCCTTCCGCACTGCCAGGTTGTGGAGCATGCAGCAGACGATGATAATCTTGCACACCTTCGCTGGGGCATATGGGAGGGACCCTCCTGTCTTGTCGAGGCAGCGGAAGCGGCTCTTCAGGAGACCAAATGTCCGCTCAATCACTCTCCTGGTCCGACCATGTGCCTCATTGTAGTGCATCTGGGCTGGTGTCACAGGGTTCCTGAGGGGTGTCAGCAACCACGGCATGTTGGGGTATCCCGAGTCACCTACGGACAGACAAGTGCACATTAGCTGACTTGGAAAAGTGGGCGGAATACTACAGATCAGATCACACACAATGGCACAAAGTCAGTACACACCGACAAGCCAGGCACGCTGGTTCTGCATCTGTGCCATCATCCTGGGGATGCGACTACTCCTCATCACAAAGGCATCGTGTGCTGAACCAGGGAAACGGGCACACACGTGTGTGATGATCATATCTGCAAGACACACCACCAGTGCATTGACCGAGTGGTAGTGTTTGCGGTTACGGTAGGCCTGTTCATGTGCCTGTGGTGGTACCAAAGCCACATGTGTCCCATCAATGGAGCCAATGACATGCGGCATCCTCCCCAGGGCATAGAAGTCACTCTTCACGTCAGTGAGTCGTTGCAGTCTAGGGAAATACATGTACCGGTTCAGGTATAGCAACATTGCCTCCAAAACATCGCGGAGCACACGGCTGAACATGGTCTGTGACATCCCACCAGCAGTCGCCACAGTGTGTTGAAAGGTACCGGTGGCAAAGAAGTGTAGGGCTGCCATCACCTTCACCTTGGGGGTCAGCGCTGTAGGATACGGCCGGCCAGGCTGCAAATGTGGGGCCAACTGCACTGCCAAATCCTCAATCAGCTGCCTGGTGAAGCGGTACCGTCGGATGCTGTCCCGTTCCACCATCGTTGCCAGGTCTGGGAATGGTCTATGGACAGCAGGAGCCCTGCAGTGCAGAGGAGAAGAAAGCAAGATTGTCAGTCACCCCACATATGCAGCATTGAACACACTCAATATCACATCATACATCATTATGAGGCACAACTACATGAAGTGTGCAGTTCCGTAAGGACATGTATGGTACATACATGGCCAACATCTGTCATCACGGTTCAACAAGTGGCATCAATTAGTCCCAGGTTGGCCCATTGGATATCATGAGGCCGTGTCACAGTTCCCATCTCCTGCTGCCATGTTACAATCACCCCCCACAGTGACATGTGAGGACAGATGTGCCCCAGGCATCACAGCTCAACAACAGGTACATTCCCAGGGACCCTGTATTGCCACATGGACACTGGCATTACATGGAGTATCATGTATACACCACAGCAAAACAACCATGACCCCCACAGGTAGTGGTTCCACTTGCCTCTGCAGGACAGACATGGACGTCTGTGACACACACACCCACAACATCAAAGTCCATGCACAAACAACGTGGATGTGGAGACTGTCTCCCATTGTGCACATGAAATCAGAGACATTGTGAACACTACATGCACACAGACTGTGGAGGACCATCACTATTGTGCCACTTGGTCACCCTGGCTCAAACATACCGTCCCACATGGGACTCACGGGGTATCTGACATGACATACACATACACCACCGTGAAATGTGAGCATGGCACATGCTCAGATATGAACAGTTGCACATCACAGTGGTCATGTACACGTAACACCCAGGATCCTGTCCCCATGAACATGTGCACAGCCTGGGGGTGGCTGCCCCCAGGTGACACCCACAGGACAACATGTACACCAACATACACACAATAGGAAATGCAGCCATACATGCCTTATGATACAGTTTGGACAGGCTGTGGTGTTGTAGGTGTGCCCCTCACTCCCTGGGAGCTATTTGTGGCTGGCATATGTTCATCTGAGACAGGCATGGTGACATATGCCAGTCACTTGTACAGGGATGCGTTGAACAGCAATGGACCGATCGGTGCACCCGGCCGGCCCATTGCAATCAATGTGTGCGGGTACGCGTTGTACCCCTGTACGCGTTGAACAGCAATGGACCGATCGGTGCACCCGGCCGGCCCATTGCATTCAATGTGTGTGGGTACGCGTTGTACCCCTGTACGCGGTGAACCGCAATGGACCGATCGGTGCACCCGGCCGGCCCATTGCATTCAATGTGTGCGGGTACGCGTTGTACCCCTGTACGCATTGAACAGCAATGGACCGATCGGTGCCCCCGGCCGGCCCATTGCATTCAATGTGTGCGGGTACGCGTTGTACCCCTGTACGCGTCGAACCGCAATGGACCGATCGGTGCACCCGGCCTGCCCATTGCATTCAATGTGTGCGGGTACGCGTTGTACCCCTGTACGCGTTGAACAGCAATGGACCGATCGGTGCACCCGGCCGGCCCATTGCCTTCAATGTGTGCGGGTACGCGTTGTACCCCTGTATGCGTCGAACCGCAATGGACCGATCGGTGCACCCGGCCGGCCCATTGCATTCAATGTGTGCGGGTACGCGTTGTACCCCTGTACGCGTTGAACAGCAATGGACCGATCGGTGCACCCGGCCGGCCCATTGCATTCAATGTGTGCGGGCACGCGTTGTACCCCTGTACGCGTCGAACCGCAATGGACCGATCGGTGCACCCGGCCGGCCCATTGCATTCAATGTGTGCGGGTACGCGTTGTACCCCTGTACGCGTTGAACCGCAATGGACCGATCGGTGCGCACCCATTGTCAATGGCCTAGCCTGGCAACGGACGCGTTTTGAAATTCGAACGAGTCGGTTGCTGGAAATTCAGTTGGTCACCCACAACAATGTTGCAAAATCATGTATGTCATGATTTTGAAGATTTGAAGGATGCTGTGGGCGTGTATTGGTGCTGCTATTCCATAGATTGGCCAGATTCAGAAGATGCAAACGACTTGGACCTATCACTTTGGACACATGGGACAGTATCTGCCTCTGCAGCACATATATATTGCTGGCTGTTCCCCTGAGAGCTCACTTGCCTGCACTACATGCTCCAGGACGACATCTGCCACTGCACTGCTGCTGTCTCTGCCCCCTCTGGACCCTGCAATGGCACGTACTGTGGAGAGAGCCCCAGCCTTCAGCCTTGAGGAGAACCAGGCCCTGCTGGACAGCCTACTTCCACAGTACAGCAAGCTGTATGGGACACCAGGGGAGCAGGTGAGTGTTCTGTGCACTGCCTTTCTGAATGTGCATTTTGTCTGACTAGCAAGGCTGAAAGTCTGCACGCCACTGGCTAGCAGGCTCACTGAGTAGTTGTCACCCCCCATAGTGTGTAGTGACATGCACTGGACAGGTATGGTGCAGTGACAGTGCATTTGAACAAGGTTTTACTTCCCATGCAATGATACCATGTAGTGACTTCTGGCAAACTGTCCATGGGCAGCGTTGCACTGCCTGTGTACATCATGTGCCCCTGTGATTGAGACATGTATATACAACTGTGTCATGCACGGATATGTTGCATGTGTAGTAATGGCCTTTTCACTTTGTCATCCTCACAGGTTAATGCCCATCGGAAGGAGGAGATCTGGAAGGACATCGTCCGGGCTGTCCGGTCCGTGGGGGTCTACAAGCGCCGGATCCGCAACTGCCAGAAGAGGTGGCAGGACCTTCGGGGCTGGACCCGGAGGATTGCACGGGTCCAGCTGAAGCTGTCGCCTCCTCGCAGGAGGGGCGGAACACGGACCTTGACCCCCCCACATGCTCCAGATCCTGGCGGTGGTGTTTCCAGACCTGGATGGGCAGCTGAAGGCCAGACAGCAGCAAGGAGGGGGTGAGTCAAAGACTGCACTGTGAACTCTGTATTACATGCTATGTGCCCTCCTCTGGCCTGGTTAAACTGCCACAGTACAGCAGTCATGTTGTCCAGGAGCCATGTCCCTCTATTGTGCACTGCCCACTCCTCATCTGATACCCAGGTGTGGCCCTTACATTCAGGGAATTGTGTCACTTGGGACTGTGTCCTTGCAGTTTGCTTCACTCAATGTGGGGGACAGCATCTGTTTCCCTAACTCTGTTGTGGGCATCATGGGTGGGTCCATTGTTCACACAATGCCTGTGTTCGGACATGTAATCTGCGTGTTGCTTTGATATGCGGTCCACTTGCTGAGCTGAGCCACCACATGTGCCTGGGGTATCTGGCACACACCCATGCAGCGGGTGGGAACAATGTTTGGGCCCCAGGAGTGTGCAGATTACATGTGTCACACTTACATAGCCAGCTATCCACTGTCCAGGGCTCATCCCTCATTCATGTGGGGCAGGACAGTCATGCCTACTCCAGCCCATCCAATACACCTGTACTCCCACTCCAGTGTATCAGCTGACACGTTGTGCGCAGTGATTTGACCCCTCAGGTGTCTGCCTCTGTGTCAGTGTGCTGTGGATTTGTTGCCAGGACTGCTGGGGTGTTTCTCGGTTGGGGCTCAGCATGCCACTGGAGATGTGACCATAGGAGACGATACTTGTGTGTCACATAGGTGTTTGATCAGCTGCCCGTGCAGACTGGGGTATGCGAATGTGAAGTTCAGGCAGCTGTTTCCCATTCACAGCAGATTGTGAGGGGCTCAGATTCAGAGGGTAGTGTCACAGGTCTCCCATATGTCCAATCGGTATGACCTGGACAGATGAGGGTTCAGATGATGTGTTGTGTGGGGGATGTACATGTGCACTTGTGCAGCTCCAGGACTTGCATTCCCCATGACCTACTATTGTGACACAGTGCAGAGTGTTGTTGTCTGGCTGCCAAGTCATACATCACTGAGACAGTGATGTATTACTTAGCAGTCATGCCTCTGCCATGACATGTGTCTACTTATTGGTGATCCTGCAGGGGAGTGACATGTGCTACGTGCACACCATTGTGGAGATGGCTATCAGGACATGGGTGCATCATGGTGTCTGTCGATGGTATGCATCACATGCATTTCCTATTTGACTCTGGGCATCCCTTTCATCCGGAAACCTGTACTGACTCAGTGGCAAGAGTTGTGATGTGTGCATGTCCACATGCTACACCGTGTCCTCTGCACTGTCCAACTACTGTGTAGGTGGTGCATGTGTCCACACTGGGGTGTTGCTATCCAACAGACACCAGACAGATGGGTGCAAGGCCATGTGGGATGTGAGTGCCATGGTTGGCATCAGACTGACAATTGGCTTCTCCTGTTCAGTTAGGGCACTTTTAGCAATGTTCAACTAATGATGCCAGGGCTTGCTCTGTAATGTGCTGTGCTCACAGTGGTGTGTGCGTTTGGTGCAGATGACTGATGTCTGTCTGTTTCCCCATTGATTGCAGATACATCCACGGCCACGGAAGGGGACAGCTCCACGGACCAGGAGGAGCCGGAGAGCCAGACTGGGTCAACAGCAGAGGAGTGGTCGGAGGGACCCAGTGGCACGGAGGGCGAGGGGAGCCACACCGAGGAGTCCTC
Organism: Calotriton arnoldi; assembly: GCA_963921515.1. Taxonomy (NCBI): domain Eukaryota; kingdom Metazoa; phylum Chordata; class Amphibia; order Caudata; family Salamandridae; genus Calotriton; species Calotriton arnoldi. The sequence continues at coordinate 665,168 of CAWUFW010004561.1, read as the reverse complement.
AGCACCATCCACCTCAGCTGAGGACCACAGCAGTTCGGAGGATGACTCCCTTATGGAGGCGGGTGTCAGCAGCCACCACACCCCAGCTAGTGTTGCTGTCCCCGCCACCACCAGCACCACCACCGCCCTCCCATCGGCTCCCATTCCCCAGGTCCGTGGAGGCTCCCATGTTCGGGAGCGTGTCTCCTTCGGGCCAGGCACCGCACCCCCTGCCCCTGTGTCCCCTGCTGCCCTGAGTGAGGAGTCTGTTTACCTCCTTCGCCAGCTCCATGTAGGGCAGACAGCCATGCTGAGTGTCCTCCATGCACACACCGCTCTGTTGACTCAGCTGGTGTCGGTCATGGAGGGCATCTCATCGGGCATGTCTGACCTACAGAGGGGCAATAGGTCCATGTACTCCTCCCTGATGGCAGCAGTGTCCCTCCTCAGACAGTCCCTCACCCCTCCTGCCTCTGCTCCATCCACACTCCCCAGCACCTTACCCGTCCCAAGCACACACACACCGGCACAGGCACACACCAGCACACACACGTCCAGCACACAGACACACACGCCACAAACAAAACGCACACGCACGCACAGTCAGGGGACTGAAACCAGACTCACAGGGGATGGGGCCCTGGAACACACACACGCATCCACAAGCACTGCGCAGTCCTCAGTTGCCTCTCCCTCCAAAGCACCCTCCCTTGCCTCACCTGCAACCCCAAAGTCACAGCGGCTCTTCCTCTGTGACCTCGGCCTCATCCCCTACGATCCAGCTACTCCAGCATCCAGGGGGAAGAGGAAGCCCACCCACATGGAGCAGAGTGCCACTCGCCCCCGGACACCCTCCCCCAGGCGCAGACAGACTGAGGCCCCCACCCGCAAGTCCCCCCAGAGTCGTAAGAGCAAGACCCCGCCGCCGCCCTGCAGCTCAGGCACCAGGTCTCCTTCCTCCATCCCTCAGGCCCCCACTCCACAGGTGCCCCCACCACACCCTGCCCCAGGTTCCCCCACCCACAGATATACCATCCCCAAGAGGATCAGGCCTTCTCCCCCTGCCACTTGCTCTCCCGGCACCACACTCCCCGCTGCGCTTGTCTGTGCCACTGATGTGGTGAGGGTGTCCTCCCCCTCTGTCCAGCCCACCTTGCCTGTTCCCCATTCTCCTCCCCTGGAGGTAGGCACTGCAGTGGAGTCCACTACCACCCTGTCTGACTTGGGCACTGCAGTGGCGGACCTGTCCACTCCATCTGCAGGGTCCACTGCAGTCGTGCCGGCACCCACAACATCTGAGCCATGCCCCCCAGTTGTGCCGGCACACACCATGTCAGACACCTCCACTGCAGTTGTCAGTGGCTCTCCAGCACCCACCACCCCTTCCCTGCCTCCTCCTGGTGAGCCCTGATCCTGTCCCTGCGGTGCCTGGCCTGCCCCCCGGTTGCCCCTCCTAGTGGATTGTCCCTGGTTTTGTGCAGTGCAGGCATGCATAGGGTGACATCTGCCACTGTCACCCTGTATTGACTTACTTGATGGACTGGCCATTGGCCTTTGTTGGAGCATTACTGTTCTCTGAGTTTTTGGACACACATATGCTGAATAAAGCAACTTTCTGTTCTCTAATGCTGTTACTTCTGATGTACATGATGTTGATGATGCTGACCATGCCCTTGCAGCAGGGATGATGATCTTTGGTCTCATGACAATGAAGTGTCACTGGGCAGGGCCCCATGTGGTCCAGAGGGACAGTGTCCTATCCTGTGGTGTATCCATGTCATCCTTAACAGCATCTGTGGGTGTCATGTTTACAATATTTGGCAATGGAATTTCCTAGTTACATTAGCAATGTCACATCTGTGGCTTCCATCCCTGCACATCTGTAGTGCTTGCCATTGTTCAATTCGTCTACTTCCCTGACCGTGTGGCCATCTCCAGTGGACATGCAGGTTTGGGCATCAATGGGGAAGGACTCATCTGTGTTGTCAGTGCAACTTGCTGTACATGTGTGTTGGATCTGTGCTGATGATTTCGTTGACACTCCCATGACCAGGTTGATGTGATGGGAGCCTTGATTTGGTGCTAATTGTTTACTGTGTGACAAAGTGTTGTGCTGACATGATGGAGCCCTACTGATGCGACATATGGCACAGCTTTCCTCACACAGGAGTGGAGTCCCCTCATGGCAGTGTGTGCTCCTGTGACATTGCCTGCGCCCAAGGTGTGTGTTGTATGAGCATGTCTGTGTGTTCACTTCCATTTTGCTATGCGTGCTGGGATCCCTAGTGATGTTCCTGTTTGTGATGCTTGCTGAGTTGAGCTATGTTCCCCCAAAGTCTACTCCCTGGGTTCTCTGTGATGTGGGTGCATGGCACATTACTGGTCATCAGGGTGTCACCCATAGGTGTGTTTGCTGTCAGGGCTGAGTTTGTGGGCAGGCGCTGATGGGTCACAGTTAGGATTCCCCTTAGCACTTGTTGTTTACTCCTGTAATGTGATTTCCGGTTTGTGTTGGCTTTCATTGTTTGTGACACGTTGTGTGTGTGACTGCTGGCACTCCTCAGGGTCAGGGCTGCAATGTTGGTAGTTGTCCATGTGTGTTCTTTGTGGGTGACCTTGGCTTCTTCATTGGTGTGTGACTGTGGCTGGGATCCCATTGGTTGGTGTGGTGTTGCCGTCATGTCCATGTACGGCGTAGTGTGCAGTGTGTCAGACATTTAGGAGTCTTGTTGAGTGGCCATGTGTGCTGTGTTTCTGCACCTTGCGTCCCACCCACTCCCCTGGGATTGTCATGGGTGCATGTGCAATGTCACCTGTGCATGTGAGCTTCACTGCAGCACATTGTTGGTGGTCGAGGTGTGTGTTGTTTAGTGTGTGCAGATGAGAGTTGTTGCCCGGCAAGACCCCTGCCTCCATGTTGGCCTTGGCTTACTGGCCATGCTGATTGATTTGTGCTTGTGTGGGTTTGCTGGTGATTCTTTGCTCAGGATACATGACTGTGGTTCACAGTGTGAACGACATCTGGCTTTGTCATCACAGTGGTATTATAATGCAGCCCAGGGTCACCACATTGTGTGGGCCCTGGGGGTGGTGCTGTGGTGCCTCGGTGTCTTACTGTGTGGGTTGCTGTTCCTACATGCTTGTGTGACATGTGTGATTTGTGCTCCCTCTCATCTGACAATGCCTGATTGCCCACATAGGGGAATTGGATCCCTGAGTTACCTTTGTGTGGCACTGTATGCACATCTGTGTGTTTGGTCTTCAGGCCTCCTCATGTGTTGTGTGGTTGCCTGGGGACACTGGTCCCCCCTCACCTGTTGTGTTTGATGTGCAGTGTGTGTCTGCCTGTTTGTGTTTGTGCATCAGCGCCACTGCATTGGCATATTCATGGTGTGCCATTATCTGTATGTTGTTTGGTGTGTTTGCCCTGCTGGCCCTGGGACTCCTAGGTCATCAGTCAGCACAATGATCATTGTTTATGTGTCCCATTGCTGCAATGGTATGGTATCTGTTCACCTGCCATCTGCAGTCTACACAGGGTATCTGCATTGGTGTGTCCATTGGTGCAAATATGTGGGTCTGCATTGTGATGGTCACTTCTGTCATTGTGTCATTGATGTATGTTGACGGTGTCAGACACCATGGGTGATGTTTGTATGCAGCTGGCCAGAGGTATGTCTTATTTGCACTGCACTGTTTGCCTCCCCAAATCTATGTTGCAATGGAACACCTGCACTACTTTGCCACAGTTGTGTTTGTTGTTCTGTGGCCAGGATTTGTCCATGCAGTTTGCCAGTTGCAGCTTCTACTTTGTTCACACTTACATTTTGGTCACTGTGATGATGGGGGTTTGGACCCCATTGCCACAATGGTCAAGATGTGCTTCAGCTCAGGACCCCACACTTACATTTTGGTCACTGTGATGATGGGGGTTTGGACCCCATTGCCACAATGGTCAAGATGTGCTTCAGCTCAGGACCCCACACTTACATTTTGGTCACTGTGATGATGGGGGTTTGGACCCCATTGCCACAATGGTCAAGATGTGCTTCAGCTCAGGACCCCACACTTACATTTTGGTCACTGTGATGATGGGGGTTTGGACCCCATTGCCACAATGGTCAAGATGTGCTTCAGCTCAGGACCACACACTTACATTTTGGTCACTGTGATGATGGGGGTTTGGACCCCATTGCCACAATGGTCATGGCCTGCTTGCATTGTGGGGGCCACACACATTTATGTGTGGCACATGTGATAGGGTGTCACATTGTATGTTGATGATCATGTTCTGTGTCGTAGGCATTTGACACAGTCTACACACGCTTGTCATGGTGTTGGGGGATGTCTTAATGTTGCATTCTTTATGTTGGTGTGTGCTTGTTGCGACATGTATTAGCCATCCTGTGAGTGGAGTTGTTGTTAGTGGTAGGCATCCAGCCCCCCCTGGGTAAGGGTGGTAGTAGTGGTTGGCATCCAGCCCCCCCTGGGTAAGGGTGGTAGTAGTGGTAGGCATCCAGCCCCCCCTGGGTAAGGGTGGTAGTAGTGGTAGGCATCCAGCCCCCCCTGGGTAAGGGTGGTAGTAGTGGTGGGCATCTGGCACCCCCCTGGCTAAGGGTGGTAGTAGTGGTGGGCATCTGGCACCCCCATGGCTAAGGGTGGTAGTAGTGGTGGGCATCCAGCCCCCCCTGGGTAAGGGTGGTAGTAGTGGTAGGCATCTGGCACCCCCTGGGTAAGGGTGGTAGTAGTGGTAGGCATCCAACCCCCCTGGGTAAGGGTGGTAGTAGTGGTAGGCATCCAGCCCCCCTGGGTAAGGGTGGTAGTAGTGGTGGGCATCTGGCACCCCCCTGGCTAAGGGTGGTTGTAGTGGTGGGCATCTGGCACCCCCATGGCTAAGGGTGGTAGTAGTGGTAGGCATCCAGCCCCCCCTGGGTAAGGGTGGTAGTGGTGGTGGGCATCTGGCACCCCATGGCTAAGGGTGGTAGTAGTGGTGGGCATCCAGCCCCCCCTGGGTAAGGGTGGTAGTAGTGGTAGGCATCTGGCACCCCCTGGGTAAGGGTGGTAGTAGTGGTAGGCATCTGGCACCCCCTGGATAAGGGTGGTAGTAGTGGTGGGCATCCAGCCCCCCCTGGGTAAGGGTGGTAGTAGTGGTGGGCATCCAGCCCCCCTGGGTAAGGGTGGTAGTAGTGGTGGGCATCTGGCACCCCCCTGGCTAAGGGTGGTAGTAGTGGTGGGCATCTGGCACCCCCATGGCTAAGGGTGGTAGTAGTGGTGGGCATCCAGCCCCCCCTGGGTAAGGGTGGTAGTAGTGGTAGGCATCCAGCCCCCCCTGGGTAAGGGTGGTAGTAGTGGTGGGCATCCAGCCCCCCCTGGGTAAGGGTGGTAGTAGTGGTGGGCATCCAGCCCCCCTGGATAAGGGTGGTAGTAGTGGTGGGCATCTGGCACCCCCATGGCTAAGGGTGGTAGTAGTGGTAGGCATCCAGCCCCCCCTGGATAAGGGTGGTAGTAGTGGTGGGCATCTGGCACCCCCATGGCTAAGGGTGGTAGTAGTGGTAGGCATCCAGCCCCCCCTGGGTAAGGGTGGTAGTAGTGGTGGGCATCTGGCACCCCCCTGGCTAAGGGTGGTAGTAGTGGTGGGCATCTGGCACCCCCATGGCTAAGGGTGGTAGTAGTGGTGGGCATCCAGCCCCCCCTGGGTAAGGGTGGTAGTAGTGGTAGGCATCCAGCCCCCCTGGGTAAGGGTGGTAGTAGTGGTGGGCATCTGGCACCCCCATGGCTAAGGGTGGTAGTAGTGGTGGGCATCTGGCACCCCCATGGCTAAGGGTGGTAGTAGTGGTAGGCATCCAGCCCCCCCTGGGTAAGGTTGGTAGTAGTGGTAGGCATCCAGCCCCCCCTGGGTAGGGGTGGTGGTAGTGGTGGTGCGCATCCAGGCCCCTGTGTGCATATGTGGCATTGGTGATGGGCATCCCGCCCCTATGGTGCTGCTGTTGCTGGTGTAAGTAAATTCTGCATCCCTCTGTGTGTGTGTGATGTGTCATGTACGTGTTGTATGTTTTTGTGGTTGGTGTCTGACTTACCTTCTGCGCCGTACGCGTCCGTGCCTGTTCCGGTAGTAAATGTAGAATAATGGTAGGATCGGAACGAAGGGATTCATGGTTGGTTCGTCTCGTTCGTCTTTCTCGTTGCTTCGCCTCGTCCTCGTCGCTGGCGTGTTCGCCTCGTAGCCGTGGATCGTGTTGTGGCACGAATCGGAGCTTATGTGCGCCTCTCCCGGAAGCTTTGACGTGCCGGACGTAGCGACGGGTTCGGCGCGTACGGAAAGCGCATCGTACTTGTCCGGCCGGACTGGGCTGCATTTTCCCTTCCGTGCGACTCGATTCGGCGTTTCCGGATTCGCCTCGGTCGGAGAACAGGACCTGGATTGGGTGAGTACGACTCGGCCGGTTTCTATGCTGTTGTGCGCATCGTACTTGCTCGTTCGGAATGATGTGCGGATCGGTCGGGAAACAGGCTTTCGCATGGCTTTTTTCCCGACCGAATGGTATTGGGTGCGCCTCCGACCGAGATCGGAATCGGCCCCTATGTGGCCAGTCTTGATGGGTTCTGCACCTGTTCCCAAGGCGGAGTTAAAAAGCCTGGGCTTCTGGCTGGACTCAGATCTCAGCTTTAAAGTCCAGGCCAGAAAGGTGGTGGCCTCCTGCTTTGGCATCTTCAGGATGCTTCGTAAAGTGCTCCCTCTGCTCCCTTTTCAAGCGAGAAAGCTCATGGTCCAGGCGCTTATCCTTTCGCGCCTGGACTACGGCAACGCCTTATACCTTGGAGCCCCGAGTTCGGTGCTCACCAAACTTCAAATAGTACAGAATTGCACCGCAAGGATCCTCATGGGGACCCAGAGCCGGCAGTCTACAAAACCGGCCATGAAAGCTCTCCATTGGTTCCCCGTCCGGGAGAGAGTCCACTTTAAGGCCTTATGCATTACCCACAAGATGATGGGAGGGAAAGGACCAGAGACCATCTCCTCTATGGTCAAGCCCTATCGAGCTAATAGGCGACTGCGCTCTGACGAGCAATACTTGGCAGTCGTCCCCAGAATTAAAAGAGCTATAAGCGGCGGCCGGCTATTTTCATACAATGCTGCCAAACTCTGTAATTCCCTTCCTCTTCAGCTACGAAGGGAATCCTCTCATACGGCCTTCCGCAAGCTGTTGAAAACGTGGCTCTTTCCTAAGTGATTCTCTGAAGCATCAGTTATTCTCCAGCGCTGGGATGCATGTGGGTAGTGATGCAGCGCGTACAATAAAAACTATTCTCCTCCTAGGTCACTTATCGGTCATCCAGGGGCAAACTATATTTTCTTACATCCACATGACGATGGGGCCCATAAACATCGCCTATCACACACGCACACACCTGGATTTCCTTTACACCTTTACGAAATTCTGTACTCCTAGGAGAAGCATGAGAACTAAATGGAAAACACCATTTATGTACCGCTGGAAGGAGCCGGGATATCTTATTACCTTAACCTATCGCTTTCTTTTAGTTATTTCTTAAGATATTCCTGCTCATTGTTTTGTCGATGAATCATTCATGTAAGAAATTAGTTCATAGTGATTAAGACCAGCTAAATCACAATAACCAATTACTGATGTCACAATCATTTAGGAAAAATAACCACTGAGTCATTTGATTTAAAGAATCTTAAATTTTATATAATTTTAAAAGCATGAGAAAGAATTTAAACTTTTTATTCAATTATTCATTCATTATTAATTCAAATATTTATTAAGCATAATCAATTTATTGCAGAAAGGAAATTTTCGTCATGAAGCAAAACCCTAATTACCTGCCTACCTTCCTAATTTAGCCTAATGATTTCTAACCTAAGTTTAAGAATTAGAAATAACCTGATTCTCATACTCAACTGGAAAATTAAGACAGCAACAGAAACTTCAGCTCGTCAGCATCAGCTACCTGCAACCCGTCTCATCTAACAGTCTTTCAGCATCTCCCGCTCAGTAATGGATCGATCAGGACCACCCAGCACTGGAAGCCACCAACACCAACACGACTCTCCAACTCCGCTCCTGACTGTGACCCCTCCCACTAAGAGTAGGCCCTCTTATACCCTAATTCTAACTTTGCTAACTAATTGTTGCAACATTAATAACACGCTTTTCTTTCATTGGTCCATGCATGTCATCTTATTCATTCTTTTAATCAAGTTCTCTCGGATCCAACGGTCCTTGGATCATTTCCTTTCTCACAGTTCAAGACATGTTTCCATCCGCTTCGATCAGTACATTTGTAACTTCTTTCGATACATTCGAGAACTCTGCAGACATTGTCCTTTCTCTTAAAATGGTTTCCCACGGTTCTTTGCTGATCACCACGGCACACTATCAGTTCAATTAGGTCGCATCAGCCTTGACCATTCTCGCATCCTAGCCTCTCAGCAACATCACGAGGTTAGCTTTTCTCCAACTTTTCTCCCTTGTCACGTGTTTCCCCGCACTTGCGCACTTCATTAACTGGCAGCCATTTTATATCGCCACTCGGTTATACTTAGAAGCACTATTTTGAAATAAACAAAACATAATTAAAATAGAGAAACATAGCCTTTTCGTTTCCCTCCCGTCATCTACGTACCCCAATTAGTTATTACCTAGCAGAAAGCAACATTTAAGCTGTTCCTTACTTACCATCACTATTGTTTTTGCAACAACACATTTATTTTCTATGAAGCACAAATCATGCATTTATTTTAAATTAGTACGCATTTATTTTTATGTTATAATTAGACACACAGACATTCGTTAATAGATTATTCAGCACATACATTTGCGTATTACCCTTCCCACACATACAGTGTTGATTAATACATTTAAACGAACATTTTATTAATTATTTATAAAATTTGTTAGGGGTAAAAAAAATTATTTTCTCTGCTCCATCAACTCCCCCCTTTGGTGATTTTTAAATCACCACATAAAACCCAAGTTATACTTCTTTTTCAGGCAGTATATGTCTTTCATCCTTTGCTTTTTGTTAGTTACACATCTGTTTCCCTTTCATCTTGTCTTCTTGTCTCCTTATACATGCTTTCTTTCATTTTCTCTAACTCAATTTCACCCATTTCTCTCTCTCTCTCTTTCATTATTCTGTTATTTCTTTTTATCTTATTTTGTCTTACTTTTCTTTTTATACACGTTATTACAATTTTCAACACCATGGCTAACAATATTACTACAGTTGCTATTATTATAACCTTCCCTATTATTAGTCTGCTCATTCTAGTCAACCAATTTGCTACTGAAGAAAACCCTCTACCAAGTTTTAAACAAGACACTTTCAACCTCCAGTGGAACTAGTTCTTTGTGCAAATTTGTAATATTTGTAATATACTTCTGTATATTTTCACTTTTATCAGGAATGTAAGTGCAACAATGTTGGACTTTCAACATTCCACAGACTCCACCCTCTTTTGCCAAAAGAATATCAAGGGCAAGCCGATTTTGCATCACCATAGCTCTCATGGCAACCATTTCGGTATTTACCATTAAGAACCCTCCCGCAGTATCTGTAGACAGACGATCTACTACTGTGGATAATTTCCGAATTTTAAATGCATTCAAAGATATTCCCACTGCTGGTATTAATGCTCCAAAAATATCACCTACAATTTCTGAAAAACTTTCCCTCTTTCTACGTGTAAAGCTATTAATCATCTTGTATGTTCCTTTTTCTTCTCTGTCCATATGAACATTTTTGGGAAAGACCAGGCCTACATAGCAAGTTCCATACCAATGGTCCGGTAACCTGTAATAAGCTCTATTCCCACAAATATAATAGATACCTGGAAATATTGGATCTTTTCCACCTTTGAATCCCCAACCTCCCAGAATTTGATAATTGTCATGGCAGATACTGGAACCTACAAAGTAATTGTCATAGACTGTCTTATTTCTCCTAATACACAACTTTCCTGTTTGCGGCCAGTCTAATGTCATTGCTGCATTTATCTTTTTCCCTTCATGATTTCCTTCCTCAAACGTCCATAGATGTGTTCCTTCCTCTTTTATTGCTTCTTTTTGGAAATTAATTCTTCTTTCTTCAACCATTTCTAAAAATACCTTTTCTTCTTTCTTTAACTCACAGGTAAGGTTGTTATTAACTATTTCTTCTAAGGTTAATTTTCTATGTTCTAGAAAAATTCTCCTAAAACCTTTGCTGGTTTTACTTTGTTAAGTTCTGGTACTACTGGAATGTTTGCAAAAATCTTATCTATATCAGTATAATAAGATTCTAATCTACCTGTTTTATAAAATAAACTTGCTATTACACTACAGGTTATTCCATAAGTTAGAGGTAAGTGATGATAAGTCACACCTTCTGACACTGATGCAGGCAACTGCATACAAACATAACAATCTCTCACATCCATTGTCTCTACATATTCATACAACAATTTTGTAAAAACATTTTTAGAAAAGTCTGTTACTGACTTATCCTTATGTAATTCTGCACTACTTCTTAAAATAACTGGTTCTTTAATATTAGTTTCTTTTTCTGGTTTAGTATCATTCTTTGCTTCTATTACAGCTAAACTAATAGGAATTGTGATTGCTAAAACTATCCATATGGTCATTAATAACCCTGTACAAAAGCAGCACATTTTACACCATCTTTTTACAAACTCACATTTATCTCTTCTATCCCTAGTATTTTCCATTTTGCTTTTATCTATTTGTTAAGTTTCAGAAAATTGTGTCACTACACCTCAGAAATGACTTAGATGCCACTCTGCTTTCAAAAAGTCTTTGCCTGGTACTTTCTTTTAATTCTTTCCAGAATTCTTTCGTTGTCACATCCGGTGATTTGTCACATCCAGTAAAATTGTCATGTCCGGCAGAAGCACTATAAGTCTTCACTTCAGGTTTGTTGCATCTCACCTTTTCCCATTCGACTTCTTAGTCTCTGGTTCTCGTGAGTGTTTTCTTCTTCTTTGTAATCCGTCAGTGCGATATACAGCCACTCAGGTGACTTATACTTTGCATTCACTTTCTTCGTTCTTTTGGACTTTTGCAATCGTTTTCCACTGGGTTTTTCTTGTCCCTTTTGACTTGTTATCTCATTCACTTGTTCAGCACTTTCTTCTCCAGCTCTTATTATTCTATATCTCAATTTTCTTATATAGTTGCTGGGCCAATTATCTCCTTTTCTTGGCCTTTTGGCTTCACCTTCTTTTTCTTCTCTTTCTGATTTCCAATTTCTTTTTCTTGATTCAGTTTTTGCTTTCTCCTCTTCTCCACTCTCTTCAGTTTCTGTTTCAACTGTTTCACTATTGTCTCTTATTTTGAAGCTTATGATCTCGTCATCTCTTACTGGTGGATCTGTCTTCTCCTTCTTGTGTTCCCTTATTACTGTCCCTCCTCGGTGTTCTTCCGATTTGGTGTTTTCCTCCCTTTCTACTTCTAAATTTCCCTGTTCTTCTGTTTCTCTATCTGTCCCTATTGCTCCTCGGGGTTCTTCTCGATTCTCTAACTTTTTGTGTACTTCTTTCCCTACTTCATCTATTAATATTATTTCTGAAGGATTTCCACCATAACTTGTACTTGGTTGCTCATCTAGATCATTTTCTTGCTCATTTTCTTCTCTAATTGGTTTATAACCCCAAGTTCTTCTTCGGAATTCTTCACAGTTTGCAACTGAATCATCAGATCCTGAACTTGTGTCAGATGTTTCCAGATGTCGACTTACAGTTCGATCTTCAGGTTCTGGAACTTCTGAATTTCTTTCTTCTTCTTCTTCCTCTTCTTCTCTAGAGGTGCTCGCAGTTGGGGTTTCCAGATGTCGACTTTCAGGTCGATCTTCAAGTTCTGGCACCCTTTCTCTTATTCTTGTTGTCTCAGCCGTTAAGCTTTTATCCCACACTTCCAGACGTCGACTCACATGTCGATCAGCAGGTTCTTGAACTCTGATTGTGTGGCTGGCATGGACCCAGTTCTTCACTCCTGCACACTTGACTGCAGTCGTTGTCACTAGGATTACCTGTCGTGGTTCGTCCCAGCGAGGAACTAGACAGTTTCTTCTCCTGTGGATTTTTATACGGACCCAGTCTCCTTGATTCAAGTCGTGGGCTGGTTTTCTTTCAAGAGTGGTCGCATCCGGTCCAACCTGATGAAACACAGAACGCACCACATCAGCCAGTCCCTTGCAATAATCCAGTACTAGATCATCAGTTATAGTCAATAACTTGTTGACAGGTACTTGTGCTTGTCTCATTGCTCGTCCCATGATCATCTCATGAGGACTAAGTCCAGTTTTCTTTTCAGGGATGCTTCTGATGGTCATCAGAACAAGAGGCAGTGCATCTGGCCATTTGAGTCCTGTAGCTTGACACATTTTTCCTAATCTGTTCTTAATTGTTCCATTAATTTGCTCTACTACCCCAGAAGCCTCTGGTCTGTAAGCACAATGTAGTTTTTGTTTAATACTCAATGCTTCGCAAATCAATTGGATCAACTCATTTTGAAAATGTGTTCCTCTATCTGTCTCAACCGTGACTGGAAAACCATACCTTGGAATGAACTCTCGCAGCATAAGTTTTGCCACCGTTGTTCCATCATTCCTTCTAGTGGGGTATGCCTCCACCCAACGAGAAAACAAACAGACGACCACTAGAACATATTTTAGTCTGTTACAAGGGGGCATTTCGATAAAGTCTAACTGCATTCTAGTGAACGGACCTCCTTCTCGTCCTATTGTTCCTAGACTCACTACCGTCTTTCTTCCTGGGTTAAACTGCTGACAAATAAGACATCTTTGACAAAGACTTTCAGCTATGGCTCTGAATTTTGGGTTATACCAGGTTTGTCTAAAAGTCTGATCATTGCATCTCTCCCAATATGAGCTTGTCCATGGTACATCCGTGCCATGTCTGCAATCATGCTATCAGGCATAACTGGTCTTTCGTCTCTGTACACCCACACACCATTATTTTCCTGTCTTCTACATCCTGCTTTTATCCAGTAATCTTTTTCCTCATCATTTGCAGCTTCTTGTAACTGTCTTACTTCATCCCATGTCTCGACAGTGTTAGTAAAAAGCAAAGGAGAAGAGATATGCTCCCTTTCTCTATTCTTATTCAGGGACACCATGTTCTCTGCACAATATTTGGCGATCTCGTCAGCATAGTTATTGCCAACAGCTATGTAATCTTCGTTTTTCTTATGTGCCTTGCACTTCACTACAGCTATTTGTTTAGGCAGCTGTATCGCCTCGAGCAGCTTTTTAACAAAATCTCCATTTCTGATAGGTGTTCCTGCAGACGTCAAGAAACCTCTTTGTGACCAAATCTGACCGAAGTCATGTACGATACCGAAACCATATTGGCTATCGGTCACAATCGTGACTCAGTACATTTCTTCCTAATTTACATGCTTGAATCAAAGCAATCAGTTCCGCAACTTGTGCAGACCTTATTCCTTTCAGACAAGACGCTTCCATCACAGTTGCCACGGTGCACACTGCGTAAGCTGCGCTTAAAACTCCTTCTTTTGTTCTCAAACATGAGCCATCTACAAACATGACATAATCTGATTCCTTTAACGGTTCATCTTTTATGTCAGCTCTTGGTTTTGTGCAATATTCCAGCACATTCAGACAATCATGATCTACTTCGTCTTGTTCAATTATACTCTCTTCATCTGGCAATGATGTTGAAGGGTTCACATTCATGCATCTATCTATGGTCACATTTTCAGCACTCAAGATTACTTTTTCGTACTTAGTCAGCCGACTATGTGTCATGTACTGTGTTTTTGTTCTTGTCAAAAGAATTTCTACTGAATGGGGAACATATACTCTCAGTGGATACCCCATCACTATACCTTCACTTTGTTCCAGACTTACACAAGTAGCAGCAACTGCTTTCAGACATCCGGGCAATGCTTTTGCTATAGGATCTAAAACAGCTGAAAAATAAGCAATTGGTCTTTTCATTGTTCCATGTTTTTGTACCAGTACTGAAAACGCACATCCATCTCTTTCACTGCAGTACAATTCAAAATCCTTCTCATAATCAGGCATGCCTAAAGCAGGGGCCTCACACAATTTCTTTTTCAATTCTTTGAAAGATTTCATTTCTTCGTTGTTTAACTCAAAAGGATCTCTTACATCTTTCTTGGTCAACTTTTGTAATGGTTTTTCAATCAAAGAGAAACCACTTATCCATTGTCGGCAATATCAAACCATTCCCAGAAACATTCTTACCTCTCTTTGCGTCATTGGTGCTCTCATTCCTTGAATCATTCTTACTCTTTCTGTCGCTATCTTTCGCACTCCTTTCTCAATTTTATGCCCTAAATATTGAACTTCTTTTTGGCAAAATTGCAATTTTGAAGGGGACACTTTATGTCCTCTTTTCTCTAGATGGTTCAGTAAAGCAATTGTATCACTTACACATGCTTCTTTTGTTTTCGATGCCACCAATAGGTCATCGATATACTGCACCATCACTGACTTTTCTGGCATTTTCAAATCTTCCAGAGATTTCTTTAGAATCTGATTAAAGATTGAGGGGCTTTCTGTATACCCCTGAGGAATTCGGCACCATGCCAAAATACGCTCTCAGAACCGGAACGCAAATAATGGCTGGCTATCTGGATGCAAAGGAATAGAAAAAAATGCGTGACACAAATCTATCACAGTGTACCACTCAGCTTCGTGTGGAATTTGATATAGAATTACTGCAGGGTTTGGCACTATTGGACAACAGGGCGCAACTATTTTGTTGATCTTTCTCAAATCCTGTACTATTCTATATGTTCCGTTTTGCTATTTCAGTCCCATAATAGGTGAATTACATGGACTGCTCATTATTTCTTTTAGAATTCCCTGTTCAATCATTTTATTTATTACAGGAGTTATTCCTTCAATTATTTCTGGAGTTAATTTGTACTGTGGCGTATTCGGGTAAGTTGTTCCTTCTTTTACTGTTACTTTTACGGGATCAACTTCTTTCATTAATCCAATATCTTCTCCTGTAAAATCCCACACACTTTCTTTCACTGCAATTTTTAGTTCTTCTGGAAGTTTTTCTGCATCAAATGCAGGAAACAAACCATTCATTTCAGGTTCCTGATTCATCAAAGTTACTATATACAAGACATCTTCATCTGAGGTCTGAAATCCAATTCCATCTGGTGTACAATAAATTGTGCAATTCATCTTGCACAAGAGGTCACGACCTAAAAGATTTACAGGACTACAATCGCACACTACAAATTTATGCATTTTGCTAAAAGAACCAATTTTTACTTCCACTAATTCAGTAAGTGGTGTTTTAATCTGCTGATTAGCTACTCCTACCACTTGGATGCATTCACCTGAGAGAGGAAGGTTTGGAATTTCCACTGATCTAACAGTAGAACGGGTAGCTCCAGTATCGACAAGGAATGTTACATTTGCACCATTCACTTCTCCATCCACAAAGGGACCAGACTGATCTACCTCTAGAGTTGCGCCAAGTACGCACTCTTTCCCCTCTCTTGGGCACCGTCAGAAACTTTCATCCGGCTCATCCTCACTCTGACGCAACCAATACTGAGAAATGTTAGCTGCTCGCGGCAACTGTGTTACCTGCTCTCCTCCGTAGAATCCTGTTTCTGTACTGTATCTTTGCTGGTTAACAGTGTTGGGAAGTGGTGGTTGCGGCACCTGACTTTGTTGAACAACTACCTCATTCTGCACCTGTGGATTTAATGATTGATTTTCCGGATTAGGTTTAGGTGGGAACTTACACTCGTTTCTCCAATGCCCTAATTTTCCGCAATTATGACAGGGCCATTTCTTCTTTGCCTCCTCTAGACTCACTTGACCTTTCCCTTTACCTATGTTAGGTCGCATTTTATTCTGTCCTGTTTCATTCCCACTATTATTATCCAATTGAGCTTCTTGTTTTTCTGCCACTTTCAATTTACGCTGTCTACTCTCAATATCATCACTGCAATACTTAGCATACCTCAGCACATCATCGACTGTGCCATTCTGCCAATTAATCATATGCTGTTTAATCAAATCAAATCAAATCAAATCAAATCAGCTTTATTCGGTTAGATAATACACAAACCATAAAAGCAATCTAAAATACATCATACATTGCTGCATATATCACAAACTCTAAAAAGGAATATCCAAATTCATTAAAAAGAGAGAAAAGGATGAAGAAAAGAAACCCCACACAAAACAAACCATAATACCACCTTGAAAAAACACAAGTTTCAATATTTCAGGCATCTTTTCAAGATAAAAGAAAAACCCAATATATCAAATAATTAATTCCATTAAAACCTTTAAACATAATAAACAGTTATTAGATATTTGTAAGAATATCAAAAATAAAAATAATTTAAAAAAGTCAATTTTCTTAATTCATAATGCATTCTATTTCAGGTATAAGCAAATTCATTTCAGGCTACAGACTTCGTTCTCATAACTCAAAGCCTCAAGATGAGAGATATTATTACGTATCATAATTGACGTCTTGATGTAAGTCACCACTGCATTACAGATTCTTATATTTGCAAGACTACAAATATACTCAAATGCTACCTTATAAGAAAAAAGTTTCTCCTTTAAAAACAGCGGTTGTAAAAAACATTTCCTAGAATTCTTATAAAAACCACAAAATAACATAAAGTGCAAAGTTGTCTGTTGTGAAAAACCATTACATGGACACTTAGGAAGATTTCGACTCCATCTTCTCTTTATCGGGAAAGCAATTAAAAAGTGCAGAAGTCCCATCCTCAATCTAGTTAAATAAAATCTGTGCCTTATATTGGTGACCTGTAATAAATATGTAGGTATTCCAAGGCCAAACGTCCGGTCCATGTAAGCTTTAGTTATCGGTTGCTGGTCTGCTTTTAGGTCCCTAAACAATTTCCGTTTTTCCAGTAGTTTGTTCTTCAGGTCTTTTTTACAATGACTAGCTATTTGATGGGGATTTTTAAAATCAGGATTTTGGTCACATTCATCTAGTAAATTTTTGATATAGAGTAACCACGGTATTTTAGTTCCATATTCATGTGCGATACAATCTTTAATAATATCCTGGGTAAATTTGGTGCCTTCTTTGCTCCAGATACCATGCCAAACATTTACGCTTGTTGTGCCTATAAAATCATGTATATAAGGGGCATCTAATTCTTTATGGACACTAAACACCGGGGTTGAACTCGGGACTGCTAACAATCTTCGCAAAAATTTATTTTCTTGTATGTAAAGAATGTTACAATTTTCTCCTCCCCACAATGTAGCCCCATAACAAGTTCCACTAAGGCACTTACTTTTATAAAGGGTCATTATTTCCCTAACAGGCTTATTTCCCATTTTTTTGAGAACCTGAAAATTGACTCCGTTATTCTCGTAAATTTTAACTTACTGTTCTCAATATGGGCTTTCCAGCCCCCTATCGAAAAAAGTCAAACCTAAATATACAAAAGAATTTGTTCTACTAATAGGGACATTATCGATATGATGATTCTTGGTTTTGGCTTTCCCTTGTCCACAGACCATTGTGAAAGTCTTTTTTAAATTAATTAATAAATCCTTATCCTGCATATATTTAGCAAATCTATCGATCAAAGTTTGTAGCCCATTCGCCGTTCTTGATAATAACACGGCGTCGTCCGCATAAAGTAAGATCGGGACGACACGTTTAGCCACTATAGGGGCATCCGCATTTAGCTTCTGTAGTTCTTCATCCACACCGTTAATATATAGTGAAAATAATAGTGGCGCGAGTACGCACCCTTGCCTAATTCCTCGTTTCACTCTAAAACTTGCAGTGCATTCTCCATCTGGCCCATAGCGGACCCTTGTAGTCAAATGACTATATATCTGTGAAAGATATATAATAATATCTTCCGGGCGCCCATTTTAGTTAATGTCTGCCATAATTTCTTGTGGTTTACCAAATCAAAAGCACTAGTTAAATCAATAAAACATAAGTGTAGATGCCCCTTTTTTATAAGCGTATATTTACTGATCAATAAATGTAGGTTGATGCATTGTTCTATCGTACCTATTTCCCTTCTGAACCCAAACTGCGATTCTGTAAGGATCTTTTTTTCTTCCGCCCAAATTTCCAATCTTTCTAGCAGTATTCTTCCCATTAGTTTTGAGGTGGTATCAAGAAGGGAAATAGGGCGATAGCACTTAGCATCAGTTCTATTACCCTTTTTAAAAATTGGTACAATAATACTCTCTGTCCATGATTTAGGTATTGTACCTCGACCAACCGCATTAAAAACATTTTGTAAAACGGGGGCCCAGAGGCTGGAGTCCTGTTTAAAGAAGTCTATTGGGACCCCGTCTACACCCGGTGCCTTCCCATTTGCACAACGCGCTAATGAAAGAGTCACTTCATCTAATGTGATATAAGATAGTTTTGGTGAATTAAAAGTGATAAAAGTTTGATTTTTGGATAATTCCATAACCCCTTCGATATTAATTTGTCCTATGAAAGAGGGCGTTTCATTTTCTTCATTAAAAACGTTACTAAAATGGCAAATCCATTCTTCTGGCTGCACAAGACTCTCAACTTTAGTTGCACAATTTTCTTTAAAAAGGGGTGATTTACAGTTTTCCAAAATAAAGAGGTATCTTTTGTATTTGCAGCCAAAATAAGCTTCTCCCAAGCATCTATCTGAATATCTTGTTTTCTTTTTGCTAGTGATTGTTTATACAAAAGTCTCCATCTTTTAATAAGTTCGTTATCTCTAGGCTTACTTTTTAAGGCATTTTTTAAAGATTGATTTGCCTTGGTACATTGTGTATCAAACCACCCAATTTTTTTCTTTGTCTTCCTTTTACTCTTAATTTTCAAACCTCTTGAAATTTCTGCAGTGATCTTACAAAAAGAGCCCATAATCTGGTTATCAGTGCAATCAACCCTATTACAAATTTCTACCTCTTGTTTACATTTACCAATTAAGTCCTCCATAAAAACGTTTGGGTCTACTCCCGACCATTTGATAGACACACCATTTTCCCCCTGAGTAGAAACAAAGGGGGCTAGACAAGGGCCACTATGGTAAATGTCATTCATTCTAACCGTTAGGAGGAGTGGATGGTGATCACTGACACAAACTATTTTCACCTCCATATTCTCTATTTGTTCTAATGCCTGTTTCGAGATTAGAATATGATCAATAATTGAACATTTACCATGGCCATCAAAGGTTGGCAATTGAGATGATCCATCAGGTAGATATTGGTCTAATAAATCCAAATTGTGTTTAGACATTACTTCATTTATGGATTCACCGTAAGGATTGTGAGGGAAATGGGGGCTACTATCACCAGACTCATTTCCATATCCACAACGGTTTCCCTCTAAAACACTACATTTTTTACTATTGAAATCTCCGGCCCAAATCAGGATATAATCCCTCTTTATTTCTTTTAAAAATATATCCAATTCCCTCTCAAATGTCAATATCACCTGATTTTTTGTATTATTAAAAATATTATTATAAAAATTAATTACAACAAAGCATTGAACAGGAGAAAAAAGCCACACAAATTGGAAAAAGGGAGACTCAGTATAAACTTTCTTTATCGATAACGGGCATGTTACCGACAATAGAAATACTAGACCACCCTTAGCTCTTCCGCTTTGTGAGGGTATCGCTTGAGTATCCACGATTGAAAACCCATCAATGTAAAAAGATTTCGTATGCCAAGTCTCTTGTAGGCAAATTAAGTCACAGTCATTTAAAAAAACAGGCCATGACCCATCAAGTAGTTTCTTATCTACGCCTGCAATGTTCCAAGATACAAAGGATAATCTCCTATAGTTCTGTTTATGTTTTACGGATGATTTTTCTAATAACAACTCAGTAATGGGATTAAAATCTTGTACAGAGACTTCAGGTAGTCAATCTACATCACTACAGTATGTGAGAGGCGAGAATCTATTAGACAAAACCAGAGGTCTCAGTTCTTTCCTTATTGTGAGGTCCTGGCCGTAATGGTTATGATTTATAGTATCTGGTTTATAAAAATAACCTAATGGGACTCCAGTAATAACATTTTTTGATTGCCTATATAATGTGTCCCAACTTTCACGTATCACGTCTAACAGAGTCTTAACCATCTCCTGATATCGAAAGGTAACTACAACACAATCCCCATTACATCTCTTTGGGTGTTTCCCCACCCAGGATACTCTTCTTACCATAATAATACTTTTTGATAGAGTGTTTACATCATATACACAAAGGTTACTAAACCAGGACAATATTTTGTTTTTTAAATCGTCAAAATCTTCATTTATGCCATCCTTTAATTCCGGCACACTTTTCAGGACAATTGTATATGGTGTAGCTTCTGGGGGAGGTGAAGAGGTTTTTGGTTCCTGTTGAGGGTCGATGTGAGGCTAGATGTAACTACCATTTTATTATCTTGGTTTGCCAGAGACCTAAGACGTGCCCCAATATCTGGTGTTTCCTTATTCATTTGATCACCATTTTTTCCCCCTCTTAGCAATTGTGTTAGTACATTACGGGACTGTACAGAAGCATTGATGCCAATTTGCGAATTTCTTACAGTACCACATGTTTCATTATTTACTTGTTCTATAACAGATTGTACATTTCCCATTTTGTTTTCCTCTTGCTTTGTAAAGTCCGTAATTAATTTAACAATACCAGCAACATCCTCCTTAATTTTAGAAATTTCAGTCAATAAATTTCTTTCGATCGTGTCAATTTTTCCGTGTAACTTTTTAATAAGTAAATCCAAGTTTAAAGGGTAGTTGCAACATTGGGCTGTTTTTTCCCGCCCACTCTGGTTTTGGGCACATGACTGTTGTTTTTTATGAATGTCATTTGTGGGTGGTTTCGCTTTACCCTTCCGCTGTAGTTTTCCCTCAGTCATAATAGCTTGTTCTTGGCCTTCCACTAAAACTGATATCTCCAAGGGTGTCGACGATACGCAAGGTGCTATAACGGTATTCTGGGAAGTAGAATTAATTACTGGGCGTGCCGATATTATATCTACCATATCTGCCATTGGATCCTCAACTACATTGTTTAGGGCAATCTTTGTCGCTGCTAAACGTTCTTCGACATTAACTATTTCAGTGTTTATTAGGCCCATTGCAGTATTTAAATAGTTGGTGATCGGTGCGCTTAGTCTGGCATTTTTGTTTTTACTGCCAGTTGCGGCGCCAATAAGCTTACGCTTCCCCATGATTATTGGGCCGACATGCAAACACTATTATATGCTTTCTATCGTATGCTATCGTATACTTTCTATCGTATGCAAAGTATGCAAAGTATTGCCAGCTTCTCCAGTTCTCCAAATCACTGGGCGTTAGCCCAGCCTCTATCCGGCCGTTGACGGGCGCAGACAGGCTGTGAGAGCCCGCGGAAGATTTTGTTGGCGCCTCCGGGCGCGTCCTGATGATGATTTGCGCAGCCGCTCGGGAGTATAGGACTGGAGGTCCCTGTATCAGCTGGACAAACAGGCAACGGGCGATGCACTGGCGGTAGAACAGATTTACTCTTAACAGCCACCCTAATGAAGGGCAATGCTCTCACAAGCTCGCTCACCTGCCTCTCCGTAATTGCTGACTGAGCTGATGACGAGGCTCCAAGCTCCAGGAAACTCCAGGAAATTCACCCAACTTGGCGATTCGCCCCACCTCTACTCCTGGTAATAGTCTGGCGGTCACGGTGGTCACACAGTGGACGGAGAATAAATAATAGTGGTCCACAGCACAACCGCACTATCGGGAAAACCGCAGGCTGGCGAGAGCCCGTTGCGAGCCCTCTCAGCTCTCTCAACTCAGCTCAGCTCTGCCGCTCACCACCCGTGGATGCAACTCGAGCCAGTGCCAGTGCCAGTGCTCGCTGGGCCGGTAAGAAGCCTCGGTTGAGTCCGAGTGAGGCTTTGGGAACTGGTGGGTGCGCGGATGGGTCAGAAAAACCGTCCGTGGCTTTTCGGCGTTTTCGGCATTCTTGTCTCCCGCTCCCTCGCTACTGACTTGCTGGCTTGCTGTTTAATCATTTCACTAATCTCTGGTTTCAATCCAAACACAAATCTATACACAAAATGACTCATATCTTTTTCACTTAATTCCCCATATCCACTATACTGCTTGAAAACCAACAACAACCTCTCATAATAGGCGTGTACAGACTCCCTACTTTCTTGTGTAGTTCTATCGATTTTTACCCAATCTGTCTCTTTATGAGGAATCTTATTCTTCAAAAAGGTAATCACCTTATCATACTTCTTCATCACCTCAGGACCTGGAGCTCCTGTCTTAGGATCTCTTGGATATTCTGTAGTCGGCCAGTCAACTGTAATCTTACATTCTGACCACAAATCAGTTGGTACCACTATGTCAAATAATCCATCTAAATCTATCCACAACACTTTTGAAACCTTTACAAATCTCTCTACTTGTCGGTACCATTCAACTGGTTTCTCTCTTAGCTTCGGAAAGTCATTGGTAAATGACAGTATATCCTGCCTAGTCCAAGGAACATGCACATAACTACCACCTGGAGTTTCTCTCATAGGGTATTCTCTGGCAACAGGTTCCTTTTCAGTTATCATAAAAGCCAAAGAAGCTTTGTCTGTAGTTTTCTCATTCTTCTTTGTCCATCTAACCTTCCATCTGTCCACATCACCCCATTTTCTCAACAACACAATTAACGCTTTTATCTGTGTCAGCCTTCCTGCCGTGTTCAAATTTTCAATATCTTTTTCACAAAAGTCTACTCTATATGGTTTCTGCAACGTTTTCACTTTCGCAAAGTCTATTCCAATTTCACTGGCTACTTCTTCTAGTTTGTCATGTAAATTCTTTGCTCTCCATGTAATACTTTTGCACAGAAACATTATTTCATCATCCTGGTAATTTTTTATCTTTTCTGTACCAATCGTTCCTAGAATTAATTCTTCCATGTCAATTTTTAACCTAATTACATCTAATGGTTTTTCTTCTGGTTCTTTTATTTTAAATGCCTTCATCCACTCATTTAACTCATCAGGAGTCGGACCTATGGGTGTATTATTTAGTTCTACCCAATTACCACTCTTTTCAGGAGTTTCTGTTGCAGATTCTGTTACCATATGCATTTTCCTACCATTGCACTCATTCACAGTCAAATTTGTAGGTGGACTTGGTCTGTAAGTACTAGCCAAATTACTTGTACTTGCACTTTGTTCCATCCTTTCTTTTTCTCTCTGAAATTGTGAACTCATGGGAATCACTAAAGATCGTTCATCAATTTTCTGATTCTCAAAAACTGGTATTACTGGACCTATTGTTACAGGCACAGTAACTGCTTCCATATTTTTCGTTAATTCTCTAATCTTCTCAGTTAGTTCTTTTGTTGTCCTTGCTAATTCGCTTGCATTGTCGCTTTCTATTCCTTCATTTTGTGAAGTTCTCATTTGATCTTGTGACCTATTTATTTCAATTCTTTTTTCCGGACTTTTATTTCGCATAGTCTCTATTAGCGGCGCATTTGGTGTCACCACTGTAGAACTCTGCTGATACGGAGGTGGATTTCTATTTAAAATATCTTCCAGCAATCCATCATCCGTTTCGCTCTCATGCATATATTTCTCCCTCTCCATATGTTTCTTTTTCTCAGTCCGTTTTCTCTTAGTCCCTTCCTCAACTGTAAAAGCTGGAAACAAACCTCCTGTCATGTTAGCACATCTCCATCGTTTTATTCTATCTTCATGATTTATTCCCCACATTCTTCCAGGCATAAACTCATGATCTCTTAAACCTCTGAATCTCTCTCGCTCATACATCTCATCCTCCCATTCCGTCAACGCTTCAAACTGTGTCGGTCTAGGTCTAGTTCTAGATTTGTCATCTTTCTCGCAAATTTCGCAAAACCGCTACACTAAACGAACCATTCTCAGGGAAAGCTAAAGCACCATCATTCTTCGTATACTTTGCCCAATTTTCCAACCATATGCATGTATGATATCCATATTTCAGCATCATATGTGAAGCTGCTGATTTTGGCGGAGGAATTACTTGTCCCTCTCTAGTCACAACCTTTTTGTCTTTCTTAAAGAAATTCTTTATTTTTGTCGTCCATGACGTTCTCTCCCTTTCATACTCGTAATACGGCATATTTTCGATTTGTTTTTCTCTTCACACTAGCACTGTTCTGTGTACGGAACTTCAACCAATTACAGCGCGACTCACACTAACGCACCAATCAGAACAATTCCCTTCGTCCGCGAACCAACCAATCCTAGCGCGGCACTTTTCTATGTCACTCCTGCTTTACAAAATTTATTGGCAATTTTTCTTTTCACTGTTTTCTCCGTTAGTTACAACAATTAAAACAATTCCATAGTCTGATTCGCTAAACAAAAGTGACAGCTTTGTCCTTGTACACAAGAATCCTGTATTTCCAGTAGGCAGCGCTTACCTCTACCCTACCACAGAATTATTTACTCTCGCCGATAAAGTAGCACTTCCCTCTACCTTACCCTTCTTTCAAGCAAACAATTTACTCGTTTCTCTGGGGATAAGACACATGTGGAGACTAGGCTCCTGAGAATTAAGGCCAAAGTTTCACAAGAAAACGTGATTTGCTATCTCAGTTATACCCCTTTCGTACAGAAAATCCCTAACATAACACAACCTGTGTTATTACCAAAATGAATTCAGACCATGTACCAAATTCCATGTGACTTCTCTTGCCACACGTGTTCCACTTCCTACATCCCAGAAGCGTGAAAACTCACATATAACATAACATGACTCAACATATAGTATTAGTCAAATAAAAATAATCAATAATCAATAAACAATAATCACTAAACTAATCTATAGAAAACCATAACTCTGCTACCAAGAAATCTGATGCAGCGCGTACAATAAAAACTATTCTCCTCCTAGGTCACTTATCGGTCATCCAGGGGCAAACTATATTTTCTTACATCCACATGACGATGGGGCCCATAAACATCGCCTATCACACACGCACACACCTGGATTTCCTTTACACCTTTACGAAATTCTGTACTCCTAGGAGAAGCATGAGAACTAAATGGAAAACACCATTTATGTACCGCTGGAAGGAGCCGGGATATCTTATTACCTTAACCTATCGCTTTCTTTTAGTTATTTCTTAAGATATTCCTGCTCATTGTTTTGTCGATGAATCATTCATGTAAGAAATTAGTTCATAGTGATTAAGACCAGCTAAATCACAATAACCAATTACTGATGTCACAATCATTTAGGAAAAATAACCACTGAGTCATTTGATTTAAAGAATCTTAAATTTTATATAATTTTAAAAGCATGAGAAAGAATTTAAACTTTTTATTCAATTATTCATTCATTATTAATTCAAATATTTATTAAGCATAATCAATTTATTGCAGAAAGGAAATTTTCGTCATGAAGCAAAACCCTAATTACCTGCCTACCTTCCTAATTTAGCCTAATGATTTCTAACCTAAGTTTAAGAATTAGAAATAACCTGATTCTCATACTCAACTGGAAAATTAAGACAGCAACAGAAACTTCAGCTCGTCAGCATCAGCTACCTGCAACCCGTCTCATCTAACAGTCTTTCAGCATCTCCCGCTCAGTAATGGATCGATCAGGACCACCCAGCACTGGAAGCCACCAACACCAACACGACTCTCCAACTCCGCTCCTGACTGTGACCCCCTCCCACTAAGAGTAGGCCCTCTTATACCCTATTTCTAACTTTGCTAACTAATTGTTGCAACATTAATAACACGCTTTTCTTTCATTGGTCCATGCATGTCATCTTATTCATTCTTTTAATCAAGTTCTCTCTGATCCAACGGTCCTTGGATCATTTCCTTTCTCACAGTTCAAGACATGTTTCCATCCGCTTCGATCAGTACATTTGTAACTTCTTTCGATACATTCGAGAACTCTGCAGACATTGTCCTTTCTCTTAAAATGGTTTCCCACGGTTCTTTGCTGATCACCACGGCACACTATCAGTTCAATTAGGTCGCATCAGCCTTGACCATTCTCGCATCCTAGCCTCTCAGCAACATCACGAGGTTAGCTTTTCTCCAACTTTTCTCCCTTGTCACGTGTTTCCCGCACTTGCGCACTTCATTAACTGGCAGCCATTTTATATCGCCACTCGGTTATACTTAGAAGCACTATTTTGAAATAAACAAAACATAATTAAAATAGAGAAACATAGCCTTTTCGTTTCCCTCCCGTCATCTACGTACCCCAATTAGTTATTACCTAGCAGAAAGCAACATTTAAGCTGTTCCTTACTTACCATCACTATTGTTTTTGCAACAACACATTTATTTTCTATGAAGCACAAATCATGCATTTATTTTAAATTAGTACGCATTTATTTTTATGTTATAATTAGACACACAGACATTCGTTAATAGATTATTCAGCACATACACTTGCGTATTACCCTTCCCACACATACAGTGTTGATTAATACATTTAAACGAACATTTTATTAATTATTTATAAAATTTGTTAGGGGTTAAAAAAATTATTTTCTCTGCTCCATCAGTAGCTACGTGCTCTATAAGTGCTGCTTCATTCATTCATTCATTCATTCATTCAAGTGTTCTGAAGTTAGGGTGTCACAGCTCCAGTACTTATACCAGTTTCTGCCTTTGAAGAAGGCAAACTTCAAACGAAAGTCTTTGTAGTGCACAAGACCCTGCCTTTCCCTGACCTATCTCTTCCCAATTGGAAGTTACACTTATAAGAGGTTCCAAGGCAGCTCCAATGATTACCTATGGGAGAGATAGCCCTTGCAATAGTGAAGCACGAAATTAGCAGTACTTCACTATCGGGACATGTAAAACACACCAGTACGTGTCCTACCTTTTAAATACACTGCACCCTGCCCATGGGGCTACCTTGGGTCAACCTTAGGGGTGCCTTATATGTAGTAAAAGGGAAGGTTTGTGGCTGGCAGGTGCTTGCACTTCCCAGTTTGACATGGCAGTTCAAAACTGCACACACAGATAATGCAGTGGCAGGTCTGAGACATGGTTGCAGGGCTACTCATGTGGGTGGCACAATCAGTGCTGCAGAGTGCAGACCCACTAGTAGCATTTGAAACACAGGCCGTAGGCACACGCAGTGCACTTTACTAGGCACTTACCAGTAAATCAAATATGCCAGTCATGGATAAACCAATCACCAATACAATTTACACAGGGAGCTCTTGCACTTTAGCACCGGACAGCAGTGGTAAAGTGCCCTAAAACCAGCAAAAACGAAAGGCAGCACACAGTCAAAAACAGGAGGTCAGAAGCAAAAAGACCGACACAGACCCAGGTCTAACACTGAATACTGGCTAAAAGAGGACATGACCACTTGGCAGCTATGACAAGTGAAGTAGCTCAGCTGGGGCTGTTTGAGTGGTTGGCTGAGTGCTTCCACGAAGGTGCTTCTGTGGCTACCCAGGGTCTCCTTCTCAAATGTTGACAGTGACAAATCAGTTCGGATGAGGTACTGCACGTTTGGATATGACCATAAGATCAGCTGCAGGTGTTCTAGCTCTGCAGAGTGAGAGATGGGGCGGGAGGGTAGCATGCTGAGTGGGAAGAGGCAATTAACATGTCCAGTGGAGAGACTGACCAGCATGGATACTATATATGACCTGCAGTACCTGCTTCTAAGCACTGCTGTCAAACACAAGGGAAGGACCAGACCCTGAGAGCGGAGAGCAGAGGTAAAAATCATTACACTGCAGAGTGCCGTCTGAGCCAACGGTAACCCGAACTCACTGCAGCCATCTAAGGCGTGGAGAAGGAACTAAACCCAGTGTGTGGGTGGCTTGGCTTCCTGTGACTGGATATGATAGAAGTGTAAAGTGAGCCCAGTTAGTTTGCTCATGTGTAGATCATGATTTCTTCCCAGCACCAGCTGATTGCATACAGATACGAGCACGAGGTGAAGAGATGTCATCGTGACCACTTCCTGCAGAGCTGCAAACTTCAGAGTTTTTTGTTGTTGTTGTATACATCAGCCTGAAGGTACTGAAGCTGTTTACATGAGCACCAGTTGTACTACACCAGGACACATTGCATTTTTTGTTGAGCGCGGGAGATTAAGTGACTTGTCCAGCATTACAGGATGTTGAGCCGACGCCCAGACTCAAACCTGGTTCCCCATCCCCAAAGTCGGCAGATCTGGCCATTACACCACGTCCTCAGCAGTTAATTATAAAATTATTTGAGGATGCTGAAAAGCTACACTTTGGCTTTTAACATGTGCAGCTTGTAGCAATACCAAGTATATTTCCTTGCAAGCCAGTTTACCTTGGGGCGGAGAGCAGTGACATACTCAGTATGGTGTCTTGGCAGTCCAGGCAGTCTACAGGGAAGGCTCGGCTGCTCTCAGCTGAGAGGATTCACCTGCAGGATACAGATGACTCCAGAGGCACTGGGGTGGTCTGTAGCTCCTTTTGCAGTCTGGTGGCCACTGGCAGGTCGTCTTTAGTGGAGGAAGGGGAGGGCAGGAAGAACCATTCTCTCACGTCCGTGCTGATACCTGGGAGGTGTGCGCACGCCCATCGGTACTGAAATCAATAATTATAATGCAACAGGTAGGGAAGGGGCAAGGCAGCTGCAGCCATTGATGAGGGCTGCCTGAAGATTTAACCCAAAGACCACGTGTTACCTCTAACAGTAACAAACAAAGAGAACGGACAGCTCTTCAGGAACAATTCAACTCTCGGCCTAATTTAGTCAGCTTTTTAACCCTTAATTTGCTCGACAATATAAACTATTACTGTGATGTGGGGATATTACCGAAAATGCGTTACCCTAACACGAGATGCGTGGCACTTGGCAGGGCTGCGAGTGAACACAATACCCTACTGTCTGTGTCCCTGTAATCCCCGCTGTGATCCTGAGTGACCTGAATACCCCACTGTGTCCCTGCTGCTCCCGCTGTGACTCTGCCTACCACTGAGTTACCCCTATGACTCGAAGTGCAGATGCCGCCCCAGCTCTTCCACATCCACAGAGCTATAGGGCCTCAATCCACACTGCTGCACCTCGACACCGTGAGCATAATGACTCCTTTACTCCAAACCCCTCCCCCTTAAGGTACTGTATCAGGGTTCAACTCTCCCATCTGTGCCCAGTCTTTTTCTCTCTTTCTCTCTTCCCCCTCCTTCTCTCTCTGGTTCGATTTCTGCCTGTCTGAATCTCACTCTTCATCTGTCTGTCTCTTTCTCGATTTCTCTTTTACCCACTCTCACCTAGCATGTGGCATTTGTCACAGTCTTTCCCCGGCCGCGCGGGTCTCTCTTCCTGTTTTTGCCCTCAATTCCATGCTCTATCTTCCTTTCTGTTTCTTCCTTTATGCCATCCTTACCCGTCTTTCCCAGTCTGTGCTAATACTCTCTCCCGTCTATTCCTGTTCCCATGTCTCCCAATCTATGCTCTGTCCCCATGTCTCTCTCCAAGTCTGTGACAATATTGCACAACTCTCCCCCTCTGTGATAGTCTCCCCTCTCTATCAGATGCGTTTTCAGCCATGGGCAAAGTAGGCAGTTGCCCATCTCCCCCATCGTCCAAGGGGCCCCCTGGGAAAGTTACCTTTCTCTTTATTTGACTTCTGTCTATTCAATTTCTCTCACACTCTTCCTACATCTACCTTTCTTTCTCTATCCAGTGGCATCTTAATGATTTTGGGGGCCCCAGGCAAGACATTTTTTAACTGATTTATGATCCTGTTAAGTTTAACATATATAATTGAATATTGTTTGGCATTATGCAGGCTTGATTTAGCAGGAAATGGGTATTCAAAATGTCTTCCCTACAGGAGCCCCCAAAATAAGTCTCGCCCAAAAATCCTTAAGATGACACTGCTCTCACTCAGTCTGTGCCAGTCTCTCTCTCTGTCTTACTCTCTATCCCAGTCTGTGTCAGTCTACCTATCTCTCCCGGTCCGACCCAGTCTACCTCTTTCTCTCTCCCTCTCTCACTCTGTGACAGTCTCCCTTTGTCTCTCACTCTGTGCCAGTCTCTCTCTCTCTCTCTCGCTCAGTGACAGTCTCCCTCTCTCTCCTCTCTCTCTGTCTGTCCCAGTCTCCCTTTCTCTCCTGGTCTGACCCAGTCTCCCTCGCTCTCTCACTCTGTGACAGTTTCCCGCTCTCTCCCAGTCTCTCTCTCTCTCTCCCTCACCCTCTCCCTCTCTCTCACTCTGTGACAGTCTCCCTCTCTCTCCCAGACTCTCTCTCTCTCACCCTCTCTCTCACTCTGTGACATTCTCCCTCTCTCTCCCAGTCTCTCTCTCTCTCTCTCTCTCACTCTGTGACATTCTCCCTCTCTCTCCCAGTCTCTCTCTCTCGCTCTCTCTCACCCTCTCCCTCTCTCTCACTCTGTGACATTCTCCCTCTCTGTCCCCGTTTGTGCCAGTCTCTCTCTCTCTCTCTCGCTCAGTGACAGTCTCCCTCTCTCTCCTCTCTCTCAGTCTGTCCCAGTCTCCCTTTCTCTCCTGGTCTGTCCCAGCCTCCCTCGCTCTCTCACTCTGTGACAGTCTCTCTCTCTCTCTCTCTCTCTCTCTCTCACCCTCTCCCTCTCCCTCTCTCTCACTCTGTGACATTCTCCCTCTCTGTCCCAGTTTGTGCCAGTCTCTCTCTCTCTCTCTCTCTCTCCGAGTCTCTCTCTCTCTCTCTCTCCCAGTCTCTCTCTCTCTCCCAGTCTCTCTCTCCCCTAGTCTGCTCCGTGCTGTTCTAGTCCGGCAGTGAAACTCTTCATTTTGATTTTCGAAAAAAGCAGCAAAAAAGCTTCTTAAACGCACCTTCCCTGAGGGCGGAAGTGCAGTTACACTAACAGCTACAACAACACAATCTGCTGCTCCTTAATTACATCTTAATAGTTTCCTTTCCTGGTCTCTTGCAGTGAGGACATGGCCCCATGTCTCTCTGAGACTCCGACATGTAAGGCACAGGGAATGCTGCATCATTGTTCATGCCAAGATCACACGTGCAGAGAGCGGGGTTACCTCTGCTTCTCTCTGGCATTACCTTGGCCCTCCTGGCAGCCTTGTTAATTGTGGTTTAATGAACAGCTTCCATGACTGCGGGGCGAGGGCAGCATTTCCCAAACAATCTTCTGATCTAAACCCTCCTTTTCTTCCCTGGGCACAAATAATGACTCGTGTGCGCTGCTCCACCGGAAGAGAGAAGCAACAAGTTCTTAATGATTCCCATCGCATCGCTCCTTGGGTGCCCACGCCTCATAACCCATGATACTTTCTGCATCAACAACTAATGACCTCATCAATAACAACTCAGCCATAAAACTTTATTCGATTTTGTTAAATCTTAAAAGCATATTACTTATACACAAGTAGGTTCCAACAGCAATAACACGTTGACAAAATTCAGAAGGATTGGCGGCCAAGGCCATTTGCAAATTCCTCCAAAAATTCACCATAAGTAATAAAAGATAAAAAAAAGAGCACAAAGTGCTTTTTACAGAAATGCTAATCACAGCAGCACGTTAGTCAATATCAACATCAAATCTCAGGCCATCAATTAGCCATAGCGTTTTCTGATAGAAAGAGCCCGCCTTATAAAGTTGAGAACAGCATGACAAATGTCATGTGTTTCCACTGAATATAAAAGTGTAAAACCATCTTGATAACAACTTGGTCCATACACTCTCAGTAAAGGAAGAAAAAAGTTGTTTTTACAGAGTGGTAGAGAGCACAGAAAAATACAAAAGGTACTTTAGATTGACTTGAGATATTATCGCAAGGGCATTACGGGGGGGGGGGGGGTTGCAACCATCCACCTTGCAAAGGAAATGCCACTAAAAAGGGCGGAGTACCGAGGCGGAATCTGGTCAAGTAAAATCTGTGCTGGGACTTTAAAACAAGCGACAAATAAAATTGCATCACTGGAAAGAGGGGATATCAATAGGCTCATTCATAGGCAACAGGCAATCTGATGATTGGCCCCACGCCTTACAGACCATTATACCATCTGCATCAAAAACCTTAATGACCTCATCAATAACAACTCTATATAGGCTCATCTCAATATCCAATTCTCATTTATGTATTTATTTGTTTGTTTGTGTAATTATTTAGATTTTTGGTATAATGCTCTAACCAGTCTCAGAGCGCTGGAAAGGGTGGGGGAAGGGTTGGAGGTGAAGATAGCAATCGACTATCACTGCAGGGCATGAAAATACAACATGGCATGGAAACAGCCGGCAAAGGGAAAACTAATAATGAACCAATGACTCAGAAAGATCTAAACGCCTTTACAATGAGGACTGAGCTTTTAAAACCATTCTTAGGCCCCTGACTGAGGTAAAAGGTCTAAGACTGATCTGTCTGTGTGTCACTAAAGTCAGCAACGCAATAAAATACTTTTATTTGATCTGTTAAAATCATAAAAAGAGTGGAACATACCACCATGATGAAAACTTCATAATTCAGATACAGAATAAAAATTGCATTAAAACATTTTTAGTTGTCGTAACCCTCATGTGATATGGAACCAAAGAACAGCGGATTATTGTAACAGCAATGTAAACATATCCATGCTTTCTGTTGTAATTAAAGTGCTAATGCCGGGGCGTGGCTAGCGCCCGAGAAGGATGGCCGCCGGCGCTTGACTCTCCCGAGTCGACGGAGGGACTTGCGGTTTCGACGGGCGGCAGACTGACTGTGCGGCTTCCCAAAGGCTCAGCGCAGCTATCGGAAATGTAGCGGAGCCCGTTGGTATACTCTTCTTTTGGCGAAATGTAGCGTAAGAGACATTATTTACCTTGACAGCGGCGAACGCTCCTCACTGATTTTCGGCCGCCATTTTGTCTCCACCGATGTGAGGAGAATTATACACACATCTAATGGGCTCTGCATTGAGGGCATTGAGAATATCGCAGACCTGTTTAGCCGCTACTGGAATG
The DNA here is from genome assembly GCA_963921515.1 of Calotriton arnoldi. Taxonomy (NCBI): domain Eukaryota; kingdom Metazoa; phylum Chordata; class Amphibia; order Caudata; family Salamandridae; genus Calotriton; species Calotriton arnoldi. Next base: position 632,216 of record CAWUFW010004561.1, on the reverse strand, counting down.
TTGAGGAGAGCGAAGTAGGCGCTATGAGTTCCTGTGTATCCTCCTTTTTTTTAATACTAATTGAGGTCGGTATATTCTCTCACAGGAATAGCCGCCATTTTACTTTCTGCACAGCGCAAGGATATCAATATGAATACCCCATTTAAATGATGCTGTACTCTACTGAATGTCTGGAAGTTCTTTACTTCTTGAAGGAATGACTTACAATACTATGCTCTCTGCTCATGTTTTCATACCTTCAACTCCTTGGAAGGCTGCTGCAACCTGATTACATCCTCTTCATGTTAATTATAGGTCATTGATAGCTATATCAATATGTTGCTGACTCTTTGACCCACGCTCAAACTTATTTTTTGCTGAGGCTGACAGGAAGGGTTGCTAACAAATGCCACCTTGTTCTTTTACCTAGCAAACACCTCTCCTTCCCTCATTTTATTACATGAGGTGTTATTGTCGCTTATAATATACATAGAGGTGTGGAGGTGTCCATGGTCTTTTCCTCCCGAACATAGCTGGATGGGCAAAATACTCAAAGTTGTTACACTTCCATCGTCTCTGGTTCACAAATCTTTAACGCACTCTAAGTCTCGTCCACGCTGTGCTGTCATGGAAGACTCGACGAATGCTTCGCCCAAGAGCGTCACAGCCTCCACTATGGTGACTCCCTCTGGCACGAACAAAACACCAAGCAAACGCCTAAAGAAGGACCCTCCTTCCCCTCCTAAGCAAGCATCTTCTGTCTCTCTGGACTTATTACTTGAGGAAATCAGAGCTCTTCGCCCATTTGTTGAGGAGACTAACTCTCAAATACAAACCCTAACAGAAAGATGGTCTAGCCTGGAAGACAGAGTTACTACAGTAGAACAGAATCTCGAATCTCTGACCTCTGCAGGCGGTAAGACTGATGCTCTTTGCTCTCAAGTGCTGTCACTCCAAAAACAAGTTGAAAACTTGGAAAATAGAAACAGAAGGAACAACCTTCGTATTTATGGACTATCGGAGGGTTCGGAAGGTACTGACCCTATAAACTTTTTCAAGTCATTCTTGCCCAAAGTTCTTAACTTATCACACGACACCCAATTAAACATCCAACGAGCTCATCGGTTGGGTCCTCCTTCTACATCGTCTTCTACCAATATGAGAAAACCGAGAGGAGTTATCTTATATTTTCTAGAGTACACTGATCTACTCAAGATTCTAGCGGCAGCCAGAGCGGCAGGTCGCATTTCTTGGGCTGGCAATGCTTTGTTTTTCTCCCAGGATTACTCAAAGCCTACTGCGGACCGACGAAGAGACTTTTTAGCAATGAGACCCCAGCTTCGGTCTATTGGAGCCCGATATGGCCTTTTTCATCCTTGCCTCTTTAAAGTTACTCTCAATAACAAGACTACCACATATGAAGATCCTCTAAGATTGAAGAGTTTTCTCAACTTTTGCCACGCTGATTCTATGGACACCTCTGCATCGCCCTCACCAATCAAAAAATAGATGTTGCTGTTATGTTTTGATCGAACTCTTATTTGATCATTAGATTTTTGCATAAATGCTATAGATGTTGTCAGCTGTTCCTAATTGTTCCTGTTCTGACTATAGTTGATGATCTCAATCTTTGGTTTAGGTTGATTTGTTTACCATTTTCCTCTTCGTTCTCCTATTTGCAAGTTCCGCTCCTATGATCTGATTTCTCATGTGTTGTTTCGCCCGTCGTCTCTCGCCCCTCCCTCGCTTGAAGTCTGGCGTCGTCACTCCTTCATGTGGCCCCTTTTCCCCCCACCTTATATGTGTTTTGGACTATCTGTAAGTATGTTCATTGTGTCTTCTTTATTGTATTATGCAATATTTCTGTTCCTCTATCTTCTTTTCTTTCTCCTCTTCATCCCTCTTTTCCTCTGTCAAGTTGGCTATTTCTTTTGTTGCTTAAACATTCTTTCACCTTTCTTGGGATCTACTATCTACACTTATCCATTCTTTCTCTCCCATCTTGTTTATTCTTCCTTCATTTTCTTAAGTTTCAAATTTTATATGCTTTTAATGGCATCTTATTTATATGTGTCTGGAATTTGCATTATAAATGGCTCATCTTATTTATTTTTTCCCCTTGATTTATGGCTTTAAAAATTATCACATGGAATGTTAAAGGTTTAAATTCCCCTATCAAGAGGCAACGGGTTTTAGCCTATTTATCTAAGTTAGACGCTAAAATTGTTTTGTTACAAGAAACTCATCTTACTGAATCTGAATCTTTAAAGCTCAAGAAGAACTGGGTTGGTGAACTATTCTTTTCCCCTGGTGATGGCAAACGCAATGGTGTTATTACATTGATTCACAAATCATTGCGGACTACCCTTACTGCACAAGAAAGGGATGAAGAGGGTAGATGGTTGTTCACTAGGTTAGAGATTGATGGTATCCCAATCTCTTTCTTTAATATTTATGCACCTACCTCTGGTGATGCTCCCTTTTGGTCTCATTTACAACATTTAATTTCCCATAATTTCTCTACTAATGTGATCCTAGCTGGTGACTGTAACCAAGTTTTTGATCCCTTCCTTGATCGCAAATCCACAGTACCCTTCATTCCCTCCAGGGCTCATAAAACCTTCACGCAAACTATTAAACACTCTCATCTAGCTGACGCTTGGAGACTATGTAACCCGTCCTCACAAGAATTTACTTTTTACTCCGCACCTCATCAAACCCAATCAAGAATCGATTACTTATTTACATCACATAATATCTCTCAATCACTCATATCTGCAGACATAGGCCCTATTCTCATTTCCGACCACGCCCCTGTTTCCATCCTGTTAGATTTACTGCCTTATTCACCGTACCCCAGAAGATGGCGATTTAATAATACTTTGCTTTTGGACCCTCACTTTAATACTTCCTTTCTTTCCTTTTTTAATGAATATTTCCTCTTCAATAATGATGACACTTTGCCTTTCCATATAATTTGGGACGCTTTCAAGGCGTCCGCTAGAGACTTTATTATTAGATACACTTCTAATAAACGGAAAAATACACGGGCTTTAAATAATGATCTCCTTGTAAAGATAAAAAAATTGGAACATGCTTATTACACTTCCAAATCAAAGGACTGCTTGACAGACCTTATTAATGCCAAGATCCAATACAATAAGGACACAACAGATGCTGCATCTTTGTATCTTTTAAAAACTAGTGCTAAATTCTATGGGGGACAGAATAAATCTGGTAAATTATTAGCTAATTATCTAAAGACTAAACAAAACAAGCTTCACATTGATTCCATAATGTCAGACACTAATACTTCTATATACAAAGATGTGGACATCTTACAAGAGTTTGTTAAATTTTATGAACAGCTCTATACTCCTGAATATCACCCCAATGAAGAGGATATCTCCCTTTATCTCTCTTCGATCCAGAAATGCCCAACTACACCTTTAAACCTTGACTTTCTTGAATCAGACTTGACCTCAAACAACCTACTTAGTGCTCTTAACTCTCTCAAGAAAGATAAAGCCCCGGTCCTGATGGTTTCACTGTCGAATTCTTTTTACACTTTTCTCAAATAATCATACCCAAATTACACACCTTAATATCCTCTTTTCTTTCTTCTGGCAATTCATCTGGTACTTTTTTAGAAGCCTTAATTTGTCTTATCCCAAAGGAGGGTAAAGATTTACACTATTGCAAAAATTATAGACCCATCTCCCTAGTCAACATAGATTATAAAATCTTCTCGAAATCATTAGCCCTTAGACTGGATTCTTTTCTGCCCCAACTTTTGGGTAAGGAGCAATCGGGCTTTGTTAAAGGTCGTTCAATAAATGATAATACCCGTTTGTTTTTTGACGTCATTTCCAAGTCGCCAAATCTTGCAGAGCCCCTTGCTGCCATAGCCCTTGATGCTGAGAAGGCCTTTGATAGAGTATATTGGCCCTTCATTTTTCAGACATTAAAATGGTTTGGTTTTGGCCCAAAAATCACCTCCATGATCGCTTTGCTATACTCATGCCCTAAGGCCGCTATTTCTGCTAATGGTCTCACATCTTCGTATTTTACTCTACATAGAGGAGTCAGACAGGGCTGTCCTCTATCTCCTTTTCTTTTCAATCTAGCACTAGAACCTTTCTTGTCTAAATTGCGACAGAATCAGTCCATTACAGGTTACTCATCTAAGTCGTTGGAAGTCAAATTAGCTGCTTATGCGGACGATGTTCTTTTATTCATATCCCAACCCCTTACTTCCATACCGTCCTTTCTTAATGAGGTTAAATCATACTCCTTAGTCTCGGGATATAAACTAAATAACGATAAATGTGAAATCTTGCCTTTGTCCAAATACACTTTTAAAGAAGATTTCTCCTTATCTAATTTCACTTGGAGTCCTCTTCATATCAAATATCTTGGCATATGGTTTACTCCTTCCCTTAAGTCATCAATTCCTCTTAACTTTAATAAATGTATTGAGAAACTTACTTCCCTTACGACCAAATGGCACCCTCTATACCTCTCATGGTGGGGCCGCCTAGACACCATTAAAATGATGCTGACGCCTATAATTCTTTATCTTCTGTCTAACATACCCATGCCTATCCCCACAATATGGTTTCATAAAGTTAACTCCATTCTTAACTCTTTCCTCTGGCTGAATAAAAAACCAAGAATGTCCTTATTAAAGCTGTCACGTCCGAAATCTGAAGGAGGTGTCCGCTTCCCGGACTTTCCTAAGTACCACAGAGCATTCTTATTGAAGCAATTATCCAAGTGGATGTCAGCCCCGTCGCCTGATTGGCCTCTCTGGGTGGAGTTGGAGAGCTCCTTCCTCCTCCCGTTTTCTTTTCAAGAATTCTTATCCTTTACAAGAAAACCACAAAATTTACATACGCCTATCATTAAATATTCATGTAACAACCTGAATAAACTCCTGCATATTGAACCGCATGACTTAAACACATATCTTAAATCCTCCATATGGCACAAGAAACGTGTTTGTATTAAGGGAAAGCCAATTTATTGGAGAACTTGGAGAGATAGGGGTATTTTATGGATACATCAATTATTTGAAGATGACACCTTTCTTACTTTTTCAAAAATACAATCTCTTTTTCACCTACCATCATCATTTTCACATAAATTTCTAGCCCTACGTATTGCTATATTAGAGTCCTATACACACTTTCACTCCTCACCTCAGACCCCTCTACCATTAGACCACGCCTGGCTAAATATTATTTCCAGGTCATCGAAGGCTTCCACCCTATATACATGCCTACTATCCCCACTCTCACAAAGAATTAAAACTAAGGTTGAACTCTGTTGGGAAATTGATTTAGGCGTACAATGGCCCATTTCTTTTTGGGATAGGATTTGGACAAAAATCAGGAAATCTTCTAGAGCAGCCAGCACCACACAAACTCTCTTTTTATTTACAACAGATTGCTATTAACACCAGTCTCTCTGCATAAAATGCATTTTGGTACCCCAGACACTTGTTGGTCTTGTTCGTCTCCACAAGCAGATCTCCAACATTTACTTTTCTCATGCCCACATGTTTTTCAGTTCTGGGAAGCAGTTTGGTCCCAAATTAACACCATTATTAAGACTAACACTTCCCTGACATTTGCTAATATTTTTTGGGTAGTCTCTCCATTAGCTGGAACAAGCCGAAATCACAAACACAAATTATTGATTTGCTAATTGCCACTGCTTTTCAGCAGATTACAAAAAACTGGAAAGATGCCTCTAAACTTTCGTACTTGGCCTGGTGGTATTCTGTATGCCATAACCACAGACTCGACACAACTTTTGTTTTTCCCATGTCCTTGAAGCAAAAACGACTACTTTTATGGTCCCCTGTTACGCTATTTTTAGACAACAGTGCTAAAAGCTTCTTTACTCCAGCACCATCTATCCAGGAAGTTACCAAACCCCCTTGAATTGCTTAGTTACTACCTTAATCTATTCAATTGTAATTTTGTCTTAGTTACATGCTTATTTATTATTTCAATATTGAACTTATCTCATAGATCTACTTTCCTAGTTGCCATTGTTATATATGCTAAACATTATGTCTTTTTTTTTTTTTAATGCTTCTTCACTTGTCACTTGATGCTATTTACTTATTGTATTCCCAATAAACTTTCTTTTGAAACTTAAAAAAGTGCTAATGCCAACGGAAAATGGGGAGGGAGCAAAGTTCAGAGCTGCTATGCATAATTTTCTATCCAGTTTCTTAAGTCACTATAGTTTCCTGTCCCGGAACATTTACTAGTATGATCGTTTTTGTGCCTAGGGCTTGTCATAGAAAGGAGCTTTGAAAGAAAGGGAGTACAGAAAAAGGTCTGATAAAGACTTAGGCCGGCTACTTTATACCCTTCTGCCAAATTCTTATTTTGATGTTTCATTCTTTCCAAGGTTTTGTGCTGTTTCTTTCTTTTCTAGTTCTTGTGCTACTAGTGACAAAAATTTGACGGTGTTGCAAGACAGTTGAACTAAAGAACCGCTGAGGCATTTTATGACGGCCGCTCTGCAAGTCCGGATTTGAGTTTCTCTTAGGATTGGCCTTAGAAGTGACGTCCTTAGGTTATGTAATACCAGACAGATGCATAATAGATGTAGTAGTGACTCTGCTCCGTTACCACAGAGGCGGCAGTCCAATGATGGCCAGGTCTGTAGCCATTTTGGAATGAGATCTTTATTTGAAAAAGAACCCAATCTCAGTAAGGTCAATTTCCGCTTATAGTGGTCTCTGAAGCATTCTTGCAGATAGGGTTGAGGTTTCATATGCTTATAGGATGGCATCACCGACCATGCATGACTTAAAGTCAGCAGAGCCTGGGCTGCAGGCAGAAAGGAACACTTTAGGAAGTCTTTTTCTGATCTCAGTGGCTACGGGGAGTTTCATTGGTAGGTGCCCTGAAAGTCAAATCATCTGCCCCCAAATCTTTTGAATTAATGGGGCTGGGCCATGAGCAGGATTATAGAAAAATATTTCAGATGTATGGAAAGATGATGCTGAAAAGGTGTGGACATATAACCAGAATCATGACCAATAAGCATTTTTTAAAGTTGTGATCTCATTATTATAGGTAGCTGAAGAAGTGATCTTAAGGCTGGGGTGACATGGTTTGTGCATTTGAGGTCACATATGAGCCTTGCTGCTTGGTATTAAACCCTGCAATTTCATGATGGAGTCTGGTGAAAATGAAGTCGGAAAAAAAACAGGCGCAATACAACCATTGGAAAAACGAGTGCAATTTGTTGTGGGAATTAGTGAAAAGGAAGGATGGTTTGAAGTAAGCATAGGCGACACCCATATTGGCAATAATGTCTTTTATTAGAGGTGGAAGCTCCAGTGGAATACGCATTTGAATGCGTATCAAGTTGCAATCAATTGAAAATTATTTGATAGTGGGGTTGGTTTAGGATATTGTGCTACGTTTGAATATGATATTTAAGGGCTTTTTGTGACTGAGAGGGGTCCTTCTGTGTTACAATATACAATGCATCAGACCAGGGAAGTCTATGAATAAAATGAGAGTCCAGTAGTTTGAAGCTTGTAATAGGAGTTTAGGAGACCGAAAATCCTAATGGAGAAGGGATTAAAGGTGATTTCTTAAATACATTTACTTGATTTTTAGGAATGTTAAAGGGATTTGTACATACAATAATACTAAAGAAAGGAGCAGTTCCCAAAACCGAGCATGCCGTATTTTAGGATGTGGAGCATAACTTTAAATATTCAAGGGGTTTGGATGTAATCAAATGCATTGAGTCTACTGAATGGTTATCTCTTTTGGTCATAATACAAAAAACCAATGGCACCATTTGTTTATGTATGGACATAGGTATTGTTTGTTATCCACTTGCAAATATAAAGAAAATGCTATCTTCTAGTCAAGTGACAACACTATACAGCCCTATTGACCAATCTCCCACTTTCATTAAATCCCCTCAATCAATATTTCAGGCCACGTGCATAATTCATCACTCCTTTTGGGTGACATTCCAGTTTAAGACAATGCTGTTTCGTCTGGTTCCCAATGTTTTCAGAGGTGAAGGAAAAGCTATATGCAGTGGCACTTGAATTATATGATTGTGAGACCGTGGCTGTTTTCGCATAATTATGAATTTGGCACATAATTCATCATCTGCTGTATAATCTGCAGATTATAAGAAACAAATTGTTTCTAGCACAAACGGTTCAAAATTTGCAGTGACACTTGTTGACGCACCATGGAAGGCCCCTTACAAAGATTGACTGGTCAACTTTCTGTTATTTATTGCTCAATGTGGGTGATAAACTGCTACTAATGAGGTGCAACCTATGCCCAGTGTTAACAAGTGTAAAAATAACAAAATAATGAAGTAACACTGCCACAAAATGTGTTGAATTAGGCAGGGTAATTTGCCTTTTGTGCCACATAATTTAATCAACCCGGCCACATAATTGGCCCCTTCCCTGCTGCATCATTCCAGTGCGCCTGACTCTAGGGTATTTGAGAACGCAGAATATCGAATATGACATTCTGTTGCAGGTATGTGATATGAAGCAATGTGATGAAAGGCTACAGAGAAAGTTAGATACATTGAGGAAAAGGGGGTTCACTGTGCAATATTCCAACTCTTGCCAAGACTTCTGTGGTATATTTGGGGCATGAGATAAGGGTGGACAGAGCCAAACCAAAGAGAAGCTAGCAGAGGTGATCAAAGTCAAGCCAGCACCAATAAGAAAAGAGAGTCTCAGATACTTTATGGGTTTACCCGAATTGTACACATATTTTGCCAGCAAAATAACCACAGTAATAAAATTATTAAAGAAGAATTTGGAAACATACCCTGCCACGGAGTGTGACGCTTGGGTAAGCGTTGGGAATCAAATCAACTTCAGGCAGTTTGTGTGACTCACCAATGACCATCATTACGGACCACAGAAGGATTGTTGAGTGCCCATATGACAAAAATGTCATTCTGGTTGTACACTCTGGGCCTGATTACGTACCTCTCACACAATGCAGCGCAGCACCCAAAGTTGCTGCACTGCGTTGCGTGACAGGGAGAGAGCAGGAGAGCCCCATTTCTACAGAGCGATGGCGCTCTCCTCCCCTCTCCCTAGTGCCGATGTGCAATCAAGCAGGCGTGCACCACGCACAGACCTTTGCACCACAGTGCAAAGATGTCTGCGTGAGTCCAGCATAGGTTTTGTACTGGAAGAGTACCCATCCAGTACAAAATTCTATGCTAGACAAGTTGTAAAAATTTTCTCACTTTATAAGTGTGCTGTACAGTGCAGCGCACATGCAAAGTCAGATGGAAAGGAGAATAAAAGTATTTCTCTATTAATGCTTGCTTTCAAGTGGCATCGTTTTTTGGTGCAAAATCCTGTCTACCATTGTTAGTAGATAGCGTTTGCGTCGAAAACCATGGGCAGATGCATGGGGATGCCATGCACCACATATAGAACGCCCCCTTTACGTAGAGTAATGCAAATCAGCACTTTATGCTAGTTTTAGTTACTCTTTCTTACAAACCAACACACATACCAATTTGCGTTGGTTTGTTAATCCCAAAAAGGATGTTGTGTCGGGCCTACATTAAAAAGTGTTGCAAATCCGACTCAAAACCTTTTTAAATCTGGGCCCACCAAAAATGCCAACCTATTTAGCCCCAGGAAATACCTTATGTGGTATAGCTAAGGGGTAACTTATTGGTTAAAGGTAATTTTCGTAGTGAGTGGTACAGACTATTTTACTGTGCCCCTCGGGGGGGGGGAGCTACCAACTCCTACTAAAAATCTATTTTGTCCTCATAACTGAGTCCTTTCCTTTCAGCACGGTGTGTATGGTGAGATTGTATAAAGCATGCCTCCGGCTCTAACTATAGAATGGAGACTTGGAATATCATGTTTTTAAACTGGAAGGTCCCCTTGTGCAATTGATGACCCTCCTTCTCACACCCCGTAACCCATGACCTGAAGACATATCTACATAAAGACCTATCCGGCCTGGGGGCTTGAATGCATATACTGTTCACGCACAAACTGAATATCCAGTTTGCTCAAAGAAGTCACTCAAATCGTCCGTCTCTGTTGAGTAACAGTCCAGGGCCGGACTGGGATCTTAAACCAGCCCTGGCAATTATGTCCGACCAGCCCGGGGGGGGGGGAATGGGGAGGGGGTCGTCGGAAGTAATTGCCAGAGCTGGAACACTGCTGATGCACTGCTGCTGCTCTTTTGTTATCAGGGGCAGTGCTGCAAAACCGGCCCCCAGTAACAAAACTGGCCCCCACCCTTCCGGCCCACCGGGGAAACGCCTGGTGCCCGCTACGACCATTCCGGCCCTGTAGCTAGATGCCAAAACTTTGACAAAATATCCTAACTATATTGTAGTGGGACTCCTGTCGGAAATCCTGAAATGAAATACATACTGAACCCCTTCGACAAATAGGTTATAAAGCAACACGAGACAACATGTAGAGGAACTGACAAATGATATCTGAATATGGGACTGGAAATTATCCATGCACGTTCAGCTGAAGAGATTCTATGCAGACGGGAGCCCCTCCTGCACACACAGAACTTGCCCAAACTCAGAGACTGGGAGGTCAGTCCAAATAGTGAAGAGTGGAGCCATGGTGGCGTGGACCAGAAAACAACAATGACATGCAGGTGAGCACCTTAGAGGAGTCTCCCTGTTTGCTGAGCTTTCTGACCTTGCACACTGCTAGTGTGGAGTTCTGGCCTGTCCTGTGAAGGTGTTTGGAGGCATTTGAAGCACATTTAGCCCTATCATTTCTGCCTGGTGTTGGTATACAGTGACCAGTAGTCATGTGCTAGATCAATGCCATGATTTACTTGTGGCCCTCAGAGGAACTGAAGGTCTCTCCGGTATCTCGAACCTTCACACTCTGCGTGAAGGGTCTTTACTCACATTAGGGACCAACCTCTGAAATAATATTCCACCAGCAGATCCAAGATACAGCTATTTAAATGTTCACCATGGCCCTCACTGTGAGGGGCCTGGGGCTCAAAGCACACCTGGAAACAAAAAGGATTACATTTGACCGAGCCCACCTGCTATTCTGAGGCCTGTCCAGAAAATGTTACTTCTACCGACGCAATGTTGGCACAGGAATGTCCCCTTCATGATATATCAGCATGTTTTCCTGCCATGAGTGCCCAACTGCATGTGTACCTGGTATGCTGATTTTAATTTTGGCCCCAGCGTCATGCTAACCTAAGTGTGAGAGAAGAAGCCTAGGCCTGTCCCTGACAATGCGCGGTCCAAGGCCAATCCGGTAACCTGTCGGGGAGCAGCACGTGTGCCCTCATATCGGACATAGGACTACTGTTCCTGTCCTGGCTATAGCATATAAAGGAGTAGTAGCATCATGCTGTGTTTTTAGAGGGGCCTGCTGGTCCCACTTGTGCAAAGTTCCACTCTTGCGTAATGCCCAAAACCTTGTGCTGACATACTGTGTGTACGTCAAGTGTGTATGCGCATGTAGTCTGCCTGTAGCACATGTGCAGGAGACAGTGCTTAATTTGTATTAAAAAATGCCAAGGCCCAATATATTTATCAGGAGTTCACAACAGCTTGCACCACACACTGTCCCTGCCAGCACTGTCCAATGTATGTACAAGTGCTACCAACTAACCATCACACTCCTACATGTGTCACAATTCAGATAATTTCAAGGTACCTGAAGTTGTTAGAAAGGCCTGAACGTGCTGGTATTATTATTTTATTCATGTATGTAAAATTGTTTAGCACTCAATGTGCTCTGTTGAAAAAAGGCAAATAGAACTACCATGTGATGGACTGTCATAATTATGTGCTGGTGTTAAGAAATAAATGCCGGTGTTGAGCCCCAGCAAACACAGGCCCAGATGATACTCTTGCAGTTGAAGGACTCTGTCTGTGTGAGAGTCTGAGTACTGAAGAGAGTGGGATCCATTATGAATGTCCCTGGTTTGACATGGAACAAGATGGAGGATGAGAATAGCTTCCTCAGGCAGTAGAAGTATATTGCTTTCATTCCTGTGGCTAAAGGGAAGAACAGATCTAGACACTGAAGTGAGGAGAATCAAGACTGGGGTACCTTTAGAAATTCCAAGAAGACTTTTTTTAGAAAGGGGATGCTGGTTAGTTTTCCCTGAGTACTGTCATTTGGTTGTTGGGAGGGGGAGACTACAGTTTCTGTTGTGCAAGTTGTGGGAGTTTCTAGGTCAGGCTTGCCCTCTTGTGTATCCCTGATTACTGCTTCATATAGGCTGATGACATCCAGGTGAAGAAACCTCACACTTCATTGTGCCCATGTTTTGGCTGCTCTAGTTTGGAGACAGCCCCAGTGCTACATGCTGTGAGAAGCATCACACTATACAAAGGCTGCTTCTGGAGAGCAGCCTTAGAAGGACACTTGAGCAGAAAACCACTCTAAACCAGTAGCAGAAAATGTGTATAAAATTGGGACCCAAACCACCCCACACTTACAGTTCCAAGTCCATCGTGATGAAGGAAGGAAGTTGTTTGACCTGACAGCCCTGGGGTGGTCTTACCTCCATCTTTTTGCCTTACACCTCCACTTTTTCTGGCTTCATTTTTGCTGGTATTAGGACGCTGTGCAGTTTACCACTGCTAACCAGTGCTAAAGTGCTTGTGCTCTGTTCCGTAAACATGGTAACATTGGATCATCGCTAACTGACATATTTAATTTACTTATAAGTCCCTTATAAAGTGGTACTCCATGTACCCAGGGCCTATAAATTAAATGCTGCTAGCAGGCCTGCAGCACTGATTATGCCACCCACTTAAGTAGCCCTTAACCATGTTTCAGACCTGCCATTGCAGAGCTGGTGTGTGCAGTTTACACTGCCATATCAACCTGGCAAAATAAATCTTTTGCAGGCCCAAACCTTCCCTTTTTATACATATGTCACTCCTAAAGTAGGCCCTGGACAACCCAGAGGGCAGGGTGCAATGTATCTAAAAGGCAGAACATGTACTTTTAAGTTTTACATGTCCTGGTAGTGAAAAATACTTACATTAATTTTTCATTTCTGCAAGGGCTATCTCTTCCATAGAATAACAGTGGGATTACCATATTACATTTGGTGTCTCTGGAATCACAATTTAAAATCCAAACTTATGGTGATGCCAGATATCAAATTGCAGTTCTGAAAATGCCACTTTTAGAAAGTTAAAGACACACAATTGATGGACGGAATGCAGAACAAATCAAAACATTCACCCCCAGTCAAGAGATCTGGGTTAAATCCATCATTCTTTTGCTCACCATGCCACCCAGTTTAGACCTGGCCATATGCAAATCAGTCTTGACCCTGTGCCTCATGGGAACAGCCCATCCCGAACTGCCAAGCCAGGTCCTCCCTGGAACGTAAACAAGCATCCTAGGACCGGTTTCAGTGTTTCACCCCTCATCAGCCAGGATTGCTTGAATCCAGTGGCACAGTGAGCCCGGGACCCACGTCTGGGCATACCCAGCGCACTTAGGGCGAGGAAGCAAAAGACACACAATTGATGGACGGAATGCAGAACAAATCAAAACATTCACCCCCAGTCAAGAGATCTGGGTTAAATCTATCATTCTTTTGCTCACCATGCCACCCCAGTTTAGACCTGGCCATATGCAAATCAGTCTTACCCTGTGCCTCATGGGAACAGTCCAGCCCGAACTGCCAAGCCAGGTCCTCCCTGGACCATAAACAAGCATCCTAGGACTGGTTTCGGGGTTTCACCCCTCATCAGCCAGGATACCTTGAATCCAGTGGCACAGTGAGTCCGGGACCCACGTCTGGGCATACTGTGCCAACTTAGGGCTCTAACGCTCCGTCCATCATCCCCTTTGGTATCGCTTTGTTCGCCCTAAGTTGGCAGGGTATGCCCAGACGTGGGTCCCTTGCTCACTTTGCCACTGGATTCAAGATAGCCTGGCTGATGAGGGTTTTGAACCCGAAACCGATCCCAGGATACTTGTTTCCGGTCCAAGGAAGACATAGCTTGGCAGTTCGGGCTGGACTGTTCCCATGAGGCACAGGGTCAGACTGATTTGCATATGGCCATGTCTGAACTGGGGTGGTGGAGTGAGCTAAAGAATGATGATGGATTAAACCCAGATCAGTTGACTGGGGGTGAGTGTTTGATTTGCTCTAACGCTCCGTCCATCATCCCCTTTGGTATCGCTTTGTTCGCCCTAAGTTGGCAGGGTATGCCCAGACGTGGGTCCCTTGCTCACTTTGCCACTGGATTCAAGATAGCCTGGCTGATGAGGGTTTGAACCCGAAGCCGGTCCCAGGATGCTTGTTTCCGGTCCAGGAAGACATGGCTTGGCAGTTCGGGCTGGACTGTTCCCATGAGGCACAGGGTCAGACTGATTTGCATATGGCCATGTCTGAACTGGGGTGGTGGAGTGAGCTAAAGAATGATGATGGATTAAACCCAGATCAGTTGACTGGGGGTGAGTGTTTGATTTGCTCTGACGCTCCGTCCATCATCCCCTTTGGTATCGCTCGGGACCCACGTCTGGGCATACCCCACCAGGTTCAAACTGGAATGGCATGGGGAGCAAAAAAACAATTGATTTAGGCCCAAATCTCTGTACTGGGGTGAATGTATGACATTGTTCTGTATTCTGTCCATCAATTGTTGTTTTTGCATTTGTCACCCTGAGTGGGACGGGTATGCCCAGACGTGGGTCCCGTGCTCTCCATGCCACTGGAGTCATGCTATCCTGGCTGATGAGGGGTGAAACCTTGAAACCGGTCCTAGGATGCTTGTTTCCAGTCCAGGGAGGACCTGGCCTGGCAGTTCTGGCTGGACTGTTCCCATTGGGCGCAGGGTCAAGACTGATTTGCATATGGCTGGGCTCAAACTGGAATGGCATGGGGAGCAAACAAACTATGGATTTAGGCCCAGATCTCTGTACTGGGGTGAATGTATGACATTGTTCTGCATTCTGTCCATCAATTGTTGTTTTTGCACTTTTAGAAAGTTGCTATTTTCTTTCTTTAGCCATTTTGTGCACGCGCAAGACATACAACGTAGGGGTTATCAAAGAAGAAGGACGGCGAGGACGAGGAAGGAGAGCGGCCATGGTGAGGAGGAGGCAGCCACGGCAGGTAAGTGCCTTTTTATTTACATTATAATTACTTTGGGGGGGGGTGGAGGGGCCGGCTAACTCCGCTCCACCACGGAGTCGGAGTTTTGCCTGAACTCCGTGTTCACGACAGAACGCGGAGTAGGCAAAACTCAGTAAACTCCGCTGGCGGAGCGGAGATACCCGCCCGGGCTTAGTCCTGTCCCCACACAAAGGGCTGCATGCCCCATGTAGTGAGGCTGGAGCCAAGGCAGGAAGGGAGCACCTCTGAGTACTTCAAAAGCATGTCTTTGAATTCTCCCCCACTTCAAAGGCACAACTGGGTATGAGTACTCGCTCTCTGACAGCACCACTTCAGTGAACTTCTGGACTTGTGAAGACTCTGCTGTGCTGCTGAAAGGTCTGCCACTCTGCCGGACTGCTGCTTTGTTGGACTGATGCTTTACTGTGCTGCCCTGCTGCCCTCTTGCCTGGGTGAGAAGGACTGGACCTGCATCACTTGAACCCAGAGTGACTTCAAGGGCTAGCTGGCTGGCCTGCTGATCTGAAGTCTCAGGAACATTAAAAACTTCCAACCAAACTGCTTCTGCACCTAGATTCTGCCATCTGTGAGTCTGCCCTACCAAGTGGTGCCACCCCAGTTCTTGACGCTTGGAAGTGGGCCTAAGGCATATCTCCAGCGGAACCATCAATCAATCAATCAATCAATCATGTCACTTATAAAGCGCACTACATACCCGCGAGGGTCTCAAGGCGCTGGGGGAAGAGGGGGGTGGTGCTGCTACTGATCGAAGAGCCAGGTCTTGAGGAGTCTTCTGAAGGCCAGTAGGTCTTGGGTCTGTCGGAGGTTGGTGGGGAGGGTGTTCCAGGTCTTGGCGGCGAGGTGGGAGAAGGATCTGCCGCCGGCGGTCGTTTTCCGGATGCGGGGGACTGTGGCGAGGGCGAGGCTGGTCGAGCGGAGCTGGCGGGTGGGGGTGTAGAAGCTGAGTCGTCTGTTGAGGTAGGCTGGTCCGGAGTTGTGGAGTGCTTTGTGTGCGTGGGTGAGGAGCTTGAAGGTTATCCTCTTGTTGACAGGGAGCCAGTGCAGGTCTCTCAGGTGGGGTGTGATGTGGCTGCGTCGGGGGATGTCGAGGATAAGACGTGCAGAGGCGTTCTGGATGCGTTGCAGCCATCTCAGGAGCTTAGCCGTCGTTCCTACGTGAGGGCGTTTCCGTAGTCCAGCCTGCTGGTGACGAGGGCCTGGGTGACTGTTTTTCTTGTTTCGGTGGGGATCCACTTGAAGATCCTGCGGAGCATTCGGAGGATGTTGAAGCAGGATGAGGAAACGGCGTTGACCTGCTTAGTCATGGAGAGGGTGGGGTCGAGGATGACCCCTAGGTTGCGTACGTGGTCGGTGGGTGGCGGGGCTGTTCCCAGTGATGTTGGCCACCAGGAGTCGTCCCAGGCTGAAGGGTTGGAACCAAGGATGAGGACCTCCGTCTTGTCCGAGTTCAGCTTCAGGCGGCTGGTCCTCATCCATTCGGCGACGGCCTTCATTCCTTCGTGGAGGTGGGCTTTGGCGGTGTGAGGGTCTTTGGTGAGGAGAGGATCAGCTGGGTGTCGTCGGCGTAGGAGATGATGTTGAGGTTGTGCTGTCGGGCGACGTGGGCGAGGGGTGCCATGTAGATGTTGAACAGCGTTGGGCTGAGGGAGGAGCCTTAGGGGTACGCCGCAGATGATCTTGGTGGCCTTGGATCGGAAGGGGCGAGGCGGACGCTTTGTGTTCTGCCGGAAAGGAAGGATGTGGTCCAGTCCAGGGCCTTCTCTTGGATCCCGGCGTCGTGAAGGCGTGTTCGTAGTGTGTGGTGGCAGACCGTGTCGAAGGCGGCTGATAGGTCCAGGAGGATGAGGGCTGCTGTTTCTCCGTTGTCTAGCAGGGTCCTGATGTCATCGGTGGCGGCGATGAGGGCGGTTTCGGTGCTGTGGTTGCTGCGGAAGCCGGACTGGGAAGGGTCCAGGATGTTGTTCTCCTCGAGGTAGCGGGTCAGTTGTTTGTTGACGATTTTCTCGGTGACCTTCGCGGGGAACGGGAGCAGAGAGATGGGTCGGAAGTTCTTGAGGTCCTTGGGGACTGCCTTGGGTTTCTTGAGTAAGGCGGTGATCTCGGCGTGCTTCCAGCTTTCCGGGAAGGTTGCTGTCTCGAAGGAGATGTTGATTATTTTCCGGAGATGTGTGATGCATCCCTGAGCAGAACCGATGAATCTCCTCAGCTGAGCAGCGCATCGAGCAGAACTGACGCATCGCCGCTGTTCCGTGGATTGGACCTGTCGCAAAAGACTTGCACTGCCCCAGCCTCCAACATCTAGGACCAATGCATCGCCTTCGGAACCACAGCTGCGCTACGCTTTACCCAGCGCAAGCTCCTCTCATCCCTCTTTGACGGCAGCCTCGACGATGATGCCACAACTCTGCATCGCAGCTTCTCCCCTCATCAAAACCGACTCATCGCATCCTCAACATCAGACTTCGCATCGATAGCCCTGTTGATAGGATCCTCGATGATGATGCATCAGGACCTTGCACCTCAGCCTCGCCGCACTTCGAAACTAACGCGTCGCCTCAGCAGCGCGATGCATCTTCGACGCGGATCCACGCAAGCGATCTGCAACCAGTAATTGTATTGTATTGTAATTGCATTTATATAGCGCTTACTACCCCTGACGAGGCGTTGAAGCGATTTTTCGGTGAGTAGCACGCTACTCCGGAAACCATAAAGGATTAGTGTTGAGTTAGTATAGTGAAATATGAAAGTAATTTGAGTGGTGGATAGGTTAGTCAGTTATTTGGATTCAGAAAGATAGCGGAGGGATAGAAGAGGGAAAAAGGTTTGCATTTATATAGCACTTATTACCCCTGATGGGGTGTTAAAGTGCTTTTTTCGACAAGTAGCACGCTACTCCGGAAACCATAAAGGATTAGTGTTGAGTTAGTATAGTGAAATATGAAAGTAGTTTGAGTGGTGGATATTAGTCAGTTATTTGGATTGAGAAGGATAGCGGAGGGATAGAAGAGGGAAAAAAGGTTAGCATTTATATAGTGCTTGTTACCCCTAATGGGGTGTTGAAGCACTTTCTTGGCGAGTAGCACGCTACTCCGGAACCCATAAGTATTAGTGGTGAATTAGTATAGTGAAATATGAAAGTAATTTGACTGGCGGATATTAGTCAGTTATTTGGATTGAGAAGGATAGCGGAGGGTTAGAAGAGGGTTAGAAGAGGGAGAAAAGGTTTGCATTTATATAGCGCTTGTTACCCCTAATGGGGTGTTGAATCACTTTCTTGGCAAGTAGCACGCTACTCCGGAACCCATAAGTATTAGAGGTGAATTAGTATAGTGAAATATGAAAGTAATTTGAGTGGTGGATATTAATCGGTTATTTGGATTGAGAAGGATAGCGGAGGGATAGAAGAGGGAAAAAGGTTTGCATTTATATAGCGCTTGTTACTGCTGATGGGGTGTTGAAATGCTTTTTTTTTGGCGAGTAGCACGCTACTCCGGAACCCATTAAAGGATTAGTGTTGAATTAGTATAGTGAAATATGAAAGTAATTTGAGTGGTGGATGTTAGTCAGTTATTTGGATTGAGAAGGGTAGCAGAGGGATAGAAAGGGACAAAGGTTTGCATATATATATAGAGCGCTTGTTACCCCCTAATGGGGTGTTGAAGAGCTAAAGGATTAGTGGTGAATTAGTATAGTGAAATATGAAATTTGAGAAGTGGACATGTTAGTCTGTTATTTCGATTGAAAAGGATAGTGGAGGGATAGAAGAGTGAAGGCTTTAGACTTTTTTTTTTTGGGAGGTCATAGCAGTAGTGGGAGCGTTGGGATGAGTAAAAAGGGATGTGGAGGGGAAGAGTCAGAGGGAAGAGTTTAGAAAGGCTTGTTTTGGGGGATCAGTATAGTAAAAGAGGTGTCAGGTGGTGCAAGGAGGGGTAGAGGAGGGGAGAGTCTAGAAAGGGCTATTTTGGGGATCATAGTAGTGGTATGGGGTTTGGGATGAATGAGAGAGTGGAGGTAGTGGATATATTGATAGAGGTATAGGGTGAGAAATAGGGTGAGAAATGGGCTAGTGCATTGGAAAGAGTAGTAGAAAGAGGTTTGAGATGAGTCAGAGAGTTGAGGTAGAAGATATATTGAGAGAGGTAGAGGGTGAAAATAAGGTAGTGCATTGGATATGCTGAATTAGAAGAAAGTAATAAGTATATAGATCCATTAGTACATGGAAAGTTTATAGATGCATAAAGGAAGTAAGTATATGTAGATTCAAGAAATTGATAGATGTATAGGGTCAGAAATAGGGTAGCGCATATAATATATATATATTTTTTTTTTTTTTAAGGAAAGCAATAAATATATAGATCCAACTACATGGAAGGTATATAGATGCATAAAGGAAGTAAGTATAAGTAGATTAAAGATGCATTCGATAAACTCTGGTTTTGAAGTGTTGTTCTTAAAAAAATTTTTTTTTTAAACATATGTATTCTACATGTTAATACAAAGCAATACACATATATAGGTACATATCTATAGTACAAATAAATGCTTATATACAGAGGGATATGCTGTATATTTCTGTTTGCGTATGGTGCTTATGTGGGGAAGAGCCAATTCTTGAGTAGTTTTCTGAAGATAAGGTGGTTGTCAGTGGATCTTATGTTGGGGGGTAAAGAGTTCCATATTTTGGCTGCTTGAACAGAGAAAGATGTGCCACCCATGGTTTTTTTCTTGTATCTTGGGATTTTGAGGCGAGGTGCCACTCTAGAGCGGAGGTTCCTATGATGAATGTGTTTGGTGATTTTATTCCTGATGAAGAGCGGTCCCATTCCATGTATGGCTTTGTGGGTGATACAAAGCAGCTTGAACGTGGATCTTCTGGCAACCGGTAACCATTGCAAGGCTTTCAAGGCAGGGGAGATGTGGTCTTGCGGTTTGATATGCAAGAGTAGTCTGGCAGCCGAGTTCTGAACCCGTTGTAGTCTTTTCATAGTCGTTAAAGATGATCCGTGGTAGAGGCTATTGGCGTAATCGAGTTTGGACAGAACAAGGGAGATGGCAGCTTGGACCTTGTGTGGGAATCCCAAATGGGGGAAGATTTGTCGCAGAGTTTTTATAGTAACAAAGCTTGATCTTGCTAGTTTGTCCACTTGGGCATTCATCGATAGCTTGGAGTCCATGGTCATTCCGAGGTTTGTTACTTCCTTCGATACTTTAGGCGGTGATCCCAGTTCATCAGGCCAGGCGGCAAGCGGGTCACAATGTTTCCAATCGCCACACGTGAGTATTTCCGTTTTGGAAGCATTCAATTTGAGATGGCTCCAAGTCATCCATTGATCCACGGCTCTGAGACAACTGAAAATTGGTGAGTTTCCAATGTCTTTGGGGCATTCCAGTTGAAGGAGTATTTGGGTGTCATCTGCATAGTTATAGCACGTGAGTTGAAATTGATTGATCAGTACCGGTAATGACTTCATGTAAATGTTGAAAAGCATGGGTGAGATGATAGAGCCTTGAGGGACCCCAGCTTTTGTGGAGTACGGTTTGGACGAGAAAGGTGGGGTATGGATGACATTAGCTCTGTTTTGAATGTAGGACATGACCCAGTAATAAGCTGCTTTGGTTCAGTGGGCCTAACTGGGTCCCTGTAGCCAGCCTGCGCTCCATCATGGTCAGTCTGAAATGTTGACTTTGTCCCGGTCTGGCAAAACCAGGTATCCCAAATAGCGCTGTTTGCTTCTTGTTTTCTTTATTAAAGTACGCTCTATGTTTCTAACTTGGTGTGGGTTGTTTTTGTGTGGTGTTTTCCCTGTCTTACTGTTTGAAGTGTTGCACAAATTATTTACACATTCTCTCCTAAAGTTAGGCCTGACTGCTCTGTGCCACACTACCAGAAGGTGATCACAAGTTAACTTAGGGTTGTCCTGCTACTTACCCTGACTAGGAATGTGACTGCTGCTTGACTAGGGCTCATACCCCAGTCAACCACCAGGCACCAGCCCAATTTCTAAAAGAAGTGCTCTGCAGAGTACTCAAAGGACTTCCCTCTTCCAGCAAGCAGGCACAAGGCAGACCCTGAGCCCCTCCATAAGAAAGTGCAACTCGAGGTGATAGTGCCTCAGAGACTGTCTGTCAGGCAGAGACCAGGCCTAGTCACGAATTAGTCTCTGAGGCAACATCACCTTGAGTTGCACTTTCTTATGGAGGAACTGAGGGTCTGCCTTGTGCCTGCTTGCTGAAAGAGGGAATCAGTCTGTTGGCCCTCCAGGACGAGACAGTCCACAAAGTGAAACTCAGTATGCCCACGAATAGAGGGACCCCAGAGAAAGCTGACTGAAAGCTAAACCAGAAGTGCCCAGTGCTGCAGAGGGTCCCCCCAGTCTCTTTAAAGGGTCCTGGCTGGACCTAAAAAAGCTTAAGTGAACATGATGGCCCAATAAAGGCTGCAACTGTCATGGTGGCTGTATCAGTTTGGTCAGGACAGCAACTGTTGTGTGGAACATCTCAACCTGGTTGGGCAGCATCTGCCATGGTACTTTTGTTGGCCTGGTATGGGGCTGCAACTGCCATGGTGACTGTATCGGCCAATTCGGGAATCATCTGTCTTTGTGAACGTATCAGTCAGGTCGAGGCTGAAACTGCCCTTGTGATGATCATATCGGCCCGGTCGGCCCTTACCTGTGTGGTATGAGCCAACAACCCAAGCAGGTCTTCACCCATCTCACCCGGCCAAACAGCACTCAGCTGGACAGAGCCAATCCCCACCTAGTGCCAGTGCCACTGATCGACACTGGACTGAACCCAGGCGACATAGCTGCCAAGGTCTCAGATTGCTATGTGTGACATTTTCATAAATTCAGTGCAATTATGAGTGACATTTAACGACTATGAGTGACAATTTCTCGCAAGCAAAAATCAAGCAATGAAGATGAAGGAGACATATAAATATCAGAAATTACACCTATTTGAGCATCAAGAAACTCTAAGATCTTAAACCGCTGCAGAGCACCAGTGCTGCTAGGAAATACCATCTGTAACTGGCTTTGCATGAGACCGTGATTGTACAGAAGCAGTGCACCTACCTGCTCCCATCCACTCCTCTAGTGGTTATCAGTGCTGTGGGCCTCAGTCAGTGAGCACCTCTGGGCACATCAGCTTCAGTGCTTCCAGGCCCCATGCAGCTCCAGCGTGTTCATCAAGGGTATGCCTACAGTTTGGTGCATTTTCACGCCGCATGTCGTGATTCCCCCTCGGTTCTACATGCCTGTATGCTGCCATGTCTCTGTGGTTGCAGGCCCTGGGGCATTACAAGCAGGTAGGGAGTCAACCAGGCTCTGGTGGTGTTAGTGGTACGCACCTCGGGAGAGCGGACGCGCCCCAGAAAGCATTTCAGGCTGTTGTGGCCCCCGGGCAGCACCTGCTAGCAGCTTCAGTTAATGCGGGGCCTAGGGCAGTGAGTGCACACTGCATTGCGGCTGTGCCAGAAGTCTTTTTTTTACGGAGTTTTATATAGAGCGAACTTGACCCGAATTGGGTTGCGTTACAGGAGGACACATTCATTTTTGTTAGGCACGGGGAGATTAAGTGATTTGCCCAGAATCACAGGATGTTCAGCGTCATTGCCGAGACTCGAACCCAGTTCCCCAGATTCGAGGTCGACCGCCCGAGCCGTTAGGCCAACTCCTCTCCCTTTCTCTCTAACTGGTTTTGCAGTGGTAGGGCCAACTCGGTACTTCATCCTCCCACAGTAAGAAATAAAAGACAGTTCAGTGGACAGGATGAAAAGAAAATGTCCAATGGGAAAGTACCACAACGAAATACACAGTTATGTTGTAAAGTAGAATACAGTAAATTAAAGAACCAAAGGCACTTCAAGAATGTGAAAAAAGGTTTTTAAAAAGATTTTTTTTAAATATTAATTTCTCAGTACGAGAAACATAACCACAAACTATATGAACACTTATTTAATCGCACAGTGCAATTATGAATTGGTATTTTATACGCAATTGTTTGGTGAAGACTTATTGTGGACACAAGGAATCATTGACAGGCTTCTGTGGCTTACGTTTTTATCACGCCATCTTTTTCAGGACACGAATTTGTTTGTCTACCTTCGCTAAACACATAAGTAACAATGTTGCAACATAAACTTAGTCTGTTCCTTTATGGACTCTAATAACTTCTTGTTCTCAATCAAGGAATATTACGACCCACACGTTGCCTTTCGAAACGATGTTGAATCGGGCTATTCTTGTGTAAATCTCACTATAAAGATGGTGGCATTAACCTCCTAGGGCAGTGGTTCCCAAACTTTTTTGACCTGCGGCTCCCTTGACCTAATTGCCCATTGGCCGCGGCTCCCCATCATATCACTTTTTTTTTACAGGTGCAGGGATGTAAGTCCTTCCTTGGGAGTACTTCTAGTTTTCTCCCTGACATTAATTATAATGAAGCTGATGAAGTTATTATAATCATATTTATAATAAAATAAAAATCAGTGTCACAAAGGTTGAACTAATATGGCAGAACCTATGCAAATTCTGTGCTTTAGTTTACGTAACAGAAGGGCCCTGCATTGAAAGAGGCGAGCCAGTGCCAAGCAAATTAGTGACTCAACACTGCTCATGGCACACTATTTTACAGAGTCTAAGAGTGACTGCATGGGTCAAATCAAATGGACATCATAACATAAGTCAAGATAACCTTCCCCTTTTTTTCCTGTGCCACGTGCAGGTCAGAGACTGCTTTACCATTGGAAGAAAAGCCAATATTGAATATCACTTTCTCCAGTATTGCTGAGTTCAGTGTTATCATAAATCTGTCGAAAATCTGTAATTAATAGTTTGTCCTTTTACAAAATAAAAAGTAGCTTTGCTACCTCAATTAGACATGCGGGGCCTACCAATCTTTACAAAACTAGCAAAGCAATGATTTTATTTAATATATTGACGTCATTATTTCCAACAAAATAAAGTAACCAGTTTCTTTAAAAGTTGTTGTGTAAACTTTAGACTTCAGTGCCAAGAACTGAAGTTTCCAGCGCAAACAGCAAACAATTCTCAAATTCTGAGGGCGAGCAGCCGGCCCTTATCACTACCCCGCTTCCTCAATGACATGTAAATTAAAATGCGGTCTGCAACACTTGACATTCCTGACTTTGGCACTTGCTGGCCTCGCTGCACAGGCCCAGCCTGATGCTCGCCGGCCTAACACGGTTGTGCAGCGAGGCCAGCAAGTGCCAAAGCCAGGAAAGTCAAGCCTTTGCAGCCCACATTTTAATTTACATGCCATTCATTATTTACTATTCTATTTTGCATTTCTACCGCCGACGATGCGCATGGGTGAACCTACTTGTCTTAATCTGTCAAGAAGAGGGTCTTGAGTTGCGGCAGAACCCGGGCAGCAATATCGCTTGTCATTGCTGTATGTGCGTCGTATGCCTGGCCCGCCTAAACTACGTGAAGCGCGTATGGCGGCCGCACGCTTTGGACCAAACCATGAATCCTGATTTTACAGGTGGCACTTTTAACTCCCCCCTTATGTTGCGCTGCAGCTGGGCCAAACCACGATTCCCGATGCCGGCTGACAGGTACCACCACCTTTACCTCCCCGGTATTTATGTGCTGCGGCTGGGCCAAATCACACTGTCTGACGCTGCTACCGGTAGTGCTTTTAATTCCCCCACACACGACATACTCGTGGCGACCGAAGACTTATGATTTTTGACATTGATTAGAACACCCGATATCTTCCCTAAATTTCAAAGACGTGCGCGGCGCCCCTAGCTAGTCCTAATGGCACACCGGGGTGCCGCGGCGCACAGTTTGGGAACCACTGTCCTAGGGTCATGTCCAAATATCCTTAAGTTAAGTGTACCCTAAGGACATCTTTTATTGCTGTAAAATGTTTAATTATTAATTTGCCTCGAATACTATTTGGTGCCGCCATTGTTCCCGGGTTAGAATTTACTAGGGGGAACACTCAAGGCAAACAAAAAGGCATGGACTTTCCTTTGTCAGCTGTTTTTAAGTTTCACATTTGGGGCAGCAGGGTTGAACATTTTTCAGCGATACGAAACGCCTGTGCTTAAAGTGCCAGGGAGCTGTCGGTGATGCTAATGTGCAAGGCCTGCTCCTCAAGGCACAGAAGCAGCTCTGTGCCATTTGTTTAGGTGGCACCAAGGGTCTAGCTGAGCTGATGTCTGTTGCTAATCATTGTCTACCAGTGCAGGAAATGAAAAATGAGTCTACTGAATATATATTGATGTCTTTACAAATGCAAACATTTCAACAGACCTTGAAAGAGAGGGGCTGGGACCAGCCGCGGACCATGCAGGTAAGAGCGGTAGGGCTGGGTTTGGGTTTGACAGACGAGGGAAAATTAATTATTTATTTAATTTTCCCTCGTGGTCGTCTGTCTGATACCCACCCCCCTCCCCCCAACCAGGCCCCACTGCTCTTACCTGCACGTGCCGCAGCTGGCTGGGAGGATTGGGGAGATCAAATGAGAGGAGGGAGCAAGGGGGAGGAAAGGTGGGAAAAAGTCAAGAGAGGGGCTGAGGAGACTCTGCCCCTCCTGGTGGTTCTTGGTGCTTCAGTTGTGGGCATTTGGTTCACTGGGAATGGGATTGTCCCGATGTAATCTCAGAAGCACCCCTCCAAGCTGAGCAACCTGAGCTTACCCAAGTCTCTGAGAGTTGATACTATACTTTTCAGGACATCCTGAGAGGTGCCAACTGCTCAGTAAACATCTCGATCCCGGTAGATCAAAATGGGCCATTTCTGAAATGTGTTGTTAACTGGAAGTCAACCTCATGCCTTATGGATGCTGCTGCTGGCTGACCTGCTTTAAGAGCCTCTGGATTGCCCTCAGGATCTCTCTGGCTTGTCCACTGACGCAGTTGGTATTTCAGATATCTGGGTCTTAACAGACCAACACATCTTTTTATTATGTCCCAACTCTCCTGCGAACCTGTTGTGGGGACTTTTGTGTGAATTAAACTATACTGTCTACTGCACTTGTGATGGTGTTTATTTGAATGTGCCAAAAACAATGAAAATGAAATTCTAGCTGTCTAAAGACCCCACTGATTGCACTGATAATGTCTAATGTAAAAACAATGCAACGAAATCTATCACTGACATACCCATTTTGGGTCTCTTACTTTTTGGTCACAACATGCAAACGATTTGGATGTGTATTGTCCACCGAGCTCGAAAAGATAAAGATAAATTCAAAGAAAAAACTGCCCTGCATCGTCAATACCTATTAATCCCTGCAGCGGAAGCAGAAACAGACCTTCTTGTTAGTGCTTTAGTCAAACAAGGAGTCCTCGTGCCTACTGTAAGTGTGTGCAGCACCTCCATTTTCCTGATCAAAAAGCCTAGCAAAGACATGTGCCGATTTGCATAAGACCTGTGAGCTATTAATGCTATGGTCATATCTATTTTATCTGTTGCTCCTAACCTTGCTACCATACAGTCTAGTATTCTAGCCACAGCCAAATTTTTTCAGTAGTAGCTCTTTGTTCAGCCTTCTCCAATATTCCTATACACCCTAAGAGTCAGTATGTATGCATGTATATGCTATTTCTATAACACAAATTTAACCAAAAGGCAGTGAAGGACTGCACATGATCAAAGGCAGTTTTAAAGTCAATGAGTAATAGAAGAGGAAGCTGATTTGTGACTGATAATGCAATGTGATGTAGCAGTCTTTAAAGAGGTGAGTCTTAAGCTCTTTCCTAAACCGTTGCAGCGTTGAGGCAGTCCTGATGGATAATGAGATATTGTTCCAGATCCTTTGTGCATAGATTGGAAAAGGCCTGTTGTCTGGCCTTTCCTTTTTTACATTTCTTAATCTGAAGTCTAATGATGTCCTAGAAGCAGGTCTGCCGACAAGCACCAGAGATGCTGAGCTTGTCTACAAGATAAGCGAGGGTGCTGGTTGCAATTGCTTTGTAAAAGATACCGCTGGTTTTGAAGAGGGTGCAGACAGACAAGAGGAGCAATGGAGTTCCTTCAGGATGAGGGTGATGTGATTGTATTTCTTCAGGCCCTGGATGAGATGTGTTGCAGTGTTTAAGATGCTGCTGAGGGTTGCCAGCGTGGATTCTGGGAGCCATGAAGTAGGGCATTACTACCATCCAATTGGGTCATTATAATGGTTTCAACAGCAGTTCTGAAGTTGCTTTCTGGAAGAAATTGTTAGCGGAGAGAACTGGTACCAGGTCATCTTTGCTTGTTTTTTGGCAATGTACTCTTTGAGGGTGAGGTTGGTGTGCAGGGTGAATTTAAGTGACTTGATATCCAGCGAAAGTTGGGATTTGAAGCTAACAAGGTTAATATTATTGACCCAGGTTTGTCCTGTGTCTTGCTTGTTCCACTCGGGCCCTTCCTGTACATTTTCGTACTCTCCTTCTCTGAGGGCTAGCTGGTGTGGAATTGGCTCTCTCAAGGGTTTACCAAGTCAATATTAATCTTCTCTAAAGCACTGAAGAAAGATCTGGACACAGTCATCTTTCCAGTGGCATCTACTCTAGTTCAATGTGTAGACGGTTTATTGGTTACGTCTAATCATTGGGTCAATACAAGATCACTGTATCTTCTTATCGAGGTATCTAAGAAAAAGTACAAAGCTTCTAAAGAAAAATTGCAATTCTGTCTTCACCATGTTTGCTATCTAAGTCATGACATCTCAGCAGGGAAGAGGCATCTGTCTGCATATAGCATTGAAGACATGCGTAAGTTACCCAGACCAGTCACCGTCTCTCACATACGCACACTATTAGGAATAGCGGGCTATTTCAGACAATGGATACTAGGATCTACGACTATTGTTAGACCCTTCCAAGATTACATAAAGATAGATACCCCTGAATCTTTGCATTAAACCACATTGTGTCCATGTAAAAGCACACTCTCATGTCTAACATCATAGATGTGAAATTCTTGAATAGCTTGCTCAGGTCTAAACATTTACATTTTTGTATCACCTTGAAAATCGAGTGTGTACTATCCTAAAATTTCATTTTCTGCACATAGCTACTCTGCTTCTGTTTCCTCACATGCTCTCCATTAGAGCCCTGCGTAAGAAAGCATTTAAATTTGCATTCTGTACTTGTGTGCTATAGCTTAACGCTCACTGGGTGCCTGGGGTCCCCTTGTTGACCAAGGTGTGGGCTCAGATTTCTTTGACATACATTAGATAGCGATTCTGTTTAAAGATATAGCCCTGACTCACCATTGACTTTTAATAATTGCGATAACATATATTTTATATTCTTTCTCGATAATCTTTTGTGCCCGTTCTTTGACAGTGTAAGCCGTGGATGCTTGACCATACCTGATAGGGAAAGGTCATTGAAATGAAGGGAGTCTATGGTTACATTTGCGTACAATAGTACCAGAGCTCTTGATTGATAAGTAGAGGATGCAAGCTCACCTTTGATATCCATAGTTCCTTCCAGCACCCAACAAGGGTTGGAGAAACAGTCTAGCAATCAGTATGGCCCAGTCCTTCTCAATCCCAGTATATAGCAGCACCCATCTCCCACCAATGCGTGCCAGTCTAGATCTCCCAGCCCTATCATGTGCACAACATGGCACTAAATCCAAGTAGTTGGCAACGTGTTGCCACCTCAGAACTTCCCGTACTCACACAGTTTTCTCTCAAAGAGCCAACAGGACATCTGAATAAGACCATGGCACATGCTCATGTGCACCGCGTGGTACCAAAGGCCTATTGTTGCCTTTGCATTGGCAGCACAACACACTCCTTGCACAGACTTGTCTTATATAAACATCAGAAGGGGCTAGCTAAACCCGACTAAACCCACACATGCAACAATGCTCACTAGCTGGTGAACTATGTCACTTAACACTAACACTTCCTGCTGGCAAGGGTCAGTCGTTCAATGTTGCTGCAGGAGCTGCGTGGAAAGGTCCTGTGGCACACCTGCACAACACACCGTTCACCATCACCAAACAAATAGTTGAACATTCAGATCTTCACTTCACTGATAAAACACAAGGACTCCAGACCACCGTGACTCTGGTCAGTGATACATTCCACTACAGGAGCCCAGAGATTCTGAAAGCACTACCAGACTCTACTGGTGACACTAAAGTGCCCGCGCTCTTTCGCAAACCCATCTCGCTCAGTACAGGCCTAACATGTCCCTCCCTGCTCTATTCCTCTATTTCTTTTCTGTGCCAGGACAGTCTCCTCTCTCCCTGCCACCATCCACCCCAGTGCCCTCCGCCCCCTCGGGTCCTCTTCCCCCCAGCCCAATTCAATTCAGTTCAATACAATTCAATTATATTGGCATGGCCAGCTCTCTACCAGTCTTTTGTCTTGCCTGGTAAAAGCCAGTCCATGCCTCCCCCTGCCCCCTCTCCAAGTCATTCCTAGTCCCCCTCCTGCTAAACCGCTGCCTTTCACTGCCCCCTCTCCCAAACCACTTCCCGCCCCTCGCTGGACCCGCTCTCCTTCTCTCTGAGTCTTTCTCCAGTTCCTCCTTATCAGTTACAGTGTCCCATACCCCATCTGAGAGAGAGAGAGAGAGAGACCAAGTCACTACACAATCCCTTCTCTGCAGCCCACCCACGTTTAGTCCCGCTGTCTCTTTGAACCTTTCTTTCATGTTCATTTAACTCTCTCTCTTTCTCTCTGTTTCAGAGGTGCACACGTTCCACGTTTTAGCCGGGTAAACAGCAAAAAAAAGTCACTATTTTACAGGCTGCCGGCTAAATAGCTAGAGGAACTTCATTATGTACCCGTTGCCGGCTCTACAGGCACCGGCTTCTCTCCCAGTCTCATTCTCCCAATATCAGCGCCTCCCTTAGTTACCTCTTAGTCCAACTTTCTTGCAGCCCTTTCTCTCAGACACCCCTCTCTCCCGGCCCCAGGCTCCGTGCATGTTATTTATTTATTTCTGCATTTTTATATAGCGCGGACTTTACCCGAAGGTGTCAGAGCGCTTCACAATAGGGACAGTAACTTTACATGAGGAGAAAATTACAAGTGGGCATGTTACTGACGCTATATGTCCCAGCCCTTTCTCTGGCATCCCTCTCCCACCAATGGCAAACGCAAACTGATGGAGCCAGCTGCAGAATGTGAGCATGGGCCCCGAGTCTCTCATAACTCATAGATAGTCATTGCCCTTGGGCTGAATGGGGCCCCTTTCAAGGATTAGGGCACCCCTGTGGAGGTTTGGGGTGACCCCTGCAGTGGTCTGCGTTACGCCACCAGCCTCCCATGTTATACTTTCCCAGTTTCCCTTCCTCAGTCCACGGCTGGGTTCCACGGTCTCTCTGTTCTCCCAGTGTATTAAAGTCCCTGCCTCGGAATGTGCCATCCGCTGGTCCTCACAGCCACCCCCTGACAGCCTCCGGTCTCAAACTCAGTCCAACTCAAACTAGTACCGTCCTCTCACGGATTCCCTCGCTCCTAGCCCAGAACTGCCAGGCCCCGCCCCCTCCATTGTGCCCCCCCCCCCCGCTCTCCGCGGGGTCTCTGCCCCTCCCTCACGCACGCTCACGGTGTGAGACAGGCTGGGTCCAGCTGTTGCTATCACTGTCTCAGCCGGTCCGGTCCCCCCTCGGGAGGGCAGGGGGCGGGGCTTTGTGAGTGTATTTTTACAGAAGGAGGTGGGCAAGTGACAGGCATTCTACACACATCTGGACCGAGTCAGCAGAGCTCAGCAGTTGGAGGGGGGCATCTCCGAACTCCATTCCTGAGTGATGGTCGCGAGCATGGCCCGGGCTCCTGCCCTGCTGCCGCCGCCCTGGACCCTGGTTCTGCTGATGCCAGTGATGGGTAAGAAGGGCACTTTGGGTTCACGAGGGGAAGGGGCCGTATTACTTTCTATTGCCCTGCAACTGTTTGGCCATGACTCTCGGGGCAGTCGGATAAGGACCACAGGGAGGGATCCTAGGGGGCCCTTCTTTTGGAGGTGCAGTAACTCACCCACTCCTCAGGAGGACAGCGCAAGCCAGGGCCCCATTCTAAGAGAGACAGTCATGAGCTACCTCACCAGGGGTGACAGAGTGACGGTCTGTGAGGCATCTGAGGGGCCCAAGGGCAGTAGATGGGCCTCTCTCTAGGAGGAATGGAAGGTAGTCAGGGTCCCTCCAGAAGGGACGTCGAGTGGCTGTCTCGTCAGGAGTAACAGACAGGCGTCCTGGGGTCCCTCCCCAGGTGGGACGGATAGACACCTTCCCCAGGAGAGGCAGTTCGAGGCTCCCTCCGGGGTCGTTCGAGGCTCCCTCCAGGGGCAGAGAGCGGACGTCCCTGCAGGCTCCGAGTCAGGGGTCTGCCCCATCACAGTACCACGGCCCCTTCTCACAGAATCCTTCGGCTGAGGCGGGGCCCTCCCAAGGAGGCTTCTTGCTTAGGAATGTTTCTCTAGCGCAGCCAAAGTAACAGTAAGTAAGAGCCGTAATGTCATCCCTGGAAAGCCGAGGGGCTGGCTCCTCCGGCGGGCTGCGCCTCAGCCCCACCCCCTCCTGAATATGGTCCTAGTTCGGAGGTAGTGGGGGCTCTCGTTTCATGCTAACCTTCTCCACCCCATGGTTGAACACCGTTTCACTTAATTGCTGCTAGAGTGTCGATTTCCCCACTCCCCACATTTATTAACCCTTTAAAATCCACTTGTTAGAAACACTGGGGAGTGAGCGGTAAACCCAAAGACACATGTTCTTGTGAAGGGCCCGAGCACACTGGAACAAACAATGTCTCCGTGAGAGGAGACTCTCATTTCACGGGAAAGTCACAAACTTTTCGGCTTGGATCCCACTCACTGCCACACTCACACTATTCTGACACTCCGGAGCTGACCCGTGGTCCTCGGAAATGATCCTAGCGCATTGAAACGGAATCTGTAGCGCAATGATAATAATCATATCTCATCAAAAGTCTGTGTACTTAGGAAGGCTCCTGTCGCCTTTGGGACCACACACCTTAATGAGACTTGCATTTTTAGCAAATATACTAGCGTCACGTTTATGTCCTGGGCGTCCGGAAGGGTCCCATGCAGGGTCGCTGTTAATGGTGCCAAGGATGCACAGAATGCTGTTAGCCGTGCCGGAGACATAGCTAAGATCACACATAGCCTAGGATCCATGGGCGCGCTATCATTCCCACGGGAACATGTGATGTTCTCCGGAACACAGGTCGTGTTCTCAGGGGGGGCCGGGACTATCCAAGTTTATCAGGGACACGGGCTATGTCTCCAGGGAAACAGGTGGCCTTAATGCCATTATGGCCACAACTGAAGATCTGAGGAGTGCAGGTGATGTGGCCAGGGTCACACGTTGTATCCTCAGTCACAGGGCAGGGTTCTCAAGCACACACAAGATTCCCAGGGTCCAAGTGATGTCCTCAGGGACACTGATAGTACTGACAGGGATATACACGAGTTTCATTGAGGGTGGCCAGCTCACCAGGAAGCCAGGACATACTTACAAGGACACTGGTGGAACTCCAAGTCACAGGGTGCGATTCTAAGGGGCACAAGCTCTATAGTCAGAGAAACATACACGAGTCTCACAGACACAGGCGAAGTACTCAGACACACCAACAATGTTCACAGGCAGGCACTGATTTAAGGGAACACTAATGTGCCAAGGTCTCAGGAACACAGAAAATGCTGAGTACTGATTGGCCGGATAGAAACCTGGGGTTGAAACACGAACAGGGTCTCTTCGGAGTAGACGGTATTGTAACAAATCACATTCCAGACCCAATATCTCAATGAGTAATATTCTTTTGCAGTTTTATATAGCGGGAACTCGACCAGAAGGTATTGGAGCGCTTTACACGAGCACCAGTTACATTACACAAGGGCACAATCATTTTTGGTAGGCACGGGGAGATTAAGTGATTTGCCTTGAATCACAGGATGTTGAGCCAACGCGAGACTTAAACCTGGCTCCCCAGCTCCAAAATCGGCAACTCTGGTCATTACGCCACATCCATCTGTAAAAGGAAGTCTGCATTCTCATCAAGCGAAAGGGATTACAAGAGCTGATTGTGTCAGCAGAGTAACACGTGTGGCAGATTTAGGTCTGTGTGGTGCAGTTCTTTGAAAACAACTTTTTTTTTTTGTTTACGCCGATGGAGGGGTCATTTCAATGGACTCGCGGATCTGCTGCGGTCCTGTGTGCAGTGACCCCCTTAGCCGCTCTAGGTCAGAGGTGACCGAGGGGGTGACGGAGGGTTTAGGCGTTTAATCCTTCTTCTATGCCTCTATCCACTGCCCCCACTAATGCATCCTGACCACACGGATGCAGCGTCATCAAGGTCTCCGATGCTTTCTTGGGATAAGTACCCCCCCTCTGTGGACGCTCCTGCCCTGGGTGGCCTTTGCCTACCCCTTTTAATGACCCTTCTCTCAGACTCCTCTCTGCCCTTGTCCCCGTTCACTTTATTTGTAAATCAGTGTGAAGTAAATGCTG
The DNA here is from genome assembly GCA_963921515.1 of Calotriton arnoldi. Classification (NCBI taxonomy): domain Eukaryota; kingdom Metazoa; phylum Chordata; class Amphibia; order Caudata; family Salamandridae; genus Calotriton; species Calotriton arnoldi. The sequence goes on along the minus strand of CAWUFW010004561.1, from coordinate 598,612 downwards.
TCCCTCTCCTAACCGACCAACCTCCACCCATCTTCTTTGTGAGGGGAATTCATGCCTTCTCCCTCCCTTACTCCTGAATTACGTCCCACACTACTTTTTAAGTAGTTGCTCGACTTGTCATGAAAACAACGTATTTTTTTATTGTATTTGTATTTCACTGCGCCATCGATGGCTCACTTAACTGCCCAGGAGTACGAACTCCGCACCTCACATTAGCTTCATAATTTCTATCCTACTGGGCTTTAAACCACCGATAGTAGATGTGATTAGTCTCACTGTTAACACACTCTGGAGTTCCTCCTTCTCCTCCGGCATTGCCCGTTCACCTCATACATTCTCCCTTGCAGCTACCCGATTCCCCTCCTGCAACATAACCTAGTTTGCACCCTGCTTGCCCCCTCATCACATACTCCGTGTTCTCTGGGGACCACAACGTAAAGATGCGCCAGTTCATGAGGCATCGTTATTTAGGAAAAGGTTTATTCTGCACGTTCACATCACATTCACTATGCTGTCAGTCCCTTTCTCTGGTCCTTGGCCGGATGTGACGTCTAGGCAGTACCGGTGTTTGGTACTGTTGTGTCTCCTCACAGGCCCATGGCCCTGGACTCTGCTGCTTCAGTGGTTAGCCAGGACGCCCCTCGTCTGACTCTGGGGTGTTACCTATGGTTGAGCAGGTGAGGCCTACTCCTATGGGCTGGTTAGGGGTTGGGATTCGCACACAAGGTGTGGGGGTTGTGATTCACACCAAGAAGTAATCAGACTTGAGAAGGGTCGGTAAATGTTCAAAGGCACTTCTTTGAAAAGGAGTGTTTTTTAAATACGCCAATAGAACAAGGGAACAGCTACAATAGAACACAGTGGTGAACCCCTAAGTAGCCCGGCTTTTGGATTATCGAGATGTTGCACTAGCCTTTCCCAGTGCTGGTCTGTGAAAGTAAAGCATCTGCCATGCTAAGCTGATAGGACCCACTTCACAAAATATTAGAGGGTGGCTCGCCACAAAATATTGACCAGTGGCTCTCTTCACAAAATATTAGAGGGTGTCTACCTTCACTAAATATTGGAGGGTGTCTATCTTCACAAAATATTGGAGGGTGTCTATCTTCACAAAATATTGGAGGGTGTCTATCTTCACAAATTTTGGAAGGTGTCTATCTTCACAAAATATTGGAGGGTGTCTATCTTCACAAAATGTTGGAGGGTGTCTATCTTCACAAAATATTGGAGGGTGTCTATCTTCACAAAATATTGGAGGGTGTCTATCTTCACAAAATATTGGAGGGTGTCTATCTTCACAAAATGTTGGAGGGTGTCTATCTTCACAAAATGTAGGAGCATGTCTATCTTCATAAAATATTGGAGGGTGTCTATCTTCACAAAATATTGGAGGGTGTCTATCTTCACAAAATATAGGAGCGTGTCTAGCTTCACAAAATATTGGAAGGTGTCTATCTTCATAAAATATTGGAGGGTGTCTATCTTCCTAAAATATTGGAGGGTGTCTATCTTCACAAAATATTGGAGGGTGTTTATCTTCACTAAATATTGGAGGATGTCTATCTTCACAAAATGTTGGAGGGTGTCTATCTTCACAAAATATTGGAGGGTGTCTATCTTCACAAAATATAGAAGCGTGTCTATCTTCATAAAATATTGGAAGGTGTCTAGCTTCACAAAATATTGGAAGGTGTCTATCTTCATAAAATATTGGAGGGTGTCTATCTTCCTAAAATATTGGAGGGTGTCTATCTTCACAAAATATTGGAGGGTGTTTATCTTCACTAAATATTGGAGGATGTCTATCTTCACAAAATGTTGGAGGGTGTCTATCTTCACAAAATATTGGAGGGTGTCTATCTTCACAAAATATAGAAGCGTGTCTATCTTCATAAAATATTGGAAGGTGTCTAGCTTCACAAAATATTGGAAGGTGTCTATCTTCATAAAATATTGGAGGGTGTCTATCTTCCTAAAATATTGGAGGGTGTCTATCTTCACAAAATATTGGAGGGTGTTTATCTTCACTAAATATTGGAGGATGTCTATCTTCACAAAATGTTGGAGGGTGTCTATCTTCACAAAATATTGGAGGGTGTCTATCTTCACAAAATATAGAAGCGTGTCTATCTTCCTAAAATATTGGAGGGTGTCTAGCTTCACTAAATATAGGAGCGTGTCTATCTTCATAAAATATTGGAGGGTGTCTAGCTTCACTAAATATTGAAGGGTGTCTAGCTTCACAAAATATAGAAGCGTGTCTATCTTCACAAAATATAGGAGGGTGTCTAGCTTCACTAAATATTGGAGGGTGTCTAGCTTCTCTAAATATTGGAGGGTGTCTAGCTTCACTAAATATTGGAGGGTGTCTAGCTTCACTAAATATTGGAGGGTGTCTAGCTTCACTAAATATTGGAGGGTGTCTATCTTCACAAAATATAGGAGCGTGTCTATCTTCATAAAATATTGGAAGGTGTCTATCTTCACAAAATATTGGAGGGTGTCTATCTTCACAAAATATTGGAGAGTAGCTCTGGTATAGGGTACTACTTTAACATTTACTACCAGTCCAAGATAGGGTACACAGTAGCTTCAGGTGCTTGTTAAATGTTCGGAGCAACAGTTTTGTAGAGGTCAGGGTAGCTCAGCAGGTATAACATGTACTGTTAAGTTTGAGTCAAGTATAAAAGTCACCAAATGATCGTCATTGTTTTGTGGGGGAACTGAGCTTCTGGTCTTTTGATGCAGTTTCTTTCACTGTCGCCTGGTGTTCCGGAGCCTCCCTTGGCTCGCTTTTATGTTTGTGGCTAACGTGGAAACAAAAGGGACAAGTAACTCAGAACTGGGCAGTGGTTGAATTCTTCTGTGCCTCGAGCTTACTGGTACACCAAGGGCCTGAATTTTTAAAAGGACTATTTGGGGTTAAATCCTTTGGAGCCCTGTTGACCTGATTGACGTTGGAGCCCAGGTGGTTGGGGCCAGGATTACTCATAAAGTGTAGGGGCTAATACCTTGCCAACTCCCACATCTGGTTAAAATGCTTTTGCCAGTTGATCCCTAAATCAATCATTTACCCTTTCGGATCAGATTTCGTGACTCACAAGATAAGGCACCTTGATAGCACAAAGAGGGGCCAGCAAGCGTTTATGTAGAGGCTGGTGAAACCACTGGGACTGGACCTTAAATGCCTTTTAAGGTGAGGTGTTTTGGAAGACTCAGGCGTCTTTGGATAGCCTCACCACCGCTGAGGATCATTCTCAGCCCTGCACCCATGTGACTCTGAATGGAGGCAGGCCTGAGCTGTGCTTCACGGTTAGAGGTCTTTCATGGATGGATCATTATCAGTGCAGGGGAGCAGGCTCCCCAGACAGAGTCACTGCTGCAGAGCTGCTCATTTGCATATGGTTGGTTGCTGCCATTCACCTCTGGATCATTGGTTCTCTGCACCCATCCCTTCAGTATCACTTGTCCTCTCTTGGGATCTGGGTTGGTCAGTGACTCTGTAGGCATGGTGTGCTCCCTCCACACAGTCATGTGGCAGGCTTCTTGAGACAGAGTTACTCCTAGTTTGCTCCTAGCAGGAAGGGGATGCCAACTTGCGGTTCCAGCGTCCCAGAATCACCTAGCTTGGTGTAGTTCCTATAAGTATGGCCCAAGGAGTCTAGTATATTCCTAGTTCTTCGAGAACCTGAAAAGGAGTCCATCTCCAATCAGTAGTGACACTTTCTTCAAAATATAGGGGGTGAGGCTATCGGGGGCTATGGCTACTTTGCAAGTTCTTTCCAGGAAGTTGTCACATTAGGTTCGTTCTAAGTTGGAACTGGATGTTGAGTCCAGTTTCCAAGTCTGATGTCAGAGCAATAGCTTCTCGCAAGATATTTCTTCACCGGACTATGGGGCATATTTTCATGAAAATGGCGCAGCGCGGTGCCTCAAGCAATTTTGCTGCCCCAAGCTGTGTCATTTTCAAAATGCAGGGATGCGCTGTGTTAACAAGAATATGACGAATCCCTGTGCTCATCTCTGCGCTGGCGCTAAAAAAGCTGCTTATCACCAGTGCAGGCACCCTTGCACCTTGGTGCAAGAGTGCCTGCTTTGCAGGGATGATTGTGTTTGCGCAGGAAGGGACTCCTTCCTGCACAAACACAGTAGTTAATGGCTTTTTGCTCTTTCTATCTGCACTGCAGAATGCCGCACACATAGAAAGAGCAAAAAACGAGAAGAAAAGTATTTCTCCTCGTTGCGCCACATTAACGCCTCCTTTTGAAAGGCGTTAGTTTTTGACGCTGCCTCAAATTTACAGATCCTTGTAAATCTGGAGCAGTGTAAAAAACCCATGGGTGTTACTGGGAACGCCCACAGCGACACTCCCTGCTAGCCCCTCTGCTGCAGAAAACTGCGTTTCAGAGGGCCATATGTCTGTGTTAAGACACGCAAAGTGGCTTAGCGCAGCCTTGTAAATATGGGCTTGCATGGAGCACCACCGGAGTGTCAAAAAAAGTGACGCTCCGATGGCGCCAGGGGCTTGTAAATATGCCCCTATATGTGGTCAAGTAGCACAAGTGCACAAAGATAATGGTGCCATCCTGAGGATGTGAGGAGGATCTTATGCACTATTCACCTTTCAGCAGAGAGCCATGGTGACTCGATCTCACAGGGAAGGGGTTGGCCTGCAGTGGGGAGCATTGTCTCTGCCTCTACGCAGAGACCAGTGGTGCGTTTGAACCTATGTTTGCACTTCAATAGTGCTTCTCAAACTGTGGGTTGTGAGCAGTTTTTTGGTGAGCTATGTAAGTCCAAGCAATAAAATAAAGATGCCTTGAAATTCTGCATGTATCTTATCACCTTTGCTGCGCTTCAAAGACAGAGCTCACATGTCAGGCTATGTCTTTTGAGAAATTGCTGCTTTTTTAACATGGGGACTGGTGTTTACAAACTCCTCTCACTTTGTAGTCATGGAAAGAAAAGTAAAGTAAATTATATGACAATCTTCCTGGGGTACAGGAAAGTCTGATGGTGAAAGGAAAGGCTGCAAGATGTCATTTTTGTAACACATAGCAAAATGTAGATACCTGTAAATGAACTGTACACATTCAGCCGTTAGGAAAGCAAAAACCAAACACATTTTTTGAAATTCTAAAGTGTGATGGAAACAAAGATTGTAATTGGGTCAAAGCAAATCAAGACACTTTACTTGGGGATGCACACTTGATAAATATTCACTGAAATCCAAATTCCACACAATATTATTTGTGTTCAGTGCAGTTTTATCAGCAAAACTATATGTTTAAGCAAATTTAGTGGCCATTTCAATGCAAAACGTGTTGTTTGTAAACAACAGTGTGCTACCACATGATGCTTTAGTTACATTAAAAAATCGCCTGCCTCATGGCCATTAAAGTTAGGTCGATCGAAAAATGTTTTTAGTTCTAAAAACTGGTTCGGAATTGTAAGAAGTTTGGGAGGCACTGTCCTGCACGCATATTAAGAGAAACATGTTTTACTCTAGTCTACGCTGTAGCTACCTCACATGGGAGATAGGTGTGAGAGGGCGAGGTCGGCCACAGACTCACGTTGTAATCAACAAGGCTCATTATGAAGCAGAGTCCCTGTAGTGGGAATGAGGAGCGCAGTGGCTGCTGCTCGACCAGAGTCTAGCTATGCCAAGTGGCACATGAGAGCTGCCATCTTTGTGGTATCTTGGGTTCAGAGACTGCCAGACGAAAACATAATACACATGGATCTTTCAGTGAGGGAAAGGAAACAAACGCTGCTTTGTGGTGCTAACTGCTTGCAGAAATCTCTGGTCTTTCATCCTCTCAGCTATCTGTGCTGATTTTACTCCTGGCCTTGCAGAACTCATAGACTTTGCGTATATCATTTCCTTTTATATGTAAATTAAACGTCGACTTGCCAAGCTTCTCATGTACAGGGCTGTTATTCCCTTTGGGGCTGGGTTGGCACGATATCCAAGAGCTTTTAAAATATCAATTCAAAGCAAAGTTCACTGCGAGACCCGTGAGCGCAAGTGCAAGCCCTGTAGACTCCATCCCCTGCTCTCAAACTGTAGGTCTGGCTGAGATGTTACTTCACACTGATGACTTCGGGGGTGAGCCCTGTAGACTCCATCCCCTGCTCTCAAACTGTAGGTCTGGCTGAGATGTTACTTCACACTGATGACTTCGGGGGTGAGCCCTGTAGACTCCATCCCCTGCTCTCAAACTGTAGGTCTGGCTGAGATGTTACTTCACACTGATGACTTCGGGGGTGAGCCCTGTAGACTCCATCCCCTGCTCTCAAACTGTAGGTCTGGCTGAGATGTTACTTCACACTGATGACTTCGGGGGTGAGCCCTGTAGACTCCATCCCCTGCTCTCAAACTGTAGGTCTGGCTGAGATGTTACTTCACACTGATGACTTCGGGGGTGAGCCCTGTAGACTCCATCCCCTGCTCTCAAACTGTAGGTCTGGCTGAGATGTTACTTCACACTGATGACTTCGGGGGTGAGCCCTGTAGACTCCATCCCCTGCTCTCAAACTGTAGGTCTGGCTGAGATGTTACTTCACACTGATGACTTCGGGGGGTGAGCCCTGTAGACTCCATCCCCTGCTCTCAAACTGTAGGTCTGGCTGAGATGTTACTTCACACTGATGACTTCGGGGGTGAACCCTGTAGACTCCATCCCCTGCTCTCAAACTGTAGGTCTGGCTGAGATGTTACTTCACACTGATGACTTCGGGGGTGAGCCCTGTAGACTCCATCCCCTGCTCTCAAACTGTAGGTCTGGCTGAGATGTTACTTCACACTGATGACTTCGGGGGTGAGCCCTGTAGACTAAACCTCCTGCTCTCCGTCTGTAGGTCTGGCTGAGATGTTACTTCACACTGATGACTTCGGGGGTGAGCCCTGTAGACTCCATCCCCTGCTCTCAAACTGTAGGTCTGGCTGAGATGTTACTTCACACTGATGACTTCGGGGGTGAGCCCTGTAGACTCCATCCCCTGCTCTCAAACTGTAGGTCTGGCTGAGATGTTACTTCACACTGATGACTTCGGGGGGTGAGCCCTGTAGACTCCATCCCCTGCTCTCAAACTGTAGGTCTGGCTGAGATGTTACTTCACACTGATGACTTCGGGGGTGAGCCCTTTAGACTCCATCCCCTGCTCTCAAACTGTAGGTCTGGCTGAGATGTTACTTCACACTGATGACTTCGGGGGTGAGCCCTGTAGACTAAACCTTCTGCTCTCCGTCTGTAGGTCTGACTGAGGCGTAACTTTTCCACTGATAACTACAGGGGCGAGGGTTAAAACTCACCAGCCCGGCTTGAATGTGGAGGTCTTTGTTGACATTAGAAGAGTAACTTTTGGGTCTCTTTTATTCGTCAGGAGGGGAATCATTTTCTTCTAGTTACAGATGAGCACTCTAGTGCTGGAGGTAGAGTGCTGTTGACTGCGGTGTCCTGAGAGGGGCCCATGACTGCACTAAAACCGATGCAGAGTGAGAACCTGTCAAGCTATGGATTGCCGCCCCCATGGCTTCAGCTAGGGGGCGCTCGCGGGAGCAGCGAGACAGTCAGCTGCTAGCCTACTGGGCGACTCGGGCACCATGACAACATCCTAAACACAGCCTTCACTGCGGCAGGTGACATGGGCTGGGATGATGAAGGGTAGATGGCCATGAAAAGTGATCTGCCCCTCCCTTCAGCATTAAAATAATACCAGTTCAACCAGGCACGTCCTGGTTGACAATCTTTTTCCATTTAATTGTGTTGTATTTATTCCGACTTTAGGGGAAGAAGGGCTGCAGGCTTTTCGTTCGTGAGATTGCAGTGCCGGCTGTAGTGCCTCTGTACAGTAGCTGTACCACAAAACATATTTTTACAGCGGGGTTTGACTGAGAGCTGACCAAAACACAGACACGCCTTGTTGTTCTAGGCTTCACTTGAAATCTTGGAGGGAGACTGTGATTCCAAGTTTCTAAAACAGTGGTATTACGTTTAACGCCCTCCTGTTCCAGCAGTGACAAATCTGGGCACCGCAGGGTGTTGTGCAGCCGCACCCTCTGAGCAAGAGTGCCCCTGTGAGTGAAAACATCGGTGCCCTGGAAGAGAGGTCTGCGGGGGTGATGTGGACTGGCTGCAGTTAGTGAAGTGCAAGGCACGCGGCTACTTTAAGACTAGGCACACATTCAAGAAGTCAAACTGCACACAAGTTGCTGCACTTATGGTAGGCTAGTTGCCCATCCTGGGGGACCTGGGCAAAGATGGCGACTTCCACCGCCCAATCGGAGACCAAAAGGCCAAGGGTATGCGCAGAGGTGGGCCTCTCGCTGGCTGTGCCACAGTATACACGCTATACCGAATAATTGCTCTGCAGTTGCTTGTGGTCCCCTCTGGAGGGGGCCGTGCCTGGCGGCTCGGGGTGGACTGTTCCCATTGGAAGGGTCAGATCTAGTTTGCATGAAGCATGTATCTGTCTAGGGAGGCACCGAGGGTGAAAAATGATGGGCTGGAATGCTACCCCGAGCCATTGCCAGTAGTCTGAACTGTTTGCAAGCATCCCTCCTATCACCTTTTGTGCATGCGATGTCACGCCCCAAAGTCAGGCCTGGCCTGTGTTGTTGGTACTTCTGCTGAGCTCTGCAATGTTAGAAAGCTTACATTCAAGCTTTCATCTGATGAGGAATCGAAAGCACCAGCTCGGCATCTCTGCTCAGAGCAGTGGCCGCGTGCCCTGGACCCACAAATAGCCCTGGTGCAGGGGAACAACACTCTCAGCAAACACTCCATCCTTCCGAGGGCCAGCTTTCACTTCTGTGTCACAGATCTGTGCTGGGGTCAAGATCTCGGTCACTCACCACTCTGTCCAAACCTGGAACCGACCCCGGGCTTCATAGGGACTTTAAAATCATCCCACTTGGTGTCTCTGGGACAGGCGAGGTGTGGCCTGAGGCCACTCACTGTACATATTCTATAACTATACATCTCCCAAAGCCCGAATATACTTTCTTTTGCACTCTTTAGAGCCCTTTTACGCCAGGGGATGTTCATTGTTCCTCCGTGTGGTTTGATGGTCAGTGCTTGCTCTGTGTGTTGTTCCTCTGCTCTCCAGCATCCGGTGGGGCCGGGGCAAGTAGTAGCTCTTGCCCCCATTGCTAGGTGTTTCCACAAGGCTCTTCTCTTTAGTTTGTCAGCGGCAGGCAATGGGTTTTACTTTCTGGGGACGGTCCCTCTTCAAAAGAAATCTAGAGTAGACCTGGGAAATATTTGAATTACAACAGAGCAATCAGAGTAACCAGTAATTCCATGCTACTCTTTGACACGGAATTAACAATAATTACGCAAATACCTCCGCTTGCATAATAAAGAGTAATTTGGGGGAGAAAATAAGCACAGAAAAAGTGAACTTAGTGTGCAGTGCTGTCCATGTTGTTTTGTATCAGTTCTGTTTTTTTAGTGCAAAATGCATCCTCGCTCCCATTCTGGACATGAGGGTGCATTTGGCACTAAGAAAATAGTGCTAAATGCTGGAGTATGTAGGGGAATAAAATCACGCTACTATTCGTGTTCTGTTGCTTTTAGCACTGTTCTTTCGCACAAAATGCATCCTCAAGTCCATTTTGGACACAAGGGACATTTTTGCTCTAAGAAAATAGCGCTAAATGTGGAATTACTCTTCTCGCATAATTGCATGGAATCTTTCATAATTTTGCAGTAATTCAGCGGAATTATGCTACAGCAAATTGTGCGAGTTATGCCCACCCCTACCCTAGAGGCCTTATGGAGCATTGTAAGCATTCGAAGGTTTGTCTGAATAAAGCACATAGCGATGTGTCCTGAAAGCCAGTAGTTTGGTTGTACCCTCAGTGATTGGTGGGCAAGGCATTTGGAAACCAGGGACCTTCCCCTCAAGGATCTGCTTCCTGGTTTGGAGTATTTGAACTCAGCCTGGTGGGTGGTTGGAGTGTGGCGCGATATGTGACATCCGCTGAGGGTAGTGTGGTATTGCAGGGCTTGTGGTCATTCTAGGCTCATGTCCCCCAGGCAATATGCATAGTGCAAAATGGATTGACTTGTCCTTCACCTGTACTCCACCAGGAGTCAATAGAGTGAGGTCAGACTGGGCGTCACTGTAAGTGCCACAGTTATTGTTTTTAAAATAGAGGCACAAGTTGGCTGTTGGTTTTGTGCGCTTGGCAGATTTTGGATCTGTCTTTTGGCAAAGTCTAAAGACATGAAATGTGATCTGGTCCCTTCAGCTCTGGATCCCAGGTCCCAGTTGACCCCTGTGTAGTATGGTGAAGAGATCCTCACTGATTCCCTGCTAGTGTGGTATTGATGCCCCAGATTGTGGTCAGTTGTTGAATACCATGCATTCCTGTAATTGTTGTTTGACTTTCCTGTCTAGAATTTGTTTGATTTATAGCAGGGTTGGAATGGAGACAGAGTTTGCAGGACACTTGGGCGTCCAAGGGTTCTTCTGCAAGTGCTGTGAATAAATGATGTTTCAGCACGTCGAGGACTGGGGTGTGTGGCAGGGGGACGCCCAACAGTTCGGGGTGGTCTGGGACCAGTGCATTGAAGCAGTATTTTAAGGAAGTTGCTGTGCAGGTCTGGCAGGTCTGACACTTTGACCTTGTTCACTGTTTACTTGATTCCTAACAGGCTCCTCGGGTGGATGGAGGAAGATTGCAATGCGCGTGGGAGGAGGGTTGCTTATGGAAAGCAGGGCCTGGACTGGTTTTGGCCTCCAGAGTTGTCAAAAGTTTAATCTCGGGGGTGACAGGAGAGTCACTGAGGCCTGCACATTCCGGGCAGGCCATGCTGGTGGTGTGTCTCTAGCTGTGAGTGAGTTCTGCCTGTGGGTGCAGAGCAGTCAGTCCCAGAGCAGGCAGGATTCCGTTCCCTCGCAGAGCCTGTCTTCTTAGTTTAGCTCCAGTCTTGTGGTCTGCGCTCTGATTTGTAAAAGCTTCATTTTCTAGATTCTCCGCTGTGTTTTTGTTCCAGTATCAGTCCTGTGAAGATACCTGGTAGCTGGGATCCTGTCGCCTCCACCCTGTCTGCTCCCATCAGCCCTATTGGTTTCCGAATGTTCCTGGAGTGTGCTAACGCCTCAGCCCTGCCATCGTAGGGCTGGGGTGCCCGGGTGCCCCCGCCTGCAGGCCGCGCAATCCCACACTTGGTCTCTGTGTTGCACAAGTAGGGTGACCAGAATTTCAAAAGTAAAAAAATAAAAATAAAATGGGACAGGCCAATGGCAGACGTATGGCTATAACCGGCAGCGCCTTTGAGTTAGGAGTACAGCGCCAACACTCTCCAGCACAGGGCAATAATAATGCAGCGCTCTGAAACACTGCCAACAACGCTAACAGCGCCTCTCTTTTAAACCTCAGAACTAGATAACCACTAACAGGCCAGAGACTGCCATTTGTATGGTAACCACACAGGAAAAATAAATGCAATTTTTACGATTCATTTTATATTTGCGGATTTTGACAGACACATGGGAGTTACTGGCTGAGTGAACACAAGTTTAGAGTTGCGAACTCGGGTCTTGGGAATCTGCTGAGCAACAATGCCATCTAAGAAGGTCTTCAGACACCGGCTTTTTTTCTTTACAATGCCATTCCCTGACAGTCTTCATGCACAAAACAACGATTGTAATATGGACATGTAAAATGGCATGACACAAAGGTTTGACATAGTGTGACATGATACCTGATATGGCAGATGTCTAGCTGGGCTGGTATCCCTTCTCTCTGAATGACGGTGTGATTAGGTTAGCTAAGAAAGTAAAGAGATGACTCTTATTTCTCTCAATACCAGACGTGTTTAAATTAGAGAATATTTGATTTGGAGAACAGATTTGGGCCACTGAGATAACTGCCCAAAGCAGCCCACCCATTGCTTACCATTCGTTGTCTTCCTTGTCACGCTTCTCTACTGCCTTCTAATTGGGCGAAGTGTGCTGGCTTCACTTCATCTTCATTCAGCTGGAGCATGGACCAAGTACTGATTAATTCAGCTTGATTGCTGTTCTTGCTGTGACTGTGGTACTACTTTTATTTATTTGTCTTCCCTGTCGTCCTTGTTGAGGCTCTGGCCATTTGCAAATATGCTTTACTATGTCACATTTACTTCAAAGAAACCCTTTTCTAACTTGAAATGGATTTTTGTTGTGACAACAAAAGTTATCTGCTTTTATTGTGACAGCAGATGTTATCTGCTTCCTAATGTATTTTCATGAAGACATGGGCGCAATTGCTTTCTTTATTTGATAACATTTTTTGACAAATTAAATTTTTTTCTATTTCACACATGGGGAGATTAACTGATTTGCTCAGAATCACAGGGATGTTGGGGCATAACATAACAAGCATTGGCAAAGCCAAATAGGTCTTGCCTTTAAGGCTATTGGCCCTGCCATTGCCTTTTGTTCCTGCTGTACAGCATTGGCATTGCCAAATTTATTTGTAGCCTGATCATATAGCAGCGTGACTGCTGTGCAGCACAGCTAAAAATAATAATAAAAAAAGGCCATGGTGCAGTCAGTGCTAATGCTTTCTTAAAAAAAGCCACACTGCAAAGTATCCGCAATGCTGTACAGCACGGCGACAAAACATTCCCAAGACCAATAGCTCTTATAGGCGAGACCTATTGGCCAATGCTTGTTGGTCTTCTTGTTACTCACAGGATGTTTGGAAGGGGGGAGGAGTGAAATGTCCACATCATACATGAAACAGAAATAAGATTTGCATGGTACAAGCCTGTGGGTGGCAGGCCGCCTCATCTCGTTACGGACTTGGACAATGGGGACTTGATTAGGGATAATGAAGTTTACCGGTAAGTAATGGTAAAGTAATGGTTTAATTACTTAGAGTCATAGCTACAATGTATAACCAACCATCTGCGAATTGCAACAGCTGTGTCAGCCAATTTAGTTCAGCGTACCCCAGCGAAGGGCGAGAAAACTATCAAAGCCAAAGTCTGTGGCTGCAGTTTTTTCCACACAAGCATGGTGTTACCACACTTTCCACATACTCTACCATCTGCTGCATAATGTGGCAGTTCAAACAAAAATAGTTTCTAGCTCAAATGGTTCAAAACAAGTTACTAAACCAATTACGGCGCAGTGGCACACTTTAGAAAGGTTAACTGGTCATCTTTCAATTGTTGATTGCTGAATTCTGACATTAACTGTTACCTAGGAGGTGAAACCTTGCTAGACAGTGTTAATGTCCCCAATTTAAGCACTGAGAAGGGCTTGTGTCTACAGCATGAAATCCGTTTTTGTAACAGAGTAAAAATATTGATTACTTTTATGCCACACACATTTTTTGTTTCGTTATTTGTGAATATTCTTGTTACTCCACAGACAAGCAGCAGTTTTTTGCAAGAAGGCACTCAGAGGGCAGGAAAATTACAAAAACATTTTACTCTTTTTAAGGTCTTATCTCTTTAATCTTAGAAGGTCTTCAAGCACAAGACATACATTTTACATATGAAATTATAATACTATTTGGTGATGCTGTTTCTTACCAGACAGAGGTGCTGCCAGATGCCTTTAGGGTGGACACAATGTAAACCCAAACTGAAGATCAGTCCTAAAACATAATTACAACATGCTGAATAGAATTCTCACATCTGTTGTTATAAGAAGTGTGCACATATAAGGTTGTTTTCTATTGAGTGCAACAATGTATGCTTTACACAAACTTTTTTTCTCTGAAAGTTTCATGCTAAGCAAAATCGATATATGTGTTTGAATAACATTTGCAAAGGAATCTATTGAAATCATATACTCTTTTCTTTCTTAAGGAGCATTTGATTTTGCTTCGCATTGGGATTCCTTTTGAGTTAATGTGTGTTAAAATGACAAAAATAAAAGAGCCACTTGATGTGCTATACCATGTTGCTTAATTTTCCTTTTTGGTTGCATAATTTACGCATTCCAGCCGCACAATTTGGTCCTCTGCTACTGCATAATTCCAGTGACTGAATTTAGGTGTCGTTTAGTGAACGATTCCTTCCTATTGCTTTATAAAGATATGTAAATGTGTATTGTATCTTCAAGAGTAGACTCTGCTCTGTAGTTTTTTGGAGATTTCAGGCAGTATGTATAGTGTACGACATGATTAGTTGTTAGTATGTGCCGTAGTCTGCTCTTTGAATGCGCTGAGTGCATTTGGTTCTTCTTGGGGTTTTGGTTAAAGACAGTGAATCCCATGACAATTTTAAGTCCCACTTTTAGGGCATTGACTCATAGCTTATGCATGCATGTCTATTACGGAATTCCGTTGAACCGTAGGCGATGTTAAGAGTCCATGTTGCTTGAATACCTGGAAATTCCTTCTAACATGCTCTTGATTCTCATTTTCATTGTACGTAGAAAGTTTTTTTGTTATTTCTATCTGCTTCTTGAAGCTCATCTCCGTTTGCATTGTACAAACTTTACCAATAACCAAGTAAACTAACCTCTCTCACCGTGATTACAAGATGTGGGTGTCTCTGAAGGAAAGTCTCTGATGCTAATGCTTCCGTTCTCTCTTCCAGTCTCCATCGGATCTGCAGTCACTGTGATTGGGTGGGTTGGACAACCAGTCACACTCCCTTGCAGCTATACCGTTAGATCGGCAAGTGATGTCAACCCAGTCTGCTGGGGACGCGGGGCCTGCCCGTATTCCCAGTGCAGTGATCCACTCATTCAGACAGACCAGAGGAGGGTCACGTGGAGGAAATCCATCCGTTATCAGCTACTGGGCCAGCTCACCAGAGGGGTTGTGTCCCTGACCATTCTGAATGCTAACGAGGGGGATAGCGGAACATATTGCTGTCGCATCGATGTGCCCGGCTGGTTCAATGACCTGAAATACAACATTGAGCTGCAGATGATGAGAGGTGAGCCTAATCCTGCATGTTTCAAGAGAGCTGAGGTGAATGGGTGATGGTGGGATGAATAATTATGGGGATGGGGTGCATTGGTTTGCCACGAGAGGGCTTGTGTCCCATTGTCAGAACCTTCCCTGCCACCTAGACAGATGGTAAGGCACCAGAGAGTTACACACAAGCATTGAGCCCAATAAGGCCTGGGCAGCAGAGAACATGGTGAGTGAATAGCATGGTGAGAGTACTTCATGTGGAACACAGGATGACTTGACGTGAGAAAAATGGGTATCTATTGGAAGAGCAGGGTATGGGTCTCATCCAATGGGAGACATTGTTGAATATAGTTGGATACCATGCACGGTCTGGCCCCAAGTGGATCCACTTGGCTCTGACCCACACCAATGATTGGCAGGCTGAGGTTCATCCAGCTACCTAGAATGGAGTAACTCAAAGAGGGTGTTAGATGGCAGTCTGGGACATTCATAGTGATCCGTGTGACAGTGTGGGCTCTGCACGTGGGTTAGGACAAGCATGTCTGACTAGAGTGAGAGGATGATCGTAGGCTCCCTGGAGGAAACCCAAACTTGACGTTGTAACTGCATTGGTTGTAACTGTCAAAATGCAGCACCTCAATAATCCTGAGTGTCTTACAGCTCTCTTAGTGGTGGGAGGGTGTACACCATTAAAGAGTGGGGGGCAACTCCTCGCCCCTTCAGCCTACAAAGAGGCATGCTAGCATGAGAACAGTTTGGGCATCAAGAGTCAGCAATCGATTGCCCAGTAGGAGAGGGCTGCAATTATGGTTGTGGGCAAAGAATCACTGCAAAGAAGGCGAGATAGTAGAGCCACATTGGAGTGTGTACTATGGGGACTTAAGAGTGTTAGAAATACAGATAAAGACTACTCAAGAGAGGACTCAGCAGGGAGTGACAGATGAAGGTTTAATATAAGAACCCACACCTGACTATTAGCAAGATTCAGAGGCTGTCAGGGTGCATGGGAGATACCCAGATGGCGTTTCATCTAATAAAATCAGGTATATATATAAAAACTTTGTTGTACAGCCAGCTGCTAATGAGTTTTTCAAGACATTGGAAACACGGACTGTTTTTACCAGGCAGGCAGGTCTTAACTACATTTAATCCCATTTCTATACGTATGGTGAAGGCCTCCCTAATGGCTTGCTCTTCAGTCTCCCTGCTCGAACCATGCCATCCTACGACCTTAAAACTCGGGCCAGAAGCTGTCAATACTCCGCCTTGAGAGCTCTTGAATAATTCCTTAGAGCTCGGGTCTGTCGCTTCTTCTTGGAAATCAGCCTGTGTGCTGCCTTTTTTTAAGAAACCCTTGGCACTTCCAGCCAATTTTAGGACTATTTCTCTGTAACCACTTCCTATCAAAATCTTGGCAAAAAAAGGCTAACCAACAGCTGTCTAGTTCCTCAGAAGAACATCAACTGTTGGACGAGTCTCAGTGTGGTTTTCAGAAGCATTGCAGCACCGAAACAGCCTTGCTGGTGGTATCAGAATATCGTCATGCTATTTTGGATTAAGGAGGCCACACCTCTCAGGTACTTCTTGACCTCTCAGCAGCTTTTGATGTGGCGTCCCACCCAGTTTTGCTGGAACACATCGCTAACAAAGGCATACAGAGAATGGCCATCTGATGGATAGTTTTTTTTCTCTCCAAACTATTTCAGCTAGTTAGGCTGTGTCAGCCTAAATCCACCTTTTACCGGCTTAGTCAAGGGGTCATCTATAAGCTCTATGCTTTTTAACGAGCATTTAGTGCTGTTGGCTCCGATTGTGCAAGCCTTTGGCTTCACAATAGTTTCATATGCAGAAGACACACTGTCAATAATGAATCAATCAGCACTGTCACAAATCTCTTTAAAGATTGTCTCTCTGCCATGACCAAATGGGTGTACCAAAGCTGTCTTCACTTTAATTCTAACAAAAAAGACATTTTGAAATTTGATGGCTCAAACTCGATCTGGACCCCTTCCAGGTGGCAACCTATTCTAGATCAGTCCCAAGCTCCCTCATCAAAATCTAGGCATTTGGGGTTTCTCTTTGAGCATGACCTCTCTGTTAACTCACAGGACATGGCTGACTCAGCAACCTAATTTAAACTTCTGAAAGCTCTCAAGAAAAGTTTTGACTTTTTCCAGTGTCCTGCATGAAAGCAGTTATCAATTGTGCAACTACCCCAAGACTGGACTATGGTAATTCCCTTTATTTGGGATTACCTAAATATTCCATTCAGCACCTGAGGTGGTGAAGGGCGCGGTGGCTTGATTGCTGCTGCTGAGGATGCCCATCTTCGGGACCTGCTCTGGCTTTCGGCGTATAAGAGAGTGATTTTTGAGACCATGCTACTCACTGACAAGGCAGTACAAAATATTTACAAAATCTAGTACAGCAGCATCTTCATATTAGAAACTTAACATTTGCTAGAGCCATGCCTCTCTCCACCTTAAGAGTACTAAAGGCAGCGCCTTTACTTTTTTGTCCACCAGACATTGGAATCGTGTGCTATTCAAAGAGCGTTTGCACAGTCATTGTCCATCTTTAGAAAGAAACTGGAAATGTGGCTTTTCAATCATGTCTAGTTCCTCCCCAATAGGCCTTATAGGGTATTTTGCCGCTGGGACACCCTGGATTGGGGAGCTGCTTTGTGCTTTGTAAGAAACGAATCCATTAACAATTCTATGCTTTGTGCCTGAAGTGGACCCAGACTGTCATGAAATCCCTTGTCCTCCCCACAGTCCAGTCCACCTTTGACAAGAATAGTGTCTGAAAACCAGTGTGGGTGCCGAGTAATACTAGGGGTACATCCTTGAGTCTGGATAGGGAGTTGATCTAATCCTCAAAGTAAAGGTCTGTGAGAGTGGAGTATTTCCAGAGGCCAGAGGCAACAGGGAGGCCTGTTTAATATTATCTCAGCCAATGATTGTTTTCTTGTGCTGGTAGTCACATCAGCCACTAGCAGAGTGAATTATGAGAAGAAATCGTCAGAGTAGAGGCTTATATGGATCAGTAATATACTGTAAGTAAATCTCACTGTTCAATCCACTTCAGTCCAACTCTAAAGAACCAATAAAGACGCAAGGATTAGAATAAGGCAATAGTGCATATTATAAAACTCCATGTCTGTGAGTGGGTATTAGATTCACATGTAGGTGACAATGCACAACATTACAGGTCTTTACAAGACTTTGTTTATCCAGTAAACCTCCTTATTTCTAGACATGCATAGTGAGCATGCTACATGAGTGTACACCTTCCTATATGCTTGCCTGTCTGCCTACCTGTCTGTCTGTATGTCTGTATATGCCCGTATCTTCCTGTCTATTACATTCAAGCACTTGTTTTCCCCAAGTCTTGTTGGCCCTTGCCATAGGATGAATGCCCAACTATGCTGGCCAGGAAATTACTCCAGGTCAGAGAACACCCACCATAAGCTCTGGCAAATCCAAAGAACAATTGTCCTGGGGATTGTAAAATTAGCAAAAAAGAAATAGGAGGAAAAGAAAGTTTGCAATCGCAATTGGGATTCAAGGAGATTTTCACCAGTCAGCCTTTCTTGAGCAGGAACACCCACAGGGCAACATTTCCTTGTTTAGATCCCTAACCATCGAGGTGTGAACACAGCTATTATACAACTCAAATAACAGTTGTGTCACTGTTAAGATTGCACTGGATTAGAAATGCTTATGCATCGAACTGTAAGTGTTGCGGTAGGTCTTGGGCACGTGGATCCATGCTGCTGGGCTAAAAAATTCAAAGCTTGCTCTCTTATTTTCTATTTCTCAGCTAACTGCCTCGCTCCATGTCTTTCTCTTGTTTTTCAACACACTTTTGTTACATTACCTGTCACCTGTCCTCTTTTTCACACCTTACAGTAGTCTCTATGGGTATCACAATATCCCTAAAAATGTACAATGAGTGATTAATTCTTATTTTTCAGCTCCTACAACTACAGCAAGAACAACCACAACAACCACTCCAGAACCCACAACAACATCTGTAACTACAACGGAAGCCATAATCACACTGGAACCAACAACGAATACTCCATCAACGACCACAGCCTCACGAACACCCACAGCAGCACAAACAACCACAGATGCAACAGCAATCACAACTGCACCAACAAGCACATATGCACCAACAACCATACCAACAACTGCAACAACAAAAACAGCCATACCAACCACTGCACCAACAACCACATTCACAACTATTGTTGTATCAACAACCGCAGATGCCCAAACTTTACCTACCAGCATACCAACTACTGCACCAACATCCACATTAACAACCCTTGCTGTATCAACAACCGAGGATGCCCAGACTTTACCTACCAGCACACCAACAAGTACCACAGCTACCACAATGATTACCACACTATTAAACACAGTGAAAGCCACACCAGCAAATACATTTATAACCACATACACGACAAAAACTATACCTGCCACCACACCACCAATTTCGCATAGAGCTACACCAACCACAACCCCATCACTTTCACATACACCTGCACCAACACATGAATCAAAAATCACGCCTATTACTACAGTTGAAACCACACCAACAACCATAGTCAGTACACTTACAATTGAAGAAACAGCAACAATAACTGCCCTGCCAAGTTCAGGGACATCTTCTCCACCAGCAGTTCCATATACAGCTGAAGACACCACCCCATCTACAACTACACCTTCTAAGCCACCTATCACTCCAAGTATACTCGTTCACAGAACAGCTTCAGTCACAATATCAGCTCCTGTTTCTGCAACCATTGCTGTTGCCAGCACCACACCAACAGATGCCTCTACAAATGCTTCTATCAGTATTAATAGCATATCCACAACTGCACTGTCTGCTAGAACTCTACCTGCATTTACTTTTACAAAAACACCAAGAACACGTACAAGCATTCCAGCGATCATAGATTTAATGACTCATAAATACAAAACCACAACCAAACTTACAGACGCAACTACGCTGACTCACTCAAGATCAGTTAGTTCTCTCCACACGGATTCAACAGGACGTTTTCCAACAACTGCAAATATAAGCACACTGATGTCTGTCAACACAGAGAGACAGCCAGCACCGACAGGACAACATACCATACATCCCATGAGACCAGCAGTTGTAAATGCAGGTAGGAGGTTCATTCCTTTACAATTCTCTTCTGTGCTAGAGTATTTAAGATGGTTAGGTTTTTTTCTCTTCACCACAAATCAGTGAAGTGAGGTTTTCCTCTTCAATTAAAAGATATTGATTGCATAGCAGTCATATTTCTCTGCTACCTAGCATGGCTCAGTGGCATAATACAAAATCATGGGGTCCCCTGCAGAATATGAAGAGGGGTCCCGGAGTGTCCAATATCTCACATATATTCCTTTGTCTTGCGCTGGATGGGGCGCACCTAAAAGTTTGGGGACCCCTGAATGGTTGGTGGCCCTCTGCTCTGCAGGGGCTTCAGGGGCCCGTGTTACGCCCCTGGTATGGCTGATTGGAAGGTATAGGTTCTGGGGAACTTGTCTTCACAATGACCTAAGAACAAGAATGTTGTGTAGCTTCTATATATACATAGTGCATCTGTGCAGCTAATGACGCAGTAGTAGTGCTTAATTTAAAAAAAAAAGGAAAAAAGTGCCAGGGCGCAAGTTTTCACTTAGACTGCTGCAGCTGGCAGTGTCCTTTGCACCTTCTGATGTAACCACATCATTCTGTACTTCAATCCCACATAGTTCCTATGTCAGCCAATATTGCTCTGTCCAGCAGTCTATTTGTCCTCAGTTAGATTTGTGCAGCACTATGGAAGTAGCACAACATACATTACATTTCGCTATTTGTTTCACATAAGTAACGTGCCACCCTTATGCAGACATGGATTAATCCCTGTTCTACATCTCAGTTAAATAGCTTGCCTAGTCCTGTTATTGCATTGCCATCTTGTTTTTGTAGTCCATTATTTATAACAGAAAACAAACTACAGCTACCAGAATTCAATGAAAAAGCATGACTTTGTTAGTTACTTTTCTCTCATGGGTCAGCTTGAGACCTTCTAATAGTTTTGACTGGGGGTCAAAACTAAATTTGGCCACGCCGATGCTAGAGGAGCCAGCCAGTCTCACATGGATGACTGTGGGCCTTAGTCCACCAAGAGCACCGCACCTCGGGCCAGATGTACGACGATGACAATTTGCGACTCGCAAATTGTGCTTGATTGCGAGTCTGAGACACTGTTTGTGATTCCCAATGGGGTCGCAAATTGCATGCCTCATCAATATTCATGAGGCACTCCCAATTTGCGACCCCATTGGGAATGGCTGGCCCTTCCAGGGATGGTGGCCTGCTGGGCTCAGCAGACTTCCATGTCTTGGACTGCTTTTAAATAAAGCAGTGTTTTTTTTAAATGCAGCCCATTTTCCTTAAAGGGAAACGGGATGCATTTAAAAAAAATAAATGAAACGTTTTCGTTTCATTTTGTAAGGGCAGGTAGTGGTTCCTGGGACCACTGCCTGCCCCCCAAAAATATTTTCCCCTGCATTTGCAAAGGGGAAGGGGTCCCCTGGGGACCCCTTCCCATTTGCGAGTGCATTACCACCCTCTTGAAGTGGGCAGAAAAATGCAAGTGTTTTGCAACCGCAATTGCGGTCGCAAAACATTCATACATGGGGTAGAGAGTCACTATTAGGAAAGGACACCCTTGAAACGCCCCTTCCTAATAGCGAGTCGCAATTCCTATTTAGCGAGTCGCAATAAAATTGCGACTCACTAATTAGTAATCGTACATGGCACTATTCGTTTTTGTATGCGCAAACGGGTCGCTAACCCGTGTCGCATGCAATTTAGGGTCGTACACCTGGCCCCTCATCCTTTCAACAGAAACTTGATTTGTATCTTTCCTTCTTCATTGCTTCCTCTTACACAGAGCACTCTAGCTCCACCCTCTCCTACAATGTCCCAACCTCCACTACCTACCTTACCCCTGAGAAATCCATACCTCAAGGTCCTCTGGAGGCTGAGGTTCCTTACTGACCAAGGTTGGCTTTATAAGATGCATTCCTGTGTAAAACATGGGATTCTGTAATCCCTGTATAAACGTCAGTCTCTAATATCATTATAATCAGCAACTTGTGACACAACCAGTCACCGATTATAAAGAAAAGACGTCAGAACTCGACTATTTTAAGTTATAACAGTCGAGTTCTGACTTAACAATGCCTGCTGCCACAGCCAGCAGTTGAGCTGAAAGGCAGGTCAGGTGATGGAGCATAATTGAAGCAGCTGTTTAAAGCAACAAAAACGGAATGTTGCTTTTCTATCTCCAGCTCTATTTTAATAGCTTACAATGACAAGCAAAGAGAAAATGTTTATTTTTTGCACTCATTAGATAGAGAAAAGCTAGAATCTTTCTGTATGTTTTTACACATTCATAGCTACTGCAGCTTTTTTTTAAACTGATTTGTATTGAACTGTTTCTAATATCTGTTTACAACAAATATGAAACAGATTTTTGATGCGTTTCATTTTGCACAAGAGGTTTTATTTTTATTCTTCATGTTTGCAAACATGCTCGCTCTTTCATATGAAAGAGCTATGCACCAATGTTTTAAGTGGTTTTTGGGAAGAGTGGTGGTGTGACCATGCATTATATGGGATAAAGTACCCATGGTGCACATGATAAAGATATTGCAGGTCACCTCAGAGTTCCATAACCTTATAAAGAAACTTGGCCTTTGGTCTCCTTACTCTATATGGTTATGGAACTCCTCTGTGACTTGCAATATCCTTATAATGTATGGCAGGGGGTACTTTATCCCTTATATATTCTGACTCACGGTGCACCAAGAATCCACTCTCATATGTTCTTGACGCTGCAGTTCTCTCTGCTAGTATATCTATCTGAGCATGCACTGATCAGATGGTGTACATGCCCATTATATACTTCTTGCTCATAAATGGGTGTCTACCCACTTGCCAGGTCATTTACCCAGCACTCTCTATTGTTTCTTTCATGGAAACAACAAACAAGAAGGCACAGTTTGGCACCTTCTGTCCAGAGGTGCACCCGAGTTTAGACCCCTGCACAAAGCCCATCACCTGATAGGTCCGAGAAGTCGGGCCTCCCTGCACTCTCTGCCCCTCAGTGGCACTCAAACTCTCGGTGCTTTCTGTCTGCGAGTGTCTCAGTGTCTCGGCCTCTCAGCAGTTTTCTCTCCCAGGGGCCCACAAGTCTGGTCCCTTTCCAGTAGCGGCCCGTGGTGGGAGTGCTGCCGGGCGGTGACGTGGGGCCGCTACTGTCCCTTTCTGTGATTTTGCTGTGTCACCCAAGGGCATTTCCTGTTTTGCTTTTGCGCATGGGATACAAATATCAGGAAACACAGTGATAGTGAATCTAATAGACTCTTCTGCACCGAGTGTCACATCCAGGTTAGGAGTTCCCAAATCTGAACAAAAATGAAAGTTGGATGGGGTTTTCCAGCTGAGCTGTCTTTAAAAACCTGATGCCTTTCCTTGCACAATTAAAGACTCTTGCTTAGACCAGATCCACAAAGTTCACTCTGGGCCAGTCCTGCATATACCGATACTGGCTTAGGCATGCTGGTCACAGAGTTAACATCTCAAAAAGAGGATTACCACTACCTGCTAAGGTCAACAAACAGTATTTAAGATTTGCGGCACACAATATTGTTTTGCAAATACAATCTTATGCACTATGTAAAGAATGGAAACTGGTTTAAGAAAAAATATTACAATACAGTAATTACGTTTTTCTTTTAGTTTCTGTTAACATAGCTCCACCAAAATGCCTTGTCATTTTTCAGATTATGCAACCTGTAGCTTCTCCCAGGCTCAAGTGTACTTTGTGTACAATGTACAGTAGCAAGCCTGGAAAGACGCTGTTGATGCTGCTTGTTGGCCCTACGGTGAATATTAGTGATTTACCAAAAGTCTTACATTTAAACCTGTGCATAAGAGTACATGTACAAGTCTAGGTAATGGGGAGATAACTGTGACCTTGTATTGAGGGTCCATGCACAAATGGTATGAACCTTAGGAAATATAGAAGTTTTCTAGAATTCAATAACCAAATCTCTTTTCTTGGTCATACCCTGTTCTAGGTTAAGGTAATAAACTGGCCCCTCCCCCACACTTGGTAGAATGCTTCATCACTGAGGTCGCTCTTCCCTTGAAATAGCCTGTTGCTGATGGGCCCACCATGATTTCTTTATTTTCCAATTGTGGTTGTGTGAGTATGCTAGTTCTAAATGATGTGATGGGCCACCGCTTCCTGTAAGTGTGACAAAAGATGAACAGGGGCCGTATTATACAATGCGGCGCATTTTCCTTGTTATCGCCGGGCGCGCCTTTCAAAAGGTGTGCTTGGTGCTAACAAGGAAAGTGCACCGTATTATATTGAATGCATTGCCCCCAGGACAGCCGATAACTTGTGCTGCCACATAAAATGCGGTGTGACTTTGAAGCAGCCGCTCTGTGTTTAATTTTGCAGGTGGAACCCGCCAGCACTTTTAAGAAGGGTGAGAGATCCCCTTGCAGGCGGGTGCAGTGAGTGACTACACCCACCTGCAGGGGGATGGACCCCCTTCACCACCTTCATAGGGCTGCCATCTGGGCACAAACTCGCAGTGCCCTACCTTTTAGGTGGTGCACTGCCAGTGTGCTTCCTGACAGCTTCTTTGCCTCTGTGCCCATATCTATAATATGGCGCGGGCGCAGAGGGAAAGAGATTCCCTCATTTGCATTGGGCCATGCCCCCATGCAAATGAGGAAACTCTCTCTGATAGCACTATATTAGTGATGTCACTGACCATATCATGCGTGATGTAATATGGGAGGTCATAAGCAGTGCATTGCGGGGGCGTAAGTTATAGTTAGTTCCAGTAACTATAACTGCTAATTTTCTCTGGTTTTGACCAAAATCTGAGCCTGACTATAACTTCCCTGTAACCTATGGTTTTTTCAGTGAATTTCTATGGTTTTTCAAATTTTATTTCCTAACTATAATGTACCTGTAACCTTTGTTTTTTCAAATGAATTTTGATGTTTTTTTAACTAGTAATTGCGTGTGCTACTGTGGAGAAAGGGGGCAGGGCCTCTGACCAGCTCTCAGGAATCCTGCTGTGTCAGGCTTACTGGATGTAACAGGAGGGCTTCTTGGCCCCAAGGACCCTCAGCATCCAAGAAGACTTCATCCCCCAACCACAGGTGCAGCAGGAAGTGCGTTTGCAGAGTGGTGGAGAAAGAGGGCGGGCCTCCAAAGACCTCTCAGCAATCCCGATTCGTGGGACTTACTGGAGGTAACAGGAGGGGTTCTTGGCTCCCAAGGACCCTCAGCAGCCAAGGGGACTTCGTTCCCCAAACAGTAGTGCAGCAGGAGGTGCGTTTGCAGAGTGGTAGAGAAAGGGGCCGTGGCCTCCGAAGACCTCTCATCAATCCCACTGTGTGGGAATTACTGAGGGTAACAAGAGGGCTTGTTGGCCCCCAGGACCCTCAGCAGCCAAGGGGACTTTATTCCCCAACCAGTAGTGCGCCAGGAGGTGCGTTAGCAGAGTAGTGGAGAAAGGGGTCTTAGCCTCCAAAGCCACTCAGCAATCCCGCTGTGTGGGACTTATTGGAGGTAACAGGAGGGGTTTTTGGCCCCCAAGGACCCTCCGCAGCCAATGGGGCTTCATCCTCCAACTAGTAGTGCAACAGGAGGTGTGTTTGCAGAGTGGTGGAAAAAGGGGCATGGCCTCCGAAGACCTCTCAACAATCCCGCTGTGTGGGACTTGCTGTAGGTGACAGGAGGGGCTGTTGGCCCCCAAGGACCCGCAGCAGCCACAGAGACTTGATCCCCCAACCAGTAGTGCACCAGGAGGTGAGTTTGCAGAGTGGTGGTGAAACAGGGCGACCCTCCGGTGACTTGCCGGGTCCTGCTTTTTCATTTTTTTTGTTTTATTAGGGTAGGGGGGCCGCACGGCCTGCCTCCCTGGGCCAATTGTGGCCCCAGGGAACCCATCCCCCAGAGCCTGACCATTTTTTTATTTTTACAATAGTAAAATTAGTGATGTCATCAGTGATGTAACTGACCATGTCATGAATGATGTGATATGTGACGTCATCAGCAGTGCATTGCGGGGGCGCGAGTTATAGTTAGCTCAACTAACTATAACGGCCGAATTTCTCTGGTTTTGTACGAGTGAAATGTCCAACTAACTATAACGTCCCTGAAACCTGTGGTTTTTTTCAGTGATATGTATATATGTACATATATATATATATACTTCACACAAGGTTGCCCACTGTAGAAACACCACACCCGGGGAGTCAATTCTCCATCATGCAGACGGCAGTGAAGCCAGCCCCAACCTTCATCACAATCAAACGCCAATTATGTTTCGGACTGGGTCGTCCTTGATCACTGGCAAGAAAGGCAAACAGCAGCTGATTGTTGGAACACCTGCCTTCTTTATTGAAAAAAGTCCCGCCTCACTGGGCGTAGCTTTCACGTCCAATCAGCATGTGCCGTGTGCCGCTTAGCACTCTGGTACTGGCAGTCCCAACAAATATCAATCCACAGTGGGTGCTGCTAAGCGGCACTCGGCACCTGCCGATTGGACGTGAAAGCTACGCCCAGTGAGGCGGGACTTTTTTCAATAAAGAAGGCAGGTGTTCCAACAATGAGCTGCTGTTTGCCTTTCTTGCCAGTGATCAAGGACGACCCAGTCCGAAACATGAAGGTTGGGGCTGGCTTCACTGCCGTCTGCATGATGGAGGATTGACTCCCCGGGTGTGGTGTTTCTACAGTGGGCAACCTTGTGTGAAGTGTATTTAGTGGCCAGTCCGGTCGCAGAAACGCCCCGCCGTGATTTGATCGGTTCCAGGGTCCTTGAGAACGAAGACTCGACAGGACCGGGGAGCCCAACCATGCGTGACTTACAGAAGAGCAGTGCCCCGAGTGCCCATACCTTGCATCAACCCACTCGGGTATTTTATTAGACTTACTAGGGGGCGCTCAGCAGCACCCACTGTGGATTGATATTTGTTGGGACTGCCAGTACCAGAGTGCTAAGCGGCACACGGCACATGCCGATTGGACGCGAAAGCTACGCCCTGTGAGGCGGGACTTTTTTCAATAAAGAAGACAGGTGTTCCAACAATCAGCTGCTGTTTGCCTTTCTTGCCAGTGATCAAGGACGACCCAGTCCGAAACATGTTTGGCGTTTGATTGTGATGAAGGTTGGGGCTGGCTTCACTGCCGTCTGCATGATGGAGGATTGACTCCCCGTGTGTGGTGTTTCTACAGTGGGCAACCTTGTGTGAAGTATATATTGAAGTATATATATATATATATATATATATATATATATATATATATATATATATAT
Source organism: Calotriton arnoldi (assembly GCA_963921515.1). NCBI lineage: Eukaryota > Metazoa > Chordata > Amphibia > Caudata > Salamandridae > Calotriton > Calotriton arnoldi. The sequence continues at coordinate 571,312 of CAWUFW010004561.1, read as the reverse complement.
ATATATATACATATATATGTGTGTGTGAGTATATATATATATTTAGTTATAAATACATAACACATAAACAAAACATTAACAAATCAAATGCAAATTATAAATAAGTACGAAAAATATAGTTACTAAAAATATTTGTAAAACAAATATACAAAAAATACATATATATACAAATAATATAAAATTAAAGAATTAAACAAATAATAATATTGCCTATATTTAAACAATATTTTTTTTAAAAACATTAAGGTCTGGGAATAATAGATATATGCAACAGTAGGTAAAGCATTGTACTCCGGAGAGGTAAAATTTACTATTCCCACACCAGTGTGTGCAACAGTAGGGAAAGCGTTGGACTTTGGAGGGATTAGATTTACTATTCCCACTCCAGTCTGTGCAACAGTAAGGAAATAGTTGGACTTCGAAGGGGTTAAATTTACTATTTCCACTCCAGTCTGTGCAACAGTAGGAAAAGTGTTGGACTTCAGAGCGGTTAAATGTAGTATTCCCACTCCAGTCTGTGCAACAGTAAGGAAAGAGTTGGACTTCAGAGAGGTGCAAATTACTATTCCCACTCCAGTCTGTGCAACAGTAAGGAAAGAGTTGGACTTCAGAGAGGTGCAAATTATTATTCCCACTCCAGTCTGTGCAACAGTAGGGAAAGCGTTGGACTTCAGAGAGGTCAAATTTACTGGTCCCACTCCAGTCTGTGCAACAGTAGGCAAAGTGTTGGACTTCGAAGGGGTACCAATTACTATTCCCACTCTAGTCTGTGCAACAGTAGGGAAAGTTCTTCACTTCAAACACATAACATACATGAAACTTAGCCCTATTCATTTATAACAAATATAAAACTCTTAATATGAAGTTTATTAATCAACCCCAAAAAATATAGATATATAAAAATAAAAATAATTAAACTTTTAACATGATTATTAAACAAATGAATAATTATCAATTAAAAAAATGTCATTTATTTATTACTTAATTAACTTACTACACTATACCCCCACAAACTTACAAGCCCAAACTTAAAATATAACTAAAATAAATAAATGTAACCCAATTAACATGATTAATAATCAATTAAGTGCTAATTAATAATAAATTATTGGTTAATTAATTAATAATTAACTTCCCACCGTATGCTCCTACAAACCCAGCAGCCCGCACATAATATATTTCTTAAAGAATACAATTATAACACAGTTTACATATTTAATAATCAATTAAATAATTTATAATAAATTGCTAATTAACTGTTATTTAATTCACTTCCTACCCTATACCCCTACAAACCTAACAGCCCACACCTAATATATAACTTACAAAATATAATTATTATACAATTTACATATTTATTAATCAATCAAATAATTAATAAATGAATTATTATTACTTAACTTCCCACCATACACCCCTCAAACCTAGCAACCCGCTACAACAATATAAATTACTATTAACAATTAAATTAAAAGTGTATAACTCGCTTAAAATTCCAAACTATATTTCAAAATATTAACAATTATACAAATAATATTAACACGTAAATTAATATATGAACTAACACACATAAAGACAATTAAAAACAATATTTTTACAACTATATTATTGAAAACTATTTGAAAACAACATTATTGAAAACGATATAACTTACCTGAAAAATCGATATTCTTGACAACGATATTTCTGCATCAAGCTGATGTTTTCTCATCCCTTTTGCTTGACGATGGAAAACTCTATGCGCCCATATAGAATATTTTAGCACATGTTGTCTATTGGCAATGCCAATGCTAACGTTATATTTTGAAAGGGTCTTCATAAATCGTTTTGCAAACGCTCTTGAATGCAGAGGTTGACAGTGGAGGATGGAGTGCATTAGCCACGTGGGATACCAGTGCCTTTACTATCCTGTTCTATCTGTGAGTGCTACTTTGGGAGAGTGAGAGTTTCAAAGACTGTAAGTGGTGTCCCTGTCATACAGACAGGGACTGCACCAGTGGTGGAAATGAGTGGTGTCAGTGCTGTAAGTGAACGACGGACCCTTAATGAAACCTTGGGAACCTGCACTTATTTATTTATTTATGTATATATTGTATCAGAATGAGGATCATGTTCCCTCACTCTGATACTACAGTACCCTGGTTGACATGACAGCCAAGGGTGCACAGCCTGCAATCCTTGCCTTTGCTCCATTAACTGCCCTAACGTCAGACGTTTTATTTCCTTCCTTCGTGCTGTTCTTCGTCTTTACCCTCTGTCTGTCAGACTGTCTTTGTAAACATCAGTCTGCAGCCTACCTCTCTCCCCCTGAATTCCTATCTCCCTTCCGGCTGCGTCCCACCTTTCAGTCTTTCTACAACTTTCAAATGCCTGAGCACCCTCGAATTGTCTTTGCTTCTCTCTATTTGACTCGTTCTTTTTCTGTCTCTCTTCTTGTCACTCTGGCAGTCCCCTTCTCTCACTTTCTATGTTTCTCCTTCCTTTCTCTGTTTCTCTCTCTATTGCCTCTCCCTTTCCCTCTTTCCTGCTCTCTCTCTCTCGCCCTCTCACAGTCTCTATACTCCCTCTTTCTTTCTTAGCCTTCCCCTCTCTCTTCTTTTTCCCTTTCTCTCCCACCTTTTCTTCCTGTTTGGCATCCCCCTCTGTAATCTGTGGTTTGACTCACTCCGCCAACGTCTCAAGTTACCCTTGCTAGGCAGCAGCCGTTCTATTTTAGCATTTGGGTAAGTCACTGCCCGAGAATTGCAGGAAAATACAGATATGTCCCACATTGGATTCTAAATATGTTACAATAAGCTTGCCTTACAGCACTACAGTGTTTTCAAGGGCGCTTTTAAAATGTAAAGGCACGTGGCACCCATGAGAAATGCCTTGAACTGCTGATACGTGACCATGAAATGTGCCAGAAAGCATAATTATGAACCATAGAAAATCCCTGACATAGTTACTACAGAAAAGCCTCCTCAAATGTACCACATAATGCGTGCATCATATGGAACGCATCATATCATCTTGTGTGCCACATACTTTCTGTATTGCATGAGACATAACGACCTTGCCCTGTGAGTCATCTTATTCGTGCTATATCATTTGTTACATCGGAGTTGTGACGTCATGGTGCCTGCTGGCAGCGGACAATGTAAACACAGGTTACTGAGCAGAACTAAAACTGATGGGATTGCTAATTTTACTGCTCTTTTCTGAACTTTTCTGAACTTTTTCCTCTGGAAATTCCCTCCTACTACACCACACGGATTCATTCAGGTTAACTTGTTTATTTATGACACTGCTGGAGGCCATAACAATTAACGAGAATACTGTTTGAGGTTACCTCGCATATAATCCCATAGCCAGTGTTGGAAAAGACATATCAAATTGTATGACAAATTACAAGCACAACACAAAATTATTTTTATAGAACATATTTCATGCGTATTTTACAAAACTGCAACCCAAGGATGTCCTACAAGTAGGAACAAGGCCCCTTTGGTTTTAAAGAGGGCTGCAGGGAGGGTTATGTCTGCGTGATTATGTAGTATTAGTAATAAAATGCTGCATGCCGTACATAAAATATAATATATATATATAGATAGTGCAAGTCACTTTTGAGTACAGAGACCTGTATATCCTCATGGATTTTCTTGGTGACTTGCAATATCCCGATAACTTGCATTTCTCTGTCATACATCTGCTTAATATACACTCGACATGTTTGCCAGAGAATATACCCATCATATGAACTAAAAGATACAGCATTATTATGTGCCACACGATGGAACCATCAAATGGCCCCATAGCAAACTCTAACCATTGTATAATGAACACAGTTCATCTACATTCATTGCATAAAACTATAGGAAATTTGGAGAAACGTTAAGGAGCCTGCTATACCTGCATCAATGTTATTTTCCATAAACTTTGCAGAGGTATTTTATGCCAGCCATAACCCTGTGCCCATGTCCCACTATTTACATTTTCAGTCCTTGTATTAACCCCAACTGGAGCTTAGCGGGTCTTCAGCAGAGTTAGCTGTAGCTGAATGCACTTGTAAACAATGCCAACAACTCTATCCTGTCTTATTTTATCTAGCCTGTTTCACTTAGTACCAGGGAAAGTCTGCTCAAGCCACTGCCCCTACTATGGAACAACCAAAGAGATTTGTTGTGCAAATTCTCAGGTGCATTTTCAAACCACACTAACTAAATGGAAGAATGTAAATCAATTACTGATGTTAGTGATATTGACCCAGTTACTGAAACACGTTGTTTACAGTATGCTCCCAAAATAGGGCCCGAGTATGTTTTTTTTTATTCCTCTTTTGATCTTCTTTATGTATTTTCTTTATGTTCATTGCTAGTGCTATGAAGATATCATTTTTGTTGTGGGAGACGTTAGTTGCATCCTAGCCAAAGTGCTGTGATTAAGTACGTTTCAGGTTTTGTAATTATGGACAGATCTGAGTTTCATGTTTCTAGGTAATATTCTCTAATGCTTTTTATCGAAAGCTATGCAAAGAACGTTTGGAAATGTGCTGTGTGTTGATGAGAATACTGATACATTGGAATGGTACTGAAAAACTTTAGCACAAAAAGTTCATAGTGGTAATGACACATTCCTTTTGCAATTCACAAAATCCAAATTTACGCATGTAAATTTATTTCCACACTTGTAATATTACACCGGTATGGTGGAAAAGTATGTGTTAGTAAAAGTGCTTCATAGGGAATAGGCCTTCGAAGGCTTGTTAAGCAGGTGACACCCACAGACGTGTAGGTTTCAAGGTGTTTGCAAACTTTTGCTGGACTGGAGATTTTTTTTTAAGGGCAGGAGCAAATCTACACCCATAAAGGGAATGGAGAGGGAACACTACCAAAACTGGTTGGGCATTATGATAAGGGTTTTCTTCACAGGCACATTATTTTCCCTGTGAGTAATGCAAAAGTAAGAAGAGTATTTGCACTTTAGTCTGAGGATTTCCCCATGATTAACTATATACATAGGTATATTTGCAAAAACAAAAAGTAACTTCATAAATAAATTACAGGATACCTTCTGGAAAAACTGTACCAGCATTGTTCCGGAATTATACCAGCAGAACTTTGTGAATGTCGAAAAAGTCAGAAATGTACTCCAGACTTAGGAGCAAACTTCCCCAACCATACATTTCAGACAGATTTCTATAAACTGGGGGGCATATTTACAAGCCGCTATCGCCACAAGAACGTCACTTTTTTAGACGTTCCTGTGGCAATAGGAGCTTCGCCTTATTTACAAGGCAGCGTTAAGCCACTTAACATGGATTTACGCCGCTTTGTAAATAAGGCCCCCTTTCACTCTACACTTAGCGTGAAGGGGGGGCAATGGGTGTTGTGGTGGGTGTTCTGCCGCAACTCCCATTGATTTTGACGCTGCCCCCTATCTACAAGGCAGGCGTAAATAGGAGGCAGCGCCAAAGTTAAGACCAGGGAAAAACTGGTTTTAACATGGCGAAACGAGGAGTAATGCTTTATTTCTCCTCGTTTTTGCTGTTTCTATGTGTGCTGCATTGTGCAGCACACATAGACACAGCAAAACACCATGAATGATTGGTTATGTGCAGCAAGGTGTCACTTCCTGCACATAAACAATCATTTAAAAAAATGACAATTTGCAACTTTTATGTGTGCTGCACAATGCAGCACACATAGGAGTTACAAATCGCCATTTGTGATTGCTTATGTGCAGGAAGGGACTCCTTCCTGAACATGAACAATCATTCTCCCCAACACAAGCACCCTTGCACTATCGTGCAAGGGTGCCTGCGTTGGCGCAAGGCAGCTGATTTTAGCGCCAGCGCAGGGAGAAACGCAGGGGTGAGCCGTATTATTGTAAATACGGCGCATCCCTGTTTTTTTAAAGTGACAGAGCTCCACCACTTGCTTATAAATATGCCCCTGGGTCTCATGTCACACTTTCTACCACGCTGTCCCTCTGACTTGTTCTCTTGCATATCACTGTTTTCTTTTTCACTTCCGTCTCATCCCTCCATCTAATCCTTTTTCTATCTTACTCCAAAGCATCCTGTCCTACTCTTTCTCTTTAGTCTCCATCATGTGTTATCTATATTGCTTTGTTTCTCCTTTCTCTTCTCCCTTCTATGTCTCTCGCTTTTCTCCATCCATTCTGTGGCACTCTGAATGGAGACTCCAGTGGCAGGGCAAAGAGGAGGTATTGCTGTTGTAGGCGGAGGGCTGATGTTTCTGCTTTTGCGCTGCTGCTGTGAAGCCGGGTTGACACAACCCCTTTCTGATATTCCCATGTTACAAGCTGCAAAGTTAGCACAATTTGCTGATGCCCTCCCACCCCCCCTCCACCTTCCTGTGCTCAATGCAGCCCCCTATTTGCCTCTATCTTACAATGCCCTTCAGTTCACCAATGCCTCGGATATTCTGTACTACAGGAAAGTAGACATGGACACTCTCTCGGAACACTAGTGCTGTCTCTTTCAAGTCCTTCCCCAGAAGAGGGTACTGATGCCAGATCTCTACCCGCCTACCCAAGGCGCTATTTTGCCCATTCATGTCGGTGCCACCTGTACTGCTGCCTCCTTTGGCTGCTATTTACATGGTCTGAAGCAGGGTGCCAAAGTCCAGGCTCATGGATCTGATGTATTTATGAAATAATCAAGGTTTTATATGCATTTTAGTGATTTTCTAATTCTTGGTATTCTGTTTCTGAAATTCCTTATACAATATTGTAGGCATCTTAATTCCCTTGTACCCAACAATCCTTCATTGAAATGTATCACTAAGTGTCTCTCATATTATGTGGATTTGGCTTTTTTTTTACAGAAATCCCAGTGTCTAAATCAGATGTCCCATTGTCTGGAAACGAGATGAAAAGAGAGGTGAGTATCGAAGACGTGACTGTGTAATACCCGCCTGAAGGGCCCTCACTGTGACCGGCATCATACAGATCACTGATGTGAGCTCAGTAGCAGTGTGCTGTAGGTCATACCATTCCGCAGTTCAGCATCACGTGCAATGATGGAATTTTATTTGAAGGTAGAGTGAAGACAATGATGCCCTCAATTTTATCAACTTCCAAATCTCCCAAGATGCTCCGCTCTGTCACCCTCTGTCACCCTCGTAGAAGAGTCAGGCCTTTGAGCTCTTCCATCCTGGATGACATGTCCAGGATAGCTCTTCACTATGTGGGTAGCTGGCATTCTGCCTTAATAGAGCACAGCACAGCATCAATGTCCTACCAATGCCGAGAAAAGCACACATAATATCAATGACAATGTTATAGTGATAGGATGATATGAACAGGCAGAGTTAAGTCAATTCACATGTCCAGAACCGATGGTACAAGTGGGCCCAATCAGCTGGTGCTCAGTACAGTATCAATTGATAAACTGGTCAAATTTCCAATGTTTATGTTTATTCTCCATTTAAGCTTGAGATCCCAAGCAGTGGCGAGACAAGGCCCAAGGCAAGGTCATTCTGCTTGACCCTTCCTTATTAGGGTTGTTCATGAGTTTGAAGTCTTGCTTTTCTGTTTAGCGAGGATTTTTCCCCGAATGCCCAGGCCAGGCCCGTTGAAGCTTTTGCTCATTGCACCTACTTTTCTAATAAGATCTCACTGCACTAATGAACACTTGGTAGTGGCTGGCATAGATTATGATATTCCATTTCAGGTGGGAACAGTAGTTTATCTACTCTCTGGTCTGCAGGCAGTGCCAGATGCCATGGCCAGGGTGATGAAATTGTCTTGTGTGTAAGGATGACATAACTCCACACAGGAGGTCTCTATGCTGGCTCTCAACTAAGTTGTTTTTTTTGCTTATATATATGTCTATATATGTCTTATGGGGCACTCATTGTGACCACCGAATAGTTCTTAAACAACAATATTATTTGACTCTATGTACCGGATTGCTACAGTCCTCTGAGCATGACTTCATTCTAGCTCCCAGGCATTTTTATTCAGTGAGATGAAGTTGCTCATTGTTTCCTGGAAGTGCTCTGGAACCAGTTTCAGTGTAAGAGCAATGTCAAGGCCTGGCGCTGACATGTCACACATTATGGTTTGGACCATCGCCAAACTCCACCCCGCTAATGTATTGCTCTGAAGGCTGCAACATGTCAATGCATTTTATTCTGTGAATTCATGAGACACTAAACATATACCAGTTGTCTTGGAATGAGTATCTACAGTCTGTGCATCTCACAATCCTAGGAAACACTCAAAATGTTTGTAAAGTTGCTTGGTTCCGAGCTCACAAAGTCTAAACCTTGATGTTGTCAAGTGTGTCGGAGAGAAAACCATGCAAAATTCCTGGAGTTGGGAAATTCTCCCTTGAGGTAAAATGTAGGAAATGAAAACATCATGATCTTCGTGCCTTAGTTAGAAATGGTCCAGCTGGTAATAGCACGATAGAGTAAACAGCAGTGAACAGTAGAACAGCACTGTGATGCCTTAACATTTGAAAGTAGCCCAGTGCCACACTGGGTTCAGTCCTGCTAATAATAACTTTGCTTATTTGTTTGAACCTATCTGGGCAATTACAAATTGTAAAGTAATCAGACTTTCTTTGCACAGCTGCATGTATTAGTTTTAATTTTGTCTTCAAATGACTGCAAAACTTCCTAACAATTTATTAAAATTTGTCTTAGAAATACTATACTAATACAATTACATTTATTAGTATTTCAACGAAGTATGTTGGCAGCTAAATTTTGGACTCGGTTAAATGTTTCAAAGTTTTTAACATTAGAAATGTCTAATTATAAGGGACCCAAACAGGAAACATGTTAATTTTATATATGCACTGTTAAAGTGAAAAAGTAGTAATTTACATGCCACCATATTTCACATTCCTTACAATCTGCATATTTATAATGGGGTGCAATCAAAAGTGAAGATCTGTATTCAGGAATGTGCCTTTTTTAACAGTTAGTCTCTTTAGTGAATGGGGGACCGTTTGCTGTTTTTGTGTGTTTTTTTGTATCTGCTCCACGCATATTAAAAATACATATGTCCCCCAGAATATGTTGTGTAAGCGATAACTAATGTCGCCATGCTGCGCCCCTACTACCAAACCCATGTGCCCACGGTGGGAGGAGCTATTGCCTCGAGCCTTCAATATGGGTGGATATGAGGGGGTGACACGCTCGTGTCCTCATTGTTATTTTGAGCTTCACAGTCAACCAGGCTCATGCTTAGTTACTGTAACTGAGAATACATTTTGGGCACTTTACCAAAGTTTATTAATTTAAAACCATAGTAACCGCCAAAATGCCCTCATCTTTTCATTAATCATGCTTGAAATTTGATAATAGCTATCTCACCTGTAATGTCTGTGAAAACATATGTATAGTGTTCCACCACAGACTTTGAACAGTCATGATTCCTGCTCTGTTCCGAATGCATTCTGATGTGTTTCATCCTTTTACCACTGGGAAAAAGATGTCCTTAATGTTTGCACACCCCTCGCTCCTTTGACCTCCCTGATTTTTTATAATATCGCGTCTGACACAGAATTTTGTTTACCCTACTTCCATGAGAAATGAAAATCCCCTCATTGTCTCTCCCATTGTACATGAAGACAGAGGCCTTTAATGCCCCTACTCCAAAGCTGAGGGAGAACCTTTGGCCATGGTTTTCCACTGACTTTGAGGCGAGGCCCCTGAAGTTTATGCAGTTATTCCGAAGCGAGTCCCAATGAGATCTCTCTGGACTCATTTTGTGCTTCCGAAACACCTGATGTCTCTTCCTGTTTCCAGAGCACATATCTCCTCTCTGACCTCTTGATGTCTCTCCATCTTTTCCTAGAGTACGTCTCCCCTCTCTAGCGCCTCACTCATTGCTGTGGTTTGTGGGTGCGTGGCCTTCTGTGTGCTCATCCTGCTGTTGGGGCTAAGAGTAAGAAGTAAGTGAACCTTTTGATGGAAATGTTTAAATTTGGGGGAGGCGGGGACTGAAGTGTCACTCTCACAATAACTTGCGGAACATAACTCCAAATATTTCCAGGGTCTGTCAGAGTTAACATGAAGTTGAGTAGAATGTAAAACATCCTATCCTCACTCACTCAATCCCTCACGAATGAATGATTATTTCATGCAATAGTGATCGACGGAGATGAGGGCCAGATGAATGATCATACTTCGGGCTTCCACCCCAACCGGAGAGCGGCATGTTCTATAAAATGGACTCCTCCATGATATATAAGAATGGGCCAAGCAGGCTTTCAACTCGTGTATATGTTATTTAGAGGTTCAGACACTTTCCATTCCACTGACTCTGTGAAAAGACAATGACAGGTTGAAACTGCATAGATCTTTGTATGTATGTATGTATCTATGTATGTGTGTATGTAGGTGATATTCGCGAAACTAGCTGAAAGGTGGCAGAGTGCTTTACAAGTTAAGGATAAACTTAACAAGTGATAGGGGAGGTAGCTGATTTTTAGACTGTTAATGGACTGTGATGTAGTGATCTTTAAAGAGGTGTGTCTTCAGCACTTTCTTACATTGGAGCAGCAATTTACAAAATAGACCCACCTCTTTTAAGAACACTACATCACAAAGCAGGGAATATAAAAGCGCTGGATCTGAAAACAGTGGGTGCAGCACTCAGGCCTTTTCAGACCATCAAGCAAGTGATACTGGTTTGGAAGAACAACAGAACAGCAATGTCTGTTGTGCTTGTTTTGAGCTGGTGGTTGTGGTTGGAGGTTAACCCGCCGACACTCATTTTTGGTGTCCAGCCAGTGGTGTAACAATAGCCGCGCGGTGCGGGGGCCCTAGCTTCAGGGGTCCCCCTCCGGCATGTGCACGGGTGGCAGGCCTTTGGCCTGAGAGCTCCTGACTGGGTCCAGAACGTGGGGGGCCCCCATGTAGTTTGCAGTGAGGACCCCCCCTCAAGTTTCGCTGCTCCGCTGTGTCCAGCAATTATTTTTCCTCATTAGATTTTGACTCAGACTAAGAGAGGGAGAAACACACAAGAGGGAGAGAAGGAGGAAGAGGAAGATGAACCATTAAGAGAGAGATAAAGGGGCAAGGGGTGTCTAGTGGTGGATTAAAGAGGCATGAGTTGGAATCAAGACTCGGCAGCCTTCGTATTCGGGACGCCGATGCTCGATATGCCTGACTGCAGGCTTCTCAGCAAAACCTACGGCCCTGGCACTTATTCTTTTATGAATTAAGCACTGAAATCCTCCATTGTAAAACATGGCAAAACAGGTTTGCCCCAACTGTTAAATGAAACACAAAACATATGGCATTGACCTCTTCAAATGTGTATCACACTCACAGCAAATATGCCCCAGAAATAGATAACCACATAGCAGACCGATGTTACACTCACAGAAATTGGGGTTAGACCAAAGGGTGGTACACAAAATGGCCCATGACTGGCAACATCCTAGAACAGATTTGTTCACCTCACAAGAAAGCAAGAGATGCCATGGCAAATGTAGGCCCTTTTAAAGGGAATATCAGTGAACGAAGTTGAAATATTGTGCAACTTGCAACTTTGTGCAGCATTTTTAAAGCTTCACAAGTGTGGCAAAGTGCAAAGCTTGCAACATTAAAAAAGGCAGCCTCAGGGGTCCTTCATGGCAGTGTAAGACCGCCTCCTGCTGCGGGAGGGGGTGCACTTGTGACATTTTGCAGCTATTGTCGAGAAGAGTCCTCACCCCAGCACGTCCTTACCAAACCCCTGTACTCACACTGTCCTCTGATGATTTACTCCCCCTCCAGCTCCCCTGGTATGACCCCTCCCCCCCAACTATGGTCTCCCAGGCTTCAGTGCAGACCCTCATACTTCCAGCCCCGACCACATACCCCATGCACAAGCCCCGTCATATTTTTTATGCCATTTTCCAGTTGTAGGATCCCCCATCTTCCATGGGTATGAAATACTGCTTTTAGAAAACACCCTTAAGAATTATTTACAGCAGAATGGAGAAGCGTGGCGTTAAGCAAACATTGCTAATGCCACGCTTCTCCATTCTGAAAATGCAGGCATGTGCCATATTCACAAGAATGCGGCGCCCCCCTGCGTTTCCCCCTGCGCTGGCGCTGAGTTCAGCTGACTGGCGCCAAAGCAGGCACCCTTGCACCATAGTAAAAGGGTGTCTGCGTTGGGGGGAAGATTGTTTATGTGCACATAAACAATCTTTAAATGCAGTTTTCTAACATCTATGTGTGCTGCTTAGTGCAACACACATAGATGTGGCAAAACTGCATTAAAAAAAAATGTATTGTTTATGTGCAGGAAGGGAGACCTTCCTGAACATAAGCAACCATAGGCAATTTGCTGTTTCTATGTGTGCTGCACAAGGCAGCACACATTGAAACAGCAAAAATGAGGAGAAATAAAGCATTTCTCCTTGTTTCGCCTGTTTAAGACCGGGTTTTCCCTGGTCTTAATTTTGGAGCGACCTCCTATTTATGCTGCCCTTGTAAATAGGAGGCGGCGTCAAAGTCAATGGGTGTTGCGGTGGAACGCCCACCGAAACACCAATTGCCCTCACCTTTCACGCTATGTACAGTGTGAAAGGGTGCCTTATTTACAAGGCAGCGTTAAGCCACGTTAACGCTGCCTTGTAAATAAGGCGAGGCCTCTACCGCCATCACAACGTCACTGGAAGTGACGTTGTGGTGGCGATAGGGGCTTGTAAATATGCCCCCCTGTTCTGTGGGCCACGGAAAGGGAAACTTCACCTCTTCAAAGTCAGAATATGTTGTCTGCCATTGCCTAGTCATAGTTTCTGACTGCATCCTACTTAGTGGGTTACGGGTTTCTTTTCGCCCACTACTAAAGGGGGGTCACCGGAGTATGCACTTTTGATCAAGTGACATAAGACATTTGCGTACACTTTTGTACCAATGCAGAAGGTGGCCTAGTGCACAACACTAGCAACATCACAGAATGCTAACTCTGAGACGAGGATGATCACACAACCCCAACTCCATCACATTAGTAGATGGGATCCCCTGAAATGATTGAGCCTGGATTCTTATACACGTCTCAGTCGACAGGAGACTAAAGGGCATTCTTAATTCGGCCCTCCCCTGCTCGCCCAACCCAGCCAAAAGCACAAAAATTGTCGGAGTGAATAAAAAAACAGATCTGACAAAATCTGCGTTGTGAAATATATCTTCTTACCCTCTGTACTAACTGATTGGCAGTTCTCATGGGTGTCACTGAGGCACACTTGGCAGTGTTAACAGCATGCAAGCAGACAGAGCAGTGTGTGTCTTTGTTCAAGATAACAGTGGTGCAAGCCTTTCTTGACAAATGAAAACACATTCTATTACAGTGAACATACCCGACCACCCTTGGAGCTGCCTTGAATTTTAAAGAGCACATGGCCTTCCTTTCAAGCCAACACACACGGTGGACCTAAAACACTTAACTTCAAAAGTTGTTTCTTTAGTGCTCGTCATAGGATAGCTTAAAAAAGCATAAGTTGATACTTACTGACTACAGAACCACAATTAATAAAGTTGCAGTGAGGCAAGGTAGAACTATACTCCCATTCAAGGTAGGTCCGTGCCTAAAATATGGACCTACCAATTGTCTTTAAAAATCTGCAGATGAATACAGATAGGTGTTTGCAAATATCGAATGTAAGGAAGCATTAAAGTACTATTTAGACCAGGCAAATGAATTTCAGGAGAACAAACAGCTATCAATCTACTACGAAAAATCAAATTAGGGAAACACAGATTGTGTGTCCTCTGCCTACAAACATGTTGCAGCTAAACAGAGAACATGTTCCAAGTAAGGTCTAAACCACACTCTATAAGGGTAGGAGAGGCATCTGCTCCTCGTAGGTAATTTTCTCACTCAGGGTATTTTCAGAGCAGCAACTTGGAGGTTGGCCCATACATTCAGTGATTATTATTGTGTTGACTTTATGTTATGTTTATAACTAAAATAAAGCTCTCGATCAGCAAAGGTTTCATGGTGCTTGGGTGTGCCTAATGCAGTGAATGAATATGCCTTAGAGAAAAGAAAGATTTTAAAGGTTTTCCAGAAGATGCTTCAAGAACAAATAGATTCCAGGTTTACCAGTGATTGATTCCAGGTTATAAGACCTCGAACATAGAAATCGTGCCCACATGCCAGTGCTTTTTATATGTATGGATAGCCAGGAGATTAGCGGAGGATGGGATAGACAGAGCTGATCAGAGATGATCAGAGGTGGTCAGAGGTGATCAGAGGTGATCAGAGATGATCAGAGGTGGTCAGAGGTGATCAGAGATGGTCAGAGATTGTTAGAGGTGATCAGAGATGGTGAGAGATATTCAGAGATAGTCAGAGATGGTCAGAGATCTCAGAGATGATCAGAGATGGTCGGAGATGGTCAGAGATGGTCAGAGAGCATCAGAGATGGTCAGAGATGATCAGAGATGGTCAAAGATATTCAGAGATAGAGATGGTCAGAGATCGTCAGAGATGGTCGGAGATGGTCAGAGATGATCAGAGATGGTCAGAGATGATCAGAGATGGTCAGAGATGTTCAGAGATAGAGATGGTCAGAGATCGTCAGAGATGATTAGAGATGTTCAGAGGGGATCAGAGGTGATCAGAGATGATCAGAGGTGGTCAGAGGTGATCAGAGATGGTCAGAGATTCTTAGAGGTGATCAGAGATGGTGAGAGATATTCAGAGATAGTCAGAGATGGTCAGAGATCTCAGAGATGATCAGAGATGGTCGGAGATGGTCAGAGATGGTCAGAGAGCATCAGAGATGGTCAGAGATGATCAGAGATGGTCAAAGATATTCAGAGATAGAGATGGTCAGAGATCGTCAGAGATGGTCGGAGATGGTCAGAGATGATCAGAGATGGTCAGAGATGATCAGAGATGGTCAGAGATATTCAGAGATAGAGATGGTCAGAGATGGTCAGAGATGATTAGAGATGGTCGGAGATGGTCAGAGATGATCAGAGATGGTCAGAGATGGTCAGAGATATTCAGAGATAGAGATGGTCAGAGATCGTCAGAGATGATCAGAGATGGTCGGAGATGGTCAGAGATGATCAGAGATGGTCAGAGATATTCAGAGATAGAGATGGTCAGAGATGGTCAGAGATGATCAGAGATGGTCAGAGATGGTCAGAGAGCATCAGAGATGGTCAGAGATGATCAGAGTGCTCGTTTAGAAAAATAAGTCTGGACATGTTTGCGTATGAACGCAGGTGCACGCAGTCCACTGTGCAGGGAGTCTTAAAATACACTCTCTTATGGGGTGGCCGTCAAAAGTCTGCAGTATTTTCTGGCACAGATCACCAGGCCAGAAGTCTGCTTCAGAAGGACCTTAATGCATTGAAGAAAATAATCATCAAGGCCCAAGTAGAAAGAGTTGCAGAGTCTAAGGGTCCAACCTTGAGACGCTCATGGCCATAATGCCCCAACTTTACTCATCGTCATTATGAGACGGAAGAGTCTTCATCCTTTCCCCCTCGGTGGAAAGGAGGTTGGACTCAGATTTGACTTCCAGATTTCAAAGGACCGCCCTGGAATTGTCAGGGTCCTTATCCCATTAGAGAAATGTCAGAGGTCAGACCTCCCATTCCTCACCATCACCTCTGTTATGTCCGCCTTTAGCCTGATCTACTAACCACCTGTGCAGTCCCAGATGTGCCTCCATCATTGTCGAGTTGCAAAGATGACGACAAACCTCGGTCCAGCCTAATAATTTTTGTTGTAGATGTGGGGGTACAAGCCTCTGTAGAGAGGATTGGGAGGAATCAAGGACACCTGGATCCCCAGCCCGGCTAGGCGTTTCTTGCATGTTTGTGGGAGTTGTTAGATTACATGTGGAAGTACATACCCCAGTAGTGGATGAGACTAGTAAACAAGTAACTAGTACACCACCCACCACACAGATTAAAGAGATGTAGTGAGAATGTGGATCCCTGGGAGACCTCACAGTTCAGAGGTATAGATGAAGCGGGACCGATTGGGTACGGCCTGCACGACAAGATGCAAACCAGGCAAGAGTTGAGTTGGGGATTCCTGCAGTCCCCAAATGATGCATCAGTGGATAAACGCAGCCGCCAGATCTAATAACATCAGTGCACTTACACTGCCAACAATTGACACAGACACAAGGAAGGATTCACTGGAGGGAGACAAACTGTACTTAATAATGTATTCCATCTGCTTCAGTCTTCATCCCACCACCAAGTTAAGGACACTGCTGACAGCTCTTGCCGCAACACAAGGATCGAGAACACATCTATAAAAGATTTATGCTGCTAAAGAAAACATTTACTTACTGCTAGCAATTGCTTAGCCTCTTAAATAGTTCTAGTGTGACTTGTAATAGTTACAGTATGTTTCAATCTCTCTCTCTCTCGGCCTCTCGCTCTCTCTCTTTCTCTCTCTCTCTCTCGTTCGCTCTTTCTCTATCTCTTTCACCATCTCTCCTCTTTCTCTTTCTCTCTCTCTCTCTCGCTCGTTTTCTCCCTGACAGTGACAGACACAAAAACAAAATCTGGTGACAGCGTCTTGGGCCTGGCGCCCAACACCCAAGTAACACACAAAATCAACATTGTTTAACCGAACCAAGAGAACATTTAATGTCTAACCACTAGATGGCAGGATATGCATTACATACAGTTTTATAGCAATTCAAGCTACACATCTGTTACAGATTGTTGTTTCTCCACAATCAAATGATGTGTCATGTAATTTTTTTGCAACTGTTTCGCAATCTGTTTACTTTCATTTTTGGTCTGCTTGAAATATGGGTAGGAGCAAAATCCGTTGCCTCCATCTCAAACAAGCATCGAACAGTGCATTACTGCAAATTGCAATACTATTGCCCCAGCTGGGCACATCTGGGTAATGTTGCTGGGACTCCCAGAGGTGTAAAGTTGCCTCTATCTGTAATGAGGGAGTCCCTGAATTTTGCGCTCCCCAAAGTAGATAAAGGCATGGCCTTTAGTGAGTATTCTTGCAATTGTCAAGTAGAATATGGAAGGTTTTGCCGTCTCCTCTGGGGTGACGGAGTGTTACCTGGTGTCACCATGTGGCTGCTCACATTCAGCATCCAAATCACAAAAACATGTTGAAGTCAGAAAAGGAATCCTGGGGCCTGTGGTGTCCCACACCCCCATTCTGTAGTGCTAGAATGGAGGTAGTGCTACTATTGAGGTCAGAGATTGGAAACTGCTATTTCTGTTGTCAGACTTTGAAATCTTTTTGCGCTTCCTGTCTGTGTCATCACAAACAGTAGAAAATGTGATAGTGACAGTGACAATGAAATCAAAAAGCCGATGGAACTACAGCAGCCGACAGCGATATTTAATTTTGCACTTAAATAGTTTGAAAACACTCCCATGACTGCTCATTCGATAAGATACATTTTGGGAAAGTTGATTCTTTTTGGCTCATGTTTGTTTGTTCTCACTTTCCCCTTCTTATTCATTCCAAATGACTGACCTCCCATCTCCTTGCCTCCTAGGTAGATTATGGAACAAGTATCATCTGGATAAAAGTGAGAGGTAAGCATGTGGTGTGTGCTAGAGTGACTCTATGCAACTCAAGTGCTCACAGTATTTTTTCACTTGTTTTGTTGGTCACAATCTATCATTTTTACCCGTATATCAACATACCTTTTTTAATGTTTTCGAAAGTTTTTTTACTAAACATTATCGAATTTAATATTTGAATGCAGTGCTTAATTTGAGACAGTGGTTCCTTGTGGGGTCCACCGACACTCATTTTTGGGGACCGGCACTTATTTGTTCTTATCGGACATTTTGTTCGAACACAGTGACTGTTGACTCATGGGTCGGTTCTTCTTTTTTATAATAAAATACAGGGCGAGTATGAGTAGGGACAATACCTATAAAATATGAAGGGTTGCTGTTGAGGAAGAAAATAAACTTCCACTCCCACTCATGAAGTTAATAGGATTTGTTGGCCCGAGCAGATTAGGTCTTTTTGTTGTTACTTATCGGACATTGCCCAAGAGCAAGATAGGGAGATACACACAAAAGGGAAGGAAGGAGGCCTCCTTTTGTTCAGGTGTTCTGGATGTGAGCCTTCTGGAGCCTCACACTTAAATGCAAAGGAGGGAAAATAAAGGCACACATCTTTTCACATTACAGCTACTTAAGAGAGGCATGCTTTTGACTTTGTTCTGTCCATGTATATACGAAATATGCATGCACTGTAAGAATGTCCGATGTTTTGGTCTGTCGCAGTATTTACACAAATAACAATTTAAATAACACTGTTTTGTTGTATTTCTTTTACAGCACTACTCACCATAATGCAGGGTGTCAGAGCGCTTTACATCATACTTAAACATTAGACATTGACAATAAATCATATGTGCGCAACTCGATGTACAGGATGTGTTACATAAGACTGTGGGTGTTTCAAGTTGTAGGAGTCACATGTCCTTCATACCTCACTGTGCTATATTTGAAGGATTACAATTTAAGAACTGCAAGTAACAAAAGGATCTCTGTGTTAAAAGCAGTAACCTACTTACCTAGCTACATAAAATAAAAATCTGTCATTGCATGCTACATGATGTGCTAGACATATTAACTAGGGGTGGACATGATATTCTGTTCTGCCTGTGGAATTGGTGGAATTTTGGCAAGTTCTGGCCAAATTTCACCAATCGCCACATGGCAGAATTTATTCTTGCGTGCGCGACAAAGCGGTAAGTTGGCGACCATGAGTGAGATTTGGCGTCCACTAGCGCAATTTTCGGTCACTAGGAGCACATCCAGCAAGATTTTTCGAATGCGGGTGGTCGCGACCCTTCGCAGTCAAAAGGCTGCGCTTGAGTAGAAAATCTACTCGAGCTGCAGTTAAATCAACTCAAGTAGCCGCGTCCTCTGGTGCACCGTGCAATGACTTTCGCGCTCGTTCGTGCTGATTTTTCAGTGTGGAACGCGCTCCCGGAGCTAAATCACAGCAAGAGCAGCACAACGTGCCTATATTCGCCCGTTGGTGGAACCCCGCGGAATCTTGCTGAGTTTTTTTGTAACTCTGAGGAATTTTGCTGAGTCAAATTCTGCGAGTTCCACCCACCCCTAATATTAACCCTCTATGCTACTTTGATTCAAAACTGGGACTAGACAAAACACCGATCTCTCCAGCAAATGCGTTAACCTCGAGATTTCCTACCATTATTGTTATTTCCTGAAATTTACTGGGCACACAATGATCTCTGCAGCGGATGCCTTAGCCCCATAAGATATTTAAATGCAGACTTTGCAACCAATTAAGCAGACCAGATTTGCTGCCACATTTCTCCTTGGCCAATTTCTTTGTGGCAGAGTTTTCAAAACATCAACATATAAGTTGAGGCCCAGATTTTGAGTAGGTGTTGCATCACGTTTTTGGCACAACCCCGACACAAAATCTCACCTTTTAAATCTTGTGATGCGCTCCAACATACTCATTATAGAACTGCTAAATATTTATCTGAGGTGTTAAGATCTGATGTCACTTCTTGTGGTGTCACTTTCTGTGAGGTCATGGGTTGTCATGCCACTTCCTGTGATGTCACTTCCTGTGATGCTACGTGCGATGTCATATGCCGTGATGTCATGCACCATGATGTCACTTGCATACTGCCTAACTTAGTTAGTCCCCCCACTTCTTTTTTAAGGACTTGTGTCCCGGGGCAGGGAGCATCTGGTGGTGGAATAAAGAGTCATCTGGTGGATTCCAGACTATGCAGCCTGGGTATGGGGCATGACGGTGCCGGACATGGGCTTCTGAGCTGAGCTTTGAGCACCAGCACTTATTTTTCTACAAATTAAGCACTGTTTGAATGTTCTTTATTTTTTTAATTTTATTTCAGAGCTCTTCAAAGCAAAATTCAGACTTTGAAGAAAACAGCCATTAAGATGGCTGCGTGAGTTAAGCAATTGCTGCCAGCACCTTTCTCTAAAAGATCACAAGGTCAAACCCTGAATTAGCCTCTCTTAATTCCAAGGTTGTTGATTTCAACACCAGTCATTGTATTAGCATTGAATTAGGCAATGCAGACACCAGTTATTTACAGTGCTACGTAAAGGCAAATGTATGATAGCAAACGGTGTATAGTAACTGGTTATTATTTAGCTAGGTCCAGGCTGGGATGAAATGGGAGACAGCCAGCCTCAGAGACCTAATATGTTTCTGTGCCAAAACATGGCTACGATTACACTCATAATGAACACAGAGAAAAAAGATAAGAACTTCCACAGAATATCAGCTATATACTACACACCATGGCATTTGACGAATCTCCCACAAACAAGTTACACCCCTGGTCTTACAGGCTGCAAAATGTGAGGCACCAGCCGATCAGGCACAGTGCAGGGTGTCTTCTCCAAACAGATTTTGTGCTTGAGAATCTTACATCCTAACTGTAGTGCGTGGTCACGTAATGTGTAACCAATTCCATCGCCTCCATCAGAGAGCAGTGAGTTGCCTTAGACCTCATTTAATTGCATTGCTTCTGTCGAATTTGCCTTCTGCAAACATTAAGGGACCAATTCAAATTCAACAATTGCACTGCAGAGATATAAGGAATACTGAGTGGGTAAATTCTTATTAAAAGAGTCATGTCTCAGGAGCAGCAGAAATGCAACAAATACAAGATATATGTGGGACTGATTTATTCATCCCAGTACATAACAAGTCCTTCTTGAAAGAAACCATTAAATTAGCATGACTTATGGCTACTAAGACCCAGAGAATCCTGCTACTATAAGGCCCTAGTACATTGATGACTATAACAGAGTACAGGCGTATTATGTGCCTAACAGAACATGTAAGATTTTTGTTTCAGCCAATCACTGCATGTTCTGATTGTCCCAGCAGTCTACAAAAGCCATCTCGTCCTCGCTTATATACATGGTAGGAAACAGCCTAGCGGTTCAATGCCAGATATGGGTGGACAGACAGTTCACTCATCCTCATTCAACTCTCGCGATGAAATACCACCTCCAGCCTGGCAGCATGACCGATCATGACTGTGCCTCAACTAGGCAGACTTATAAAGTAAATGCAGCTGGATTTCCAAGCACTGGAGTCCAACTATTAGTTTAGAATTCAGCCAATCAAGAGGTCCTGCTGGAGGCCCACTATGGAAGTATCACCATAAATGTCAATAGAGCGGGCCTTCAAAATGAGAGAAAACATAAGTCAGAGTTTAAGTCCCTCAGACTTTGCACACCTGTAAATAAGAGTCCGAAAACTTCAATGCCAACTGCTGTTGTCCAACACTAGCAGGTAATGGCAAGTGATCCTACAAAATTCATAGGAGGCATTTTGTTGGAGTTTAGGGGGTAAGACCCACTATTAAGAGGACTGGGAGTAATCAAGGACATCTGTGTCCGCAGCTGGCTTGGCACATTTGTTGTACGTCTATGGGCAAAGGGCCTCTGACGTTTGCTGTACCTGTGGCCCCCATGGCACATGGCTTTATGTTGGGGTTCAGAGCCCAAGCTGCTGGTGACGTTATCAAAGGTGTGAAAGGATCCCCCAAGGTCCCCCTTTCTTTGGGAAGCTCTCATTGAGCTGTCGGTTGGGCTGGTGAAGTGGTCTCCACTCTACACTACCACTCAGAGCGCTCTAAAACGGACTGTCTGAACTCGCTGCTTGCAAGCCCTCGAGACAAGGAAAGTGGGATGAGGGCCGAAGCAGGTGCAGTGGTCGCAGTGTTTGGGCTATTTTGGAGCAAAAGCAGGGAAAGTGCAGCAGAAATCGCAAAAACTTCCCTTCCAGTGGAGTTAAGCAGCGTCTACCAGAAAACATAGAAACCATCGACATATCATTGAGAAGTGCTTTTAAATGTGCGGCTTTTTGCCCAATGTGTTTGGAACTTTGTGCTGCAAGCTAAATGAATTGGCCTCTTTTAAAGAATGAACTTTTGAGAGGACACCCCTCAACCCACCTGGGAGGAGGCGGACTCGTTCTGTCTCTTGGAGCAGTGTTGGACCGGCTGTCAGACACGGTGTGGGGCTTCTCATATCCCAGTCTGACCTGAGCCGCTTGAGAGAACCTGCAGTATCACCTTTCAAGCAGCCAGGTGCATACTGACATCACGTGCTTTAAGGTCTGTGACATATAGTTGCTTTGGGATATAGCATTGGATAGCCTGCAAAACACATCCCATCCTGACAACATTCTGACCACATCTTCCTGTTTGCAACATATGCTCAGAAACATAAATTACGAACCAAAGCACATTACATTCGGAAATGCTGCTAAAAATTGTCCCTGTTTATTCGTAATAAACATAATTCAGCTATAAACGGACAGTTTGATCGCATACGGGTACCCCTGATAGATAGACAGGCTCCATGGGCACCGCTAAGAGTAAGGCTCCACCAATCGCATGTGGACATCCCAACAGCGTACTCTCCCAGGACAGTCCTGAGAGGCAGTTCCACTAATGGCATATGGGCACCTCTGTGAGGCATTCTGCCAACGTACCACTTAGAGGCAGTCTCCATCAATGACCTGTGGGCACTCTGCGAGGTGTACTGCTGGGGTACTATTGAAAGGCAATATCCACCAATCACATGTGGGCTCTCCCGCGAGGCATACTGCTGGGTATGCCTGATAGGCAATATCCACCAATCACATGTGGGTTCTCCCGCGAGGCATACTGCTGGGTATGCCTGATAGGCAATATCCACCAATCATATGTGGGCTCTCCCGCGAGGCATACTGCTGGGGTACTATTGAAAGGCAATATCCACCAATCACATGTGGGCTCTCCCGCGAGGCATACTGCTGGGTATGCCTGATAGGCAATATCCACCAATCACATGTGGGCTCTCCCGCGAGGCATACTGCTGGGTATGCCTGATAGGCAATATCCACCAATCATATGTGGACACTCCTGCGAATCATGCTGCTGGGGTACCGATGAGAGCCAGTTTCCACCAATCACACTTCTACACCCACCCCTGAAACGTAGACAGTCAAGTCAGCTTTCACGCTTTTTCAACCGCATTTTGATTGCTAGAGTCTGTGGTGTACAGCATTAGTTAAAATAATACAATCTCATCAATACAGAAATCACAATAATAATAAAAAAGCAATAAAGGTAGTAAGAAGGGAGTATGGGTGTAAATAAAACACAACACTTCAGGGAATCCTAAAAGTCTAATATGCATGTAATGCAAAAATAACCAGTATGCAAGCAGAACAGTGCCCTTCAACAGACCAGAGCTTCCCCCCTTAATCCAGTTGGCGCACACAGTGCTGAAATCCATTCACTTTGAGCACACTTCTATATACTGTTTCATCTAACTACGAGTCAATTTGAAACGTGAACATGTGATTGAAACTATTATTATACAAAACGAACAAATATGCAAATGGCAGGATTTCCTCACAAGAAAGGATGCAAAAAGTCCTTGAAGACTATATACAGTCTAGAACCAGCCCTCTGCTTTTTACAATTAGCGCTTCGCGGCGCCAATCCTCAACATGAGGATACTCTTACTACATAGTGCAGAAAATGTGCAATCTTACAATGCTGAATAAAATGGCTTTAGGCCTTTGGATGCACATGAAACTTTGCAGCGTATTATAGTAAATGTGCACTTCAGGTCAGTATTAAAACGATATTGCAAGTCACACATGAAATGCATCAGTACATGTGCATCGGTGGGTTCATAATAAAGCACTAGCATTAAGGCATGGAAACAAATTATTTTGCTTTCTCATCGGCAGTGGCTATCATGCTCGAGGACATGGACAAGGGGATCAAATTATCAGAAGAAATAAAGGTCCAGGATTGAAAATGAGGTACCACATATTACGTGGGTCTGAAAAAAGGTTTTCATGAAGATGGTTTATCACACTCATTAGTAACTCCACTCCCGGGTAAACACACAAGTAGAATATATAATGTGTTTTTTTCGCAAAACATTTAAACAAAAGTATAGAATGAATGGGTAGAAGGTCAATAGTCTCTCCCCCGACTCCTTTTTTGCCTTTATCCACTCTGCCTTTTTTTGTCCAAAGCAATTTTTTCTAAGTTAGCGACTTCAACCTCTACCCCAATGCTGTTTGCAGTACGCTGTCTACTGTGAGTGCTTTAATGATGGGGATAGGCTGCAGCAGCTGTAAGAGCCTGCTAATTTAAAATCCTATGCGAATTTAACCTGTCAGATTTATCTTGCGCTGGAACTGGGCATAATAGGCGAATCTGAAGAATATCTTGTGAGCCCGCTGCTAAATATTTTCTGTTGTTCTGTGGTCTTGGGCAAGCTAGGACAGCACTAGGGTCTCCCTAGCAAAGGCATATATAATAGATGGAAGTCTGTATCTCTTCAATCTCCTATCTCACAATGATGGGTTGGGGGTCAATACGCAAAGATGCAGTTTTATCAAGGGTTTGCGATGGTACATTCTCACAAAAAGCGACACAAATCGGCGCAAAGTCTTGAATTGGGATTTAGGGCCAGATGTACGACCGTTTTTTGCGGTCGCAAAGGGGCATTTGGCCCGTTTGCGACTGCAAAAAACGGATGCACAATGTACTAACCCTATTTTGCGAGTCGCTAAACAGTTTAATTTTTCTTTTTTAAAAGCATCCCATTTTCATTTAAGGAAAACAGGCTCCATTAAAAAAAAAAACTGCTTTATTGACAAAGCAGTCCCCAGCAGGCCACCATCCCTGGCAGTGCTAGCCATTCCCAATGGGGTCGCAAATTACGGCAGCGTCATTATTATTCATGAGGCATGCAATTTGCGACCCCATTGGGAATCGCAAACAGTGTCTGAGGCACAGTTGTACATTGAATTTTGCGACTTGCAAATAGCGACTCGCAATTTGTCGCAATTTGCGAGTCGCAAAATTCAATGGTCGTACATCTGGCCCTCACTTTCTAGTGCAACTCTTCATTAACATTGGAAAGTAGCTCTTTGTGCTGTTTTACAATACTTTGTGTGAAAAGTGTTTCCCATGCAGTGTTGGACTAGTCTTACAATAGTCATTTATGAGGCCCCTTACGCCTCCGGAACGTCACTTTTTGTAACGCTCTGATGGCGCAGGAGCCTGCTCCACATTTACCAGGCAGCACTAAGCCACTTTTTTGGCTTAATGCTGCATTGTAAATATCGTTCCCTTTAACACCATTTTCTGTTCTAAAGGGGCGTGCAAAGGGTGTTGCTGGGGGCGTTACCAGCAACATTCATGGCTTTTTGACACTGCCCCAGATTTACAAGAAATTGCAACTCTGAGGCAGCGCCAAAAACGTTCGCCTCCCCAGGGGAGGCGCAACGAGGAGAAATATCTTTATTTCTCTACGTTTTTCCCTTTTCTATGTGTGCTGTATTCTGCAGCACACATAGAAAGAGGAAAAAGCCTCTTGTGATTGTTTTTGTGCCGGAAGGTTTCCCTTCCTGAACAAAATATTCATCTAGGCAATGCAAGCACCCTTGCACCAGGGTGCAAAGGGGCCTGCGTTGGTGCACGGCAGCCCATTGTGCGCCAGCGCAGGGAAAAAGGACAGGAATGCGTTGTTTCTGATAGATATGGTGCATTCCTGCCCTGTTCGTTTGCCGTAGGGCAGCGCAGCAGGAAGGCCTTCGGCACTGCCCCACGGCAAAGACTAATAAATGAGGGCCCTCAGTGCGGTGTGAGCACTTGGCACACAATAGTCTTGCACTTGGGGTGCCACTTACACAGTACTGCTGCACTCAGACCCACACACACATTGCACAGCTTGAGAGAGCAAACGATTGAACCAACTCAGCATTAATCGCCAAATCCTAACAGCTTGTCCTGCTCCAGTATTTAATGCCATGTATTTCTCTCTGTTCTACAGATTTTGGACTGATGGAAGGCCGGTGGAGCTCTTCAACCGGACATTTAAAGATGGAGACGAACCAGACAATATCTTTAGCCTCTGATAACATCATCTATTCTTGAGTGTGGTCAGTAATGTGACATATATGCACGCGGTGCCACACTTCAGAACAGTCATCCCTGTACCGCCACAGACTAACTCATACAACAAAGGTAAAGCCAGCGGCCTCGTCTTTCTCTGGGGAGTAAAGCAGGCAATGGATTTGACAGACTGACAGAAGCCTGTTGATAATTTTCCCAATATCCACATTGGGGATGGACCTCTAGGATACAATTGCCAAGGCCTCCAGCATGAGGGAACTAATCTACAGTGACCAACCACAACTCACACAGAGAGGATATGATCCCATAGAGCTCTAAGAGTGCGGTGGTGAGAAGAAGGCTATCATTTCAAAGATTATTAAATACGAAGAATTTCATACTGCTAATGAATTTTATTAATTCTCATACTGTTCATCAAAACTTCACTCATTCCGGCCTTGAATGCAGCGGGATGTATATTTTGTTTGTGTAATATATAAAGAGAGATTTTTTAAGAATGCTTTATCTTTCTCTTTATTTATTTTTCTGTTGTTTACCATGTCACATGTCCATTAGCTAAGGAAGAATCTGACACGTCCAGTATTACAGCTCAGGTGAAGACAGGTGAAGACCTACCTTCTGTTGTAAACAGCTGACCCATACCCAGGCAGATGACTACGATCAAACAACACCCATAAACACCCAGGCTACGCAAAGCTCCAGTCACAGCCTGATAGATATCTCATATGAATCCCTTCACAGACAGAAACTTAAAACGTGCACAACCCTCAAGTGCTGTATAAACCCGCTTCCAGTCAATCACCATCAATAATTGACAACAATAGACAACTAAGACCTTCAATCAAATCCAAACGGATATTCCACAGACAACCACTAACAAAGAAAACCACACAGATGCATTCATACATGCACTTACACACACACACACACACACACACACACACACACACACATTCACACACACTCACAGCCACATTAGATCTTAACTACCATCACCCATTCACAAGGTTAGTGAATGCATGGAAAACCTCTCACAGACCCATCAAACTACCCTAATCCTGCTAATAAACGCACACATACACACACAGCCAATCAGAAGCTGACAGCAACAGAATATTGATTAATTCTACACTACTCTGGAAATGCTAGTCACACAAACCCCTGCACCTGTACAAACACAACTATAACCAATCACCCACCAACTTTTAGGAAAATGCCCACCAATCGAAAACACACACACAAATCCTGCACAATCACTTTAATTAAAAGCCTACTAGATAACCTAGAGATAACCCTGAACGAATGAATGCACGCATGCACAGATGCACCATACACCAGGATGTCCACTGGGACAACAGCATTTATAGTTATTGCTAGAAAACTGCTCACAGGCACACTTCCTCTCCCTTCTAATAGCACACTCACCTGCACAATTAGACACATAAAAATACATATACATAAAAATAAATAACACCCACAAACCCTACATGCCTCTTTAATGATCCACACACAGCCAGTCATTCCCTTCTAATGCACACACTCGCATTCGAATAATCACCCAAAAAACCAGAAAACACCTATATACACAACATCAAAACATATTAAACACATATTGAATTATATTCTACCGACAACCTCTCTTTCTCACTCTATCGCTGTCTCCCTATTTCTCTCTCTCTCGCTCTCTCTCTTTCTCTCTTTCTTCCTCTAACAGACACATTCACAGAAGTAGACCCATTATCACACAGACATACTAAAACACAATCACCTCACACATCGATTGATATCCACTGTGACCAAGTCACATTAATATTCATTGGAACTGCCTCTTGACAGACGCTCTCCCGACCAACCATAAGCTTAACAAACATTCATCATATACTACGGCGGCTAACAATACTCTGTCCGAAAAACACAGGGGCATATTCACAAGGAGCTATCGCCGAATTAACAGCACTTTATCGCAGCCAAAGTCGTGATAAATATACCTCCCCATTCACAAGCTGGTGTAAACAGCCTACAGCACCAGTTTACCCGCGCTAGCAGCCGCAAAAAACATCGCCACAGAGGACCCGCGCAACTATCGCTAATGAGATGCAGAGTGGACGTTCCCGTGCCAAAAGGCGCGACAACATCACACCTCAACATTCTCAACGACCAGCCACATCGGCGATAAAAACACAAAACAGGCGATAAGGCGCGTTAGCACCAGGAAATCTACACCTGCTCTGACCTGGTGTAAAGTCGGACGGCAGCCTGCAAACCAAAAGGGAGCACAGCCCAGGGCTACATCGGAAGGGCAACAGATGCCATGGAACCACCCATCATGCGGCCCGGACACCCAAGAGGGCCACAACACCCACCGCCACCACCCCCAGGACCACCCCTCCCTGGCACCCCCCCGACCAAAGACATGCCACATCAGCCACACCTAAACATGTACAAAATATTCCGCTTGATGTCGCACAATCACAACTGGTGACATGCATGTGTCGTCACAGAAATGAGCAGCACACATTCACTTTCGAAGCAACAAATGAAACTTTATTAAAATGAACACCGAAATGAAATGAAGACACATGGCCGCTCCCCTCGGGACAAAACGTAGGTCACAGCCTGTAAGACAAAAAACATGATGAGAAGGTGTGACCTGCGCACATCAGAGGACAGAGAGAGAGCGAAGGAGAGAGAGAGGAAGAGAGGGAGGGAGAGAGAGAGAGAAGAGGAGAGAGAGAGGAAGCGAGGGAGAGAGAGAGAGAGGAAGAGGGAGAGAGAAGAGGAGAGGAGAGAGAGAGGAAGAGAGGGAGAGAGAGAGAGAGAGAGAGTGCCGCCCCTGCGCACCCAGGCCACACGGCTCACCTGCTGCCACCGGTGTGTCTCCAACCACGTGCCGGTATGTATAGCAGGACACCAGGTCACACATCTGAGTCAGAGCCGTCGGCTGAAACAGAGTCCAGATACATGACTGGCACAGTATACACACTTGCACAAGACAACATCGCCTGCCCGCCCATGCACACCCAGGCCTCAATGCTCACCTTCCGCCACCGGCGCGTAGACAGGAGGTCCCACCACGTGCCGCTGCAAGCCACAAGCCCGGGGCCAGCGGACATGGCACCCTCCACACCATGCAGCCACGCTCCGCAGGCCACCAGGTCCCACGTTTGGTGCTGGGTCTTGATTACTCCATGGCATGGGACATACCAGTGCACCCGGCACCCTCGCAGGCTGCCCACCCGCTCAGCCCAATGGGTGCCACTAACTCTGGGATTCCGGAAGCGACGCCACAGGGCGGTAGGCCCGCGCTGCCCGTTGGCTCTGGCCTACACTGCGGTCCAGCAGGGCACACAAAACCTGAGCTGTCCAGACCGCCGGGACGGGGCTTCATTGCAGGCTGCACACCCACTCAGCAGCTCAAGGTGCCACTGACTCAGTGCACCCAAAGTCACCGTCCCGTGGCGGGGTGCCTGTGCCGTCCGCAAGGCCTCGGATGCCACTAACCCTGTGCAACCCCAGTCTGCGGCACGTGGTGGTAGGCCGGTGCCGTACTCAAGGCCTCGGATGCCACTAACCCTGTGCGCAACAACTCATGGGCCCTATATGAGTGAGAACCGTGGAGCGTCCTTCATCCAGTCACCACCGGAAGAGGGGAATGTGACGTCGTCTGCCCCTTATGTTGGCGGAGTCACATGGCCTGTGACGCCTGTGCCGGATGGGTGTGGTGTGTGTGAAAACCTGCCCTCAGGGAGTGGCTGTGACATGCTGACAACTAGACCAGTGACCTGCACACCACCAGCGAGTACGGCTGCGACGGGTAGCAATGAGGGCCCCCCCTCGGGGCGTTAGCGGAGTGGTCCGGCCTGCCATACGCCGGACCAGCGCAGGACTTGCAACGATGACTCGTGGGCTCTGGGCGTGGTCCAGTCCATGTCCGGACAAGGAAGTGACTGATGCGTGTGTCCCTGTTGTAGTGTTCACGGGACCCGGTACACAAAATGCAATGTCGCACCCTCTGACTGGCATCCCACAGGATGAACATCATTGACGCAAGGGAAGGCACTGTCCCCACATTCATCCACACATCCATACATGAATGACGTAAGACATTACACAGCAGTGCGTCACTGGAAGTTTATTTGCACATCCAGTGCAGTCATGCAGCTGAAGCGGTACAGGGCAATGCCGAGCACACTACACAATATGGGTCCGTGGAGGGCCAGCCAGTGTCCATCCGGGGATGACCTGTACTGCGGAAGAGGAAGGGTACAGTCCGCAGTCTGTCCGCCGTGTCATTGGTCATCAAACAGGATGTGGCAGTCCATGTCGCTGTCCAAGGTGAGTGCATCGGAGTGTATCGGGGGTCAGTGGTAGGTCTTGAGGCCATGTGCGGCACCAAGCAGAAACAGGCCAGGTGGCGGAAATGGATGCTAGTGCCTGACCCACCTGACCACAGTCCCATCCACGTCCTCGGGTGTGTGCCCTGCCCCACCTGTGGGTGTTGCAGTACCGGCTGCGGCACTGTGTGCCACTGACACATCAGGGGCCGGAGGGGGATTGTCGGCAGCACTGTGTGCCACTGACACATCAGGTGCCTGAGTGGATACGCCTGCCGCACTGGGAGGCACTGACACACCAGGGGGCGGGGATGTGGATGGTGTGGGGGCAGCAGCATTCATCAGCACCACGCCTTGTGGTAGCGATGCCATGATCAGGTACTGCAGGGCATTGTAGATTCCTGCTACACTTCGATGGTGTGCAGCGGTGGCTGCCATCCTTTCCGCCTCCACCCGCACCATGTCCTCCATGAGCTTTCGCATGTGTGCCAGCTCACGGCTGGCATCGCTGGGGCCACTCTGAGCGGACAGCTGTTCTTCCCTCCGCGTCATGACTCCAGCGATGTCAGTCAGGGCTCGTTGGAGACCATGGGGCGGACATAGACACCCAAGGATGGCATCCAGTTTGGTAGCCATGAGGTCGAACCCCACCCGCACCTGCTCGGCCGTCTCCCTCTGGCCCTCCAGCACACGGCATTGGAAGGCCATTTGTTGTTCCTGGGTGACTTGGGAGGGTGCCGGGGCTGTGGGTGCCTCCTGCTGGGTGGTTTGGGTGGTGGGTGGGGTCTCATCGATGTAGCTGGGCTGCCCTGATCCTGGAGGTGAGTGGCGGATGAGGTCAATGATGTCTAGGATGGTTTGGGTGTCGATGCTGGTGTTGTCCTCCTCGTCATCAGTGAAGAGTGGCTGTGACTGCTCTGCAGGAGGTGTTGACGATGCCCCTGCGATGTGAAGGGGAGATGGTGTATTACATGTTTTGATTTGTTCTGCATTCCGTCCATCAAATGTGTGTCTTTTGTATTACAATGTGTCCACATGTATGTAGCCGCATGGTACAGGTTGACATTCAGACAGCATGGCATTGTACATT
Source organism: Calotriton arnoldi (assembly GCA_963921515.1). Taxonomy (NCBI): domain Eukaryota; kingdom Metazoa; phylum Chordata; class Amphibia; order Caudata; family Salamandridae; genus Calotriton; species Calotriton arnoldi. Next base: position 539,991 of record CAWUFW010004561.1, on the reverse strand, counting down.
GTGACAGTCTGTGGGTCTGGGCGAGGACCCAGGGTCATTGTGGGTGTGCATTGTGCCCTGCTTGCTTGTGCATGTGTGCCATTGTGGCCATCTCCACCCGTCCCCCCAATACCTGGTGGTCACTCACCCTGTTGCGGTTGTGTTGTGTCCTGTCGAGCAGTGTCAGTCCCCCGACTCCAGCCACAGTCTCCACACTGATGACTGTCGACACCAGCTCCTCCATGTCATCCAGCTCCAGCTGTGGTGCTGGGCCCCCACCTCCGGTCTGCGTTGCTGCCTTCTGGTTGGCGGTGAGTTTCTCCTTGGTCTTCCGCTTGATGTCATTCCATCGCCTCTTGACCTCGTCCATTGTCCGCTTGTGCTCTCCGACGGCATTCACCTTGTCGACGATGTCCCGCCATATTCCATTTTTGGTGCCCACGTTGGAGGTGAAGAAGAGTTGTTGATGGTGTTCCATCACCTCCGTGACTATGATCCTGTTCGCCTGCGGACTGAACTTGGTCTTCCTCGTCTTCTTGTCCTTGCCCTTCCCTGTCCCCGAGGTCCCAGGCTGGTCGTCCGGGGTGCTTGTGGGGTTGCGCTCGTCCTCTGCGCCTGCTCCGGCTGCCTCCATGGTGCTTGGGTGTTGGTCAGTTTGTGTGTGGGTGTTTTTTCTACTTTTATGGTGATTTTTGATGCCTGCCAGGTGTGTGTTGCAGGCCTGGCGCTGCTTGTCGCCGATTTCCTCATCGCGCTTTGACACATCGCGTGTTTTTTGGTGTTGTGGTTTGTGTTTTTATCTCCATCATGGTGGTTGTATCGCAGACATTGTCCGCGGTTTCGGCAGACTATCGCTTGCTACCGCCTTGTTGTGAATTCCACTTGACACTGGGTTATTTTCCCGCGATAGGCTGCAATATTGAAAGTTGCGTTACGCTACTCTTGCGGTAGTTATCACACGTTCTTGTGAATATACCCCACAGAGAGTTGTTACCTCTGGTAACTCGCCTCTCTAAGACATGCTGCATTGCAAATAATACTGCTAGAACCTATGCTCCCCTGTACTTGGCAGATAAGCTTACCATCTGTGGAGGCATCCAAAGCACAAGAAGAAAGGACACTGCTGGGCTCAAAATCAGAAAAAAAGAAAAAAGGAGACTTTCCCTACTACCGTACCCGTCCAGGATCTGGAATTCCATTCCATAGAACATAATGATTGGCTCATCAGTCCTGAAACTCTGAAAAGAATTGAAAACTCACTCCTTTCAAGGGCAACTTGTCCATCATTAATAATACATACAGCTTCTGAGGCACTCTGAACTTGATTTATTTGTCCCCTGGTCTGTGCCTCGACTCCCTCCCCTGCACAAGATCCGGATTCATCCCCTCCAATCACACACATGCAGTATCTAACCCCAGACAACTAGCATCAATCGACCCTAAGAGAGTCATGAGCAAATCGTAAAGCCACTAGGCGCGGGCGGAGAACTCTGCTCTGCCAGTGGAGTGTGCGGAGATTTCACTACTCCGCGCTCTGCTGAGAACGCGAAGTAGGGAAAAAAACTCTGACTCCGCAGCGGAGCGGAGTTAGCCAGCCCCCGCTAAATTGGCCCCCAGCCTCCACCCCCCCTGATAAAATAATAGTGACAACCTAATTTAAATGAAATAAAGTCACTTACCTGTATTGCGGCGTCCCCGGGCTGCCCTCCTCCTCCTCGCCGTACATCTTGCACGAACTGCGCATGCGCGCGTGCGCATGCGAGAAATGCGCATGTGCGCGCACGCATGCGCAGTTTGTGCAAGATGTACGGCGAGGAGGAGGAGGGCAGCCCGGGGACGCCGCAATACAGGTAAGTGACTTTTTATTTCTTTTAAATTATGTTGTCACTATAATTTTATTAGGGGGGGTGGAGGCCGGTGGCGGAGCGGAGCTGAGTTCCACTGAGTTTTCCCCACAACTCCCTGGACCTCCGCGTAGTTGCACTCCGCCAGCTCCGCCCGGGGTTTAAAGCCACCCGACCACGCTGCTCCCACATTTAAACCCTGGAATCACAGTACAGTGATAACAACTGGCATCTGACCATCTAATATCGCCTCACATGCTCCTCCTGCAATCAATGCTCAACCTTCACATCATACACAGGACACAACAATGTTTGGGAACAGACCACAACACAATAACGAAACATCTGGTAATGTGATGACCCAGACTAAGGTCTGGAAAGAAACTACAGAAGTGTGTTACAATACATTCTAAACACTCCAGTAGCACTGCCTGAGCATACTAATAGCAGGTATGTGATATGTAGAGGTTAATAATTAAAAAAAACTGGCATTCTCTGTACAGTTCTCCATTGTCTCTGAGCTATGTCTCGGCTTTATTAATACCTATACATACACACACACCATACTGTACAGCAAAGACAAACACAGCCACTCAACTCACGGAGCAAGCCAGTCACCAAACTCCACCCTCAAAAACATCGAATGAACAATCACTTGGACACACTTGGCCAGATGCACACTGTTTTTTTTAAAACATCTTTTTTATTAATTTCGCCTAGTACAACTTCTTACACAAATATTACAGTAAATATGAACACATTCTTTTCACCTCGTAAATGCAGCATATTTTTCTCATTTTCACAACCCAACATCAACTGTTGTTGTAGCACCCCTGGGAGACAGCGCTCCTTTCCTTCATGTACATTCTCTGCCCACCTTATCTTTCCCTTGAAACTTATATATTGTTTTAAATTCCTCTGTGCGTATTCCACCTCCCCCATATTTTGTCCCATTTTCGTGGGCACCCTCTAGCTGCGTAAGTTACCTTTTCGGCCCCTGAGCGCCAGTCTAAATCTTCTTCCCAGTCCCGAAGGTCTGGTGGTCTGGATGCCCCCCACCCCCTGGCAATATTCCGCTTCGCCACTATAGCCGCAATCTTCAGCCAGATCATTACGTATTTGGGCCACTTTATCTCGCCCGTTACACATAATATTAACCATCGTGGTTCTAATGGGCTCTCCTCCTCCGAGACTTCCGCCATTATTCTTGTTACTTTCTTCCAGTAGTGGTGAATGTACCTGCAATCCCAAAGAATGTGGAAGAAGGAGCCCACTTCCCCACACCACCTTGCACAGTAGGGAGATGTACCCCGGCCCCACCGGTGCAGCTGTGTCCTGGAGGCATAAGACCTGTGGAGGATACGCAACTGAATTAGACAGAACCTGGCTCTCACCAACACTTCACAAGGACTCTGCACTGCCTCCTCCCAGTCCTCGTCTTCCAGGAGTCCCACAACTAATTCACAATCTCCTCTCAGGGGATCAACTGGGTTGGGAGAATTATATACTATTTTCTTGTATGTTAGTGAGGTGGCCTTAATTGTCATGTGATCAATTAGTAGTCTGTCTCCCAGTGGTGAGTACTCCGCCAGTGTTTCCACTTCCCTGATATATTTACGTAAGGCGTGGCACAACTGTAGGTATCTATACCTTTCTGTATCGGCCAAGTCATATTCTGATTGCAGATTCTCAAACGTAATCAGTGCATGTCCCCTCCAAATATCTCCCAGGCTTTCAATTCCTAGTAATCCCCATTTTTTTAATCCAGTCAGGATCCCCACCTCTTGCAACTGATTACTGTCCCATAAGGGAGTCTTCTCGGTCAACTTCCCCTCCCATCCTAAATGTTTGGTCACCTCTCGCCAGGCACGTACCTCTGTCTGTGTATGAGGTGGGAGTAATCTTTCCTTACTTCTACCATACAGTGCCGCCGGATAGCCCCTCTCCCCCATAGCCCAATGGTCACTCCAGAACGCCAGATCGCTCCGATCCGAATAGACCCTGTCATTTATCACAATTAGCTGCGATGCCCAATAGTACTTTCGGATATCTGGAACTGCTAGTCCCCCTTCATACATCACTCCTTGTAGTTTACACAATGCTATTCTGGCGCAGCCTCCATCCCATAGGAGTCTCCGCACTTCACTGTCGATTTCTTGGAACACCTTTTTCGGTATTTTGTATGGGGTATTTTGCATGATGTATAGCAGTCTGGGTAAAGACATCATCTTAAATATCACAGCCCTGCCCATCAATGATATCGGCAGTTTCCTCCAGTATTCAACATCGTTCTTCAATCGCTGTATTTGAGGATATAGGTTTCCTGCCAGGAAATCTTCTTCTTTCACAGATATTTTTAAGTCTAGATATGTAAACATATGTTTGACTACTAGTGGTGTCGTTTCAATCAGTCTCCGTGGGATATCTCCCTTTAATGGAAAAATCAGGGACTTGTCCCAGTTTATCTTATATCCCGAGTAACTGCCGAACAGTTGGAAGATGTGCAGCACCCGATGTACTGATCTGAAGGGCTTCGCCAGATAGAGGAGTACATCATCTGCGTATAGGAATATTCTATCTTCCCATGCGCCCCCTGTCTCCATGCCTGTTATTATTGGATCATTGCAGAACCAGGCCGCCAGCGGCTCCAATGCCAATGCGAATATCACCCTGCCTTGTACCTTTCCTCAATGGGAACGAGCGAGATACCGCCCCATTCACTTTCACTCTTGCCCTCGGGTCTTGGTATAGCAGCTTTACCCATGAACAGAACTTAGGCCCAAAGCCCAGTATGTTTAAAGTTTCAAACTTGTATTGCCATTCGATACTGTTGAATGCCATTTACGCATCCAGGGAGAGAAGCACGGCGTCTTCGGTGTATTCCGTTTTGGTCCAATGTAGCACCCCATATAGTCTCCTCAAAATGAGTCTCATGGCCCTATGCGGCATAAATCCAGACTGGTCCGGATGGACCAGAGTGGTGATGACTGTCTGTAGCCTGGTTGCCAACGCCCTCGCCAGCACTTTTGCCTCAATGTTTAATAGCGATATCGGTCTATAGGATCCACAATCATCATTGGGTTCCCCTTTCTTAGGTATTACCACTATCGTTGCTGTACGGATGTCCACGGGCAGTTCCCCTCTCTCTCTGGATTCCTGATACATATTTAGCAGATGCTGTGCTATTTTACTCGCAACACTTTTATACATATCCACCGGCAAGCCATTGGGGCTTGCTGCCTTCCCTGACTGGAGGTCCGGGAGGGCACTGGCAATCTCCTCCACCATGAAGTCCTGGTCAAGTGACTCTATCCCCCCACCCCCAAGCGTCGGAAGATTAATTTCTTGAAGTAGATCTGCGCAATCCGCAGCCGTGCGCTTAGTGGAGGAGGCATAGAGTGCCTCATAATACTGTGCGAATGCCTCTGCTATCTCCTCTCTTGTCCGATGCGTTTTCCCCTTCAGTGTGTTTATCTCCAGGACCCAACTTGGCTCCCTATCCCTTTTCTCTAACCATGCAATCATTTTATTCGCTTTGTCGCCTATGTCATATATCTTCCGCTGAGTTGTCAACGTCTGTGCTCTTGCTTTTTGCTCCTCTATGTTTCTCAGTTCCTTGTGCTTCTGTCGAAGGAGACGCTTTATGGACTCGTCCGAGTCCCTCCCTTCCCAAGACTGTCTCTCCAGTTGCTCCACCTCTTTCTTAAGCTCTACCAACTCTCTTTTTTGTTCTTTTTTGATAATGCCTATTTGTGCTTGGATATATCCCCTTATCACAGTTTTATATGCCTCCCATAGGGTGGATACCATCTCGACCTACCCTTCGTTTTCTTGGAAATATTGCTCTGTTCGCCGCTGTATTTTTGTTGAGAATTCTTTGTTTTTGAAGTACCATGGCTCCAGTCTCGGGGCTAGGGCGTTATTTTTGACTGGTCCCTGTATCTTTACTTCTAGTGGGGAGTGGTCTGAGATACCTCGTGCTAGTTGTGACGTATTATGAAATTGCCCCACCTGACTTTTCATTGTGAACAAATAATCTATTCTAGAGTGGCTGTTGTGTTTGGCTGAGGTGTGTGTGTATTGTCGGCTTGTTGGGTTATGCGTACGCCACAGGTCAATCATTCCCATCGCTGTTATGAATCCTTCCAAGGGTTTCCTTCCACCCGCGCTTGCTGCCCCTGTTAATCTATCTATCTGTGGATCCATTACCGCATTCATGTCTCCTCCCAGTATCAACGTGCCCGGAGGCAGTTCCAGCAATATATCTCCCAGTGCGGGGAGGGTTTCCGAGTGCAATCTTGGAGGCACGTAGAAAGAGATTAGATTTATTTTCCTTCCCTCCCATGTACCCGTGAGAGCAACATATCTACCTAAGCCATCACACCAACTCTTACCCGGGATAAAGGGGATTGACACCTTCACTAATATCCCCACTCCTCGGGAACCGGACATAAAGCCTGCATGTGCCATAAGTTTATAGCCCCAGCGATCCAAGGCTTTGCAATAGTTTCCCTTCAAATGCTTCTCCTGGAGCAGTACCACATCTGGGGACTGCCGTCTCAGGTATTGAAGCACCAGGGTGCATTTTATCTTACTGCCCAATCCATTGACGTTCCACGTCAAATCATTTAGTGCCATAGAGAGACAACTTTCTTGATTTCATGGCATTTGTGACTGGGCTCAGATTGGGTAGGTAGTTGATGGGTTGCCTCCCTGTGTGTTCATGTCGATCTATACTAGTTGTGCCTGAGCGTTCATACAAAGCGAAAACAATAATGTTAACCCACCCAACATGGACCCTTAATACCCCAAATCCCTCCTCCCTCCACCCTGCTACCTTGCTTGACAGGTCTGAAACTTGAGCTTGTAGCTCTGCCACGAGGTGGAAGGGGTCTTGGGATCTGAATGAAGTCCCCTTTCCGCAGAGCCCCACTCTCGGTCGCACCCTCATGCCTTTACTTTATTGTATTTTTTACTTTTTAACCTCATCTTTGTATTCGGTAGCAGAACACCCTGGGGTGAATATCATATATAGTGTTCTAAATATTGATTACAGAAATATCACCCCATTGGGATTAACAACAGAAAATCTACACCGAAAGGGACGATATTTTTGTAAACAATAAACGAAACGATGTCTTGAGGGATGCATGCACTGTAAGCGCCAGACAGCAGCCACTAGCAGATGCATCACTGTGGGTCCTAGAGACTGCTATGACAATAAAGCATAGCCAGTGGGATCATGTACATAAAACCAAAGAGGTCTTAGTTGATGTTTGTGGTCAGCAGTCGCGAGGAGCTGTTTCTTTCAACCTCATGCCTGGGCTGGGGAGAGAAGTGATGGGATGAACGATGCTGTAACACAGCCACAGGGATGTAAGAACAGCCATGGGACTCGGATCCTGGCCATGGTGTGATGATTGTTGTTGGCATGAGTATAGCATAAAGTCTTCCATATGTCTGGCCTCGGAATGCTGTCAGCTGCCTGAGCTGCCTCAGCACGTGATTCCCGGGTGTCTGAACACAGCCAGAGTAAGGTCCTAGGACAGAAACAAGGAAAAGGCTATCCCCAGAGACTGTTGTTAGTCTGGCCTGGATAGAGTGGAAGGCGAAGATAGATATGAGCCGGGCTTTAAGTGGGTTGAAAAAACTGGGGGGTCTCTCAAAGGGGAGTGACCAAAGAAATTAAGAGCATGGCTTAAGAACACATAAGCTAAAAATCTGTGCTTAGCATAGTGTGCTGCCGGACTGGTATTTCGCTGCTTCTGTTGCTGCATCAGATATATAATAAAACACGTAACATTACACCTACAACAAGCCAGGACTATTGGCTTTGTCAATGGTTGTTAGTTGCATAAGATATATAAGCAACAACTATAGCTTTGTTGTATATAATATCGAAAATGCTTCAGTTATGAAATGATGAGACTGTGAAAGAACTATAACGAGTGGCAGCGAAGGGTGGTACTGCTACAGAGTTAAGATTTTTTTTCACCCTGAGGGTGAAGGCAAAAATGGAGAGCCCGATAGGGACCCGTCTCAGCACCTACTTTTTAGAACTGCCGGTGCTGAGCTTAAAGCCCGTGACATGAGTTGGAGAGGTAATGTGCTCGAACACACATCGCTATGGGCTCGATCATTGTGGCTAGCAAGCTAGGGTGCAAAAAAAACAATTGATGGACAGAATGCAAAACAATGTCATACATTCTCCCCAGTACAGAGATCTGGGCCTAAATCCATTGTATTTTGTCCCCATGCCATTCCAGTTTGAACCCAGCCATATGCAAATCAGTCTTGACCCTGCACCCAATGGGAAGAATCCAGACCGAACCGCAAGGCCAGGTCCTCCCCAGACTGGAAACAAGTATACTAAGACCGGTTTCGGGGTTTCACCCCTCATCAGCCAGGATAGCTTGACTCCAGTGGCATGGAGAGCACGGGACCCACGTCTTGGCATACCCGTCCAACTCGGAGTGACAAATGCAAAAAGAACAATTGATTGACAGAATGCAGAACAATGTCATACATTCACCCCAGCAAAACACACAAGATGATGGACGGAATGTTGCACATTGGCAAACATTCACCCCCAGTCACAGATCTGGGTTTAATCCATCGTTATTTTGCTTCACCACGCCACCCCAGTTCCGACATAGCCATATGCAAATCAGTCTTGACCCTGTGCCTCATGGGAACAGTCCAGACCGAACTGCCAAGCCATGTCTTCCCTGGACCGGAATCTAGCATCCTAGGACCGGTTTCGGGCATTCAGCCCTCATCAGCCAGGATAGCCTAACTCCAGTGGCGCAGTGAGCACGGGACCCACGTCTGGGCATACCCTTCCCACTTAGGGCGAAATGCAAAACACACAAGATGATGGACGGAATGTTGCACATTGGCAAACATTCACCCCCAGTCACAGATCTGGGTTTAATCCATCGTTATTTTGCTTCACCACGCCACCCCAGTTCCGACATAGCCATATGCAAATCAGTCTTGACCCTGTGCCTCATGGGAACAGTCCAGACCGAACTGCCAAGCCATGTCTTCCCTGGACCGGAATCTAGCATCCTAGGACCGGTTTCAGGCATTCAGCCCTCATCAGCCAGGATAGCCTAACTCCAGTGGCGCAGTGAGCACGGGACCCACGTCTGGGCATACCCTTCCCACTTAGGGCGAAATGCAAAACACACAAGATGATGGACGGAATGTTGCACATTGGCAAACATTCACCCCCAGTCACAGATCTGGGTTTAATCCATCGTTATTTTGCTTCACCACGCCACCCCAGTTCCGACATAGCCATATGCAAATCAGTCTTGACCCTGTGCCTCATGGGAACAGTCCAGACCGAACTGCCAAGCCATGTCTTCCCTGGACCGGAATCTAGCATCCTAGGACCGGTTTCGGGCATTCAGCCCTCATCAGCCAGGATAGCCTAACTCCAGTGGCGCAGTGAGCACGGGACCCACGTCTGGGCATACCCTTCCCACTTAGGGCGAAATGCAAAACACACAAGATGATGGACGGAATGTTGCACATTGGCAAACATTCACCCCCAGTCACAGATCTGGGTTTAATCCATCGTTATTTTGCTTCACCACGCCACCCCAGTTCCGACATAGCCATATGCAAATCAGTCTTGACCCTGTGCCTCATGGGAACAGTCCAGACCGAACTGCCAAGCCATGTCTTCCCTGGACCGGAATCTAGCATCCTAGGACCGGTTTCGGGCATTCAGCCCTCATCAGCCAGGATAGCCTAACTCCAGTGGCGCAGTGAGCACGGGACCCACGTCTGGGCATACCCTTCCCACTTAGGGCGAAATGCAAAACACACAAGATGATGGACGGAATGTTGCACATTGGCAAACATTCACCCCCAGTCACAGATCTGGGTTTAATCCATCGTTATTTTGCTTCACCACGCCACCCCAGTTCCGACATAGCCATATGCAAATCAGTCTTGACCCTGTGCCTCATGGGAACAGTCCAGACCGAACTGCCAAGCCATGTCTTCCCTGGACCGGAATCTAGCATCCTAGGACCGGTTTCGGGCATTCAGCCCTCATCAGCCAGGATAGCCTAACTCCAGTGGCGCAGTGAGCACGGGACCCACGTCTGGGCATACCCTTCCCACTTAGGGCGAAATGCAAAACACACAAGATGATGGACGGAATGTTGCACATTGGCAAACATTCACCCCCAGTCACAGATCTGGGTTTAATCCATCGTTATTTTGCTTCACCACGCCACCCCAGTTCCGACATAGCCATATGCAAATCAGTCTTGACCCTGTGCCTCATGGGAACAGTCCAGACCGAACTGCCAAGCCATGTCTTCCCTGGACCGGAATCTAGCATCCTAGGACCGGTTTCGGGCATTCAGCCCTCATCAGCCAGGATAGCCTAACTCCAGTGGCGCAGTGAGCACGGGACCCACGTCTGGGCATACCCTTCCCACTTAGGGCGAAATGCAAAACACACAAGATGATGGACGGAATGTTGCACATTGGCAAACATTCACCCCCAGTCACAGATCTGGGTTTAATCCATCGTTATTTTGCTTCACCACGCCACCCCAGTTCCGACATAGCCATATGCAAATCAGTCTTGACCCTGTGCCTCATGGGAACAGTCCAGACCGAACTGCCAAGCCATGTCTTCCCTGGACCGGAATCTAGCATCCTAGGACCGGTTTCAGGCATTCAGCCCTCATCAGCCAGGATAGCCTAACTCCAGTGGCGCAGTGAGCACGGGACCCACGTCTGGGCATACCCTTCCCACTTAGGGCGAAATGCAAAACACACAAGATGATGGACGGAATGTTGCACATTGGCAAACATTCACCCCCAGTCACAGATCTGGGTTTAATCCATCGTTATTTTGCTTCACCACGCCACCCCAGTTCCGACATAGCCATATGCAAATCAGTCTTGACCCTGTGCCTCATGGGAACAGTCCAGACCGAACTGCCAAGCCATGTCTTCCCTGGACCGGAATCTAGCATCCTAGGACCGGTTTCAGGCATTCAGCCCTCATCAGCCAGGATAGCCTAACTCCAGTGGCGCAGTGAGCACGGGACCCACGTCTGGGCATACCCTTCCCACTTAGGGCGAAATGCAAAACACACAAGATGATGGACGGAATGTTGCACATTGGCAAACATTCACCCCCAGTCACAGATCTGGGTTTAATCCATCGTTATTTTGCTTCACCACGCCACCCCAGTTCCGACATAGCCATATGCAAATCAGTCTTGACCCTGTGCCTCATGGGAACAGTCCAGACCGAACTGCCAAGCCATGTCTTCCCTGGACCGGAATCTAGCATCCTAGGACCGGTTTCGGGCATTCAGCCCTCATCAGCCAGGATAGCCTAACTCCAGTGGCGCAGTGAGCACGGGACCCACGTCTGGGCATACCCTTCCCACTTAGGGCGAAATGCAAAACACACAAGATGATGGACGGAATGTTGCACATTGGCAAACATTCACCCCCAGTCACAGATCTGGGTTTAATCCATCGTTATTTTGCTTCACCACGCCACCCCAGTTCCGACATAGCCATATGCAAATCAGTCTTGACCCTGTGCCTCATGGGAACAGTCCAGACCGAACTGCCAAGCCATGTCTTCCCTGGACCGGAATCTAGCATCCTAGGACCAGTTTCGGGCATTCAGCCCTCATCAGCCAGGATAGCCTAACTCCAGTGGCGCAGTGAGCACGGGACCCACGTCTGGGCATACCCTTCCCACTTAGGGCGAAATGCAAAACACACAAGATGATGGACGGAATGTTGCACATTGGCAAACATTCACCCCCAGTCACAGATCTGGGTTTAATCCATCGTTATTTTGCTTCACCACGCCACCCCAGTTCCGACATAGCCATATGCAAATCAGTCTTGACCCTGTGCCTCATGGGAACAGTCCAGACCGAACTGCCAAGCCATGTCTTCCCTGGACCGGAATCTAGCATCCTAGGACCGGTTTCGGGCATTCAGCCCTCATCAGCCAGGATAGCCTAACTCCAGTGGCGCAGTGAGCACGGGACCCACGTCTGGGCATACCCTTCCCACTTAGGGCGAAATGCAAAACACACAAGATGATGGACGGAATGTTGCACATTGGCAAACATTCACCCCCAGTCACAGATCTGGGTTTAATCCAGTACAGAGATCTGGGCCTAAACCCATAGTTTTTTTGCTCCCCATGCCATTCCAGTTCTGAACATAGCCATATGCAAATGAGTCTTGACCCTGCGCCTCAATGGGAACAGTCCGGACTGAACCGCCAAGCCAGGTCCTCCCTGGACTGGAATCAAGCATCCTAGGACCGGTTTCGGGCTTTCAGCCCTCATCAGCCAGGATAGCTTGACTCCAGTGGCATGGAGAGCACGGGACCCATCTGATTGAGTTGGAGAGCACTTATAACAGAACTGCTGACGCCAGCACAGTGGTGGTAGATATAGAAACCCTGAGGCATATTTATCAAATTGTTGCGTCACTTTTGCACCATGCAACAGGTGCAAAAGCAACGCAACCCTTAAATGCGATTTATCAAGTCACGCAGACCACCTTAAGAAATCCAGAGTAACGTAACTCTGAACAAATCGCTGACCTGCGTTACTCTGCCCCAAGGAAGCATTCCATGGGTGGTGCGTAGGTGTTCCCATGCAACACCCAAGGATTTTGGTGTATTCCCAGATTTACCATAAGTGGTAGACCTGGGAATGCGTCAAAACTGCTACGCATTCCTAGGGGAGGCGTAACGTGGAGAAATATGTTTGTTTCTCCTAATCTTTCCTTGTTCTATGTATGGTGCATTCTGCAGCACACATAGAAAGAGGAAAATGCCTCAGGGGATTGTTTTGTGCAGGAAGGTGTCCCTTGCTGTACTAAAACAATCCTGGTAACAACGCAGGCACCCTTGCACCATGGTACAAGGGTGCCTGCGTTGGTGCTAGGCAGCACATTATACGCCAGTGCTGGGAAAATACATGAATGTGCTGTATAGTGTTAAATACAGCACATTCCTGCCCTTTCTCTGTCACGCAGAGCAGCATGGTGGCTGGCTGCCCTGCGTGACTTAATGACAAATATGCTTTTTTATGTGCAGACCGGCCAGCGCATAAATATGTTTTACCGTGTGAGGCGGGGCCATGGCTTTGGAGGGCTAGGGCATCAACAGCACCAGAATGGTTACATATAAAGTGAGATTAAATTATGCTGACTAGGGACTCTTAGATGAAGACATTGCGGTACACACGTAGACTACTTAAAGACTGTATGTAGTGCACAATGGTAAAAGTGCAGGGCAGGGGATGCATTGGCGTGAGAATGACAGAATCACATTGAGGTTTAAGCATAGAGGTAGCAAAGCAGGACATTAATAGGGCGAACCGGGTCATAGCCAAGCTGTTGGTCTGGCCTTATTCTAAGAGCCAAAGTGCTAGATGAGCCATCAAAAGATTTGGCATGTAACTAATACATCAAATGTCCTTTATAGATATGTTACAGACTCTTCTGAAGGTTATTTCTTGAATGTTTATGTTTCAAGGAAAAATCCTGTCTGGAAGAAGGGGAGCCAGCAGCGGTCCGTGCAGGTAAGAGCGGTGGGGCCGGGTGAAGGGGGGATTTCGACAGATAACGACGAGGGAAAATTAATTATTTATTTAATTTTCCCTCATGGTCGTCTGTCGAATCCCCCCCCCAACACGGTCCCACCACCCCACCGCTCTTACCTGCATGGGCCGCACCTGTGGGGAGCCAGTACTTCCTTCCAGTGCCATCTCAAGGATTTTAGGGGCATTGGCAATACATATTTTGGGGGCCCCTGTAAAGGACATTTTTTTTTTATTTTATTACTCATTTCTTGGTAACTCACGCCCCTATGAAGTCAAACAATACTAAATGATGTGTTAAAGTTTAACAGGGTCACACAAACGAGTTGAAGTATGTTTTGTCTGCGCCCCCAAACATCCTTAAGATGGCATGGAGTAGAAAGACAAAGTCAGAGATAGGGATAGGCAGACAATTAGAGGGGTCTAGAAAGGGAATAGAATATATAGATAGTCAAATAGAAAGAAACTTTATGTTCCCAGAGCGGGCATTGTTAAGGGGGCCCTGGGCGACTGTCCACTTTGCCCATGCCTTAAAATGTCTCTGCTTCTTGTAGCCTCCTGAGCCACATGAAGATGAGCTGGGGATTCTGGGACACGGGGGTGCTGACAGTCCAAAGATTCAAAGGACGCATGAACGGTTACATTGAGTGACCAAGGTTGTGAGGGGGTGAGCAGTAGAACTTGGGCCTGGCGGAGGTGAACTGTTGAAAGGTGGGGTGCAGGAACAAGGGAGAGGGGGTTACAATGGACATGATAGTGATAATGAGAGAGTCTGGGGAAAGGGAGTAAAGTGCAGGGTAAGAGTCAGGAGAAGAGGAGCATTGTATGTGAATAGTACTGAATGCTAACTTAGGGCACACAGGAGTGCTAGTTCAAATGTTCAAATGTTTGAACAATCTATGGACGCCTGCTGTGGCCATACAGGGAGTTGGCAGCCAATAGCAATCTTTTATAATATTGCTATTTTGCACTCTACAATAAGTAAACTCATACTTTGTCGGTTCATATATGCAATAAAACACTGGTTAGTTTTGGATCGGGTCCCCTCTAGCAGAGATTACGGCAGCTGCTGATGGTATGCGTGCCTCATCTCCCCGCTGTATTTTCAAGTCTGAGCTTTGAACCACCACAATTGTGGCATGTTGTGTGTCTAGCGGTTTTCAATAATCGGTACAGAGCAGTAATTATACAGCAGGGTCTAAAGGATCCAACGCACTTCTACGCACGTAAACTTGGTTTACGAGTGGAACTATAAAAACTTACTAATTAGGGTGGGTGACTTCCCACTTAAGGTATAATCACAATCCTTCTCAGGGTGAACCCTAAAAATCATTAAATTAACCTGAGCTCAACACCTTGGTAGCTATGTCACAGAGCAGACATGTGTAATTTAGTGCAATGTACTAAGTACTTATGCAGTACTAAAGTAATAAAGTCAAATGTATAACAATATAAATCTCAAACCAAATTATACAAACAGAGAAAAATGTAATAAACAAAATGACACCAAAATAAAAGAAAAAAATCTACAAGGGAAACCGGAGATATGAATTTTTAAAGTTTTAAGTAGAAATAGCGCCAAAAAACACGAAGTGCCAATGACAGTCAATGGTTGTGGTAAACTGGGACCGAGGTGCAATTTGAGACTGGCTGCAATGGAACAAGGTTTGTCCTGGTCACAGATTTTCACTTCTGACATAGTCCTTAAAATTCAATCCTCTGTAGAAGTACACTTGTTTAGCCCCCGGGATCTCAGGAGAGGCACTTAGAGACTCACAGGGTGTCAGGCAGAGGACAACAACAGGGTCTAGTCCAGGTCCAGTTGCCACTGGTCAGCTGGGCATTTGGGAAAATGACTCTTGTAGCTTGTTCCATCCCTGTAGCTTAAACAGGAGATCAGCCTTATGACTCTTGGAGTCCACTACTTTGTGCTGGGTACAAGCGGGAGCAGGTCTAGTCCTTCAGGGCTCATCTCGGGTCACAGACTGAAGGTCCAGTCCTCTTATGTTATTTCTCTGGTCCAGCAGTGTTCTAAAGTGGGTCCCTAGAGATGCCATATTTGTGCCTGGCATGAGCTAGTGGGTGGAATGACTCTTGGGCACGCCATAACCAATAGAGTAAACGTTCTGGGTGTCAACCCTACTCAATTCGGGGATTTTCAAGATTGAGATAATCTTCGGCCACACTAAACTTGGGCTCTGGGGGCTAGGGTGTGCACGGGGAGTTTACTATGGTAATCCTTTGTGTCCTCCCACATATAACACCAAAACTCCACAGTTGGAAGCAGCCACTGCACCCTCAATAAACCCAGAGACAGAAGTCTTGTAGGACTAAGGCAGGGTTTTCCAGCAGCCAGACTGTTAATACACAAGAATTGTCTTTGCATCCTGTTCCCTTCTTTTTAAGTGCATCCAAAGTGTTATATCTAAAGACAGAAAGTCTGTCAAGCTGAATTTGACACTCCTTCACAACTTGGCACTGTAGTGCCAAAGAGGATGCCCAGAGCACCCACCATGCATATTCTGTGATGTTCA
This sequence comes from Calotriton arnoldi, assembly GCA_963921515.1. NCBI lineage: Eukaryota > Metazoa > Chordata > Amphibia > Caudata > Salamandridae > Calotriton > Calotriton arnoldi. Next base: position 524,013 of record CAWUFW010004561.1, on the reverse strand, counting down.
GGAGCCATCTATGCTAATTCAGGTCAGCCTATTATTTGCTCCTGAGAGGTATTTTGCACCTTTATTTCACACCTATTCAAATACTAATCACTGGCTTAGACAAATTGGAGAGCAAATGGAAATTAGCCTTCAGAAACCTCAGGCAGAGAAAAAGGTAATTTTCACTTTCTAAAAGTTACTTTTCCTTGACAGCTATTAAAAATCCAACTTCTCAATTTAAATGGGCTTTTAGTAATTATTAAAAATAGTTGTTTATTTTTTTCTAGCAAGTTCCATATTAGGGTTTACCTGGACTTTGCTTTTTTACATAGGACAGCTAGCACTGCCATAGTGAAAATTAGCTTTTGAGAGCTAGTCACCGTAAGGACATGTTAACATTATATTTCTACATATCCTATTTTTACGTACCATGCCCACTTCTTTGTGAGCTACCAGGCCTACTTAGGGGTGACTTACTAATATTTAAAAGGATGTTTTGTCCTGTCAAAAGGTTTTATTTGACAGGTCAAATTGCAGTTTTTCCACTGCTATAGGCAGGCTCCAGTGGTAGGCCTGGATCCATGTTTACATTGTCACTTGAGTGGATGTCACACCTGGTGCTGCAGTGCACTGGTGACATTTAACTTCCAGGCCCTTCATTCATCTTGTACCATATACTAGGGACTTATAGGTAAGTTAAATATACCAGTTAAATATATCAATTCAACCATGTTTAAAGGGGAAGCACAGGCAATTTACTACTGGTTAGCAGGGATAAAGTGCACAGAGTTTTAAAGACAGCAAAAGTATAGAGTCCAGCAAAAGGTGAAAAATTCGGGGTGACCATGCAGAAAGGCTGATTTCCTACAGGAACATTTTTCATAAATTAAAAAACCAGATTGGAGTTGCACTAATGCATTAGCAGCGACTTACTTCATAGTATTGTGCTTCTTCAACTTCCAGTGATAATTTTTTCATGGACTTTTCTGATCTGTTGTGGTGCAACTCCAATCTGGTTTTTGTTCTATATCCCTTGGTAGAGGAGTGCTTCTGGACAGGGGGCACATTTGGGAATTTGCACACAAAATAGTTTTGTTTCTGATATAGATTGGTAATTTACGGTACAGGTGCTGCACATGTTTGTTATGGTCCACTGTCCGTATCTCGAGTTTCATTTTTTCATAAATTAGGCAGATACAGAGGTGATTCTTATTCGTAGCAATCTGCATTTCCTTGTCAAACAAAGGGACTCACAGAATTTCTGATGGTAGCCCAGTCACTCCCTCCTTACTTCAGTATCTGGGTCTATTCCCTTCAGCTTCAAGAATGCAGGCAATAATTCCACTATCTGGAACACTATCTTCATCCCATTCTGTGCCAAGCTAAATCAGGGGCATTCAAATAGATCCCACTCTGCTTTGGTAATTAATACTCTGCGAGGCAAACGCTTAGGATAAACATCAGCAGATATTCAAGCCAGCACTTGCAGAATCTAATTTTTGATGTTTGCATTATTTATCTGGGATATTCTCTAAGGTCGCTTTGATCATGATGTTATTGCCTCATTCAAAGCAGTCTAGAGCTCTCAATATTTCCCTACATGTGTGTGTCCAGCCATTACTTTACACTTATAATCCCTGAGCTTATCAGCTGACCTTGCTTAAGTGGTGGTCTAGCAGTAACCTAGCATCAGATAAACTGTCTGCCTTGTTCTAGGGCCTATCAAAAGTACCTAATATAGAATTATCTGACAAGGAAATAAAGATGTTTCTCTCTTTCTACCGTTTTGTCTCTTCAGAGTGCATGCTATCTCAAAAGTCTTCTATACAGGCCTGATGTCTGAAGTATTTTAAAGGTCGCAAACCCTCAGATTCAGTAAATCTGAGAGTTTTGTGACCACTCAAACAGTTTTTGTAATTTACTAAACCCAAATAATGATTCGGAAACGTTTTTCTGAATTGTTAAATGGGTTAATAAACATTAAAGAATCTCTATTTGGAAGGGGCGTGTTGAGTGTGTCCCTTTCAAATACTGATTTCTGAAGGTATGTATTAATTTTTTGTGACCAAAATCCAGTTGAAAAACATTCATATTTTACCACCAATTCAGAATTGATGGCAAGCCATTCGCAAACGGGAAGGGGTCCTCATGGAACCCCCTTCCCCTTCTAGAATGTTCACTAATACCTTTTTTGGGGGAAGGCAGTGGTCCACCACTGCTTACTCCTAAAAAAGGTTTGTTCAACAATTCTGTTTTTTAAATGTGTCCCGTTTTCCTTTTAGGAAAACAGACTTTGTTTAAAAGCAATCACAGACATGGTGGTCTGCTGACCCCAGCAGGTCACCATGACTGTGACTCTTTACAATCATAGTGAGTCACAACTTGCGACCTGCCTCATGCATATTAATGAGGAAGGTCAATTTGCAACGCATTATGATTCAGAGTTCTCTGAACAGATCTATTAGTACATAAGTTGGTTTGCAAAATTTCTATCCATTTGCAAAAATTTGGTGCTTAATTTGCAACCACTTTTTGCAAATAATCGTACATCAGGCCCTAGGGGGCTGATTACGATGGCGGAACGATCGCCACCGGTGATGAGGTCCGCCGGCCTTGCGGACCGCGATTCTCCGACCACCGGATTACGATGGCGGTGGGATCCAGACCACGGCGGAGGCAGAGCCCGTCCGCTACAGGCAATCGTTACGATTGCCTGGCAGAGCAGTCAGCATGCTTACAATGGTGGCAAAGCCTAGCAGGCTCCGTCCGCCGAATTACGATGCTTGCGGAAGCCAGCCTTTCTGTGGCGGTTGAACTGCCATTGAAAGGCTGGTGGGGATTGGTTTCGGGGGCCCGTTGCGGGCCCCCCTTGTGTTGGGGGGGAGGTGTGGGTGCACTGGGGGGGTACCCATGGTACCCCCCTGATTTTCACTGCACCATGTGGCAGGCACAGTGTAGTGCCTGCCACGTAGCGCAGTGAAATGCACAGCATGCTCTTTTCGACATCGCGACGGTGCTGCTGTTAGCAGCCACCGCCGCAATGTTAACGGTGCGGAATCTGACCGCAGCGGTGGCGGTCCCATCCTAATCGGGTAGGCGGGGCCGCCGCATGCATGGAGGACGGTCCCAAACACCGCTACGATGGGGGGCGGATCAAGTCCGCCCGCCATCGTAATCAGCCTCTAAGTTCCTAAAACCCTGCATAAAATTTTGACCTTGACTTAAATCGTCAGATTGTTGCCTCTCCATTTTTTCTTTGATTGACTTTCGTCTTGCTTTCCATCCTCTGCATTCCTCCTTTTTTAAGTACAGCTTACTCTAAGTCATGTGCATTTTTGTATTGCACAGATTCTGCTTGGAAAGCAGAACTGTGCATTCGGACAACAGGACGTCAGAATGTAGGGACTGAGTCACTCTACAAAGTTAGTACCTGTCGGCCCAATCCTGGCTAGCTCACAGTGCCTCACATGAACTCCTAACCTTCCCAAAATATCAGGTGATTTTGGCACCCTCAAACATGACCCTCTATTCCCCAAGGGAACCTTGGAAACAGATCCACACCTTTCGTTACTCACTTAATAACTCATGCATGCCTGTAGTAAACACAAGAAAGACACGAAGAAAGTTTAAAATACATTTATTAAAACTATCATAGTCTATTATGAAGCAAGTGTGCTGCGATCATTAGGAAGATGCAACTAAACAAAGTAATTAGCATTACTAACAGACTGTATAGGACAAACATCCCAACCATTGCAAATGGTGCAGAGACAGAATATCGAGTAAAAATATCGAATTGCACAAATATCGTGCCAAAAATATCGTGGGTCAAGAATATCGACAGACAAAATATCACGGTCAAGAATATTAATTTTGGATAAGTAATATCTACGTCAAAAATATCGACGTGTTTAATATCATTTGCAAAAGTATAGATGTTAAAAATATCGATTTTTTATTAATGTTATGTATTTTAGTATATATTTTATATGTGTGTGATGAATGTATTTTTTGTAAAAGAATTGTTTGTATTTTTATTATATGTGTTAAAATTTTAGTAGTTATTAAAAAAAAATTGTTTGAATTTTGCGTTTTTAGTTCTGTTGCGGGTTGTGGGTGTATAGGGGAATAGGGTGGGAAGTTTAATTATAGTAAATTTAGTAATTATTTTTAGTAGTTATTATTATTTTTTTATTTGAATTTTGCGTTTTTAGTACCATAGCGGGTTGTGGGTTTATAAGGGAATAGGGTGGGAAGTAATTTGTTTATAGTAAATTTAATGAATAATTTTTATTTATTAATATTTGTTGAATTGAGATGTTATAATGTTAAATGTGTAAATTAATTTTTATTAATTATTTAATAATTAGTTGTTAATTAATTTTAATTAATTAATTGGCAATTAATTATGTTAATTGTGTAATTATTTTTAGGTGTTTGTTGTGGAGTTTATAGGTGAAAATGGTGGGAAGTAATTTAGTTTTTAATTGATTAATTAATAATTAGTTGTTAATTAATTTTAATTAATTCATTGGCAATTAATCATGTTGATTGTGTAATTACATTAGGTGTGTGTTGTGGTGTTTATAGGTGAAAATGGTGGGAAGGGTGGGAAGTCATTTATTTTTAATTGATAAATTAATATTTAGTTGTTAATTAATTTTAATTAATTAATTGGCAATTAATCATGTTCATTGTGTAATTATTTTAGGTGTGTGTTGTGGTGTTTATAGGTGAAAATGGTGGGAAGGGAGGGAAGTAATGTATTTTTAATTGATGAATTCATAATTAGTTGTTAATTATTTTGAATTAGTTAGTAATTAATTATGGTAATTGTGTAATTAATTTTAGGTGTGTGTTGTGGAGTTTATAGGTGAAAATGGTGGGAAGTAATTTAGTTTTTAATTGATTAATAATTAGTTGTTAATTAATTTTAATTAATTCATTGGCAATTAATCATGTTGATTGTGTAATTACATTAGGTGTGTGTTGTGGTGTTTATAGGTGTAAATGGTGGGAAGGGTGGGAAGTAATTTATTTTTAATTGATGAATTAATAATTAGTTGTTAATTATTTAAAATTATTAATTAGTAATTAATTTTGGTAATTGTGTAATTCATTTTAGGTGTGTGTTGTGCATATTATAGTGTTAAAGAATGCGTATTCAATGAATGTTTATTAATTCATTTTATTAATAATAATTTTTAAAATCATTATTAATTATGGAAATAAATGTAAAGAAAAATGTTGACTTTTTTTATTGGTGTGGTGCTATAGGGTAGGAAATAAAATAAATACATTCATGTTTTTAAACTTTTTTGTTTATTAATATTTGCTTCTTGTAAATAAATATTGTTTATAAATGTATTTATTAATTTATTTTAGATAATAGTTGTACCTATTTGTTATATGTAATTAATATATTTAATGTTAATGTTTAATATATTTAATCTGATATTTTTAAAATATTCTTTATTTATTTTTAAGATTATTTAAAAATTTCAATTGTTTAAATGTTATTAATTTTTGTTTCTCTGCTATCCACCACTTTCCCTACTGTTGCACTCACTGGAGTAGGAATAGTAATTGTTACCCCTCTGCTACCCAACACTTTCCTACTGTTGCACTCACTGGAGTGGGAATAGTAATTTTACCCTCCGCTATCCAAAATGTTCCCTACTGTTGCACTCTTTGGAGTTGAAATAGTAATTTTTACCCCTCCGCTATCCAATACTTTCCCTACTGTTGCACTCACTGGAGTGGGAATAGTAATTTTTACCCCTCCGCTATCCAGCACTTTCCCTACTGTTGCACTCACTGGAGTGGGAATAGTAATTTTTATCTCTCCGCCATTCAGCACTTTCCCTACTGTTGCACTCATTGCAGTGGGAATAGTAATTTTTACCTCTCCGCTATCCAACACTTTCCCTACTGTTGCACTCACTGGAGTGGGAATAGTAGTTTTTACCCCTCCGCCATCCAGCACTTTCCCTACTATTGCAATTATTGGAGTGGGAACAGTAATTTTTACCCCTCCGCCATCCAGCACTTTCCCTACTGTTGCACTTATTGGAGTGGGAATAGTAATTTTTACTCCTCCGCTATCCATCACTTTCCCTACTCCAGCCCAGTCAGGGTTTCGATCCTCCTACAGCACTGAGTCAGCATTGGTGGAGGTCTCCGAGACCATTCGTGAGTGTCTGGATGCCGGCGGGAGAGCAGCTTTAGTAATGCTCGACCTGTCGGCAGCGTTCGACACTGTCCCACACTCACTGCTGCTCGCCCGGCTCACTGAGATTGGCGTCTCGGGCTCTGCCTGGGGTTGGCTTAGGTCCTTCTTGGAAGGGCGGGTGCAACAGGTCTGGCTGCCGCCGGCCACGTCAGCCCCTCAGCCGGTCGCCACAGGGGTCCCGCAGGGGTTCTCCCTTAGCCCCCTTCTTTTTAACATCTATGTCACTCCTCTGGTCTACCTGGCCGAGGACTTGGGGGCTAAGGTGATTGCCTACGCAGATGACACCCAGCTCCTCTTTACCTGGGAAAAGGATGCAAACTCTGTATCCTCTGTCCAGCACTGCTTGTCTTCTGTCCTTAAGTGGCTTGCTGCCGCTCAACTGAAATGCAACGAAGACAAGTCGGAGATTCTCCTCTATGGTAATTTCCCCCCCAGTTTCAGAGATACGATCTGGCCTTCAGGGTTCCCCCTACCGACATCCAATGGGAAATCCGCTAACCCAGGTAAAGAAGCTCTCAGGTAGCTGCTTTGGTCTCCTTAAAACCTTAAGGAGATTTCTTCCTTTTCTCCGCAGACCGGCTAAAGAGACGGTCATCCGCGCTCTGATTCTCTCCCGTTTGGATTATGCCAATGCTCTGTATGTGGGCATCCCGGGATATTCATTGAATAAACTCCAGGGTGTCCAAAATGCGGCCGCTAGGCTTCTCCTTGAAATTCCCATTAGGAGTAGTGTGCGAGACCATCTACGCTCACTTAACTGGCTTCCCGTGGCCGACCGGGTTAAGTTTAAATCCCTTGTTATCGCCCATCGCGCACTCCATGGTCACGTCCCGCCTATCTGCGGAAGCGGTTTTCCTTCTATGTCCCGCTGAGACAATTATGCTCATCAGCACTTCTTTTAGCTCAAGTGCCCCGCTTCATTCGTCACAGGCTGGGCGGCTGTTTCCTTCCTGTGAAAGCCGCTCAGGCATGGAATGCCCTTCCTTTTGCGCTACGCAATACCCAAGACCCTTTGGCCTTTAAGAAACATCTAAAAACCTACCTTTTTGTCTAGTGTTAGTTTGCTGACTCCTCTTGGTCCGCGCCGGGACACTCTTCGGAGTAGCTGCGTGCGTTATAAAATTATACAACATAACATAACTCACTGGAGTGGGAATAGTAATTTTTACCCTTCCGCTATCCAGCACTTTCCCTACTGTTGCACTCACTGGAGTAGGAATAGTCATTTTTACCCCTCTGCTACCCAACACTTTCCGTACTGTTGCACTCTCTGGAGTGGGAATAGTAATTTTTACCCCTCCGCTATCCAACATTTTCCCTACTGTTGCACTCTTTGGAGTTGGAATAGTAATTTTTACCCCACCGCTATCCAATACTTTCTCTACTGTTACACTCACTGGAGTGGGAATAGTAATTTTTACCCCTCCGCTATCCAGCACTTTCCCTACTGTTCCACTCACCGGAGTGGGAATAGTAATTTTTACCCCTCCGCTATCCAATACGTTCCTTACTGTTGCCCTCACCGGAATGGGAATAATATTTTTTACCCCTCCGCTATCCAGCACTTTTCCTACTGTTGCACTCACTGGAGTAGGAATAGTAATTTTTACCCCTCTGCTACCCAACACTTTCCCTACTGTTGCACTCACTGGAGTGGGAATAGTAATTTTTACCCCTCCGCTATCCAAAATTTTCCCTACTGTTGCACTCTTTGGAGTTGGAATAGTAATTTTTACCCCTCCGCTATCCAATGCTTTCCCTACTGTTGCACTCACTGGAGTGGGAATAGTAATTTTTACTTGCACTAATTGGAGTGGGAATAGTAATTTTTACCCCTCCGCTATCCAGCACTTTCCCTACTGTTGCACTTACTGGAGTGGGAATAGTAATTTTTATCTCTCCGCCATTCAGCACTTTCCCTACTGTTGCACTCATTGGAGTGGGAATAGTAATTTTTACCCCTCTGCCATACAGCACTTTCCCTACTGTTGCACTCATTGCAGTGGGAATGGTAATTTTTACCTCTCCGCTATCCAACACTTTCCCTACTGTTGCACTCACTGGAGTGGGAATAGTAATTTTTACCCCTCCGCTATACAGCACTTTCCCTACTATTGCAATTATTGGAGTGGGAATAGTAATTTTTACCCCTTCGCTATCCAGCACTTTCCCTACTGTTGCAGTCACTGGAGTGGGAATAGTAATTTTTACCCCTCCGCCATCCAGCACTTTCCCTACTGTTGCACTTATTGGAGTGGGAATAGTAATTTTTACTCCTCCGCTATCCATCACTTTCCCTACTCCAGCCCAGTCAGGGTTTCGATCCTCCTACAGCACTGAGTCAGCATTGGTGGAGGTCTCCGAGGCCATTCGTGAGTGTCTGGATGCCGGCGGGAGAGCAGCTTTAGTAATGCTCGACCTGTCGGCAGCGTTCAACACTGTCCCACACTCACTGCTGCTCGCCCGGCTCACTGAGATTGGCGTCTCGGGCTGTGCCTGGGGTTGGCTTAGGTCCTTCTTGGAAGGGCGGGTGCAACAGGTCTGGCTGCCGCCGGCCGCTTCAGCCCCTCAGCCGGTCGCCACAGGGTCCCGCAGGGGTCCTCCCTTAGCCCCCTTCTTTTTAACATCTATGTCACTCCTCTGGTCTACCTGGCCGAGGACTTGGCGGCTAAGGTGATTGCCTACGCAGATGACACCCAGCTCCTCTTTACCTGGGAAAAGGATGCGAACTCTGTATCCTCTGTCCAGCACTGCTTGTCATCTGTCTTTAAGTGGCTTGCTGCCGCTCAACTGAAATGCAACGAAGACAAGTCGGAGATTCTCCTCTATGGTAATTTCCCCCCCAGTTTCAGAGATACGATCTGGCCTTCAAGGTTCCCCCTACCGACATCCAATGGGAAATCCGCTAAGAACTTGACAGTGTGGTTCGAGGACAATCTATCCTTTTCTACCCAGGTAAAGAAGCTCTCAGGTAGCTACTTTGGTCTCCTTAAAACCTTAAGGAGATTTCTTCCTTTTCTCCCTAGGCCGGCTAAAGAGATGGTCATCCGCACTCTGATTCTCTCCCGTTTGGATTATGCCAATGCTCTGTATGTGGGCATCCCGGGATATTCATTGAATAAACTCCAGGTTGTCCAAAATGCGGCCTCTAGGCTTCTCCTTGAAATTCCCATTAGGAGTAGTGTGCGAGACCATCTACGCTCACTTCACTGGCTTCCCGTGGCCGACCGGGTTAAGTTTAAATCCCTTGTTATCGCCCATCGCGCACTCCATGGTCACGGTCCCGCCTATCTGCGGAAGCGGTTTTCCTTCTATGTCCCGCTGAGACAATTACGCTCATCAGCACTTCTTTTAGCTCAAGTGCCCCGCTTCATTCGTCACAGGCTGGGCGGCTGTTCCCTTGCTGTGAAAGCCGCTCAGGCATGGAATGCCCTTCCTTTTGCGCTTCGCAATACCCAAGACCCTTTGGCCTTTAAGAAACATCTAAAAACCTACCTTTTTGAATAGTGTTAGTTTGCTGACTCCTCTTGGTCCACGCCGAGACACTCTTCGGAGTAGCTGCGCGCGTTATAAAATTATATAACATAACATAACTCACTGAAGTGGGAATAGTCATTTTTACCCTTCCGCTATCCAGCACTTTCCCTACTGTTGCACTCACTGGAGTAGGAATAGTCATTTTTACCCCTCTGCTACCCAACATTTTCCCTACTGTTGCACTCTTTGGAGTTGGAATAGTAATTTTTACCCCTCCGCTATCCAATACTTTCTCTACTGTTACACTCACTGGAGTGGGAATAGTAATTTTTACCCCTCCGCTATCAGAACTTTCCCTACTGTTGCATTCACGGGAGTGGGAATAGTAATTTTTAACCCTCCGCTATCCAATACGTTCCTTACTGTTGCATTCACCGGAGTGGGAATAATATTTTTTACCCCTCCGCTATCCAGCACTTTCCCTACTGTTGCACTCACTGGAGTGGGAATAGTAATTTTTACCCCTCTGCTATCCAATATGTTCCTTACTGTTGCACTCACCGGAGTGGGAATAATATTTTTTACCCCTCCGCTATCCAGCACTTTCCCTACTGTTGCACTCACTGGAGTGGGAATAGTAATTTTTACCCCTCCACTAACCAATACTTTCTCTACTGTTGCACTCACTGGAGTGGGAATAGTAATTTTTACTCCCCCGCTATCCAACAATTTCCCTACTGTTGCACTCACTGGATTTGGAATAGTAAATTCAATTTTTCCGCTATCCAACATTTTCCCTACTGTTTTGTTTATTGTATTGCGAAATGTACATTTTAAATTTCTTTTAATAGTTAAATGTTTGAATTAATTATAAAATGGTTATTTTTTAATTTTAAACTATTGATATATGTATATATTTTATTTTGATATAATTTAAGTTTAACATTAAATAAAGATAATAGTTAATACATTATTTTTAAGTAAATACATGTATATGTATAAATTATTATGTTTGTGTGTTTATATTTTTTTAAATTAAGTTTATTTGTTATATTTAGTTAAAATGTGTATTACATTTAATTGATCTTGTTAAAATAATATTAATATTTAATATATTTTATTTTATGTTATATATATTTTTAAATCGATATTTTGTACATCTATATTTTTTACTTCGATATTTTTGATTCAATATTTTTGTACTTACCTGTTTAAGTATAGGGAGTCGATATTTTTGCATTCTATATTTTTGTCATCGATATTTTTTACATCGATATTTTGTCAGTGATCCATTGCAAATTATACATCTGTCTTGGTCTACCCTTACTATGGGGGTGATTAGGATGGTGGGCGGACCTAAGTCCACCCGCCCCACCCTAGCGGTAACGGGACCCCCAACCTGCCATGCGGCAGTCCCGCCACCCCAATTATGATGCGACCGCCACCTCGGCGGTCGCATCTGGGATTTTAACATTGCGGCGGGTGCTGCGGCACCCGCCGCAATGTTGAAATGCCATGTTGTGCATTGCCATGCACAACGTGGCAGGCACAGCGCGGTGCCTGCCACCTTGTGCATGGCAATGTAGGGGGGGCAGCCCCCCACCCCCCCGGGGGCCCACAACGGGCCCCCAAAGCGAATCCCTGCCAGCCTTTCCATGGCGGCATCGCCGCCATGGAAAGGTCAGCCTCGCACACATCCTAATATGGATGGCGGTGCCTGGCAAGCACCGCCACCATATTATGCCCCAGCTCTGCCCGGCCGGCAATCGGAGCGATTGCCGACCCGGCGGAAGCGGCGGACGCACTGCGTCCGCCGCGATACCCCGCCATTATAATATGGCGGGGGGTAAATCGGGTGGCGATGGCGGGCGGATCGCCACCGCCTGGCCGGCGATGCCGATCCGCCCGCCATCCTAATCACCCCCAATGTGAGCACAGGGTAAATTTGCGATCTCTGGGATTGGCCTAGGACCTCAAACCTAATGTATGCAGTTAGGTGGTCCACATTATTAATGTGTACACTTAGTTTATGCAGGGCAGCATCTCATGCACTGCTGTTGTTCCATAATAGTTACCTCTGCCGGAATTCTCCTCTCTGGCCCCCAAGGGAATGGAACACAGTTTATATGATAAAACTATTGTGCTGGAGATGCAGCTGTGCGACCGTGTTATGTCTAAACGTTAGGAGCTGTTGCTGAACGAGCAAAGAACACAGTACATTATGTTGTTATGTAATCCCTGCAACCTTGTACAAAACGTGTCGATGAATCCCAAGAAGAGTTCCTGATTAGCAAACAACATATACAGTGTTTTCTCAAAATAATGTCGCAAAAACAAATGCGTTATATGTGGCTATGCAGAGCAAGCAGAGGCAGCCTAAGACATCTAAAACGCAAAACTAACTGAGAACCAAAGGGGGCCCAGAAGGGAAATCATTTCATTTGCCATAATCTCAATAATTGTTTTTGCTAATTGCTCACACCTCATCTCAAAGTTCATAACCTGTCCTTCTTTGACATTCATATCCTCCGACTTGGTAATAATTAATCTCCTCTAGCTCATCAACTAATACCACCAACCATCTGCTTAAACTCACGAACCCCACCACTAATAATCACACATAACTCCTAATAATTTAATCCACCACACTGAAATAAATGCATTGAATAATCTCAATAACCAACAACAACCACTGGATTAATCACGAACCTTGGGTTCCGGGCAGCAATACAATACAACAAAATATAATGTCAGTTTATTATGTGCACTGTGCATATGGCTAAAACTGTTGTTATTTGTGGAGCAACATTGTTATTTATTGACCCATTTGTAAGTGAGTATTCATCCTGAATGGATTTTCTTTTAGTTGGTCTGAGGTTTGGCCCTCAATTAAAATGAGACACAGTGAAATAAAGTGATTTGTGAAGCAGCAGTCAGTTTAGTCAAGCGTGAAGTTGGGGCTTAAGTTTACCTGGTACACATTGTGCAATTCACCCAGTGGATGAATGTCTCATTCTCTCTCAATTTTGTTACCGAAAGGCAACGCTTTGTGTTCAATTATTTTATGAACTTCATCAGTACTTTACTTTCAATAGGCACAAGTATTACATGTAAATTCAGTCTGGTATATGACCAACTGCCAAAATGTGTTTTTTTCTACAAAGTTAAGTGTAAGAAGACAGGAGAATAGGGATGTGAATATTAGTGCTTTCCCCTGACTTAACAAACTATAAAGGATGAGAGATTGAGCACTTTAATGACAACAATTACATTGATTAGCAATACAAAGAGGATTCTCACTCCTGGTGTTTCTTCAGTGAGACACATGCAAAATGCAGCTCAGCTGCAGACACACGTAGCAGAAAATCACCTTAAATATTTTAGGCACTCAGCTTTCATGGCTCTAGGGGTGTCGGCCTTTTATAACTGAGCTCGGTGGGGAAGATATAGTGCCTGGGATGCCTAGTTCAGCTATATTTCGGCTCACTTCGACCTAATGGACCAAGGCTCAAGCCTTGCATGGCCTGTCCACTTCTACTTAAAAACAGTTGTGGAACTCCCAAGGGGCCCCAGGCACAAGTCAGTCATGGGCTAGTTTCACCTAAAGAAGCACCTTTAAAGAGGCCTTCTAGTGAATGACGTCACTGTACATCTCAAATCCCCAGCTGACCTCCTCAAAGCAGCGAGGAATAGAATGCCTATTGTTGGTGATTGTTAGAGATGCAAGACTGTGAGACGAGAAATGTTTTTCTCTAGACAGCATGGCCATTTAAAGGTAATAAATGAATATGACTGCCTTTTGATTGATTTTTAGAAGCCACCACACCATCCGGGGTTATCCTCACTAGACACTAGGGGTTTAAGCAGTCTTAAGGGGTGCACGCACCCAGCGGGTCACTCAGTACCATATAAAATAATAGGAAGTGCCGTCCTGAGGGGTCAACGCCCTAGCGTGGACTTGATGAACAGGACACCCAGAAATTGGACTGCCCAGGCAGACTTCAAAATGATGTCTGGTGACGGGGCTTTGAACGAGAGCAGATATTCCACTGCTTTCCCAACATAAAGCTTCATAAGGTTTGAAGGCAATAATGGCTGAGAGAAGACCAGGAAAAGTGCAAGGGTGAGGGATACATCAGCCAAAGTATGATTTTTTCAGGAGTGCTCTCAAATTCCTAATATAAAAGGCTGTTCTTCAGTCTTGCTCTTGTAATTTGGCACCACCTCCTGGTGGAGTCCTAAGGATTACTGCAACCCTGTAACTGCTGACCTTCTGCCAACCACTTAACACCATTTGGCAGTTGTATTCGGCTTAGTTAAGATCCCACTGATTATAGGTTTGAGACATCAGATAGAGGGACAGGATAGTCCCTTCTGCTGTTTTCCACGTGCAAGTTAACAAAATCTGTATACAACAAAAAGAGAAAGCATGAATTCCTCAAGATGTCCTGCAGCCTGTCTTCATGGTGACTAAGGATAATAACATGTACCCTTGGCCTTAATGCACAATTTCATACATATACAAATTCACAGAGTGTGGTATCATATTAATTTTGATCTGAGTGTGTTGGGCCATGATTCAATGAGACATTTGTATTTATTGACGATTTTTTCCTACACTATACAACTCCACGTATGATCTGAAAAGTGATCCACACCCTTCGATGATCTGCTCTGTACCCTCAGCCGGACTCTGCTCACCCTCTGAAGTACTGCGTTTCCCTTTGGTCACAACGTTACCCGCTTTGACTGCACTGATTCCCTCTTTGGCATTTTCCTTGTGCACTTTTTCCAGCAGTACTCTGCAAAAAGCCATGATTTGGGGCGGCGGCGAGACAAGATGGCCGCTCTTTAGAGCTCCTCCGAGGCACTGAGGAACTTCCGGTCACAGGTGGACACTTCTGTGCTGTTGTGCGGCAGTCGGAGCATGGGAAAGGACGTCGGAGGCCCTCGGGAGCAGAGAGGCAAGTTTTGAGACCCTGAAGCGGTCTAATTGTCTGTCAGCTGCTTTTCTCCCTCTGTTCCCTGGGTGCTCCGTGTTCCGGCCGCCATTTCGCAAGCTCAGTGCTCACAATTTCCTCAGGTGTCAGCGTGCCTGTAACGCCTTCTTGGACGTCTTGGCAACCAGGAAATCTGTCATAAAGGAAAATGTGAACATATAGAGAACTTTCCCTACACTGAAAGACACTTGTTTACTGGGACACAAAGAAACAACTTTAAGTAGGTGATGGATACTTTTAAAGCAGGAAATATGGTAAATGACTTTATAAAGATTGTGCAGCGCGTCTATAAATATTGAAGCATTGTAAGGGTGTCGGTGGACCCCGGGAGCGGAGAGGCAATTTTTTGGACCCTTATTTGATCTAACTGCCAGCTGTTTTGCTTGTCTCCCTCCACTCCTGGCGCGTTCTGTATTCCGGCTGCCATTTTGCGAGCTCGGTACTTGCTATCACCTCAGGAATTAACGCGCCAGAGTGCTTCCTCAGTAATAGGGCTCATTACCGCTAAATTGAAAAGTTTAGCCACCTAGCCCTAATTTTCTCTTTTTAATTTACATGCCCTTTTTTCCTCTTCTCACATTTTTGGGCATTTTTCATATGCTTTGAGATAGGTCTACTCAGGTTTGTGGGAGTATATTGGTTCACTTTGGTGGTGATTCCTCCACACAATAGTTTTTCTCTGGTCAGTTTTGTCTTTTTTGAATCATTCAGTCTCATTTTTATCTAAGAGATCCTAAAATAATATGTAGAATTTCCTCTGTCTGTTTTAAGCATGGATTCTGCGCACTCAAATAAATCTCAAGGGTCTACAAGTTATAATGCTAACGGACGCAAAGAATCTGTCTGCAATACTAATAAAAGGGTCAAAAAGATCCTTCCTCCCCAGACAAATCACCTCTACGTTTGACCTTAGAGGATATTATGGCCGAACTGAGAAACATAAGACCTTTCATGGTGGATACCACTGCGACGCTTCAAAGAATGGAAGAGAAATGGTCTAGTCTGAACTTAAGACTTACAGACATTGAACAAAGGATAAGTGATGCGCAGGATGTTGTCGCTAGAGTGGATATTTTATCTAAAGAGGTCGCTCAACTGAAGAAAATGTCAGAAGATTTGGAAAATCGAAACAGACGTAACAACTCAAGAATTTATGGTATACCGGAAGGTTGTGAGGGTTCTGACATGATTACTTTTCTGAAGACGCATATTCCACAAATAGTAGGCCTATCGAAATCTGTAGACCTTAACATCCAGAGGGCACACAGGATAGGTCCTCTCAACGTATCAGCTTCAAACAGCCCACGAGGAATCATTGCCTATTTTCTTTTGTACTCTGATTTAATGGTGACTCTCACAGCAGCTAAACAGCATAAACAGATGCTTTGGTCTGGTCAAAAAAATTTCTTTGGTCAAGATGTTGCTAAGCCCACAGCTTACCGCCGAAAAGAGTTTCTAGACCTCAAACCTACGCTTCGATCTATGAATGCTCGTTATGGTCGTTACGGTCTTATCCATCCGTGTTTTTTCAAAGTAACATATAAAGACAGAACAATCACCTTCGAAGATCCTGCAGAGCTCAAGAAATGTATACATGTGCACAAGGGAGAAGATATAGAACTTAGTAAAACCTAATTGTTCTCTCTCTTTTGTTTCGCAGGTTCCTACTCGTATCTTGTTTGACGATGATGTCTCTGGTCCCATTGTCCATCTGTTTCATTGTCCATGTTCCGCTCGGTTGCGTTGTCTCCCTAATGTTTGGTAAGTCCCTTTGCGCCGTGTTGGTTCTGTTTTCTCTACATTATTATTGTCCTTCCACTATTTGCTGATATTGCATTTACTTATTCTCAGTGTTCCTCTTTGGAGTGGTGTCTGTCCTTCTCGTTCCCCCCGTTTCGACATTATTGTTTTTTCTGTTTGTTACTGCTATGGCTAAAGTCTTTTGGCTTTTTGTCATCTTTTTTTACATATATACTTCAGAGGAGATTGAGTTCTCCTTTTTTTCCTCTGGTCCCTTTCTCACCTTTTATCTTATCTCTTTATTTATTTTCTTTCTTTTTTTTTCTTCAATAAAATACAGCGACCCTTTCTATATACAAACTTGTGGTTCTCTACTATTTTCTACCTGGCCTGATCGGTTTATGGAAAACATATTGACTTTTTTTACTTCTTTTCAATCTTTTATCTCACTTTTTTTCAAATTCTCTATTTTAATATAGCTTCTTTGTTTAATGGCATTCATGTGTATCTGGACTCACAATATTTTCTACCATTTTTGTTTTGGTTGATTAAGTCCTTTACTTATTTTAGGTTTCATTCACTCTTTATATATCCCTTCAATGAGTGCATTACGTATAATTTCATGGAATTTTAAGGGCATTAGCAACTCTGTTAAAAAGCAAAGAGTGCTGTCTCATATTAATAATCTGAAATGCCATGTTGCTTTACTACAAGAAACTCATCTTAAGGAGCAAGATATACTATCCTTACATAGACAATGGGTTGGAAACGTTTTTTATTCTCCAGCAGTGAAAAATAAGAATGGTGTAATAATAATATTTCATAAATCGTTATGTACTCTCTTGCTAGATGAAGTTAAAGATAACAATGGTAGATGGCTTTTACTAAACATTAAAGTAAACAATACTCAGTTTTTGATCTGTAATGTCTACAGCCCCAATGGTATAGACTTAGGGGCCGATTCCGATCTCGGCCGGTAGGGCTCCGAATCGGATTCGGCTTTACCGGATCCGATTCAGAGGCCTTTTTCCCGACCGATTCGTACAGTCGTCCCAGGGAGCAAGTACGATGCGAGCGCACGCGAAATCGCCGACCGACTCGTTCCCGGGTCCGAACCGCTCCGACCGACTCGTACGGACACGGCTCGCACCACGCAATGGAGACGTTTCCCGACCGAGCAAGTACGATGCGCGCTTCAAATAGACCGACCGACTCGTAGCGTCCGGCTCCAAAGAGCTGTCGGAGCCGGACTTCGGGGGTCCATGTCGGACCCCCCTGCACGCGTAGCCGCACGAGTCGCACACAGGGGGGAAACATGCATGTACGGTTCAAGTCACACCGACGCGTACCCACTGTAGGGGGCCCCCCTGTTCGCGACGTACCCATTCAGTCAATGGGAGCCCGTGTACGCGTTGTACGACCGGCTCCCATTGACTTCAATGTGAGTCCGACCGAATTGAGTCGGGCAGCATACGGCCGCATCGTACTCGCTCGGTCGGACTGCGGGAGTCCGGCTCGGTCGGAAATCTCTCCGGATCCGGCTCGGTCGGAGAGATTTCCGGCCCGAATCGGAATTGGCCCCTTAGTATTTTGGAATGAGTTTTCCACTCTCCTTTCTTCTCATGCTTCAGAAAATCTTATAGTGGGTGGTGATTGTAATCAACTCATGGATCCTTTCTTAGATCGGAAATCCCAAACCAAATTTATCCCAAATAAAATGCAAAAGACCTTTCACATAGCTATTACTTCTAGAGGGTTGATAGATGTTTGGAGAATTTCTCACCCTGATGTTTTTGAGTTCTCTTTCTTGTCCCCTGTGCATAGCTCCCATTCTAGAATAGATTACATATTTTCACTCAATTGTCTCTTCAATTCATGACACATGCTGAGATAGGCTCAATTCTTATTTCAGATCTTGCCCCTGTTATAGTAGATTTGGATTATCCCACTACCTCACCCAACTCACGCAGATGGAGATTTAATAATGCTCTTTTGTTAGATACTCATTTTACAGAGCAATTTTCATCGTTTTTACAAGAATTGTTCAAGAATAATTTTCCCTTGGACTCACAGATTAGCTTTATTTGGGATGCATTTAAGGCAACCGTCAGGGGGTTTATAATAGATTTTGTCACCAATAAAAAAAAGAAGGCGTTTAAAGATTTCTCCACTCAGTTCAAAGCATCTGCTATTTACAAGATTTTGTCTCATCCCACTGATTCGAGAATTAAATCCAGGGTAGAGATTTTGTGGGAAAATGATTTGCAACAAGAATTCTCTGTCCAGACATGGGGCTCCATATGGGCTAAGATTCACACCTCCTCTCTCTCAGCAAGTACAACACAGACATTATATTATTTTTACAATAGGTTGTTTCTGACCCCCAAGGATCTTCAAAAGTTCAAGCTGATTGACGATGCAAAATGCTGGTCCTGTCCTCATGAGAAGAGTGATTTGTTACATATGTTTTTTCTTTGTCCTATGGTTAAAAGACTTTGGATGCTCATTTGGAAGAAGTTGAATGAAATTTTGTCCACGAATATCTCTTTAGACATTTTGCACATTTTTTGGGAGGTTCCTCCCCTATTTGGTGCTCTCAGGGGAGTGTGGGTAAGTTTATTGATTTGATAATAGCTATCACTCTACAGATTATTACCACAAATTGGAAGGATACAACTAAAATTATTTATACTGGTTGGTGGAATCTTTTATGTCATCATCATAGTGTCATGTGGCCGATAGGGGCATTGTTCAACATCGCTAAGTTAGCATGGCTAGTGCAGCCATGATGCTGCTTTTGCGCATGTTACTACTTAACTTTATTTTTGCACTGGTCTGTTTATGCCTTTCACATGAGAACTGTCTGCTGTGTTCGCTCTCTGCCTGTTCCTGGAGTTTAGGCTGAACATTGCGAGCAATGTCGATAAACAATGCCCCTTGTTATTCTGTTCTGGTCAGGACCTAGCACCTAGACAAAACATACCACTGCAGCTGCGTCTGTAGACTCGTGCTTTGATATTACGGGGGTATAGGTTATATGACACACACTTGGAGAGGGACCTTTACAGGGAGAAGAGCAATAGCCGCCTTCGATGTAGAAATCCCATCTGTGCTCTAAGGTATGGTGTCTGCTAACGAAACCCAGAGATCTTCTATTAGATAATAATACATGTTCTATCCAAGGGGAGGGAGGTTAGGTACTATGGTCCTTTCTCCATTGTCTTTATAAAATGACATCTCCCTTCATAATGTATGGACTGGCTGCTATGCTAACTGTATTACTGTTATGCATTTTTATGCTTGTTGTGGCACGTATACTTCATGTTAGAGCACGTTAGTTAAAATAAATATTTTAAACCATAAGCGTGTCTCGGTCAGATCTTATTGTGGACAGGCGCGAGAGTGTGAGCGAAAAGATGTGTCTTGTTACCACGATTCCTGAGAGACCAGGGAGTGTTGTGTTCTGGGTTCATTTGCTACTCCGTATTTGGATAGGAGAGTGAGTGAGACACTATAGCTAGTCGGTCCTGGGCTTGTGGGCACTACGGCGGTAGGGAGGCTTAGCCCCTATACACCAAGGTCCCATATTCCTGCGCATAGTTCTGTGTATTTGCAGAATCCCTGCAACATAGACTAGATTGTGCTCATGCTACCTCTATGCCTTTAATGATGAAAAGAGATTTACTATGGTCACCACTCACGGCATTCCTATCTAGGCAAGCTGTTCGTCCCACTTCTATGTTTACCAGTTATGAACCCCCTTAAATATTATAATGTTTAACAAGTTATTAATGTTATTATTGCTACACTGTTATGCTTATTATATGCTTTTTCTTATATCTCTCTCTTCTTTCCTTTTTCCTTCTTTTCTTTTTACTCTTTCTTAAAATTCTTAAATGCATTTGCTTTTGTTAAATCGTTTATATTGTTCAAACTGGTTTCTGGTGTTGAAATTGATAAATTGTTCATATCTTTCTCTTTTATCCACATTACTTGATTAGAATTGTTTGAACATTATATGTTTATTTATATTTATGCTGTATTTTCATATTATATCAATAAAGCATCCTAAACTTAAAAAGCCATGATTTGCAAACGTTGACCACAATTTATTGACATGTCTGGACGATAAATATATGCACTCATTTAAAGTGCAATGAAATTGCATGTTTTTCCAATGAGTTCAGATTTGGGTAAAGACAGAAAAAGTAACACAAAACAAAACATAAAAATAGATGGTGGATCCAAGAGAATTATGTTTTTTAGACCGTCCACTGTTCTGCGTTTGGTTTATGTAGGCTTCTTGCATCACTTGTCCTTGGCAGGGGTACAGGAGTTGCACATGAGGAGGAATGTGTCTGTCCTGCCAAGATGGTCATCGAGGGATGCTGCTGGCATGTAATGTTACTGGGCGTCCAGTCACCGTGGCCTGAGCCCAGCCAGGCTCCTGATCAAGCTTCATGCACAAATACAGTGGACACGTGCATGCGCACACGCCCTATGCTCTTATCCACCTCTGTTATCATCAACATATCATCAGAGAAGGCACCACAACCCAGACATGCGCGCGTGTGCACAGAGTGGACCGGTCTTTACCGCAATCTGGCTAATGGCGGACTGACTGGCTGATTCTAGAAGCTTGAAGTCACTTAGGTTATGTGTCGTCGCTATAGATAACTTAGTTTGAATAAATAAACAAACAAACAACAGGATTTAGGGTTGACAGGGGCGCTTCGCTGCAGGTGTTCACATTAATCCTTAGACTCTTAGGGAGTTCTACCTTGTGCAGTCAGGTGTTAAAGGAGTGGGATCCAATTAAAATCGAGAGCACCCAAAATTTAATAAACTGTGCCCAACGTCGTTATACTCTACTCAACACACAGAGCGACTGTGATATTTCGAAAGAACAACTTCTGGAATAAAAAAACCGAAATACCATGATTTACAGGTCAGCTTTGACAGCTATCGCATGGACCACCCAGAACAGAAAGGGTTAAGAAACCTATATCCTGATTTAGATACATTAAAAGGGGTTGCCTTACATCAAAGTGACCCTCTGCCACTCCACCCTCCAGTCCTAAATGAAAAGAAAGTATACAAAGGTTTGCAGAACAAGTGAATAAAACCTAGGGCATTAATGCATACAAGGAAAATGCTCATAGATTCCTTGAATATATAGACAAAGTCACAGCAGAATGTAAGAATGCAACCCCTTTGAGGCTGAATATTTAAAATTACAATCCCACAGGCCTGTCTCCCCTCCTTTCACAATGAACCTCACCCCTGAGCATAGAAAGACATGTGCAGAGGCATTATTAAGGCAGAAACAAATTACCCCACTTTCATATGGTGGGTAAGTGCAGTTACCCACCATATGGCAAAAATATATAAAGGGGACCCTCTATCCCTATACATGAACTTTGACAGCCCGGCCCAAAAAATGGGAAGCATACAAAGAAGTACCTTCCAAGATCATGCTTTCTGGACCCCAAGATCACCCTGCTCCCATGCGCCCCATCAACCCCTTCCCATACCAAAGGAAGGAAGGGAGTACTGTAAATTCCAAAGTGTAGAAGGAGCCAGGGGAAACAAAGAAACTTTCTCCCAGCTTGTGCTGCAGGTCCCCTGGCAGTTTTATTAAAGATGGGAAGGTATGGAAGAGAGAGAGAGAAACATGGCTTTGTATGCCCTTACATCACATTTGTTTAAGTGAAAGGGAATTACAGAAGGAAAAACAGCAGCTGAATTACTGATGGAATGGTTGTCATTCCTTGTGAAAACCTGAGCAAGGTAGGCAAATCTGTGCCCTTAAATGGAGACAATACAGTGGAGAAAGGGCCTGAAAGTAGCTCCTTTCTCTCTGAACATGGGATACAATACGCCTAGGACACTGACAAGCCACCCTTCCTTTGACAAGCCACAGTAAATGTACCAAACTTGCTAACTTTGAGTTTAGTGAAAATGGACAAATAGCATAGACCACAAGCGATACGTATTGTTGAGGATGTTGGAGTCAATATGCTTGTATATACTGGAGCCACCATTACTACGAAACAGCAAAAACATGTAAACATTTCTTGCCAAAATGATGCTGTAGCGCTGCGGGGCATTAAAGGGCAAACATTTCAATTGCCACAAAATCAGATGTTGTGCAAGTAGGATTTGTACCCCAACACAATCCCATACAATACAATGTAGCAGTGGGTGGATCTGAGGACATTTTTTTAGTAAAAATTGTGAGGCAATGTAAAATTTTGATTGATCTTGGTAACAACATGGTGTTACAGGCAGATGGGTATCAGCACACCAAAAGCAACAACCCTATTCACTGTATTGCTCCACAAGGCAACTGTCTTATGGCAAGCTTGACACCCCTTCCACCACATACTGAACCCATCAGACAGGCTACAACAGATTTTCAGGATATGTTTGCAAACTCCAAATTGGACTGTGGCAAGACTAATTATGTTGCTATCATTCAAACAAAGTGCAACCCCAGACACATTAAAACATGCCCTGTGTCGCATTCCCAGGATTAACAAAGTGATTAAGACCCTACTACAACAGAAATTTATTGTGGAATATCCAGTGGAACACAGATTTTTTTGCCCCAGCCTTGCAAGTTAGCATGAAGACTGACACAGACATCTCTTCTTGACATAGAACCCTTATCCCCGCGTTCCACACTAAGGGAACTGACTTAGGTAACCCAAAACAAGGCAGCACAGGAAGCTCACTACAAACTTCAGGGAGCTCAAATGAGTCCTCGTACCTTATGCTCCCATTGTGGCAGCTTCTTCTGAGCTAGTTGCAAAGATTAGACCTGAAGATAAGGTCTATATAGTTCTAGACATCAGCAATGGGCTCTTTTCCATTCCACTACACCCTAAAAGCCAAATATAATGCATTCCATTGACAAGGAGAGGTGTTCCAATATACCGCAAGGATTAAAAGTGCCCCAACTATTTTGTAATCAGGTCATGTAACAAATACTGGAGACACTCCCTTGTCAAAGGTCGATCGTACAATATGTAGATGACATTCTACTTTCCAGTGAAGATATGCATGAGCAAAGCATTTTGACCAAAGCAGACATGAGATGATACAACAAATGACCCTGCCACATCAGGTCCACTCATTACAGAGCTATCAGGAATTTAGGGCTTTTTCGAGGTCCTTCACCTTGTTTTTGGCTGAAATTGTTACCTGTTACCCTCTTGTATGACTTACTGAGATCCAAAGGTTGGAACTGGACTAATGAATGTACAAAAACAGTGGGAATATTCAAAAGGCACTGGTCGAAACCACTGCATTGACAGACCAAATGCCACACTGCCATTCTATATTTGGACTATGGTAAAAAAAAATCTATTGCATGCATCGTGTCCCAGATGTATTGAAACAAACATATTCTTGTCGCTTTTGCCTCACAGTTGCTGAAAATGGTTGAATTAAAATACTTCTTTTGTGAAAAACTAAGGGGCCGATTCCGATCTCGGCCGGTAGGGCTCCGAATCGGATTCGGCTTTACCGGATCCGATTCGGAGCCCTGTTTCCCGACCGATTCAGTACGTGCGTCCGGGCGAACGAGTACGATGCAAAACTCCGACCGACTTCGTTCGCGAGACCCAACCGCACCGACCGACTTCAGTACACGAAAGCCGACCGCTCCGACCGACTCCGCTCGGACACGCCTCGCACCGCGCAATGGAGATGTTCCCCGGCCGGGCAAGTACGATGCGCGCCGCGAGCAGTCTGTCCGACTCGCGCCCGTCCGGTTCGAAGGAGCAGTCGGAGCCGTACTTGGGGGTCCGTGTCGGACCCCCTGTATGCGTAGCTGCGCGAGTCGCACACAGGGGGACCCATGGGTCCCCCTATCTGTGCGTGTACGGCACAAGTCGCTCCGCCGCGCACACGCTGTAGGGGGCGCCCCTGTTCGCTTCGCACCCATTGAGTCAATGGGAGCCCGCGTCACGCGTTGTGCGACAGGCTCCCATTGACTTCAATGGGAGTCCGACGAATCGAGTCCGATAGCATACGTGCGCATCGTACTCGTTCGGTCGGGCTGCTAGGGTCCGGTTCGGTCGGAAATCTCTCCGAGTCCGGCTCGGTCGGAGAGATTTCCGGCCCGAATCGGAATCGGCCCCTAAGTTGTGTGCATACTGGAGAATCCAGAAATACCAGTACATGACTGAAGAATCAGACATTATCATCAAGACACATCATACACTCGTTGTATGACAAAATATTGTTTACAAACTTATTGAGGCACATGAAAATTGTGCTAGAAATATTGTTTATCTCAATATCGTCTTTCTATACTTGTAATGGGAATGATCAAAAACATTGTGTCAAAAATACTGTGGAAGGGAGTATCATCCAAAATAAGGTGAGAACATAATTTTGTTTAATAAATATAGACAAAGTAATATTTTTTAAATATTAATATAGTTAAATGCAATATAATGTAAACTGAATAGTTGTAATCTTTTAATCAAATCTATCTATCTATCTATCTATCTATCTATCTATCTATCTATCTAATCCATCTATCTTTCTGGCTATATTGCAGAATGGCAATAGCCACTCTGTAGTTATAGTTAGGATTCGGAAAGATAGGAATTCTGCAGATTTTTTATTGGCAATAACTTTCCCACAGTTTGACGAATCTCCACAAAACTTTGCAGACCTTTTCCTTTTATTACATTGGCTGATGATGGAAAGTTTCACAGTGATTAGTTAAGAGGGTGCAAAAAAAAAGGGGGACCCCAAAACACATTTTCCACCAATGTATTTTCCAAGGACTGTTTACTCAGACATTGCGACAAAAAGGCCAAATGCATTTACACGAAAATTTACAGAAATTAGATATCGATGTGGAAAGTGTCATTTGTTTGTTATATTTGCACTGAATTTGTTCAGTTGATTTTAAGTAATAAGGTACAAAAATGTAGTACTATATTGCACTGTGGTATACTGCGGTACCTTCATGGTTTACCGTGGTACATGACAATGAAGAAACACGATATTATTGCATTTACCTGAAATTTGACAGGAAATTAGATTAAGATGTGGAAAGTGTCATTTGTTTGTTATTTGCACTGAATTTGTTCAGTTGTTTTTAAGTAAAAAGGGACAAAAATGTAGTGATATATTGGGCTTTGGTATACTGTGGTACCTTCATGGTTTACCGTGGTACATGGCGATGACGAAACGCAATATTACTGATTAATGAGAGCCCTTGCAAAATGAAAAGGCAGCCATATTGTTTAGGCTACACTTTGTCTTTGTTCTGTGTTTTAAGGCAAAATATAGCTAATTACTGTTTTTGAAATGCACAGGAAGGAATGAGGCACTTTAGCAAAGTCTGTAAAGTTAGGAAAAAGTATTGTTATTGTTTTATATATTTTAAAACAGTTTACGATGTGCCACAGTACTGCCTCGAAATTATCAAGAAAGTACAGCTGTACTTATTGAAATGAAAAAAAAAAATTATATATGACTAAATCAAATAAGACACAATCTAAGGTGGCTTCCTACTCTATGGCACTCCATCCAACTCTATGGCACGCCACGCCACTCCACTCTATGACACACCACTCCACTCTATGACACACCTCTCCACTCTACGCCACTCCACTCTATGCCCTCCACTGTAAGTCACTCTACTCTATGACACGCCACTCTACTCTATGACAATCCCACTCTAGTCTATGGCACACCACTACATTCTACGCCACTCCACTCTACACTACTCCACTCTACACCATGCCATTCAACGCCACAACACTCTATGACCCTCCACTCTATGACACTTTACTCCACCCTATGCTACGCAACTCCACTGTTCTCCACTCCACTCAACTCCTCTGTACGACACTTTACTACACTCTACGCCACTCCACTCTACGCCACTCCACTCTATGCTACTCAACTCTATGACTCTCTATGACACTCTGCTCCACTCTACAACACTCTACTCCACTCTGTTCAACTCTATTACACTGTACTCCTCCTCACTATGACATCCTACGCAACTCCCTCTATGCCACTCCATGCCACTATACTCCACTGTACTGTATGACACACTACTCTACCTTACTCCACTCTACTCCCCTACTCCACTCCACCACTTGACTCTACCCCACTCTATGCCACTCCACTCTACGATACTCTATTCTACTCCGCTTTATGACACTCTACGACACTGGACAACACTGTACTCCACTTTATGCCACTCCACTCTACTCAACTCTATGACACTCCAATCTATGCCATTCCACTCTACGGCACTCCACTGCACTCCACTGCACTCTATGACACTCCACTCTATGCCCCTCCAATCTACGCCCATCCACTATGTGCCCCTCCACTCTATGACACTCTCCTCCACTCTATGCCTCTCCACTCTACGACAATCTACTCCACTCTATGCAATTCCCTGTATGACACTCCATGTCACTTTACTCCACTCTACGCCACTACACTCTACTCCAATCCACTCTATTCTATGACATGCTACTCCACTCTTCACCACTTCACGCCACTGTATGCCACCCTACTCTACAACACTCTATGCTACTCCACTTTACAATACTCTATGCCCTTCTACTCTACGCCACTCTACACTACTCCACTCAACTCCATTCTACAACACTCAGTGCCTTTCCACTGTGCTCCTCGGCACTCTACTCCACTCTATGCCACTCCACTCTACAACATTCTATGCCATTCCACCCTTCTCCACTCTACACTATTCTTCGACACTCTACTCCCCTCCACTCTATGACACTCTACTCCACTCTATGCCACTCCAACATACAACATTCTACTCCACTCTGTGCCACTGTACAACATTCTACTCCACTCTATACCACACTCTACTCCACTCTATGCCACTTTACAACACTCTACTCGATGAAACTCTACTCTATGACACTCCACTTAACAACACTCCATTCCATGACATTCCGCTCTATGCCACTACACTCCACTCTACGGCACTTTTCTCCACTCTACGTACAATCACATATCACTGTAGTAGTATATTATTGAGTTACCATCTACTATTAAACGACCATAATGCACATGTTTTACTTACCTTACACTTACCATTCAACTCTATATGAACGACAATGTGCTATTTCTGATACCTGAAAGAAATATGTATAATATTGGTAGAAGCTCTTTATCTTTTAAGACATTTGGTTATTTTTGGAGAAAAAAAAAATTCTTTTTTTTTCTAAAAGATTTTTTCTGGAAGTTTTTTCTTTTTTACAAGGCCAACATAAACAACCGAAAAAATAGTCTCAACAGGAAAGAGGAGGACAGCAAATGTAAAAAAAAATCCTAAGTGTGTTGGGAAGTATACTCGTGAGTCATGACAAGCTCACGTGGATGGTCATATCTCTCTCTCCCACAACAATGACAGTATGTTATGTTATGTTATGTTATCAGAAATTTCTAAAGCGCACGTACACCCAGAGGTTTCATGGCGCTGAACCTGATCAGAGTCACGGCAGAAGCGGATTAAGCATGAGCCAGCTCGAACAGCCATGTCTTGAGCATTTTTCTGAAGCCCAATAAGTTATTGCAAGACCTAATTGCTAGTGGAAGAGAATTCCAAAATCTAGGGGCCAGATAAGAAAACCTGCACCCTCCCTGACGTTTGAGCTTATAGGTAGGGGTAGTTAGCAACTGGAGATGAGCCGATCGCAAATTACGGTTGGGAACATGTTTTGATATCATGCAATTGATGAATTTAGGGCTCCTACAGTGAAGGGCTTTGAAAATTAAACACCCTGTCTTAAAGGCTGCCCGCTGGATGATAGGGAGCCAGTGAAGTTTTACAAGTAAGGGGCTTGCAGATTGCCATTTAGGACGTTTGTAAATAAGTCTTGCGGCTTAGTTTTGTACCAGCTGGAGGCGTTTAGTAGGAACAGTGGAAGACCAAGGTAAGTAGAATTGGAAAAATCAAGACGGGAGAGAACCAAGGCTGTAACGCACCTGTATAAGAGCGGCATGAGTAAGTAAATGGGCAATCTTCCTAATTTTGCGTAGTTGGAAAAGCAAGAGGAGACCACTGCCCCTACTTGACCTCTAGATGAGAGATCAGCGTTTATGGTGACTCCAAGGCTTTTTACAGAATGGCAGAGAAGATAGTATGTCAAGCACTGCCATAGTGCTCTATAATTTCTTCATGATACCTCAACAGATGTATTGGCACCGCGGTAGCAGGAACAGGTTCTGATGCAGGGACAGATGCACCAGGTGGTGGTTGAGGTGCTGATGACGCGGAAGAAGTTAAAGGTGCTGATCTTCCTGCTTCATCCTCATTTATCTTCTTCTGATGCCTTCTTTCCGCACACGTCAACCTGGTGGAATGAATTGCCTGCAGTTGTTTTCTCATTCCTGTGTTACCAAATGAGTATTGTTTCACATTCCCACAGAAATTACTTTGTTTTATAGGTTGCAGGATACCAGTTTTGAGTTTACCTTTTTCCCCAAGATGGCAGTGAGAAAAAATCCAACACAATTGATTCTTTTGGTTTCTTCATCCACTCCACCTCTTGTTCCTCCTGTCCCAGCAGCACAGGATCATCTTGTTCAGCCATTGCAGGTGTTCAAAAGTTGCAAGGTGGGTTTTGAAGAAAAGATATTTAATCTTCCATACAGAACTACCTTCTCCTTGGAAGAAATCAAATTGAATGGAGATAAGTGATAAACACTTCCTGTATCCTACATTTGACAGAGTTCTAAGCCAATGATATGTTGTTTTAGAAAAGCGACAGTACCCTTCAGTATCTCGATACTATTGTGGTACCGTATAGATCACAAACACAACCTACAGTAAGAATACTAACACATATACCATTAAAATACATAACTAGCCATGAAACTCTGATTCTATGTTTGAAATAAAAATTAAATATTTGATCTAAGTATAATTTTTACATTTTCCGCAGTACTTTCGACTAAACGGTAAAGAACGTAAAAAGTGGTGCAAACTACGCTAACGATTATAATGAACTTTTAACTTTCGCAAAAGTATTGCGGTACCAAAAACAATAATTTAAAACATTTATTAACATAATAAACAATATTATATGATTTCAAACACATTTTTATAAGATAAAAAAACATCAAAATTCAATGAAAAACCAAAGGTTTAGGAAAAGTTATAAATAGTAAAACCTAATTAAATGAAATGTGAAACTAATGGGGCCTAGAATACTTTGCATTGGATTCAGCTCCTGTAAAACTACAGGGGCACCAGAGACCGTAAATTACATTACTGAAGTTACAGTTAGTAAAATTCATGTTTAATAAGGCTATGACAAAATATCTTGCTGTTCAATGTAAACTTGCTGTTAATTGCAGCACTTTCCACCTGACATTGCCACTGGCCTCCTAGCTCCACTGGATCACCGATTGTTAGTTCTTTCATGTCTTTCTGGTGGCTACTCATGCCAACCCGCCAGGCCCCACTATGCTACATTTTGGTAATGTGTTGCCTATAATGTAACCCATCTTGGTTATGGCATTTTGTTTGGTGGTGAACTCCACCATGGCCATAATTGAGGGTGTGGAGAGGGTTCCAACATTACTCATTCCGGTTCAACTCAGGAATTCTCCATCAAACATGTTAGCTTCTGCCTCTAGAGTTCGACGGCCTCTTGCGATTGAGCCCCAACTCACTGTAGGTTTGGAATGATTTTGGATCAAATTGTTTCTATGGAAGCTAACATTGTTCTATCAACAAGAGTTTCTATGATAATTGCCACCTTGCCGTATACAAGGATATCTGGCTTGTGGAACTGCCTTGATGTTGCTTATTTTCCTCTTCCAACCTGTCCTGGACTGCCCATCCACGCTATATTAATTCAACTAAAATTGTGCTTTCCTCCTGGGGTGTTTAGCTGTGCTCTCTACACCAATATTGACCTGGAGTGCCCGATCACCCAAACCTTTGACTGCTGTAAATAAAGACAACATCACGCTTTGGTAACTTGGTTTTGCTGCTTCCTTGTCGGCCAGGATGTGAAAAGGCCTTTTCACCCTGTGCCCACCTTCACCATGTTACAGTCAGGATAATGCATGTTTTGATAGATGGCCGGGGAAGCACCCTTAGTGACCAGTTGTTTTTCAAACTATGAATAACAAAAATGTAGACTCATAAATACTGTAGCTTAAATATCATTTACAAATATATTGGTCCATTTGGGTGTAGATTTTTTTTATTAATACATCTAATGGGGTGATATTTAGGACACAATATTTTGTGGTCAGATGATATTTGGGCCAACATATTCTGGTACCATGCTCATAGTGACCCAACAACAGGCAACATTTGAGAAAAACGTTTATCCCCAAACCAAACCCCACTGCGACAGCACA
This sequence comes from Calotriton arnoldi, assembly GCA_963921515.1. Lineage (NCBI taxonomy): Eukaryota > Metazoa > Chordata > Amphibia > Caudata > Salamandridae > Calotriton > Calotriton arnoldi. The sequence goes on along the minus strand of CAWUFW010004561.1, from coordinate 493,188 downwards.
GCTTGACCTCTGTGGGCTGGTGAGGGAGGCAGATAATAGGTGAACAAAAATTGGGGCCCAATTCCCACCCTCACTTTTGGAATCTTGCAGCTGTTTGCCATGCTGCTCCTGTTGAACTAAGGTGTTCTGAGAGGTGCACTGGTTGCCTTTGTGGGAGCAAAATGGTAACACAATATTTAGACACCCCAAACATTTGATTAATCAAAACCTCCCACATTTACTGGATCGGAGACGGTGTTAAACCTCAGTTTCATGAGTCAATGTGTCCCCGCATTAAGGCACCTCCTAAACATCAAATCAGCAGAGTCATGCAATTCATTAAGTAATGGGGTCCACGCAACAACTGAGTTCTAGATCAATGAAAAGTTAAAGGGCCTTATCACAAAAATTAAACAAGCATTTGCAATGCAATAGGTTTCGCATTTGTTAAAGTTAGAGCTGTTGGCGTTGAAAATGACAATGTTTTTAAAAAAAAATTTGTGCAGTTGAGTAATTATAAAAGTAAAAGTAAAAAACATTGTCATTTTGAATGCTAACAGCCCTAACTTTAACAAATGCGAGACCTATTGCATTGCAAAGGACGACTACTTGTTGGCTATGATTGTGGGCAGGCCGGTGCATGCAGGCCATGCGATGGACGGCACTTGGTGGCTTTGGGTTGGAAACCAATGCAGTTTGCTAGCATTTGTCTGTAAGTCAGAAAGTATTAGTTACTTGGGCAGTGGTTATATGATGAACAGCAGTTTTTGGTTGCAGAATTATAAATGGGTGGGTGGCCGGCAGTAGTTGTTCGGTGTTGCTGAGATAGTCTGAGTTACGTTTGTGGGACGGGCTTTAGAAGAAGGAGACTAAATTGCAGTGGCTGTTGGTAGTACTTGTGAAGTGTATCGGGTGACTGGGAGATAATCAGTACTTGCACTGTCAGTGTCTCGTTTCAGAGTATGAATGAATATTTATTGCAGGAGCATATTTTGTGTGTGAGAAATAAGTGCTCGATTTACAAAAATCTGTCAGCACACCACAACTACAATCATCCCCAAATAGGCACAGGGTCTGCTTACTTTGCTATCAGACACATACGAATGACAAGAGCACTAGAACTTATATAGCGTTTACAGTCACAATCATAGCTTCCAAACACTTTGAAGAATGTTTGCTTCAAATTCCTATTATAACAATCTGTGAAGAACTTCCAGGTACTTCCCTATTGCAGTGGTTCTTAACCTGTGGTCCATGGACCCCTGGGGTCCGCTAAGCCTAATGACTGAGTCCAAGACTTCACATTCAATTAAATAATATTAAACAAGTAATAAAGTGTGTATAAATAAAAAAGAAAAATATAGGATTGAAAATTGTAATACTTTCTGCAAATGAGAAGGATTTTGAAATTGGAGGATAAAAATTAAGATAGAATCTGCAGATTGCTTCATGGGAGCAGTGCAAGTGCATCAAATAGGATACAGTAATGAAGACGATTGGCCTCAGTTAAATTTAGAAATACTTGACCTTTCCATTACAATTATATATATCAAAGCTCCAAACTGCCCCCAGTTAGAGACGCACTCGGAAGGAGACTCGCTGTTGAAAGCATTTATTCAGGTAAAAACTGCTCGGCACAGCAATCTTGAACACAGCAGGATGCCGTCTGCAGCCTGACGCGCTTCAGAGCCCTTCGCTCTTTCCTCAGAGGCTCGGCATTACCTTGTGCTACGACACACCCACTTTTTAAATGCCCTCCAATGGGCTCCTCGGATGAGTAAGGCGCACAGTCTTATGGACTATGTAGTGTGTGTCCTTAATTTAAAATCCTGAATGGATGCACTTTGCGTATCCCAGTGTCCAATTAAAGGTCCTGAATGGACCTCGGCGTGCTGCTCAGTCCTATATCCTTAGTCCCCTTCCCACATGTGCGCTTGACTGTATGTCAAGCACGTAGCCCCAGTCCTCACGGGGTGGTGCATCTCTCGCGGCGGGACTGCCGCGAAATATCAAAGCTCCAAACTGCCCCCAGTTAGAGACGCACTCGGAAGGAGACTCGCTGTTGAAAGCATTTATTCAGGTAAAAACTGCTCGGCACACCAATCTTGAACACAGCAGGATGCCGTCTGCAGCCTGACGCGTTTCAGAGCCCTTCGCTCTTTCCTCAGAGGCTCGGCATTACCTTGTGCTACGACACACCCACTTTTTAAATGCCCTCCAATGGGCTCCTCGGATGAGTATGGCGCACAGTCTTATGGACTATGTAGTGTGTGTCCTTAATTTAAAATCCTGAATGGATGCACTTTGCGTATCACAGTGTCCAATTAAACGTCCTGAATGGACCTCAGCGTGCTGCTCAGTCCTATATCCTTAGTCCCCTTCCCACATATGCGCTTGACTGTATGTCAAGCACGTGGCCCCCAGTCCTCACAGGGTGGTGCATCTCTCGCGGCGGGACTGCCGCAAAATATCAAAGCTCCAAACGGCCCCCAGTTAGAGACGCACTCCGAAGGAGACTCGCTGTTGAAAGCATTTATTCACGTAAAAACTGCTTGGCACACCAATTTTGAACACAGCAGGATGCCGTCTGCAGCCTGACGCATTTCAGAGCCCTTCGCTCTTTCCTCAGATGCTCGGCATTACCTTGTGCTATGACACACCCACTTTTTAAATGCCCTCCAATGGGCTCGTCGGATGAGTAAGGCGCACAGGCTTATGGACTATGTAGTGTGTGTCCTTAATTTAAAATCCTGAATGGATGCACTTTGCGTATCACAGTGTCCATGTAAAGGTCCTGAATGGACCTCGGCGTGCTGCTCAGTCCTATATCCTTAGTCCCCTTCCCACATGTGCGCTTGACTGTATGTCAAGCACGTGGCCCCCAGTCCTCACGTGGGTGGTGCATCTCTCGCGGCGGACTGCCGCGAAATATCAAAGCTCCAAACTGCCCCCAGTTAGAGACGCACTCGGAAGGAGACTCGCTGTTGAAGGCATTTATTCAGGTAAAACTGCTCGGCACACCAATCTTGAACCCAGCAGGATGCCGTCTGCAGCCTGACGCGCTTCAGAGCCCTTGCTCTTTCCTCAGAGGGCTCGGCATTACCTTGTGCTACGACACACCCACTTTTTAAATGCCCTCCAATGGGCTCCTCGGATGAGTAAGGCGCACAGTCTTATGGACTATGTAGTGTGTGTCCTTAATTTAAAATCCTGAATGGATGCACTTTGCGTATCCCAGTGTCCAACCAAAGGTCCTGAATGGACCTCGGCGTGCTGCTCAGTCCTATATCCTTAGTCCCCTTCCCACATGTGCGCTTGACTGTATGTCAAGCACGTGGCCCCCAGTCCTCACGGGATGGTGCATCTCTCAGCAGGGACTGCCGCGAAATATCAAAAGCTCCAAACTGCCCCCAGTTAGAGACGCACTCGGAAGGAGACTCGCTAAGTTGAAAGCATTTATCATTTATTCAGGTAAAAACTGCTCGGCACACCAATCTTGAACACAGCAGGATGCCGTCTGCAGCCTGACGCGTTTCAGAGCCCTTCGCTCTTTCCTCAGAGGCTCGGCATTACCTTGTGCTACGACACACCCACTTTTTAAATGCCCTCCAATGGGCTCCTCGGATGAGTAAGGTGCACAGTCTTATGGACTATGTAGTGTGTGTCCTTAATTTAAAATCCTGAATGGATGCACTTTGCGTATCACAGTGTCCAATTAAAGGTCCTGAATGGACCTCGGCGTGCTGCTCAGTCCTATATCCTTAGTCCCCTTCCCACATATGCGATTGACTGTATGTCAAGCACGTGGCCCCCAGTCCTCACAGGGTGGTGCATCTCTCGCGGCGGGACTGCCGCGAAATATCAAAGCTCCAAACGGCCCCCAGTTAGAGACGCACTCGGAAGGAGACTCGCTGTTGAAAGCATTTATTCAGGTAAAAACTGCTTGGCACACCAATTTTGAACACAGCAGGATGCCGTCTGCAGCCTGGACGCTGCTTCAGAGCCCTTCGCTCTTTCCTTAGAGGCTCGGCATTACCTTGTGCTATGACACACCCACTTTTTAAATGCCCTCCAATGGGCTCCTCGGATGAGTAAGGCGCACAGTCTTATGGACTATGTAGTGTGTGTCCTTAATTTAAAATCCTGAATGGATGCACTTTGCGTATCACAGTGTCCATGTAAAGGTCCTGAATGGACCTCGGCGTGCTGCTCAGTCCTATATCCTCAGTCCCTTTCCCACATGTGTGCTTGACTGTATGTCAAGCACGTGGCCCCCAGTCCTCACGGGGTGGTGCATCTCTCGCGGCGGGACTGCCGCGAAATATCAAAGCTCCAAACTGCCCCCAGTTAGAGACGCACTCGGAAGGAGACTCGCTGATGAAGGCATTTATTCAGGTAAAAACTGCTCGGCACACCAATCTTCAACCCAGCAGGATGCCGTCTGCAGCCTGATGCGTTTCAGAGCCCTTTGCTCTTTCCTCAGAGGCTCGGCATTACCTTGTGCTACGACACACCCACTTTTTAAATGCCCTCCGAGCAGTTTTTACCTGAATAAATGCTTTCAACAGCGAGTCTCCTTCCGAGTGCGTCTCTAACTGGGGGCAGTTTGGAGCTTTGATATTTCGCGGCAGTCCCGCCGCGAGAGATGCACCACCCCGTGAGGACTGGGCTCACGTGCTTGACATACAGTCAAGCGCACATGTGGGAAGGGGACTAAGGATATAGGACTGAGCAGCACGCCGAGGTCCATTCAGGACCTTTAATTGGACACTGTGACATGCAAAGTGCATCCATTCAGGATTTTAAATTAAGGACACACACTACATAGTCCATAAGACTGTGCGCCTTACTCATCCGAGGAGCCCATTGGAGGGCATTTAAAAAGTAGGTGTGTCGTAGCACAAGGTAATGCCGAGCCTCTGAGGAAAGAGCGAAGGGCTCTGAAACGCGTCAGGCTGCAGACGGCTTCCTGCTGTGTTCAAGATTGGTGTGCCGAGCAGTTTTTACCTGAATAAATGCTTTCAACAGCGAGTCTCCTTCCGAGTGCGTCTCTAACTGGGGGCAGTTTGGAGCTTTGATATTTCGCGGCAGTCCCGCCGCGAGAGATGCACCACCCCGTGAGGACTGGGGGCCACGTGCTTGACATACAGTCAAGCGCACATGTGGGAAGGGGACTAAGGATATAGGACTGAGCAGCACGCCGAGGTCCATTCAGGACCTTTAATTGGACACTGTGACATGCAAAGTGCATCCATTCAGGATTTTAAATTAAGGACACACACTACATAGTCCATAAGACTGTGCGCCTTACTCATCCGAGGAGCCCATTGGAGGGCATTTAAAAAGTGGGTGTGTCGTAGCACAAGGTAATGCCGAGCCTCTGGGGAAACAGCGAAGGGCTCTGAAACGCGTCAGGCTGCAGACGGCATCCTGCTGTGTTCAAGATTGGTGTGCCGAGCAGTTTTTACCTGAATAAATGCTTTCAACAGCGAGTCTCCTTCCGAGTACGTCTCTAACTGGGGGCAGTTTGGAGCTTTGATATATATATATATATATATATATATATATATATATATATATATATTTGTTTTTGAATTAAATAAAATACTTCATCATTGGTATATATGTTTGATGAATGCTTGCTTTCATATTTTCCATGTATTGTTTTGCTGTCGAAATTATCATAAATTCTTAGATTGGGGTCCCTGGCTTTCAGTAATTATTCAGTGGGGGTCCCTGGATTCCAATAATGATTCGGTGGGGGTCCTTAGGTTCCAAGAATGATTAAGTGAGGGTCTACAGAAGTCAAAAGGTTAAGAAACAAAGCCCTATTGCATTTAAAATGGCAGACACAAGTGTGGAGGCTAAACTCGACCTTCAAACAAATAAAATAGACGCTTGTTGGAGTTTTACTAAAGTCTTAAATTAAAGCAACGTGTTTGATTTCTAAGAACAGTCTAAAACATGCCTTCTACCTGTCTGGTCCTCCCTCCCCTTATGCAGCAAAATCAACAAGAAACTTCTACGTTGGTATTTTACGGCAAAAGGGATTTTAAAAAACACACACACATACACAAATGCCTGGGGTGGGGGACCTTGTTAAAAAATGTGTGCACTTCAGGAGAGGGTGTTAAGGGGGACCTGAGCACCAAACTGCACAAGAAGCACACACTTCAGTCACTGTCAGAGCTGTATTTATTCCTATTCTGCGTTGTCACCTTCCATCCGTGTGATCTTGCTGTACTGTGTGGAAGGACCCACAAACTTTCCACTAGTTGCAGGGAGAGGTGACAAAAGAGCTTTGAGGGGAGTAAAATAGCTCAATAGTTAGGGTACCCAATGTAGTTAGGTTTCCAAACTGTGGCCAACAGGTAATCCACCTGACAGGGCAAATATAGCCTTCATCGTTTACAAGATCTACAACGTAATGTGACACAACTGCATACTAGCAACACATATCAATTAGTGCCAATTGTGTTTGTGCAGTGAGGTTCTAAACATTACTACATGGGACATGATGGCAATTAGGGAGACGTAAGAGTGGGCTATGAAAACCCTCTTTTCAGGGAAGGGACAGGAAACAGTCATCACACAGCATTGGTAGTGAGGGCCACAACAGTACACGAATGGGCCTGGCGCTCATCCGCCAGAAGTAACTTCTTATATTAAAAACATTCTGTCAACTAAACTGGTGGACTAGCCTTTATTCCATAATACACAAATGCGTGGTGTCCATTTATTTGAAATAAACATCAAATAATACTAATATGGGCATTAAAAATGCGACAAACCATCGGCTCTAATGTGCATTAGGAAAGTTGTATTGAAAGATTTGTCTACTGAAGATGCTACTGCCTTCCACGCTATTTATGAAATGGTTTTCACCCCAGCCAGATTCAATGGGCATACTTACAGTAGCTGTAGGTAAGTGTACTCTTAATGGACAAACACCAATTTTTAGCACTGATGATTCCGAGCAAAAGTCCAGAATAATGTTTCACTCTAAAGACAGAGTTGCTTACAACTATCTTCTAAGAACGACCATCTCTCATAGCTGTGCAAGTATCATTGGTGCGTTTTGTCAAATAAAACGAATTGCATGTCCCAGGAAGTATTGCCCCTCTCGAGACCCCTCTACTGAATTCCATTAGTATGAGAGCGAGGGAGGCCAGAATAGCAGCGCTGTCACCTCTCGTGCAACGTGGGGCATGACTGGGTGTTAGTGGGCACGCAAGTACTCAGAGTCCAAACAAAAGGGTCATGGCGGTGCGTATCCACACAGCCAATATGCAGCACGGGCAACTTACAGGAGCGACTCCTTGGCCGACATACCTACCCGACTGATGAAATGAGAAATGCCTGCCGCCCTTCTTTAAAGCAATTAAACCAGCGCGCGTGAAGTGTCGTACAACCGAAAGAGTCCGTGAAGCTGAAACGCCAGTACACAGGCAGCCTGAGAAAGGCCAGCTTTTTATCTGCCTGCTCATGAAAATTCCCACGCCGCCAGAGACAAATACTACGCTAATTCCTCTCCGGAGCATACACATCGCTTCAAAATACAAGCATTTGCAATGCAATAGGTCTTGCATTTGCGAGAGTTTTAGCTATTGGCATTGTAAATGACAATGCCTTTTATGTATCTGTTTTGATAATTAACATAAATAAAAGGCAGTGTCATTTACAATGCCAATAGCTCAAACTCTTGTAAATGTGAGACCTATTTCATTTCAAAGAAGCGGCCGCCATTGTCCCGGGCTGCTTGGAAAGCGAAATTGCGCATGGCGCACTGAATGTTGCAGGAAAGCATGTCGTACCTGCAGTAGAAGAAACTCAATAAAGAAAACAGTGCTTACAGACTAAATAAGACATACCGTGTAACAACAGAAGTAAATGGGCCAGTCCACATGGGAGGTTACAAATAAAGACAAGGCGGTACTAAGGAGGGACTAACAAGCCTGTTAACGAATCAGAAACCAGCATTTACAAAGGGCAGTGACACAAGCCAATGAAAAATATGGCGGATAGTGGGCGGAGCTTCAAGGCCATATTCGAATACAGCATGCCTCGCAGAGCAGCCCATGCGTTGCCCAGGCTCGACCTAAAAATAAGTGGTACATAGTCAATGCCATGAAGGCTCTCCGATGCGAATTTATAAAAGTGTGCAAAAGTGAGAAAAATATTTTAAGTCCTAATGGGCAGCAGAGTCTTTAGAAAAATGGGCAGCATCCCTAGCAACATTGGAAAACTCAAGGGGATTTTATACACAATTCTTGCACAGTTCTGCAGATTCATTGTAGTGTGAGCAAATGTATAATTTCTTCAGCAAATCAGAGAACATACAAAATAAATGTCATATTGCCTTAGCACCTAAGCACTAACCCATTTCATGAATAAATATTCAGCATCCTATATGCTAGATTCATTGCAACATGATCAAACAAAATATGAAACATAAATAAGACTTTCTTCAAGCAAATAGATCCAGTGTAGAAATGTAAGACGTAGTTACAAGTAACAATTTAACACCTGTACCATAAACAGTTCATTGTCATCAAAACAATACAGCAATGAAAATAAACTAATATGACGAATAACTTAACTGCTGCTGAGCCTGTGGGGATAGTATGTGAGCAGGGGAGGAAGCACAAATGTGAAACAGAAATAGCTTCCATCTTGTTCAAGATGGTGTTTGCACAGAAATGTGGCATGGTGGGTGGACAAAATATCGAAAGCACAAATATCGTCGGACACAATATCGTGTCAAAAATATCAAGGACAAGAATATCGTGAAGGTCATTGCTTATGGGTAAGTAAAGTTTTACTATATATAACTCCACATATATGTACTTTGACGATATATATATCTTCAAGGTACGTAGATCTGGAGTTAAGAATAGTAAATTTATACCTATCTATTTGCACTTACCTACTCGATATTCTTGTCCTTGATATTTTGGACACGATATTCTGTCCACACGATATTTTTTGTTCGATATTCTGTCAGTGAACCATGTGGCATAACTAAAAACACAACTGTAAAATGCACTTCTATACATAATAGGAAATGCATTTGAAAGGCAATTACACTATCAGTCTATAGATGTAAAATTGTGTCTGTAAACGCTTATTACACATTGTTAATGATGCACAAAAGTATAGATTTTTAAAACAATACTACACCTTCATAGGAGCAAAGAATACCTGGCTGGTGGGAAGCAGTTAAATAGCGAGCCATCTATTGCAGGGTGGTCTTGGTTCCTACCTTGGCTGGAAACTGCGGACTGGGCCATCCTCTCCCATCCAATGGATATATCCCTTTGCGGTTAACCTTTCTGCAATATGTTTATTACCTTTTGGAAAGCACTATCTCCGAGAGGATTTGAATGATTTGATCTAATCGGCATTGTAAAACATTTATAAGCAAATCTTAGTTTTCCTGAGCTACAAGTGGATGATCACGTAGAGAAAGGTTTTGTCACACAAGGCATATCTGTTTAGAAAAATACCATATTGCACCCTTCTTGCCAAGACTAAAATGTGAGAGGCAGTCTTGAAAAAGGTCCACTTTTAAACCTTCTAACCTGGACTTCAAATTAATACACTGTTCAGTTAGTAAAATACAAATTCATTCAGTAAAAGTTGGTGTACAAATTGCAAACACTTTTACCAAATGCATTCTTCGTACATGAGGTCCTCACTCCTTTGTGCGCTGCGTGAGAACACTAAATTCTATTCATGGATTTGACAAACTATTTTGTAAAGATAAAAAACACACAAATGAAAAATATCTGTATGTTTATTACTAAAGAACAGCGTCCCCTCCACACATCACATTGGTCAGCAGCAGCTGACTTCTACAATGAAACTTCCCTGTGACGTCAAACTAAGATACATCCATGCCCAGCACAATCGGTCAGTCCTCCAACATGTGTGTTCTAAAATAGCAGATATCACTGCAAACATGATTTGGTGGGACACACTAGGGTAGAAATGGATTACAAACAAAAAAATTACTGAAAGGAAACAGCAGTTCTAATTGTACTGCTGGGATTTATAAGCACATATGTTTAGAATATCAATGAGGGTCTTTCTGAATGTCAAAGCTAAATGAATTCAATATCTCCTCCTCAGACATCTCAAGTATCTGAACTCATGACCTATTCAGTTTTTGTTGTTTTTTTCTCTAGTTAGTCTGCAACTAACAGTTCCTGCTATGTAAGTTTCATCTGTTACTGGCACATGCTTACTTGGTTGCATGATTGCCTAGTTGCTCCCTTTCTGCTGGCAGTGCAATTTCAAAATTCAGCTATTACAGCTACTTTTTCTCAATAATATTTTTAAAAACAATTAGCACCACTGTAGTAAATGTCAGCATGTTACCAGTATATTGTTGTCAACTTATTACTTTACCAAACATTATGGCTTACTGTCAGACCAACTGTCCCATTTCAGACCAGGCAGAGGCACAGAGTCAGCCATCATATCCATCTTGGATGATCTAAAACTCACTTGGAAAAAACAGAGTAGCTGTCTTATTAATTCTGGATTTATCAGCTGCATTTGGCACTGTCTACCACCACACATTACTGCAAAGACCTTACAATATGGGAATCGGTGAAAATGCTTTAAAATGGATTTCTTCTTATCTCACAGACAAAGGGCTTGATTACGAGTTTAGGTACTATTTATCACACCTGATAAATAGTGATACCATGGGGTATGTTGTTTATCGAGTGCAATACCTAGCACCTATTACAATTTTGGGGGATTAACATACGTATTTAGGTGTTTAATGCACTAAAATCCGCATGATATGGTAATTACTGTTTGCCTTTCCCCTCTTAAATTTCAGCAGTTTTGACCTGCCAAAATTTTATGAAGGTTGAGCTATTTAATAAGTTTGATAACTATTGGATGTGTTAAATACCTTCAAACTCATAATTCTGCCCTATGCGTAAACACGGGTGTATGCACAAGTCGAATTAACAGACCCACTCGTAATCAGGCCCAAATGATAGTCTACCTTCCCCCTTTCACATCACCTCCTCACACATAACACTCTGGTGTTCCTCAGCTGTCCATCAGAGTTCTCTGTTATTCAATATCTACCTACCATCCTTACCAAATCTGATTACATCATACAGCCTCACTTGATAAAACTATGCAGATGACACCCCAATCATTTTAAAAATGGATAGCCCCAAAGACTTCTACAATTCACAACTCGAAGACTGTGCTTTTGTTTCATAAACATATGAATGATGAATAACCCACCCAAGCTCAATACCGATAAAACAGAGAGTATGGACTGCGGACAATGGCAAAATTATGAACCTGCCACCATATGGCCAAAAGAACTTGAAGCCCTGCCAACTACATCAAGAGAAGTTAGAAACCTAGCAGTAATCATAGATTCAGCCCTATCCTTGATACCACATGCTAACAATGTCACAAAGAGTGCCTTCTACACAATGACAACACAACGTCTCATCTTCCCATACTTTGTATACCAACATAAACTGCAAGCCATCCTCATTCTCATAATCTCCTAGCTTGAGTATACCAACATCCTATACCTTGGTGCACCTGCATTCATTATACGCAAAAATCAACTCATTCAAAGTGCTGCAGTATAGCTTCTTCTCTGCCTTCACCCAATAGAATGCATGAGTCCAATCCTGCAATGCTCCACTGGCTACCTATAGCTAGAAGAGCAATGTTCTCTCTCAATTGTCCACAGAGCCTCCCAAGGATAAAGGACCGCTATATCTACAAGTTCAATTCAAGCAATACAAACCAAACAGAACACTGCACTCCAGGCTTGCACCACTTATCATCATACCACCTTACCATAAACAATCCATAGGAGGCACTGCTTTATCAGTGCATGCTGCAAAGCTCAGGAGGGTATTACCAGACAACAGTAGATGCACCCAGGAGCATATACACTTCCAAAGACAGTAGAAAACATGGCAATTTCCTAGATAACTGCACCACCTACATCTCGGCAACAGAGCCCACAAAACAATCGCACCCTTAAGTGCAATCCTCAGCTTACAACCCATAAATTGCAAACAGCTTAACAAGCAAACTGCTTTCAATATGTAGGTAAGCTAAAAAGGGCTGACATATGGTTCACCAAGGCATTACATAGTTATGTACTTCCATGTATGACAGTTATGGCTGACAATAATACTAAAACCATAATATGCAGCGGTCAGCAACAAATTGTAGCTTACACCTCTTAAATTCACATAAGACATATCTGCTGTGAGGGTTGTCCATCGAAAGCACTGTACAGCCAAAAAAATAACCATCACCAAATGAACAGACATGGAATAACTGAAGAGATCTGTCATTAATTGCTGGACAATTTGGAGGACTTATCTGGTCCGCCACTGCAGGTCCCAAATAGTTATACAATCTGACTGCTTCTTTACATCTCACAAAGACTCTCCGATATGGGATGATAGCTGTCTGACCTCCTTTTTAGACTATAACAGGAGATCTGGCTGCCTCCGTTTGCCTCGTGCAACAGGGCAATCTCAGTCGGGGTCCCGCAGGGCTCTGCCCTTAGCCCTATGTTGTTTAATGTTTATCTTACCCCACTCGCTCCAATTGTTGAGTCATTTGGTGCCAAGAACGTGTCATATGCAGATGACACACAGATTCTCTTCTCCTTTAATGAGGGGGAGGATCTGGCTTTGACTCAATTAAATCGTGCCTGACAGTAGTGTATGTCTGGGTACATTAGAAACAGTTGATGTGCAATACCAATAACACCGAAATTCTCTTTTTTGGCACTGTGGTACCTTCTGGCTGGTGTGCCTGCTGAACAGATGGTTCTGTTCTGCCTGTGTCTTGTACATACACAGCTAGGAACCTGGGAGTTAAGTTTGACAAGTGCCTGTCTTTCCTTCCCCAGATTAGAGCGGTGACTGACAGGTGCTTTAGTATCTTAAGGGCACTGAAAAGGTTTCTGTTTTTTCTGTCTTTCTCGGCCAGTAAAACAGTTATTCAGGCTCTGATAACATCTCACCTGGATTATGCTAATTCTCTGTATCTTGGCCTTCCAGAATATGTCATCCATAGACTTCAAGTGGTGCAAAACGCTGCAACGCGACTCATACTAAAACTATTGAAGAGAGCGAGGTTCTTGAGTCATCTCTCCTCCTTACACTGGCTCCCAATAAGGAAAAGAATCCTGTTCAAAACCTTGGTGCTGATTTTCCATACTCTCCACAACATTGGTCCATGCTATCTGGCTTCCCGTATTCTGTTCTGCAATCCTTCGAGGAGCCTCCGGTCAGAGTGCCGAGTGAGATTGTCAAGGATTGGCGGATGCTCCTTTTCCTTTTTATGGCCGTCTGCATGGAATTCTTTTCCGTGCACATGAGGCAGAAAACTCCAGAACCTGCCTTCAGGAAGGGGTTAAAAACGTGGCTATTCACTTTGAAACTTGACTTGCTGCTGAATTAGTGCAGGGGCACTCCTAGGAGCATCTGTGCACTTTATAAATCTGTTTCATTATCATAAAATTCCCATCCAAACAGATCCCTCCAGTTCCCTCTCCCTCCAACCATACAAGCTCAGGACCACAACTATATACACAAAATCTCAGATTGGACAACCCAGTGCAATAACCAACTAAGAAGACAATATCATAAGAAATACCATAAAGGGACTTGCAGAGCTACAAGCATACTGAAATCCATAAAACTGCACATCTGTCTCTCATACTTCATTATCCAACACATTGCTACACGCTTCATCCCGTAACATTATAACCGCACCCCAGTGGTTTATACGAATGACATGAATTCACTTACCACATAGGATCAAAACAAAGACAACATCCTTCCAACCACACCCCCCTATATGGTGAAGTGAGATGCTCAAGTAGGCAAGTGCTTCAGCACCCCCACATAGGGGTAGTACACTCTATATAAATGCTTCAATAAAATACAATACTCAGAACCCACTGAAGGCAAAAGGACGGGCCACAAACTTCCAACATACTGTAATCCGAAGACCCTTGCCAACAGCAAATGTGATTGCAAAGAGACCTGTCGAGTATTTCAGGCAAAAGAACGTAGCCCCATTCACCATGTGGAGCACCGGAGAGGTCCTCTGAGCCAGACAGTAAGGCTCACAGAGGTATCCAGTGAAGGTGTGCTCTTGTTACATATGCAGCCACTCCTGCTAGTGGACTAAAATGCACCACCACAAGGTAAGGTCACTGCAGTAGGAGGCAGCACACACATCCTCCAATTTTACATTCAATGTGAAATGCAGCCCAGCCTAAAAATACATCAAGAGATTAATCTTACTTCAAACTGCACGTGTTATTGTAGTCATAGGCGGAACACCTACATCGATCTTTCGAGCAATGGCACAAATACATGCCCTGCTGTACAATGAAAATTGCACTAGGAAGCCCTAACTTCCTATCTTTCAATGAATCAAAATATCACATGCATTACAAGAGGGTAAAACCCTGCGGTGTCACTTGAGCTGCATGCCCTCAAGAGATGCACAGCCACAAAAGAACTAAGGAAGATGTGACACGCACTGTGCCATGGTGCAGAATTGTGACGTCTCCAGCCTTGGTAACTGTAAAATCAAACATATCTTATTAAGGACATAGGGCCATATGTATCATTCAAAATTGCAAACGCCGAAATTCGCAGAATTTCGGCGTTTGCGATCGCAATTGGGCTCGGTGTTATGTATTAAAGAAAACTGCCTCGCAAAAATAAGGAATCGCAAAATTTGCGATTCCCTATTTATGATTAGCATTTAAGGAATCGCAAATTGCGATTCCTTAAATGCAATGTAAGAAGCACCGAAAAGTGCTATTTGGCCTTATGAATCAGAAATTACCACCAACTTCAAGTTGGTGGTAATTATCATTTCTTTGAAAATGCATTTTTTTGCATTTTTCAAAGTACCATGTGGCGTACATACATGCCCTTAGGGCATGTATGTGTGCCACATGTGCACACATGCACATTTCAGGGTGCAACAGGGTGTCCTTTGACACCCTGGCAATTCTTGTATTGCATTCTCAATTTGCGATTCTCAATTGAGAATCGCAAATTGAGAATGCCTTCCCATTCATTCCTATGGGCTTCTAGGCCCATAGGAATGAATGGGGAGGTATTCTTAATTGCGAATCGCAATTTGCGATTCGCAATTAAGGATATATGTAGGATTCGCAAACTTATTTGCAGATCCTACATACATAGCGTTTTGCGATTCTCAAATTGCGATTCGCAAAAAATCGCTATTTGAGAATCGCAAAAGAAGATTTTCATACATATGGCCCATAGAGCTCATATTATTATATTGCAAAACTTTTATTTCGCAGTTTCTAAAAAGGGAATCTGAATACACATAAAGGGAAAGATCTGGAACGGAAACCCTGTAAGGTAAGGAAGCCAAAATTCCAAAGGCACTGTCTTCCTAGCTCTCAAGGTAAAACTTAATTACTGAAAGAAGCATTGCCCTCGGATTTCACTGGAGATAACGGAAAAAAGCTTTCTGAGGAAAAATAAAGTTGAAACACTGCACACACTGACCTGCTTCCAAATAGATAATAAAGACCATTACGTCATAAACCAATGATGGAGCAGGATTTCGCAAAAAGAAACCTGTTTGAATAAATACCCCCATAATACGTACTAACAGTAAGTAGTAATAGAAAATTAACGTGCACCTTACATGAACACAGGGGAAACTGCTTTGCGCATGCATGCCCTAACATGAGATAATGCATGAAAGAACTAAAACTGTATTTACATTATGCTTTGAAAGAAACAAGAAACAATGCATGACTAGGCCGCATGTGCATTTCGTAGTTTGCATGTCGCAGCTTGCTTTGAATTAATAAATAATATCATTTTGTTTGCATAAAGCTATGCTAGGAAAAACGTTAACAGGGAATAGTGCAAAGGTGGGTGGTAAACAGTGAAAACTACACTATCATATATTTAATGAATGTTCGTTTTCCATTTGCTATAGTGAGCTGGATAAGACTCCATTTTTCCTTAAGTTGGCCGAATGAAGGGGGGGTTGGATAAATGAGTAAAGCTGTTCTGACACAGGCACGCTGAAGCACTGAGCACAGCAGAAGAAATGAAAGAGTTGAAGGCCAATGTGATGATCATCTGCCAAGCGATGTTACAGACCGTGGAACAGAAGGACTCCTTCCGTAGACATTGCTTAAATTTGTATACAATTGTAACAGGGATCAGATCGTGTGAACGGAGCGAATATGATTTCATGAGAATAGGCATAAAACAATTAATAAGCCCAAATATTAGTGAAGTCACCATGGTGTGACATACCACCCCCAAAGTCCCCCAATCAACTGTTTAGTTACGCTAAATGTTACAACTTATGTGGGACGGACATGTAGGTTTTAGGGTATAACTGGGGTACCTTTAGGGGTGCAGTTTTGGTCGTTAGGCGGAGAGTCTGAGAGAGGGGAGATGTGTCGCAGTTCGTCGGTTTGCAGAGAGGCCTAGCTGTTCCTGTCCTGTCCTGTTCCTGTCCCTGTAATCTTTGTCCCCTGACTCTATTTCAGGGGATCCCCACCACCACTTAGGCCTGAGGGGTGGTTTTCTACAAATCCGTCGGGTTTGTATTATTCTGACTCGTTCTTGCATATTTTATCTGCGAATGTATTTTGTCTCTGAAACTTTTGTCTCTTTATCTATCTACTCCTTCATGCACACTGTCATTATTTGATTGATGAGTTTGTCTCTATTTTGAATTGCTGATGTTCTCTCCCTTTGTGAGTTCATTGTATGCACTTGTAACCGTTTGCTTTGAGCATTTTATCCTTTGATTTGAGATAAACTTATTAACTTCAACGAGAGTCTGTGTTTTATTCAGTGGATCGAATGATTAGTCAGATAAGGAGTATCATTACCATCAACTATTCAACTAATTGGTTCATCGACCAAGTAGAGGAAGAGTTGATGTATAGAATAGATAAGTATTTTGGAAATACCATATATGAATTTTAGGAGGAAGAGAATTGAACTTTTATAAAATTGACCCCAGCGCATCAGGGATTTGGGTGAATGTGTATGGGCCATTGTTCTGCTATTTATTTATTTTATTTGCTAAGTTTTATATAGCGCTGGCTAGACCCGGAGGTATCAGAGCGCTTTACATGAGGATCAGAGCATTACGGGTTACATAATTACATCAATTACAGGTTTCAAGTAAAGACATAGGAGAAAACAAAAACATGCGATGCGGGGGAGGGAAGGAAACACAACGGGGCGACGAGGAAAACAGTGTCAGATGTCCGGCTGGGTAGGTGACGGCCGAGGGGGTGAGCCAGAGCCAAACTCCTCTATAGCTGCATAGGACAGCTCCACCGGGCATCGGCCAAGATTTTTTGGGCTCCGTGGTAAGTACAAACAGCTTTGGTATCCGCCCAGGGGGCATCGTCAAAGTTCAATCGAAAGGCACCGGTCCTGGTGTCCCACGAGAATCAGTTGGTTTCAGCTGGGGATATTCCCATCCTCCACTCTTTTGGAAAGGATTTAGAGGATGGCTGCCATCTTAGGGTCAGGCACGTTTCATAGGTCAAGCTTCCGTTTCTTTTATTCGGTCTGGCCCCAGGGCCTACACCTCCTCACTCCCTGAGGCTTTTCTGCAGGTTCATGACATATATTCACCTCATAATATGCCTGTTTCCCCCTCTCTGGTGAATTTAGTATTTTGGCTGCCATTTTAAAGTCAGGCGCGGTTCTCTGACCTGTAGTGTATTGATCTGTTATGCTCTGGGATTCTCTCCGCTCCCCTGGCTTCCCACGGGGACTGCTGGGAATCCGGGCTGCCCCTTCACTCACCTCCTCCGGGCTCCTGGGGAGCGTCGTGAAGTGCCTCCGGAATTCCCCTCGCTGCCAGAGCTGCTCCTGAGGGTCACCTGCGGCGTTGCCAATTGCTATTATTTCAGCTCGCCACCGTTTCCCGCTGAGGGGATAATCTGCCTCCAGTTGCTTCTGTTTCTTTGTGGGTTGCACTGGCGGCATGCCGCAGACCACGGCTCTCATCCGACGACCTTGAGAGCCAGCAGCGCCATCTTGAGGAACTGTGCCGCTCTCGAGTCTCGTCATCCCGAGCCGGAGTATCCCACATACGGATGTCTGATTTCGTCTTAATCGGCTGTTCGAAGTGTCAGGACCAGATTGCGGTTCACTGCAGCTACATTTGCCCTCCATGGAGGTGACGGCAGGCAGTTCAAGATGAGGGGTGGGGGCGTTGTTTGTAGGAAAGAACGGGGGTCGGCGGCATCACGGTGCACTTCATTCGGCACCGGGCGCATTCTCACAGCTCCCCGGGCGCCATCTTAGCATAATAACTGACGGGGACGTCACAGCTGATATCTCCGCAATGCTCGATCGGAGAAGGGCGAAATTGATCTCCAGGTGATCAGCCTGCATTCCGGTGGCGGAATCGTTGTTTTAGGTGGAAAAACAGTGCGGCGGAACGTCGCTCAGGAAGTTGGAAAGAGGGTTCACCACGGAGCATCAGCTCCGAGCGGCCATGATGGGGGCTGGCTCCACCCATCTGCTATATTATTGAGTATTGATCCCTGATTAGGCATTGGCCTCGCGCTGGATCAGTTTCTTAGTAGCAGAGGACAGTTTGATTATTGATTAGTTTGGTAATGATTATTGATTATTGATTATATGTTTTAACTCGAAAAAGTTAGTGTCCTGTTCTATGTTGTCTAGAAGTACAGGTACGGAGATACCTGAGGAATCCCGGGAATGGAATTAGCCTGAAATAGGCAGAAGAAGAGTGTGGTAAAGAAATCACACTGCAGAAGTACTTTGTCTGTTGTAATAATACCAAAGCTACGGAGGGCTGAAGGTGTTATGTTTAGGGAAATTTCGTATGAGAGTAGCGTGTCTGAAATAGCGAAGGGTCCACTTCCGAAACTCTAGCCTTATCCCCAGGTGAGTACCAAGACCTCTTTTCACACCAAAAAGTCCTCTTGCAAAACTTTGGCCTTATCCCTAGAGGAGTAATAGGTCCACCCGGAGCTTGTTTGAAGAGTAAAATAGCGCTGGACATTATTAGGACTCGTAGGGAAGAAAACCTCTTGGAAAGAGTGAAAACTCTCTTTATTTAGTGGAGTAGACAAGGTAGCATTGTTTTGTGTTGTTACCAATCAAATTTTTGATTAAGAGTACTTAGAAAAATATTGCCGTATTATTTTGTAAAGGGAGGGTCAGTAGAAGGAGTAATACTGACGTCAGAAAAGCCGCGCTGGCATTGGTCAGACAGCGGGCGTGTATTGAGCTGTGATTGGTTGGTTGGTGTGAGCCGCGCTAGTATTGGTTGAGATTTTGCTTACGTAGTGGTGTTCTGATTGGTTGGTTGGTGTGTGTCGCGCTGGTATAGGACGAGAACTGACAAATAGAATAAGTAGAATTACGGAAAGATTTCCTTGTTTGTTTTGTTGAAATATGCTAGTGTAAAGAGTCAGGAAAATGAAGTTGCTTGAGAAAATAAAGAAATTCTTCAAAAAGGATAAACCGATTGTGACTAGAGAGGGAATTCTTATTCCCCCTCCAGGAACGCCTGCTTCTTATATGATGTTAGCGCAAGTATATCATACGTGTACATGGTTGGAGAATTGGGCGGAGTATACAAAGGATGATGGTGTTTTAGCTTTCCCACAGCATGGTTCGCTTAATATGAGGATTTTGCAGAGTTTGAGAAATAGAATGAATTCATTAGAGCCAAATCCCAGACCTACACAGTATGAAGCGTTAGAGGAATGGGAAATAGAAGCAATGGTAAGAGAGAAGTATCGAAGAGGTAGGAGATACAGAAATTTAATGTCTAGGTACCCTTTTGAGAGAAGAGAGGACACAATGAAACGATGGAGGAGAGCTGTGGTAACCGAGGGTTTGTACCCAGTTTTAGTTGCTGACGAACAGACAGGAGGTAAATGTAAAGAGAAAAAGAAAAATATAGAAACCTCAAGTGTAAGAGATGGTGTAAACGATTCAAATGATGAGTTATTGGAGGATATTATGACCAAAAGACCCCCGCCATATCAAGAAAATTCAGTTGAGGTGACTCCGAATGCACCCTTTATGGGAAATCCAATAATCCCACAGATTGTGGACATGGCTAGGATAATGCGAGAAAAAGAATTTGAGATGCTAAACAAAGCAAATGTAGAGCAGATTCAGAAAATAAATCAGTTGAGTCTAAATGCAGAAGCATTGACGGTACCGGTGACAATAGGTCCTGTAGTTCCTTTATTTGGAGAAAACCAGAATACACCTAAAGTACATACATTAGCAGTTCCAATGAGTAATGTCAGGAGTGGAATGGAGACGGTAGTCAATGAGAATAGACAGGCTGACACAAATATTACATTGTTAGATCTTCCAGTTTGTGAAATGATAACGGAAACCCCTAGAAGAGGTATACAAATAAATCCAAGGAGAATAGGGACAAATGTCACTCCAATGACAGGGAGTTCAGCAGGTCCTTCATCAGAAGAATTGAATGATTGGATAAAAGGAATGGAAAAGAAAGAACCTCAACCACAGAGTATAAATGTGAGTCAATTGAAAGTAGATTTGGAAGAGATGATTATTGGTACAATAAGTCCAGACAGATTAGGGACTTACTGAGATGATGAATTATTGTTTTTGTGTAAAAGCATTACTTGGAGAGCAAGGAATCTTCATGAGAAAATATCTGAAGCTGCTAGTGAGTATGGAATAGACATAGAGAAGTCAAAGGTGTTACAGAAATCGTACAGATTGGCATTTACTGAAAAGGATCTGGAGAGTTTGAATGCATCTGGAAAAAGGTTACAGATAAAAGAGTTGATGAACATTTTGAAGAAATGGGGAGATGTAGATCGATGGAAAAATAGATGGGTGAAAAAGAAGGAAGAAGCAGCTAGTAAAGGAGTGTCTATGTTCCCATTAAAGGAAACAGAACAGGTTGAAAGGGCGTGTCCGATGAGAGAAGTACCAGGTGGTGGATATGTTCATGTTCCTTGGTCAAGGCAGGATATATTATCATTTATGAATGATTTCCCCAGATTAAGAGAGAAACCCGTTGAATGGTACAAACAGGTAGAAAGGTTTGGGAAGGTCTCGAAGGTTCTGTTAAAGGATTTAGATGGGTTGTTTGAGATTGTTGTGCCAGCAGACTTGTGGACAGAATGTAAGATCACTGTCGATTGGCCAAAAGAAGAATATCCTAGAGACCCTAAAACAGGTGCACCATCCGAAGAGGTAATGAAAAAGTATAATCAGGTAATCACTTTCTTGAAGGGAAAATTTCCCCTAAAGAAACAGATTGGGTTAAGATAGACAGAACAACCCAAGAACTGAAAGAGTCAGTGCATGCCTACTATGAAAGGTTGTTGCAAGTATTTAAACAGTACAGCGGATTTGAGAATATTGGAGACAAAGATATGGGACATTTTGTGTATCGCTTTGTGTTTGGATTGAAACCGGAGATCAGTAATATGATTCAGCAACATTTGATTTGTTGGCAGAGTAAAACAATTGATGAGATTTTGAGATATGCAAAGTATTGTAGTGATGACATTGAATCAAGACACAAGAAACTAAAGGAGAAAATGATGTGGGCACAAGTGAAGGTAGCAGAGCAACAAGAGGTAAATAATAATTCTCAGACAGGTTATCAGATGAATGGTCAGAATCAAATTGGTCAGGTGCCCAATGGAGGTAAAGGTAGAGGTAAAATGAGTAAAGAAGAGGCTAGGAAGAAATTTCCCTGTCATGCGTGCGGAAAGATTGGACATCGGAAGAATGAGTGTAGATCTGCTCAAAAGAATAATGGGGTAAATCAAAATTTAAATCCACAGATGCAGAATGAGGTGGCTGTGAACCAGCAGCAGCAGGTAGTTACCCCACAGTTACAGGTGCCACAAGCTCCTATGCCAAATAATGTGAATGCTCAGGTGCAGAGGTACGGTGTGAACACTGGATTTCACGGAGGTGACCAGATCGGTAAGAATCAAAGTGTGCAGATGGTTCCGCAATATTGGTTGCAGTAGAATGAGAATGATTCAGACTCATCTCAATGACGGTGCCTGAGGGGGAAGGAAGAGTGCGTACTTGGCGCATCTTTGGCGGTAGATCAGTCAGGTCCATTTGTCGAAGGAAAGCTGGAAGGTAATGATATTACATTCCTGGTGGACACTGGTGCTACCCGTTCTACTGTGAGAGCAGCAGAAATTCCAAACCTACCCCTCTCGGGAGAAACTATCCAAGTTGTAGGAGTCTCAAATAAACATATTAGAACCCCAGTCACAAATCCAATAGAAGTTCATATTGGAAACTTCAGAGACATGCATCGGTTTGTGGTATGTGACTCGAGTCCAGTAAATCTCTTAGGTAGAGATGTGTTATGCAAGATGAACTGTACCATCTACTGTACACCAGATGGTATTGCGTTTCAGACACCTGATGAGGATGTTGAATTCAAAATGATGTTAGCAAAACAAGGGACAGAAGTGGATGAGTTGTTTTCACTTCTCACAGAAGAGAGTTTGCCTGAAGAATTAAGAAGTACAGTGAGGTCAGAAGTATGGGATTTTACAGGAAAAGAAATTGGCCTAATGACAAATGTAGACCCGATTCAGGTTACGGTGAAAGAGGGTGCTGTGTATCCAAACACTCCTCAGTACAAAATGAGTCCAGAAGTAATTGCAGGAGTCACTCCTGTGATTGATCAAATGATTGAACAGGGAATTTTGAGAGAAATAATGAGTAGTCCTTGTAATTCGCCTATTATAGGAATTAAAAAGCAAAGCAGAAAATATAGAGTAGTACAGGATTTAAGAAGGATTAATAAGATTGTGGTACCTTGCTGTCCCGTAGTACCAAATCCAGCAGTAATCCTTTACCAAATTCCATGCGATTCAGAATGGTACACAGTGATTGATCTGTGCCAAGCGTTTTTCTCGATTCCCTTGCATCCGGAGAGCCAATATCTTTTTGCGTTCCGGTTCGGAGACCGTGTCTTGGCATGGTGCCGAGTTCCTCAAGGGTATACCGAGAGTCCTTCAATCTTTAACCAGATTCTGAAAAGATGTCTGGAGACTTTGATCATGCCAGGAAATTCAGTGTTGGTTCAGTACATTGATGACCTACTTGTGGCATCAAAGACCCGAGAGGCATGTGTGACAGATACCATTGCCTTACTGAATCATTTGGCAGAAGGAGGATACAAAGTGTCACCAGCAAAATTGCAATTCTGTAAACAAGAGTCCCACTACCTAGGACACAAAATAGAAAAGGGAGTCAGAAAGGTGACACCAGAAAGAATTAGTGTGATAAAACAAATGAGTCCACCTACCACTCAAAAAGAAGTGCGAATGTTTTTGGGAATGGTTGGATACTGTAGGCAGTGGATCTGTGGTTTCTCACTGATTGCAAAACCTCTACAGATGTGAAAGATCAGATTGTGCTGGACGATGAAAGTATGGAAGCCTTTACGAAATTGGGAAATAGTCTTTGTCGAGCACCTGCATTGGGAATGTCAGATTATACAAAGGATTTTACATTGTACTGTTGCGAAAGAGATGGGTGTGCACTTTCAGTCCTAACTCAGAAACATGGAATGGCACGACGTCCAGTAGCATATTTTTCTGCTTCTTTGGATTCAGTGGCTGCAGCGTTACCAGGCTGTTTGAAAGCAGTAGCCGCCACTTGTGTGAGTCTGGAACAAAGTGAAGCGATTGTGATGGGATATCCAGTCAAAGCGTATGTGCTACAGTCTGTTGAGATCCTTTTAACTCGAACCCGGACTCAATACCTGACCTCTAGTCGGCTGACTAAGTACGAGAGAGTGATTCTGGGTGCTGAAAATGTGACTGTGGTGAGGTGCACAACTGTAAACCCGGCAACTCTATTGCCAAATTCTCGGTGTGAGGAAGTAAGAGAGGAAGCGGATCATGATTGTTTGGATGGGACAGAACTGTGCACCAAACCCAGGTATGATATGGAGGATGTTCCTTTGGAAGAACCAGACTGTGAAATATTTGTGGATGGGTCATGTCTAAGAAATGAGAAAGGCAAATTATGCACTGCCTATGCTGTTTGCACCATAGCGGGAGTTCTAGAAGCATCCTGTCTAAAAGGGGTAAACTCTGCTCAAATTGCTGAATTGATAGCTCTAATTAGAGTATGCAAAATTGCCAAAAGTCTGAGGGTGACCATATTCACGGATAGCCAATATGGGTTTGGGGTTGTCCATGATTTTGGACAGCTATGGATGCAAAGGGGATTTCTGACTTCTTCAGGTACCTCTATCCGTAACAGCAAAACTGTAAAAGAATTATAGGATGCTTTGCAATTGCCCAAAAGAATTGCAGTGGTCAAATGTGCCGCACATAAATCAGGAGATGATTATGTGACGAAGGGCATCAGATACGCTGACCAAATAGCGCGTTTCTGTGCACGAAATTTAATGCCTTTAAACAGAGCAATTGAAAGGGGAAATACCGAATGCCATCTTATGTTTACAAATCCATTTGAAACTTGAGACGAAGTGAGGCAGATGCAGGAAGAGGCAAGTGATGAGGAAAAGGAAATTTGGAGAAATACAGGTTGTAGAAAGCGAGCAGAAGACGAAGTGTGGGTCTGTTTTGACGAAAGACCAGTCTTGCCAGATTCTTTACTCTCACATATGGCCAGGGTATATCATGGAATTGCACATGTTGGAAGAGATGCAATGATCAGACTCTTCAAGCAGTCATGGTATAACCCAAGGTTCAGGGTCATTGCAGAGAGCCTTTGCCAGAGGTGCATCACTTGTTAGAAGCAAAATCCAGGCAGAAAGACAGTTGTTAGTTGGGGACAAATTGGAAGAGCGGGAGGACCATTTACCCGCCTCCAATTTGACTTCATTGAGCTGCCCCCATGCAATGGGCTGAAATATGTGTTGGTTGTTGTCTGCTTGTTCTCTCGTTGGGTGGAAGCCTATCCGACAAGAAGGAATGACAGCTTAACTGTCGCCAAACTACTTCTGAGAGAACTGATTCCTAGGTTCGGATTTCCAGTCACCTTAAAGACAGATAGAGGAACACATTTTAATAATGAGATAATTCGGATGATTTGTGCAGCATTGCAGATTGAACAGAAGCTGCATTGTGCCTATCGACCTGAAGCATATGGAGTGGTTGAGCAGCTAAACGGCACAATAAAATCTAGGTTAGGAAAGGTGTGTGCATCCACAACACTGAAATGGCCTGACGCTTTACCCCTTGTACTAATGAGCCTTAGAAGCATTCCTGACAAAAAAACGGGTCTGAGTCCACATGAAATCCTAATGGGAAGAGCAATGAGACAAGCATACATACCAGCGAACAAACTGATGAATATATCTGATGATCTAGTGCTTGATTATTGCAGAGGATTGGCTGATCTGGTGTGTTCTGTGTCTCGCCAGGTTGGAGAAGATGCCACAACAACACAGCCGAATCAAGCTCATGATCTGAGTCCTGGTGAGTGGGTTCTCATCAAGAAACACGTGAGGAAATTATGTTTAGAACCCAGGTGAAGTGGTCCTTACCAAATAATTCTGGTGACGACGACGGCAGTGAAGTGTGGTGGTCTGCCAAATTAGATTCACGCAAGCCACACCAGACGCGTCCCAGGTCCACTTGAAAGACAAGAGCAGCAACTGGTAAACAAAAGTCAAAGACCAGAGGTTGAGGTGTGTGAAGCTGAAGAATCTAGAATAACAGATTCTGAAGAACAAACGGATTACGAACAGCAGAGCACAAGTCAAGTAAAGTGGGCACCAGTTACTGGGTTTTGTGAGACTGCTGTTGAACCAGAGGAAGTTGAAACTGCTGTTGAACCAGGAGAAAGTGAGTTCACTGCTGAATCAGAAGGAAGTGAGTTCGCGGTTGAACAAGGAGTCAGTGAAATTACTGTCAAAAGAGAAGAAACAGAAGTTGCTGAAACACAGAAAGAAAGACAGATAGAAGGAAGGCCAAATAAGAGGACCTGTGAACCAGATACAGAAGGTGAAAGAGTAGTTCAAACCAAGAAACCAAGAAAAGGTGATAATTGGCCAGGTGGAGTGAAAAGACTGAAATACACTCTTGTGAGAAGAAAGTCAAAGAAAAGACCAGAGCAAAGTAATGAGGTCTCAAATCAGACAGAACAAGAAGAGACAGGAGAAGAATTAGTACGAAAAACAAGAAGAGTAAGAATTCCAAGCAGAAAATACACAGCACCAGAATGGACCTACATAATCTTGGAAGAAATTGAAAGCTCAGATCCAAGTGAAGAAAAAGACAAATCAGACACTGAACATGTTGATGAAAGCAAATTGAGACCACCTTAAAAGAACTGTTACAAAAACTAAGGTGCAGCATTGTCAGTTGGGAGAAGAAGCAAAGAATACTGAAGATCTAAAGAAAATATAAGAAATAAAAGAAAGGGGTATAGAAGAAAGTCTGAAGTGTAGGATTACACTATTTTCCTAGAATTTTTAAATTTGTTAGTAAAGTTTAGTGTTTATAGATTTAGATACATTTTTATTTACATACATATATATATATATACACATATATATATATTTTTGGTAGAATACAAAATGGCTAAAGAAAAGGTGACTGAACATCCAAAATCTAGTCTAAAACGTAGATGTATTAAAACTTGCTTATATAGTGACTTGCTATTAACATTCATGTGGATATTACTAACTGTCCTTGTACCTATCCTAATGGTAACTAATAATGGAAATAATGCTAATGATGTGACAAGTGAAAGGGTGAATGATGTTACTAAAAGAACACCTAATCCTAACATAGAACAATTGGATGGAAGCATTCTCCATCATGATAAATCAATTAGTGATTTCTCGTTAAATGTGTTTACTAAATTGTTGTATGAATACATTAACACAATGAATGTGAGTGATTATTATGTGTGCATGCAATTACCTTTGTCTGTCTCAGAGGGGGTGACGTACCATCACCTTCCTTTAACATATGGTGTGTCTTGCAGTGTCTTAACAAGTTTGTTTTACGTGATGGGGAAGTTCGAATATCATTATTCTAATAGAGATTTAGTGTTTTCAGAGATACCTGTTATTAAGGAACTAAATAAGGTTTTGAGTAGTAAAAATGCACGTTATATGGGAGAATTTTTCCATATTACTAAGGCTTTAGATATAGAGTATACTTATAAAAACAATTTAACATGTAGTTTACAGGTTGAAGAAAAGGTATTTATAGAAATGGTAGAAAGTAGAAGGGAAAGTTTCCAGAGAAAAGCTGTTGAACAGAAGTCACAAGTTCCACCATGGGCTTTCAGGGAAGGAAATTATGAGAAAGGCGAAACATACGCTGCAATGTCCCTGGACTGGCATCAGATGGGAAAAATATGTTTGCTTAGAATGAAAACTAACTATAACAATTATTTCATTGGTACTAGTGAATGTGAGCATACTTTTCAAATTATTGGAGGTTGGGGATTGAAGGGTGGAACTGATCCTGTCTTTCCAGGAGTTTATTATGTGTGTGGTAAGAAAGCCTATTATAGATTGCCTGCACATTGGTATGGTAGTTGTTATTTTGCTATTGTCTTTCACACGGACCGAAACAGCAAAAGACTGAAGGAAATAAATCACGGACTAACACGTAACAAGAGAGCAAGTTTCTCAGAAATAGTAGGTGATATTTTTGGTGCACTGATACCATCAGTTCGAGTCGTTCTAAATTCACACAAAATTCGGAAGTTATCCACAGTGGTTGATCGTTTATCAGCAGATACTGCTGGTGGTTTCTTAATGATTGACACAGAAATGGTTGCAATCAGATCAATGGTTTTGCAAAATCGACTTGCCCTTGATATCTTATTGGCAAAAGAGGGTGGAGTCTGTGGCATGTTGAAGATCCAACACTGCTGTACTTATATCCCTGACAAAAGTAAAGGAATTGAGGGATATATAAAGAATATTACGAAATTGCATGAAGATTTGATCCAACTGGAGGTTGATGGTGTTTAGGAGAGACCTGGTAAGAGTTTCTCCTCTGTAGGTAAATGGTTTACTACCTTTGGAAGTAGTTTATTAGGAAAAATAATAATGCCACTTATTTCAGTAGCCATAATAGTCTTAGTGATAATAACAATGTATAAATGTTGTAAGTGTAGGAGCAGGAAAAAGGAAATGACAGAATCAGAAGATAGACGAAGAGCGAGAAAAAGAAAAAGAGAGGAAATTGAGCTAGAAGAATACTATAAAATGATGAAAGATATAGATGAAAGTGCCATAAAAAGAGAGAAGAATTTAGAGTTTTAGATAAATGAAGATGGCACTCGGTATGGTAGGTATTTTTATGATGGCTCCAGAAAGCCATCAAAGGGGGATTGATGGAGCAGGATTTCGCAAAAAGAAACCTGCTCGAATAAATACCCCCATAATACGTACTAACAGTAAGTAGTAATAGAAAATTAACGTGCACCTTACATGAACACAGGGGACACTGCTTTGCGCATGCATGCCCTAACGTGAGAACGCATGAAAGAACTAAAACTGTATTTACATTATGCTTTGAAAGAAAGGAGAAACAATGCATGACTAGGCCGCATGTGCATTTCGTAGTTTGCATGTCGCAGCCTGCTTTGAATTACTAAATAATATCATTTTTTTGCATAAAGCTATGCTAGGAAAACGTTAACAGGGAATAGTGCAAAGGTGGGTGGTAAACAGTGAAAACTACGTTATCATATAATTAATGAATGTTCGTTTTCCATTTGCTATAGTGAACTGGATAAGACTCCATTTTTCCTTAAGTTGGCCGAATGAAGGCAGGGTTGGATAAATGAGTAAAGCTGTTCTGACAAAGGCACGCTGAAGACCTGAGGCACAGCAGAAGAAATGAAAGGGTTGAAGGCCAATGTGATGATCGTGATGATCGTCTGCCAAGCGATGTGACAGACCGTGGGACAGAAGGACTCCTTCCGTAGAGATTGCTTAGATTTGTATACAATTGTAACAGGGATCAGATCGTGTGAACGGAGCGAATATGATTTCATGAGAATAGGCATAAAACAATGAATAAGCCCAAATATTAGTGAAGTCACCATGGTGTGACATACCACCCCCCAAAGTCCACCAATCAACTGTTTAGTTACGCTAAATATTACAACTGATGTGGGACGGACATGTAGGTTTTAGGGTATAACTGGGGCGCCTTTAGGGGTGTGGTATTGGTCGATAGGCGGAGAGGCTGAGAGAGGGGAGATGCATCGGTTCGTCGGTTTGCAGAGAGGCCTAGCTGTTCCTGTCCTGTCCTGTTCCTGTCCCTGAATACTTTGTCCCCTTCTCTATTTCAGGGGATCCCCACCACCACTTAGGCCTGAGGGGTGGTTTTCTACAAATCCGTCGGGTTTGTATTATTCTGACTCGTTCTTGCATATTTTATCTGCGAACGTATTTTGTCTCTGAAACGTTTGTCTTTTTATCTATCCACTCCTTCATGCACACTGTCATTATTTGATTGATGAGTTTGTCTCTATTTTGAATTGCTGATGTTCTCTCCCTTTGTGAGTTCATTGTTTGCACTTGTAACCGTATGCTTTGAGCATTTTATCCTTTGATTTGAGATAAACTTATTAACTTCAATGAGAGTCTGTGTTTTATTCAGTGGATCGAATGATTAGTCAGATAAGGAGTATCATTACCATCAACTATTCAACTAATTGCTTCATCGACCAAGTAGAGGAAGAGTTGATGTATAAAATAGATAAGTATTTTGGAAATACCATATATGAATTTTAGGAGGAAGAGAATTGAACTTTTATAAAATTGACCCCAGCACATCAGGGATTTGGGTGAATGTGTATGGGCCATTGTTCTGCTATATTATTGAGTATTGATCCCTGATTAGGCATTGGCCTCGCGCTGGATCACCAACATATGCCCCTTTGATCTCCTCGTTCAACTTTGCTGAAGAAGCTAGACAGAAAAACAAAATTACAGGTGATAATAAATCTGCAGTCTTAAATTAGTACTTTTTTAGGCACGCAATAACATATAGTTATGGCTAATCTGGAAAAAAACAGAAAAGAAATAACAGAAGAAACTGTTTTTGTTACTTGAAAGGTACACCTTCTTTGCAAAACTACCATTATAACAATCAAAATATTCTATGCATAAGAACATAGGCAACTTCCAAGCAACTTGATATAGAGATAAGAAAGTATAAGAAGCGAAAATAAGTCTTTCTTAACTACCTATATCTATAACAACGCAGATCAGAAGTCTCCTTAAATTAATAATGACCATTTCTCATGTGTGAATCATAGCAAAGGGAACAGCCCTTTATCTAAAATAAACAATTGCTTGAAAAGAAATACTTGTCATAGAAATATGAGCAGGGAAACCACAATTCAAATTCTTCAGGAGGGTTATAGAGCAGCTGTCATGATATTCAAAATTCAATTATCATCCAAACATGCAATCAGAATGATTTCAACACCAGCTCTTCAGACTTCTGAAGTGGCTCAACTGTTGGCTCAGTCATAAGTTTATATTCCTTTGCTAGCTTTAAGCAGAGTCTGCATCTAAGAAATACCCTGATGAATGCTCGCTGGATTCACTTGTATGCTATATTGCTACCCTACTGATGACTTTCATAACTGTTGTCCGAGAAGGTCCAGGTGAAATTTAAATTATGTCAACATAATTTGCGTAATTTTCAAATATTACACCTGTTCTATGAAGTTCCTGAATTTACGCTGATAGAGCGCCATGTTCTTGAGAAATTTGTAGGGGTGCATTATACTCACCGTTAGTCCGCACCCGCATATATCCAGTTATATATCCATGAATGTCCAGTAAAATGTAGTTCTAAAACCGCATTTAATAGAGTGAATAGAAGAGTAGTTGTGCTATTAATCATGCAAATGTAATGCTTAACTGAGACGCTTTAAAATGATGCATAAATGAATTAGCTCATGTGTAATTGAGATGTAGTAGTTTAAATGTGTACCGTATTAAGTTGCACATGTAGTTCACCTTTCGCATATGAAATGTAATGAACAAATGCTTATAGAAGTGATTGAATTTGTGCGTTTAAAAATTGTGTAAAGGCCTGACTGCATATACGTCAAGGAAGGCCTGTTCGTTCTTATGTTAGCTTATTTCGTAGGCCGAGAAGGTGTTCTCTTGGGAAGGCTCTCTGGGCACCGACGATAGATTAATTAGCACAGAGGAAAGTTTCAGTTGGATGTATTTTCTGTTGCAGGTGCAAGGACACATGCCTCGTTAGTGAAAGACTGGCTCTTTGTTTTAGGAGTTAGGATGGTGGGAGACACTGAGATGGGAGTATACTGGAATGCAAGGATGATACTTTCAGCGGAGAAGGTGCCTGGGACCCAAGGTCACTGCAACCGTCCTGGATGAAGTAAGAGTTTCGATGGAAAAGTACGAGAAGGAAGACCTGGCCAAAGAGGCGTGACAAGGGCGTGTTCTACTGTATGTGGGTTTTGTATTAGGGATAGTGCCCCGAGGGAAGAGAGCAGACTCGAGGTAGAGAAGACCTGAGAGAAGGGCGTAAGAGAGAGATCTGGTTAGGAAGGAGCATCTTATAACGAGCTCAATGCTAAGTGAGTGCACTTCTTAGGAAGTCTTCACAGCTGACACCTTTACCTTTTCTACTCTTGCCTGGGGAAACTCGTTAAGTAGGGATGTCACTTTAGTGGTAGAGTAGGGACAGATTTAACGCTTTTCTTTCTATTAGGTAAATGAAGAATAAAATAGAGACTGGAGCCGTCATTGCTAGTTTAATGCTTTTGGAGCTAACGATCCTTCTTATCCTGAGTCGGATGAGACTCCTGCGTAGGATGATGTTTGTATTAGTGCCCATCTATTTCTTTAACCTTGTGTTGAGGTGCTTGTATGTGCAGTTATTTTTGGCTTTGTAATAAACCCAGAAAATTTGAATTCGGAGTCAGTGATCTTTGGAGCCAAAGTCGAATCCTAAATTGTTGTATAGAAGAATTGAGTTTTCTTCCCTTCACACTATTCAGCAGGTAAAAAGATTCTGGCGACCTGAGGATTCTTAGTGATGGTAGGATAAGATAAGAATCCCGTTTTATCAGTTGGTAGCAGAGTAGGATGGTTTCCTCTGATAGTAAGGGGAGATCTAGATTAGGATAAGAGATTACTTGCCCCATAGAGCCCGAGTGATGGTGATCCAGTGGATTGTAAGAGGAGGACGACGGCGGTCGATGAAAACCGACGGAGAGTGACGGTGCGGCGAAGTAGCAGTTCATGGTAGCGTGAGTATGAACAGGGTGATGCTTGTTAGATTGCGGTGTTGATTTGATTGTGTGATGTCTTGCGGAGTTGGAATGAGAGTCGTGTGATTGAGGATCGGACCGTGAGCGCGCGCGGGGCCGAGAGATTTGATTCGATATCCCGGGATAAGAGATTGTGGTGTAGAAGACACCCAGAGTTGAGATTGTTGACCAGAGGTTGTGGGAGTCATGAGACGTCGTTGATTAACCCACTGATGATAGGGAGCGTATGTGTGAGTGTGTGAATAACCAACGCTGGTCGTAGGTTGTTGTGTGTGTGAAACATTGAGTGTTTGGACCCTATCGATTGTGTCAGAGGCGATTGTCCGGTCGTTTCGCGGACAGACAGTTGTCAGATTGAGGTCAACAGTTTCGAGAGACTGTCCGGTCGCTTGTGGACAGACAGTCAGAGATGTGATTGTCCGGTCGTTTTGTGGACAGACAGTTACTTCAGAGTGTGATTGAGACGCGTGTGAGCATGAGAGGTGAATTGTAAAGGAGGGGAACTGCTGCGAGCGGAGGAAGAGTGACGTCAGACAGTGCCGCGCTGCGATAGGTCGGTTGGTGTGAGTCGCGCTGGTATTGGTGGACTGACATCAGGAAGTAAAAACGAAATCTTGTGCGCGAACGGAAATATGCTTCCTCATGAAATGTTTTAAAGTTTTACGAGAACTCTGTAGAGGTGATAGACATGTGGTTACTCGGGGTGGAGAGGAAGCCCCTCCCGAAGATACGCCAGCACATTACATGGCTAAGAATGTGGGATTGCATACTATAATTTGGCTTGAGAATTGGCATACAATGACACAGGGAGCAGGAGAATTGACTTTCCCACGCTATGGTACTTTCAGGTTGGAAGTGTTGTACCAGCTAAAAACCGTAATGTCTTCTTTACGACCACTGCCCAGACCGACACAATTTAGGCACTACATGCATGGATTAGGACAGCGTATGACAGAAAAAGAGACAGAAGTCAGGAAAGGGTGAAGAAGTCGATCAGGGCATTTCAAGATGCGAGATGGGATGCACTGGAGAAAAGGTGGAGAGTGGAAACGATTGAAGGGGATAGATTATATCCATTGTTAGAGAAAACGGGAGGTACGCAGACAAAGAGTGTAGAGGAAGATGACAGTGATATGGATGACAGCTTGCTAGAGAGACTGCTGTCAGAGAGACCACCTCCATTGAATCCAGATTATAGCGAGGGAAAATCGACTGTGGCAGGAGGGACTGGCGAGTTACAGAATCAGACAAATGTGAGAGTAGTGGGAAAAATCGCCACAGGAACGGAGGGAGTGGGAACACAACCCTCGATGGGAAGCGTGAGATTGCCGGATGCCCTGACGGTACCAGTTACCATTGGTCCTATAGTATCAGTGTATGACCCAGATCGAGTAAGTGAAGGAAGTCTATCACGGACGACAGGGATAGAGGGGATCAGCGTTGGAGGGAATGGTGTAGAGGGGGAATGGTCCACTCTCCGAAGCCCATAGAAGCGAGCATGCCATTGCCAGCCACCGCAGACTCCTCTAGTGGACAGGTGGATGTGAGACCGGTAAGACCAAGGTCTTTGGTTGAGTCCAGATCAGACTTGAGAATGTGGGTACCACCTGTGAGGAATCAGAGTGATAGGATGCAGGAGATGTGGAGCAAGACAACTCAGGAAACAGACCAGTTTCTAGGAATACGATAGAAGAGAGTAAGCCACGAGAACAAAGCAGTGATTATGATGAACAGAATGGTGCTGCTTGTCGAGAAATTTTGAGGAGTGCCATGAAAGCAAGGTTGCTGGATGTAGTGAGATTGAAGGCAGAGGTAGACGAAATGATTAGCGGGAACCTGCCTTTGGAGAGAATAGAGATCTATGAGCCAGACAAGCTGCTTTTTGTAGCAAAGGATGTGACTCGTAAAGCAAGGGCCGCACATGAGAAATTGACAGAATTGGCAAAGAAATATGAGGTGGACTTGAATAAAACAAAAGCGTTGCAAGGATCTCATAGGTTGCAATACAGTGATCAAGTGCTGGAAGAGAAAAGGGGCATAGGACTGAGGACACATACCATGGACCTGATTGTAGGGATGCGTATATGGGTCATGCTTAACAAATGGGAGGAAAGGTGGTCTAAGAAGAAGATTTCCAAAAAGAACGTAGGGGAGACGCCGCCTCCGGGGGGAGGGACGACAGGAGTAGGGAACTATCCTTTACGGGTAGTACCGAACGGAGGCTACGTGCATGTGCCATGGAGTAGAGGTGATTTGGCTGCATTTACAAATGATTTTCCTCGGCTGAGGGAAAAACCAGTAGAGTGGTACAAACAGGTTGACCGCTTTGTTAAAATTTCGAAGGTATTGTGGATTGATTTGAACACCTTGTTTGATATCGTAGTACCAGGAGACTTATGGTCAGCGTGTAAAGTTGCAGTTGAGTGGCCGACTTCTGAACCTGAAAGGGATGCTGTCACAAATGGTCCGTCACCTATAGTCATGAAAAAGTTCGAACAAGTGATTACATGGTTGAAGTCGAAGATCTCGCCTCAAGACATTGATTGGGTTAAGATAGATCGAACCGTTCAGGAACCAAAGGAGACAGTGCATGAGTATTATGAAAGACTCTTGCGGGCTTTTAAACAGTATAGTGGACTAGATACCTTAGACCCCAAGGATATGGGACAGTTTGTCTCAAAGTTTGTCCTAGGATTAAGACCAGAGGTTAGTCTTATGATACAGCAACATTTGATCTGTTGGCAGAACAAGCCGGTGGATGAAATCTTGCGGTATGCGAGGTACTGTAGTGATGAAGTAGACTCGAAGCACCGGAAGCTGAAGGACAAACTGATGCTTGTTCAGATGCAAACAGCTCAGGTCCAGCCTAGCGGAGGGACGCTGGGAAGAAGACAGGGAAACAATCAAGGGAACCAGAATGTGCAGGGTCAGGGAAAAGGGAAACCTGTAGATCCTAAGACGGGA
Organism: Calotriton arnoldi; assembly: GCA_963921515.1. NCBI lineage: Eukaryota > Metazoa > Chordata > Amphibia > Caudata > Salamandridae > Calotriton > Calotriton arnoldi. Next base: position 457,885 of record CAWUFW010004561.1, on the reverse strand, counting down.
ATGGGTGTGGCGACATTGAAGAAGACCACTGCGTGTCATCTTTGTCACCAGATTGGACATTGGAAGCGCGAGTGTCCCTTGAACCCAGCCAATCAGGTGCCACAGGAGGTAGAAGTGGTTCAGGCACCCGTGCCGGAGGTAGTCAATACTGTGACGAGGCCCAGATCGATGAAAGGGGGGACGTTTAACCCACAGGTGCAAGTTCCCCAGCCACCGAGAATTTCGCAGGGAACGCGGACTTACCAGCAGATGCCCCTTTTCGAAGGGTATGATGAGTACAGCCCAGACCCGTTGGAATGACGGTGCCTGAGGGGGGAGGAAGACTGCACACTTGGAGCAGTCTTGGAGGTAGACCAGAGGGGACCTTTTGTGGAGGCAGACATTGATGGTCATCCTGCCACCCTTTTGGTTGACACTGGTGCTACCCGGTCTACTGTAAGATCAGCAGTAGTCCCCAACCTACCCCTCTCGGGACAATCGATCCAAGTTGTTGGAGTGGCGAACAAGAAGATAACTAGCCCATTGACCGAACCGATTCCGGTGAGAATAGGCTCTTTCCGAGCTAGACATCAGTTTGTGGTGTGCGATTCGAGTCCAGTCTGTCTGTTAGGAAGAGATCTATTGTGTAAGTTAAATTGCACCATCTATTGCACACCTAGAGGAGTCGAGGTCCAGACGAAGGATGATGATGCCACCTTCAAGGTTGCGAATCAGCACTTGTGCATAGAAATGTATCCTGTGGTGACAGTGGAGGAACTTCCACTAGATCTGAGAGATTCTGTGTCACATGAGGTGTGGGACTTCACGGGAGAAGAGATCGGACTGATCAAAGGGGTTGAACCTGTACAGATCCAGGTTAAGCAGAATGTCGAATTTCCTAGAACGCCCCAGTACAACCTGTCAACCGAGACTATTGCAGGAATCAAACCTGTAATCGAGTCTATGATCAAGCCAGGAATTTTGAAGGAGATAAGAGGTAGCCCATGTAACTCACCCATCATGGGACTACAGAAACCGAGTGGGAAGTTCAGGATCGTGCAAGACCTGCGAAAGGTCAACACGATAGTTGTCCCATGTTGTCCAGTGGTACCGAATCCATCAGTGATACTGTTTCAGATCCCATGCAAAGCCGAGTGGTTTACAGTGGTTGATTTGTGTCAAGCATTCTTCTCGATACCGCTCCACGAGGAAAGCCAATTTCTTTTTGCTTTCCGGCTGGAAAATCGTGTGTTAACGTGGTGTCATATCCCTCAAGGGTATACAGAGAGTCCAGCGATCTTTAATCAGATCTTGAAGAAGAATCTTGAAAGTCTCGTACTGCCACAGAACTCAGTTCTCGTGCAGTACATCGATGATCTGCTTGTTGCCTCAGAAACAGAAGACGCTTGCAGGATAGACACGATAGCCCTATTGAATCATTTGGCAGAGAATGGACACAAGGTGTCTCCGAACAAGCTGCAGTACTGTCTGAACGAAGTGCAGTACTTGGGTCACAGGATAGAGAAAGGCAAGAGGAAGGTGTCACCAGATCGAGTTGAGGCAATAATGAACATGGCTGTGCCTACCACTCAGAGGGAGGTCAGGATGTTTCTGGGAATGGTCGGCTATTGTCGCCAGTGGATTCCCAATTTTTCCTTGAACGCAAAGCCTTTGCAGAGGCTCACGCACAAGGATGTGAGTGATCCGGTACCATGGGATGACGAATGTTTGATGTCATTTCTAAGACTGAGAGAGGGTTTGTGTTGTGCACCAGCTTTGGGAATGCCTGATTACAACAAGGCTTTCTCACTGTTCTGTTGCGAGAGAGAAGGTTGTGCATTAGCAGTCTTGGCTCAGAGCCATGGAGGTGTCCGTAGACCAGTTGCCTATTTTTCAGCTACTTTAGATCCAGTAGCTTCTGCGTTGCCCGGATGTCTCAGATCCGTTGCTGCAACAGGTGTCAGCATTGAAAGATGTGAAAGCATTGTAATGGGTCACCCTCTGACAGTTTATGTACCACACTCTGTTGAATTGTTGATGACCAGGACAAAGACCCAGCACCTAACGAATAACAGGTTAACGAGGTATGAGCAAGTCATACTCGCCGCAGAGAATGTGACTCTGAAAAGGTGCTCCGTCTTAAATCCTGCTACATTAATGCCTATACCGAATACAGATGATGAAGATTGTGAGGACCATGATTGTCTCGATGTGACTGAACTATGCACCAAACCGAGACCTGACATTGTTGACGAACCACTGACTGACCCCGATGAAATTTTCTTTGTTGATGGTTCGTGCCTAAGAGACAATGTAGGTCAGTTGAGAGCAGCGTTTGCTGTATGTACCATCTCAGGAGTGGTCGAGGCTGCTTGTCTAGAAGGAGTACACTCCGCGCAGGTAGCTGAGATCATTGCCCTGACTCGTGCCTGTTTGGCCGCTGATCAAATCCGGATCACGATCTACACTGACAGCCAGTATGGGTTCGGTGTGGTTCATGACTTCGGACAGTTATGGTCACAGAGGGGATTCATGACATCATCTGGTTCACCCATTAGGAATGGGGAACATGTGAGACAGCTACTAGATCCATTGCAATGTCCGAAGGAAATCGCAGTAGTCAAATGTACTGCGCATGGAAAGGGAAATGATTTTGTCTCTCTGGGAAACAACTATGCCGATGAAGTTGCCCGCTTTTGTGCAGAGCAAGGATGTATATTCACAGGGGGTTACACAGGAGAGAGCCAAGAAAGAACCGAGCTCAGCATGATGTTAGCCATGGCAGACACTTGGGAGGAACTCAAGCGACTGCAGGATGAGGTTTCAGATCAAGAACGAGACGGATGGGTCAGAGCAGGATGTGAAAGAGGAGATGTTGATGTTTGGGTTTCTAGTGATGGTCGAGCGGTGTTGCCAGAGAATCTGTTGAGTCCGATGGCAAGACTGATACATGGTGCAATACATCTTGGCAGAGATGCAATGGTGCGTGTATTTAGACAGACGTGGTATAACCCACGATTTCGTGCAATTGCTGAAGCAGTCTGTCAGAGATGTGTTACGTGTCAACAGATGAATGCTGGAAAGAAGACTGTGGTCACATTGAGTCACATTGGGAGGTCAGGAGGACCCTTCAATAGGATGCAGCTAGATTTCATTGAGATGCCCAAGTGCAATGGGTTGAGGTACATTTTGGTGGTGGTGTATGTATTCTCACGGTGGGTGGAGGCTTACCCAACACGCAGGTGTGACACTCTCACAGTGGCCAAGTTACTGTTGAGGGAACTTATCCCGAGATTTGGTTTTCCAACCTCTTTGGAATCAGATAGAGGAACACACTTTCACAGTGAAATCATGAAGTTACTTTGTGCCGCATTGAATGTCGATCAGAGACTACATTGCAGCTATCGACCAGAGGCTTCTGGGATAGTGGAACAGGTTAATGTGACTTTGAAAGCCCGGATGGCAAAAGTGTGTTCATCAACGTCTCTGAAGTGGCCTGATGCCCTGCCGCTTGTGCTTATGAGTATTCGCAGTGTCCCAGACAGGAGAATTGGGTTATCCCCACATGAAATTCTGATGGGGAGGGCGATGCGATTGCCAGCAGTACCAGCTACAGCTTTGATAAACATCACTGATGGCTCGATTCTAGATTTCTGCAAAGGACTAGCTGATGTGGTCCGTTCTGTATCCCAGCAGGTGCAAGCTGCAGCTGTTCCGGCCTCGAGTGATCTGTGCCACGACCTGTGTCCAGGAGACTGGGTGCTTGTTCAAAAGCACGCGAGGAAGAGCTGTCTGGATGTTCGGTGGAGAGGCCCGTACCAGGTAATACTGGTGACGAATACAGCAGTGAAGTGCAGAGGATTGCCGAATTGGGTGCATGCTTCCCATACCCGCAGAGTTTCAGCACCCTCGGAAGAAACAGCTCCTCTCGTGAATGAAAATCCAGCTGATGTGGCAGGGCCACATGAGAGGACAAGTCAAGCTGTGAGGGCCGCTGATACAGCTGGTTGTGCACCGGAACAAGCTGAAGAGGTTCCGACGACCAGAACCCCGAATTTGACTCGGATGACGGAGGTGTTGCTATGGGTGGAGTAGAGTCAAATTCAGCAGAAGAAGGAAGTGGTGCACAGGGTATAGAAGGGGAAAGCGGAAGAACGACCAGAACCGAGGAGGCTTGGCCTGAGAGACAGAGGCGACTGAATCTAAGGTTGGCACCCGAAAGAGATCTTGCTCCAGTGTCTGAAGCGTCTGAATCGGAAGCAAGTGACGGAGAGCAGGCGCAAGAAGGTCAGAGAAGGTCGAAAAGAACGAGAGTACCTTGCCAGAGATACGCTACCCCGGAGTGGACTTACGCAGTAACTGATGCCGGGTGTAGTGAGTTCAGGGAGGCTGAGGTCCGTGCTGGTGGTCAGCAAGAGCCCGAACGTGGTGTTGGAGGTGTTGCTGTTAGTACCAGGGCTCGAAATCGAAGGAGTACTGACCCTCACGGTTCCGAATCCCCCACTTCTGAGTAAAGTTCGACAATTGGTTTTGCATCGACTTGAATTTCCGTCATTTGGGTTTGAGCTACCTTCACATGAAACGATAATTCTTCGTCTTGAACTTTTGCAGTATGTTTTAGAAGCACTTGGAGCTGATCTTATTTTGGACTGAGTATAAACTGTTGTAAATAAAAGTCTAAACAAGAAGATAACCTATGTCCGAGTGGAAGAAGAATAAACTTAGGGACTTTCCACAGAAGAGAAACGAAAACTTAGGGAAGTCTTTTTCTGGACTATGTAAATAAGGAACTGTGGCTGATAGGGGGATTTCCAGCTGTTTCGGAGTTGTTCGAACTGGTTAAGCAAGTCACGAGTGAAGAAGACAGAGACTTTGAGTGTTCGATGCTGAAACTAAGAACTTTGAGAGCTTTTCGAAATCATGGAGGCTGGAGATTCACACCGTAGATCCAAACTGATAGTAGGCACACTGATAGGGGGTGTGATAGTTTCTATAATCATAGTAGTTGTAGTTTCATATTTTGTTCCACATGAGCTGGAGGTGGGGGGGGGGTACAAGGGACTCCTACACCCACTACACCTAGCAAAAAGGAGGGAGGCATAGGAGCCGAAAGAGCTTTGCTAATAGAAGAGAGTCGTAGGTTACATGTAGATTTGTCTAGAAGTGATTTTAAGCTTAACGCATACGCCAAGCTGCTATATGAGTATGTGGATGCGAAAGATTGTTATGTGTGTATGCAGTTGCCAGCTTCAGTGGATGAGGGTATTAGATACCACCATCTTCCACTGACTTATGGAATTTCGTGTAGCTTGTTGCTTAGTATGTTTTATGGGAGAGGTCACTATGAGTATTTCTTTTCCAACTATGATGCCGTGCTTTCAGAGATTCCTGCTCATAAACATTTGAACAAGTACGGTTATTACAAGGCGGAAGATAGACTTGGAAAGTACTTCATACCGACTTCGAACTTAGATACAGCTTATGCCCATAGACACAATTTAACATGTGCATTAACAGAAGTAGAGAAAAAGTTTGTAGATCAGGTAGAAGATAGATATAGAAAGCTAACGCAAACGCGTTATACCGGAGATAGTCCTGTAGATTGGACAGACGAGGAGAGACTACACCGCACAAAAGGAAGTTATGGCCCAATAGCATTGGATATGGTGCAAAGGGGAAGGTTGTGCGTGAGACGTGTGCAGACCTATTATGATAAGGTCTCTGTGGGACAGAGTGAGTGTGATCATGTTTTCACTATGGAGGAATCAGCAAAGAATTTCCTGCAAGGTCCTGTACAAGTGATACCTACGGTGTATTATGTGTGTGGAAGGAATGCTTATGTGAGATTGCCAGCGAACTGGTATGGTACGTGTTACTTGGGAATTATATTTCCAAAGATTTACCATGCAGAGGATTTGGAACTTTTGGAAGGTGGAAAGCATTCGAGAGTAAAAAGAGGTGCGAGTGCAGGAGCGATAGTAGGGGATATCTTTGGAGCAATGATACCAAGTTTGGGAGTGATCCTGAATGATGTGAAGATCCGGAGATTGGCGACTGTGGTTGATGAATTATCAATGAATACAGCAAGGTCGTTGGTACTTGTGGATGGAGAGATGTTGTCGATAAGGACAATGGTTTTGCAGAATCGTCTTGCTTTGGATGTCCTATTGGCAAAAGAGGGCGGAGTCTGTAAAATGTTGAAGGTTCAAGAGTGCTGCACTTATATACCAGACAACAGTAAAGATCTGGAGAAATATATAAGTAACATCACTACGATCCATCATGAGATAGAGGATTTGACTGGAGAGGGAGTTTGGGAGAAAGTTGGCAAGGGATTTGGTCAAGTGGGAAGCTGGTTTGCGAATTTGGGAAAGGGTTTCCTTGGCTATGTCCTGAGACCTCTCATTATCGTTGTGGTTTGTGTGGTTTGCTTGTGGGGCCTTATCAAAGCTTACAAGTGGTATAAAGCAGGCAGGGTTGAGAGAGCCTTGAGAGAAAGTGATACGAGAATGGCTAGACTGCAGGACAGTCACTATCGAAATATTAAGAATCTGGAGAGATTCCGACAGGGGAGAATGGCAACAAGTTCTGTTTAGGTCGGTTCTTTCTCCAAGAAGTGTTGTAAAAGTGTGATGACAGGAGTCATCAAAGGGGGAACTGATAGAGCGCCATGTTCTTGAGAAATTTGTAGGGGTGCATTATACTCACCGTTAGTCTGCACCCGCATATATCCAGTTATATATCCATGAATGGCCAGTAAAATGTAGTTCTGAAACCGCATTTAATAGAGTGAATAGAAGAGTAGTTGTGCTATTATCATGCAAATGTAATGCTTAACTGAGACGCTTTAAAATGATGCATAAATGAATTAGCTCATGTGTAATTGAGATGTAGTAGTTTAAATGTGTACCGTATTAAGTTGCACGTGTAGTTCACCTTTCGCATATGAAATGTAATGAACAAATGCTTATAGAAGTGATTGAATTTGTGCGTTTAAAAATTGTGTAAAGGCCTGACTGCATATACGTCAAGGAAAGGCCTGTTCGTTCTTATGTTAGCTTATTTCGTAGGCCGAGAAGGTGTTCTCTTGGGAAGGCTCTCTGGGCACCGACGATAGATTAATTAGCACAGAGGAAAGTTTCAGTTGGATGTATTTTCTGTTGCAGGTGCAAGGACACATGCCTCGTTAGTGAAAGACTGGCTCTTTGTTTTAGGAGTTAGGATGGTGGGAGACACTGAGATGGGAGTATACTGGAATGCAAGGATGATACTTTCAGCGGAGAAGGTGCCTGGGACCCAAGGTCACTGCAACCGTCCTGGATGAAGTAAGAGTTTCAATGGAAAAGTACGAGAAGGAAGACCTGGCCGAAGAGGCGTGACAAGGGCGTGTTCTACTGTATGTGGGTTTTGTATTAGGGATAGTGCCCCGAGGGAAGAGAGCAGACTCGAGGTAGAGAAGACCTGAGAGAAGGGCGTAAGAGAGAGATCTGGTTAGGAAGGAGCATCTTATAACGAGCTCAATGCTAAGTGAGTGCACTTCTTAGGAAGTCTTCACAGCTGACACCTTTACCTTTTCTACTCTTGCCTGGGGAAACTCGTTAAGTAGGGATGTCACTTTAGTGGTAGAGTAGGGACAGATTTAACGCTTTTCTTTCTATTAGGTAAATGAAGAATAAAATAGAGACTGGAGCCGTCATTGCTAGTTTAATGCTTTTGGAGCTAACGATCCTTCTTATCCTGAGTCGGATGAGACTCCTGCGTAGGATGATGTTTGTATTAGTGCCCATCTATTTCTTTAACCTCGTGTTGAGGTGCTTGTATGTGCAGTTATTTTTGGCTTTGTAATAAACCCAGAAAATTTGAATTCGGAGTCAGTGATCTTTGGAGCCAAAGTCGAATCCTAAATTGTTGTATAGAAGAATTGAGTTTTCTTCCCTTCACACTATTCAGCAGGTAAAAAGAGTCTGGCGACCTGAGGATTCTTAGTGATGGTAGGATAAGATAAGAATCCTGTTTTATCAACGCCATTAGGCCGCATCGCATATTTACACCATAGTTTATGGCAAAATTATAGAGCTGGAGCACAGGAACACCACAAACAACTAGAACGCAAGCAGCACAGTTTTTGTCTCCACGTAAATGTTTTGCTAAAATATATATCACTAAATGAAGGGTTTGCATTTCATTTAAATACGAGTAATTTAGCTCAAATTCTACTTAATTTTGTGGAATTGTGTGAACGCGAATTATAAAAAAATTGCACTCTCCTACTTCAGAGCAGCATCTATTGCCGCCATGATGGTGCAATAATATCGAAAATTAGAACTGCTTCAACAAGGCCAGTTTGACTTTTTACTGTACTATGTGAAAATACCCAGGTACATCACGTCACAAACCCTTACACATAAAACATACACAAGGAAATCAACAAGCTACTTTTTAGGTTGAGCATTCGAGACCTCTTGTATATACTTTAGTATATACTTATATGTGTATGTACTTTGTGGGCTCTGGAGATCAGCCCTAGGACTTTTCTGCTTCCGCTTAGGGACTTTTTTTTCTGTTCAACTGCCTCTATTTAACTGTCTTGATAGAAAACGACCAGTAGAGGTCAGTAAAATGCCAGAATTGCTTTCTGCTTGTTCAACTGCCTCTATTTAACTGTCTTGATAGAAAACGACCACTAGAGGTCAGTAAAATACCAGAATTGCTTTCTGCTGAGGGACTTTTTTTAAAAATTTCTGGCAACTGCCTCTATTTAACTTTCTTGATAGAAAACGACAAGCAGAGGTCAGTAAAATACCAGAATCACTTTTGCATTCTCTAGATAACAGTCCATAGAAATTGCCTTCCATGAGCACCCGTAGACAATAATATTTTTTTCAAATCTTGTATTTTCAGTGATATGACCACCGAAGGCCCTGATTTTATACTAAAAACAGAGCTTTGGACTATACCATTTCCCGCTGAAAGGCAATATTTCTCTCCATGTGTCCCCATACCTGGCCTGTCACGCAGTTTGGTGCTTACTTTCCCTCCATGGTAAAGAACAGTAGATGTTTCAGCATCCTGGTGGAGGACGGGCCGACTACCCAAATCTAAATGGGCCCATAATTCTGCCTCATTCTAGAAACATTCTATTATGAAAAAACAGTATCACCTTTTCAAGTGTCATTATTACCAATTAGTAGAGCTTTCACAGGGAATTAGCAGCAGCCCTCCATTTCATGCCGTATGTCCACCATTAATAGAGTATCCGATGTCCTCCAAGTGTCTAGAACCAAGCTCTCTGTGATCCACTCACCCACTCTGCTTTCTTACTCACTCTATTCCATGTTCCTTTACCAACTCTGTGACTCTAAACTCTTGACCCTCACACATTCTGTTTCCTTCACCACCTTTTGGTGTCTGGTAGCAGAAAGTGTACTATTCACTCGTACATGTAGTGAGACCAGAAGACATATGTTCAGCCCTCCCATGCTCGCTATGCTTGCCCATAAATGCCACTGTGGGACTCTTCCTAAGGTTTCCAAACAAAAGATGTCCACCGGTGTTGGAAAAGAATGGTAACAAAGGATGAATATCCCTCATTATTTACCAGATGAACAGCTAACTAATGACAGTGTATCCCAGGTGTACATCAGGCCAGAAGCTTGTGCACAGTTAAGAGTGGCTACAGAATGCATCTGGGAAGTAGCCATACATGATGATTTCAAGAGGCTCCTTTAATGGGTGCTGGGTGTGGGTCTAAGTTCGGCTGGTCACCAGTTGGAGTCCCATGGAGAGGTGTTTTTGCTGAAGATCACTACTTCTGTCTTGTCACTGTTGAGCATGACACAGTTGGCTTTCATTCAGTTAGTGACTTCAGTCATGAAGGCAGTGAACTTTCTTCTTGTGTTGAGGGTCTAGTCCAAGAGGGAGAGTATGAGTTTTGTGTCATCGGTGTAGGAGAGGATGTTGATGTTGGGTGCGCGGATGGTGCTGGCCAGATGGATCATGTATGCATTGGTGGAGCTGGGCAATGAACCTTGAGGCACTCCGCAGATGTTAGCGGGCTTCAGAGGAGAAAGGTGCCAGGCTGACAGCTTATGTTCAATCTGTTCAGAAGGAGCAGATCCAGGGGAGAGTGGCTCCTTGGATGCCAATCTCACGAAGTGTCGTGTAGTTCCTATATAACCTATGCAGGATCTGCGCGTTTGGATAACATAAACTGTGGGACTGGTGGCAGACTGATTCCGTGCACCCCCACCGGATACGTTAGCCTATCTGTATTAGCTAGCTCACAGTGCCACTATAATCTCCTCTTACCAAGGAGAGAATAGATTCTGGCAACCTCAGAACATGACAACCCTGATCCCTCAGAATCGTGGAAACAATATACTACCTTTCGCTCAGTCACTCGTGCTTACTTAGTTTGTCTCAGAGAGATACACAGAATAAACAGGCTGGGCGTTTTCAATAAGAATTTATTGAACAGTTGTTATTCTAGTGTAGAATATATGAGCTGCAACAACCATTAGACAGTAGCAGAGATATATGATTAGCAGTACTACGAAAGTAAAGGGATGGTATAGTTCTACCATCTTGCAGAAATCATGAATATATACACGTACATAAAACACATGATAAAAAGTGCGTACTCCTACGATGTCTCCCTAACTAGATGTACCTAAATGTACCTAGCATCTGTGTAGGTGTTATGCCAAGAATCCCTCTAGGATCTAGTCAACCCCATTACCTTAGAATGAGAGAATATGGGACCCCGTCCTGGTCTCAAGTTGGACAGCCCGCGAGGGATGTTAGACCACTGCGAGCTGGAGCGTCTGCATGCAGGAACCTCAGCGTCTCTGGTCAGTGTGTCAACCGGGAATTCACTGTCTCCTCTATCTTCCTAAGCAAGATGTGCTGCATATATACCCATAGGTCTCCCCAGGGGTCCTACCTTGCTGTGTTACTGTGTCGGCCCAAAGGATGACGTTGGGCCTGAACTTTATACAGAGATATTATACAGGAGATGGTAATCCTACTGTTAGTCCTGCTGTGCTTCCAAAAAGCCTCATGCATAATGTATGAGAATCGAACCAGGGAAAAACCTGCGTTCTGAATGCAGTGTCATATCTAGGTAAAAGGTCAGTGCCTAAGAACCGTTATGTATGTAATGTAGGGAAGAATATAGGTGAAAGGTTGCAATGTTACCTGCGCCTATATAGGGTACCTATATGGAATATAACACCCACTCCTCTTCCGACCGGACGACATATGTAACCTATTACTGTACTACTAGCATAACTAGATAGCGGTACGCACAAAGTTTATAAAAACATCTCTTTAGCTAAAAATGTTTAAAAACTTCAAAAAAAATTCTAAAAACTTAAAAAATGTAAAAAAGAAATTTTTTCAAGCCCTAGCTCTAAAAGTGTCCGTAATTATAGTCCAAACCACTATAAGCATTAAAAAGCCATGTATGCCCAAAAAATGAAAGGAATGTCAATTTAGTTTCATAGTTCCAAATTTGAGCTTGTTTAGAAAAGGGCGAATTTCTCCCAGCACACGACGAGCCAAATGAGTCAAATGCTTATGTGTCCTGGCTGGTAGACGCAACATTTCCGTAGCTTGCTGCTGCAGTAGAAGGCCCCTGTAACACCTCGCAGAGTATGTCAATTGAGCACAGATGATGTTCCACGCTGTCCGCAGCTGGTGCTGGGGCAGCCTGTGCGCCGTCCAAAGCCTCGGTGTCAGTGGAGGAGCCGGTGTTCATACCAACAGGTGCAGTTACTACCTGCGGTGGCTCAAGGAATGCCGCCATCAACATTGGAATACGCTGAGGACACTGCAGAACATGGGCCGTTATCGGGTCCAGTAACGCATTCTCGTCTGGTTGCGCACATGACGGGAGTGTCAAACACAGGTTTAACACGCATTCTTCTCCGCAAAACAGGTATCGGAGGATAGGTAAGATGCAGTCCATCCAAACTGGTCGAAATGACAAGAACCAAGATGCACTTAGTTCTCTTAGGCGAGGCGTGCCTTGATGTTGTACCATGAGGTCACGGTATTTACGCTCCAGGAGAGCTTTTTCCATCTCCTTGGTGACTGGGACGTCCATTGCGTAGCAAATATAAAACAATCAGGACACCTGCTGCTAGGAACAGGATGAGCAGAAGTCCTCCAAAAATGCTTCCGAATACGGAGTGTATGAAGTTTGGTATAACTCCAAGTACCATCTGAAAGGTGTTTATAAGTCCAGAACCTATGGTCTTAAATAGGTGAACAATGCCTGTCGTATCAGACATGTTAAAGATACGATTTACCATTTCTGCGAAATGGAATGGGAAGTTTGTATGGATAAGCGCCTGTATCTCTGCCGAAGACCTTGCGATCTGGAGCTCAAAAGTCTCTCGAGCGGAGGTTAAGGGCACAGACTTCTGTAGAAGCATGGCTTTCATTCTGCTTAGAGTATCAAACCGTATTAAAGAAACATTCAGTGAAGGCCATAAAGGCGCCTCCCTGACTGTATGTGTCGGTGGAAACAATACTTGCATACAACAAGTAACCCTGGAGCTCACGGTTACCAGATATGCAATGCCCGGGAGCATGCCACAGCAGCCTTGACTGTTCAGCATCAAGTAACTCCCATTCGAAAGTAGCCTAAATGCTGGAGTAATCACAGCAGCTCGGGCACCCCTCAAATGGCAGGACAGGTTCGCCACAGAACCATTACAAGCCCCGTGCAGCATTATATCCTGGCATATGAGTGATCCACTTAAAGCGTTCTCACAGTTTGTACCGCTCAGAAACACTTCTCGATCCCCACTCCGGCATCGAAATCTGTATGGTAATACCCATGATTCCTTAATGTATTCCTTACCCATTTCGTCATATCTGCCTACTTGCTTTTGTTCAAGGCAATACTGAAACTGAAAAGTAGTGATCGGTAGAGTTATGTGGCCATGGATTAGCCATTCTGTGGACGGTGATTCTGCCACTGTAAATGCTAATCTATCCAGTTTTTCGATACGCAGCATTGTATATTTAGCTCCCCTTTGTGCCATTTCTATCTGTTTATCTGTTAGATTGTATTCAGAAAACAGAGGCGTACTGTTGATATAACGCCAAGGCACGTAGCCTGCACGCAAAGATTGCAGCGTCCAGCTTAATAACATAATAGAACGTAACTGTGATTGCCCGTGTTGTAATATAGCCAAATCGTGTTCTAGTATGTCTATTGCAGTAGATAGAATGGGGCATATTGTCAAGCAGTTATCGCCGCGTTAGCGGCACTTTTCTGCCTCTAATGCGGCGATATTCTTATCGCCCTATTCTCAAGCTGGCGCTAACAGCCGTTAGCGACAGCTTTCAGGCGATAGCGGCCGCCATTAACATCGCCAACGATGTTAGCGACAACTAATGCTAATCATATGCAGTGTAGGCGTTCCCGTGGAAGAAAGCACGCTAACCCCACTTCGCGATATTCTCAACGATCGCTCGGACCGGGGATGAGATTCAAAAACACACGCTAAGGCCCGTTAGCTGCTGGAACTTAAGACCAGAAAAAAGCTGGTCTTAAAAATGGGGATAACACTTGTGGCCACATCACAGCAGGTTCTGGTGCTGGACAGCGCTGCAAGTAACGTTGCAGCGCTGCCCAGCGACAAAACTACAGTGCAGGAATGCGCACCATCAATAAGATAGTGCGCATTCCTGGGCCCCAGTCATGAAAAGTGTTGCTGCGCTGCGACAAGACAGCGTTGCAACACTTCTCACTACGCCCTCCTTGCGACAGCATGGATGCGCTGTATTCACTGGACAGCGCTCCATGATTCAAGTAATGACAGATACGTCAGGAATCCTGACGTATCTGTCTGCGCTAAAGTCACGCATTGCTGCAGTCGTGTCACAACCATGACGCAACTCCATCAATGCATGGGGCCAGCCTATCCCTGTGGCACTGCGTCACCCTCGGAAGGTACTGAAGCAGTGCCGTTCAAGAGGGGTGCCCGAATGTGGGCGCTGTTGGAGATCCATCGGTGGTGGTTGCGGGATGCGGTGTCATCGTCTGGAGTGTTGGTGCGGAGGGGGTTGACGAGACGTCCTTCGGTGGCCTTGATCCAGCTGCAAGGGGGTGCGATGATGGCGGTGACGTCGGGTGGGCAAGGTGAAGACGTGACGTGACAAATGATGGTCGGTCCAGGAGAGTCCGGTGTCGTGGCTGCAGTAGAAGTTCCCGCTGGTGGAGGTGACGTGCTCGACCGCGTGTCCTGCTATATGGCTTGTTGCAGTGACTTGCTGCTTGCGTCTGTAGTAGGGGACCTTCCCCAGGAGTGGTTGGTGTCCTGGTCACTGGGGTAGTCCAGGTGGAACTTGAGTTCACTGAGTAGGATGTCGTCGGTGGATGAGAGACCCAGGGGTGCAATGAGGCCTACAATGGTATTGGAGAATGGGGGGCCATGGCCAGTGGGGCCTGCACATGAAGATGCCGCAGAGGATGTTCTTGGGCTTGTTCCGGATTTGGGAGTTGAGGTGGTCCATGGTCACTCATGGGTCATTAGAGTGCGTGGTCAGTCTGAGTGTGCTTCTGTAGGTGATGGCAATGCCTCCTCCTTGACGGTCGGGGTGCTCCTTGCGGGTGATACTGCAGCTGTCAGTGATGGCAATGGCGATGTCCGGTCCGGAGCAGAGGTTGGTCCTGGCAGGCGAGGTGGTGTCCAGTGTTATTGGCGAGGAGGGTGCTGGCGCCGTAGTGGTGGAGTGTCCAAGAGGAATGCTCCTTGGTGCTGAGCGCAGTCCAGGGGCAGACGGACGCAAACGGCGTAGCCTATGGGTTCCCTTTTGCACAGGAGACGACCATAACAACGCAGGCAGTACATCGTGAACAACGCAACTCCCACAACGCAGGTGCATTTACATCGCATTTGATGACAACGCATTGAGAGGTCAGTAATGGGGTAAGTTTAAGTTTACAGGTGGGTATGGGTTTCGGATGTAATATATGAAAATTGGTGTGTGTTGTGGGGTAAAATATGAAAATTGGGGTGTGTTGTGGGGTAAAATATGAAAATTGTGGTGAGTTGTGGGGTTAAATATGAAAATTGGGGTGTGTTGTGGGGTAAAGTATGAAAATTGGGGTGTGCATTTGGCTCAAAATCAGATTTTTGGGTGTGTTTTGGGTGCTCAAAAAGGAATTCCAGGGTTCACCTTTGGGTTTGGGGTGTCAAGTTTCGTTTTGGGTTGCACTCACTGAAGTGGGAATAATGATCTTCATGTCTCCACTATGCAACACCTACTCTACTGTTGCAATGTGCCTAGTATCAGTATGCATTGGAATGGAATGCGATGTTATAGCATGCGTCGCAACTACGTATGTGCCTTTGGCACACGAGTGGTACGCCCGCTGTGCATGGGCGCACAGCGTCTGCCATTGAAGAGTGCTGGGGGGGGGGCTGGACAGCTGTGAGGTGGTAAACGCCGGTAAGAACACTGGATGGGGCGTGGACGCGGGAATGTGTGTGTGAGCGAGTGTGGTAACAATTCAAATGAGGGAAGTCTTACCTCAAAGCCGGGTCCCGTGTCTTCGTAGCTCCTGCTCTCCTGCGTCTGCATCCAGGAAAAGGAAGTAGGCATCCAGGCTCCCTTCCCTGAGTCAATCCCAACACTGCGATCCGGCGGTGGGAATGGTAAATGGCAATGGGACAAGTCATGCAGCCTGGGGCCGGAGGGGTGGGCATGTTCTCCATGCAGGCTGTAATGCAGCCTGCATTGCGAACAGGGTGGTGCGCATGACTGCTTTGGGCGGCCTGAGTGGGCCGAGCAAACAGTCATTGCACACTTGAGTGGGCATGACAATCCACCCATGCCCTGCTCCATGTTTGGAGCAGTCCTACCCACCCTCTCACCCCCTGAGGATACATAGCATGATTACATCAGTTAGTTATCCTTTTTTTTTCACTTTTGAATATTATTTTTTGGCTTCTTTGAGCCCGTGCTTCCCGCTTCCCCCGCTGCTGCCCCGTTGGCCCCGCACCCCTGTCCTCGTCCGTTCCCGCCTCCCAGATGAGCGTCCCTCCCCCACTTAATGGCAGTCGCTCCGCGGTTGCGCAGTGGGCGTGTGCGGCTGGCGCCCCAAAGGCGAGCCTAAGGCAAGGCCGTCTGCGCCCGTCCGTGACCCGACCACGACCAGAACCAGGAACCCTGGATCTCGAGCCACCCACTGCTACAGCACAGCCACCCTCCACGCACTCAACCCCGGAAAAATCAGAGACTGCCAACAGGCCTCGCCAAACACGACCCACGGCCAGTTCTCCTACCTCCACTGCCGCCAGACCTTAACCACCACCCCGGACTCAACTTCCAGAAAGGAATGCAAGACGTCACAGTCTGGATGACCAACAGCTGCCTGAAGCTCAATGCCGAGAAGACAGAAGTCCTCGTCCTTGGAACCACCCCTTCAGCATGGGACAACACCTGGTGGCCAATCGCCCTCGGAGGCCCACCTACCCCCTCGGACCATGCCACACACCTCTGCATCGTACTCGACTCATCCCTCACCATGAACCGACAGGTCTAGGCCGTCACCTCCAGCTGCTTCAACACCCTCCGCATCCTCCGCAAGTCCTTCTAATGGATCCCCCCGGAGTCAAGGGAGACAGTCACCCATGCACTCATCACCAGCAGACTGGACTATGGAAACACCCTCTACGCCGGCATTTACAAGTCCATACTCCGCACACTCCAGACATTACAGTACACCACCGCCAGACTCGTCCTCGGCATCCCCCGTCACAAACACATCAACCAACACCTATGAAGACTCCAGTGGCTCCCCGTGGAGACAAGAGTCACCTTCAAAATCCTCACTCACACCTACAAATGCATACACATCAACGGCCCAAAATGCCTCAACGACAGTATCAACTTCTACGTCCCCAAAAGATAACTCCGATCTTCCAACCTCGCACTGGCCAAAACGCCGTGCATCCACAGAGCCAGAGCAGGCGGAAGATCCTTCTCTCACATTGCAGCCAAGACCTGGAACGAGCTACCGGCAGACATCAGACGCACCCCCTCCCTGTACGCCTTCAGGAAGACACTCAAGACCTGGCTCCTCAGCTAACAGATCTGCGGACAACCCCCCGCCCTCAGCGCCTTGAGACCCTCACGGGTGAGTAGCACACTTACAATTCCACTGATTGATTGATTGAGTCATCATCATGTGATGATTGTTCCTCTTCTGCACTGCTTGAGGCAGTGGGGCAACGCTCTTCCGCCATAGCGGTGGAGCCGCCACTGGGGGTGTGTCATCTACGTGTGATAGTCCTGAGCGACTCGCCCCCCGGCCCTCCTGCGCTACGTGTCCCACCTTCTCCTTACCTGGACATGGACAGCGTGGCGCAATCCACTGCACTCTTTCCAAATCTGTGACTCACCCAGCAGGAGCCTCAGCCAGGTGTGATTTCACCAGGCTGGGTACAGCAGTCGCTGCCTAGTCCGGTGGTGGACCTCCCGATGCAATACTCAAGAAACCCAAGGCAGACCCCAAGGACCTCAAGAACTTCCGACCCATCTCTCTGCTCCCGTTCCCCGCGAAGGTCACCGAGAAAATCGTCAACAAACAACTGACCCGCTACCTCGAGGAGAACAACATCCTGGACCCTTCTCAGTCCGGCTTCCGCAGCAACCACAGCACCGAAACCGCCCTCATCGCCGCCACCGATGACATCAGGACCCTGCTAGACAACGGAGAAACAGCAGCCCTCATCCTCCTGGACCTATCAGCCGCCTTCGACACGGTCTGCCACCACACACTACAAACACGCCTTCACGACGCCGGGATCCAAGAGAAGGCCCTGGACTGGACCACATCCTTCCTTTCCGGCAGAACACAAAGCGTCCGCCTCGCCCCTTCCGATCCAAGGCCACCAAGATCATCTGCGGCGTACCCCAAGGCTCCTCCCTCAGCCCAACGCTGTTCAACATCTACATGGCACCCTCGCCCACGTCGCCCGACAGCACAACCTCAACATCATCTCCTACGCCGACGACACCCAGCTGATCCTCTCCCTCACCAAAGACCCTCACACCGCCAAAGCCCACCTCCACGAAGGAATGAAGGCCGTCGCCGAATGGATGAGGACCAGCCGCCTGAAGCTGAACTCGGACAAGACGGAGGTCCTCATCCTTGGTTCCAACCCTTCAGCCTGGGACGACTCCTGGTGGCCAACATCACTGGGAACAGCCCCGCCACCCACCGACCACGTACGCAACCTAGGGGTCATCCTCGACCCCACCCTCTCCATGACTAAGCAGGTCAACGCCGTTTCCTCATCCTGCTTCAACATCCTCCGAATGCTCCGCAGGATCTTCAAGTGGATCCCCACCGAAACAAGAAAAACAGTCACCCAGGCCCTCGTCACCAGCAGGCTGGACTACGGAAACGCCCTCTACGCAGGAACGACGGCTAAGCTCCTGAGACGGCTGCAACGCATCCAGAACGCCTCTGCACGTCTTATCCTCGACATCCCCCGACGCAGCCACATCATACCCCACCTGAGAGACCTGCACTGGCTCCCTGTCAACAAGAGGATAACCTTCAAGCTCCTCACCCACGCACACAAAGCACTCCACAACTCCGGACCAGCCTACCTCAACAGACGACTCAGCTTCTACACCCCCACCCGCCAGCTCCGCTCGACCAGCCTCGCCCTCGCCACAGTCCCCCGCATCCGGAAAACGACCGCCGGCGGCAGATCCTTCTCCCACCTCGCCGCCAAGACCTGGAACACCCTCCCCACCAACCTCCGACAGACCCAAGACCTACTGGCCTTCAGAAGACTCCTCAAGACCTGGCTCTTCGATCAGTAGCAGCACCACCCCCCTCTTCCCCCAGCGCCTTGAGACCCTCGCGGGTATGTAGTGCGCTTTATAAGTGACATGATTGATTGATTGATTGATTGATTGAGTTGATGCAGCAGGACCCCCTTAGGCGTGAAGTTGCAGCGCTCACGCCACACAAGTTCGACGTAGCACAGGGGCCTCACCCTCCACAGCATACAGCCAGGCCAAGATCATCCGGACTGTGATGCAGAGAGGCGCCGCACAGCGTTGGTAATCCCCTCCGTGCACCGCGGTGTAGTGGTGGATCAAAATATGTGATGCAGACCTCCCTACCTTGGTGCGCAGGAGCACCTCTGCCATTCACAGCTCCAAGGGGCTCATGGCGGTCTTCTCACACAGGTCAGCAACGTGTCTCCATGCGACCTGCCAGACTTCACCACCAGGTACGGGCGATCGCCGCCCATCAATGTCTACCACCACGGCTCAGCTACTCCACAGCTCCTCCGCATCACACTCCAGGCTCCAGACGCAGGTCCAGCGAGGCATCCAGGCTCCAGACGCAGGTCCAGCGAGGCATCCAGGCTCCAGACGCTGGTCCAGCTAGGCATCCAGGCTCCAGACGCAGGTCCAGCGAGGCATCCAGGCTCCAGACGAAGGTCCAGCGAGGCATCCAGGCTGCAGACGCAGGTCCTGCGAGGCATCCAGACTCTAGACGCAGGTCCAGCGAGGCATCCAGGCTCAAGACGCAGGTTCAGCGAGGCATCCAGGCTCTCATCCTGGGCATCCTGGTTGTTGGCTGGCTTGCAGGGGTTGTTGATGTGTGCTGCACTTGGCCCTGGCTGCTCCATTCTGCTTCTTGTTGTTTTTAATGCCTATTTCCAATTAGGGGGTCACTGATGGGCTATTTATTGCATTAGAGGCAAGAAAGCTCACGTTGGGCTGACTAACGTGAGTTTTTTTATCGCGATTGGGCCTATCGCTGGTTTTCGCACGCTAACGCTGGTTTCCCTATCGCCATTCCGCTAATGTAGCGGCAGTTTTCACCGCCGTTCCCTGGAAATATCGCCATGTAGCGACAGCTTGGTAATAAGCCGTTAACATGGCGATCATTTTCAGGGTTAGGCGGCAAGAGAAATACTGCCGCTAACTGGCCTTAGCGATAACTATCGCCAAGGCTTGAGAATATGCCCCAATGTTGCCTAAGGAATATATCCTGGAGGTCAATGTAGTTAACCCATTGTCTACCACAGCTAGAGATTTTTCTAGATTTATACGGTCTATCTCTCGTAGTCTCTCTGCGGCCTCTTGTTGGGATATTTTCCATATTTCATTATAGACAGCATAATAGAAACGTTTCTGACGTGGCTTCCTGGGACCCATTAAAAAATCCCTAAGATCCACATTCTGTGACAGTAAGGATAAGTGTTAATTCACTTGTGTGAGTGTTGAGGTTTTTAGCCAATCGAGGCACAACTTCCCAACACTGTAGGATGTCACTACCCCTGGATGTGGTCTCTGTACATAACGTGGATCTGGCCTATGAATACTAAACCCTTCGGCTTTACCCATGAATCTTGCCTGACAACTATTAGTGTCTGTGAGCCAAATCAACCATTTTTTCCAATCGGGGTCTGATCTGTTGTATTGTATGATGTCATCTACTGCAATCTCTTCCTGTGATGTTATGTTACCCTCGGTGTGTGATGGAGTTGGCAGCCGAGGTGTGTTCAAGTCTTTGTTCTTGGCTAGTCCAAGGCAAGACGTCTGTTGCACTGTCTCGTTCAAAAACATGATTTGTTGAGGGATGAGGCATGCTCTAAACAAAGCTTCTGTTCCCTGTACCTGCCATTCCCTAGTACCCAAGACTGATTTTAGGTCTATGGTGTCTTTCCACAAGTCGAAACCTTGTTCGGACAACTGGGCAATAAAGGAAGCAGAGTAAATCTGTTTGGTGTCTGTCAACATATTTTTCTGTGCTGATGCTGGTGCAACCCTATAGTAATATGAGGCTGGGTCAGACATATTAAACCCTGAAAAATATGGAAACTTTTGTGTAAATGTTTTTGAACTGCCTTTCGGTGGTGTTGAACAATGTTCCCACTGGTGTTATGTGAACACAGGTCTAGGATTTGCAGATTTATGTAAAAAGTGACGACCATAGAGTTGATAACAATACATATTCTCGAAATCTGATGTGTCTTCCAATGTTTCACTATTAGAAAACGCAGCAGATTTTTCCAAATCAGATAACATGTTACTAACAGTTTCAAAATCCCAATCATCGGGAAATGCACTTGAGGTAATGATATCACTCAACGATATTTTAAATAAATGAGGAATTCTTAAAATTTCGGTCGGACCAAATATATCGAAATCAACCTTGGCCCAAACTATACCAAGTCAAGTCAAAATAGCTTTATTCGACAAATGTGTCATCAAAGCATACTTACAAACATAATTTTTTTTTTTTTAAAGTCAAAAATGTTCATAAATACTATAAAACTGTACACATTTACAGAGTGGTCATAGTTGTTGGAACTATCAAAACCTTGATGTCATTGTTCTTTTCCTCATCGTCTATAACACCGGCCACCCTATATGTATTCAGAGTCTACAGTTCGTACAATCTAAGGTGGAGAGCAATAAGAACAGCCCTTAGCCTAAAGAAAGGCCATGTGATCTAATTGCCCAGGCCAACTCAGATACTTTGCCATGGCTACAACAATAATGCTAGTTGTATCAGAGCATAGTAATCTTAGAGCAACCTCTGACCTTCTGGTACCTAAAGATTTGCAAATAGCCTTCAGCCATACTCGTCGGGGGCAGCATATGCCGGACAAACAAATAGTACGTGGGCTATAGACTCCGGGTGGGTAGAGCAGATGGGGCAAGAACTTACTTCAGTATTTCCCCATCTTGCTGTAAATGATCTTACTGGCAATGTACCCACCCTAAATTGGAAGTAAAGCTTCCGAGCATATGGTTTAGTAATGATATCCCAGTACTGTTCGAAACTCGGTGCCGGTTTAACAGCAAGGAAACTCCCTGTAAGGGAGGAGGAATCACTATTCCTGTAGGCACCTTGGGCCACCCATTCCCAATATTTTGCTTTTAAAACTGCTTTCGAGGGGAATTGAGTGCCTACCGGGTTTTCCCATAAGTGAACCATCCCAAGATTGATCAAGAAAACTCTAATCCCCCGCAACCATTTGATCTAATGAAAACAGTCAGCATTGATTAGATCCCAAAGGCCTGCGGCATAGTTAGTCAGTTCAGGGGTACACCAGATTCTCCGCCAATAAAGCAGGGGACGCAATCTTGCTCTATCTGCCATTGCCTTCTTGCCTAGATCATATAACAATGGGCATACCGGAGTGCTTTGTGGGAGACAGGTGATCTAGCGGAGGAACCTGTTTCCTTCTATTGTTATTTGTGAAAGGTTCTCAAAACCCCAGAGCTCGGCCCGTATAAGACAGAGCTGACCACTTTCAAATCATATATTTGCAGCACTGGGCTTATTGGTTTTGTAAAAGAGGAGCTAAACTCAGATTGTAGGACACCAGTCTGCTGCCGGTGTTTTAATGAGGCCAAGTTAAGTTGTCGCTTCCAACTAAGGTCTCTCTGTAGGGTGACCCCCAAATAGATAAAGTCCGTGACTTGTTCCAAGGGCACGTTATTCAGCACAATACCACCCTTGAACGCTTTGTGTGAATTAAAAGACAAATTTTGTTTTCGACACGTTGATTTCCAAACCCCTTATTTGGCAAAACTCTTCAAATCGGTTAAGGGCTCATTGCAGTCCGCTTGGCGTTTTTGAGATAATCAACGTGTCGTCTGCAAACATTAAAATTGGGATTTTAACACCAGCCAGTACAGGGGCGTCTGTGGGGGTGGTAGCTAAAAAGTCTGCAATCCAGTTTATAAATAGGGAGAATAATGTGGGAGCCATTACACACCCTTGTCGCACACCTCTCTCTATAGGAAAGGGAGTAGTAACTTCGCCCTGAAATCCCCAGCGAATCTGGGCGAAGTTATCCTCATGGAGTCTGACTATAAGGGTTAATAACTCCAGAGACATTCCCATTTCTTGTAGTACAGACCAGAGTTTACTACGGGAGACGAGGTCAAAAGCCGATTTAAGATCCACAAAGGCAGCATAAAGGCTACCCTTGTTCAAGACCACAGTCTTCCAGTAGAGCATAATAAAATGAAATACCTGATCAATGGTACTAGTACACGCCCTAAAGCCTGCCTGTAGAGGGATAAGCTATCTGTCTCTCCCACCCAATCCTGCACTTTGTTCAAAACTAGACGCCCAATTATCTTTTGAAGTGAGTCTTCAGGCTGATAGGCCTGTAGTTGCCTGGCTGGGATTTATCCCCCTTTTTAAAAACGGGGATGATCTCCGCCCCTTTCCACGAATCAGGAACTGGGGCACCCTGCGCAATTGCATTAGCCACCATCATGATGTAGTGGCACCATTTAGATTTTTCATACAGAAATATGTCCGGCGGAATGCCGTCAGGGCCCGGTGCTTTACCTCCCATTACTGCCCCCAGGGCCAAACTAACATCAGCATCTTCAAAAACTGTGCCTGTGTAGTACCGGCACGGGGGCTTCTCTTCCGTCCCTTCCCCTGGGCTATGTGCATATTGAGGCTTAAAGTGAGTGACCCAATGCTCCTGCAAAACGTGGTTTTGCGGCTGGGTTGGCAGACCACCCCTGTCCCACTTAGCTATGTTCCAAAACTGTTTGGGATTTTTATATACGCACGCTAATTTGAGTTCCTGCCATCTAGCCTCGTCCCAGGATTGTTTTGCCTTCACTTGTGCTTTTCAGTAATTATACCTTAGTTGCCGTACAGCACTGGGATTTCCCTCTTTAATCGCTGCTCCTAGTTGTCTACGCACCTCTTTACATTCCATATTGAACCACTGTGGGCCTTTCCTAGAATAGGCTCCCTTGGCCTAATGGCGTCTAATGAAATAAGTGCGTAGCTTGGCAAAAAACCTAACATGAGTACCGATCACCGGGTCAAGGGCCGGTGAGTTTGCCATGCATACTTCCAACTCTGAAATCGCCCCTTCAACGTCTAGGGATATTGAAGCTAGAGCTTCGGGGTGTTCGAGTATATTAGCCCATTTTAGGCATCTCATGTCATTTGATGGAACCACATCCCTCGTGAGCAAATTACTCTCTAGTCGCGTGTGTTCCCGTTGTGGTAACAAATCAAGAATTGCACACAGGGGGTTGTGGTCACTCTCTGGCCGCTCTCTTACTACCATATCCCTTAAGGCATGCCACAGTCGCAGGTTGATTAATAAATAGTCTATGCGACTAGCACAGTGGCCGTTGTTGAAAGTATTTGCTCCATGCCTATCGGATGTGGATCTGCCATTCGCCGCCCGTAGTCCCTTCTCTAGACAAGTGGCATTGATTTGAATTGCCACGTCAGACCATTTTTTTATTGGTGGCAGTTCTAACTTTGGGATCCCCAATTGCTCATCAGCATCTGCAGTAAAATCACAATATTCAAGAGTGAGGGGCTCAAAAGTCACATTAAAATCCCCCGCGATCAGAATGTTTGAACCTTGGGAGTGTAGATCTAGTAAGTCATCTAAAGCCGCTATAACTTCAGACTTCTTCCCCTTTGAGCCCCTGGCATAAACGTTATAATTGTCTACAACCCCTTGTTGGCCCCACCTCAACCTGATCGCAATAATATCATTACTCTGTGTTTCGAGGACCTCAATATTAAAACCGCCAGCCTGGCGCACCCAGATTACCAATCCCCCTGAGGGTCGTCCCTTACCCCCACATGTTGCAGGGGTATAGTAATTTAAATTGCCTAAGCAGTATAGGGGGTCTGTTGCCCAGGTTTCTTGAAAACAACAGACATCAAACTGATCAATAAAAGTGAACCAATCAGGGGAGACGGTCTTCGTCTTCAATCCTGCTACATTCCAGGATAACATGGATGTCCCATGGGTAGCAGGTGAACTTATCCTCTGTCCGTTTGTAACATCAATAAGTACATCATTTGGGCCCGATACTCCTACAGGTACAGAGGGTGTTTCCCGAGAGGCAGTAGCCTCCCATCCTGGACGAAGACAAGGGGGTTGAGTACCAGCTAAGGGTAAGAGAGGGGTTTCCTTAATCATATGGGGAGCAAAAAGACCATCTAGTTTGTTCCGGGCATTTCAAAGCAGTCAATCATTAGCCTCAAGAGAGGAAGAACCTCTTAGTCTAGGCAGTGTATTTTCTAGTATTTGGTGGCACGTACTGCTCGGTAAGAACCGTCTGAATTGGATCGAGGAACCTTCCGGGGGACAGGTACGATATTCCAGGGAAAGAAGATTTTCCGCAACATCGACCTCATTCAATGTAAGCTCGATACAATCTAGTAATTCGGTTCGGGAGGTAAGCATGGAAGCCCTTGAGATGTCTTTGCGAATTACAGAGCGACAGCCTCTAACATGGCGTATCCAATGTATGACCTTATTGGTCAGGGAATCATTATTTTCATGGCCCTTGCTTGGATCATATTTGGGTACGTTAACCATGTAAATTTTGGGAGGCAAATTGATATTAGACTGCGCAGGCAGTCATGCGTTATGGTTTTGTGTAAAGCGCTGTGATGGGGGTGGTTCGGTGGATATAGTAACCGGTGGGTGGGCCAACTTTGGGGGTACACTACTGCAATTTGCCCTGTATTGGGCATGGCCAGGGGCTATTGGGCGCTCGGACCTGGAGGGTGCTGGAACCGCCATACATGGCATGGCTGCTGGGGCTAGCTTACTAAAAGATGCCAACTTGTGATCCTTACCTACAGTGGGTATCTCACGCTCTGGATAAATCACCTGACGAGATGTAGAATCAGTGGGCACGGGGTGAGAGGGACAGAAAGGGTCCTTATTCAATAGCTGATTTACCAGAGAAGTAAGACCCTCAATCATGGTTCTCATATCCTTGACCTCTAATCTGAGAGTATTAATGAGGCTAAGTGTTTCTTGGGGAACATTGGTAGATCTACAATCTGGATCGAGGATACATGTCTCGGGATGCTGTGTTTGATGAGGGGGGTGACACTTAGGCCCCGTTTCGGTGTCCTCCTCCAGCAACTCCACCAGCGGTAGAAACCTATTAGTTCACAGGGTTTCCGACCCTGTCTTCTGTATGTCACTCCCAGATGACTTATTTGAGGATTGGCTATCAATTCCAGCATCTAGGTTTCCCTCGCCGCCTATGTCTGAGCCCCCTTTTTTTAGTGGGTTACGAAACATAGCTGGAATAGCTAGTTGGCGGGCCGTGGTAGGGTTGTTTAAGCTAGCTGTTTGGGTAGAGAGTTGTGGGGATTTAATATCTGCTACATGGGTGGTTGTATCTGTCACCAATATGTCCTCACACTCGCTAATGAGGGTGTCTATCCTATCCAGTACCCAGTTACTCCTTGCATGTTTCTGTATCTTCCTAGCCTTTTTCCCTTTGCTATCCCTCCCCGCCCCTCCCCCGCCCCCTCCCCCACTGCCCTCCATAGTTTTCCTTTTCCCCATGCTACCTCTATAATACAAGTTAGGTCTAAAGCAACCTGTCTTCACAATCAGAAATGAGCAGGCCTCTTAGCCCCTTGGACAATGAGAACCCGCAGGCCACCCTTATACCGGCCCTGCAAACCCCTCAGGAGAAAGAGCGTAATTATTTAAAATCAAAGAGAGTAGTTTGGGCAATGCTGGGAGATATCCGCGTTAACAGTACCTTAACTAGTCCACGACAGTTCTTGAATGTCCAGCGAATCTGAGTAGGCAAGATGCCCAGACATATTAAACCCTGAAAAATATGGAAACTTTTGTGTAAATGTTTTTGAGCTGCCTTTCGGTGGTGTTGGACAATGTTCCCACTGGTGGTATGTGAACACAGGTCTAGGATTTGCAGAATTATGTAAAAAGTGAAGACCATAGTGTTGATAACAATACATAGTCTCAAAATCTGATGTGTCTTCCAATGTTTCACTATTAGAAAATGCAGCAGATTTTTCCAAATCAGATAACATGTTACTAACAGTTTCAAAATCCCAATCATCGGAAAATGTACTTGAGGTAATGATATCACTCAACGATATTTTAAATAAATGAGGAATTCTTAAAATTTTGGTCGGACCAAATATATCGAAATCAACCTTGTCCCAAACTATACCATCCGGTATAGGAACTGCTGTAATGTTCACTGATGACAAGTCTCTTTGATCTCGATGAGATGATAGGTGTGGTCTTAAAAGTAAGTTCACCTTTTGGGCTGCAGAGCTTTGTCTAAGGTATCTTCCATTAACAAGCATGCTAAAAACTATTACTAAGCCTACCCAGAAAAGAAAGAAAAGTATCCTGGTGATTATCCACAGTTCTACCCAGGGTGACACCAGGTAAGTCTTTTAAGAAAGTTCAGAAAGTCTTTTACTTGCTGTTTGCGTGACTTTTTGGCTGACCGTTTCCGGTTCACTTAGATCCAAAGAAAACGTATCAAAGTTTATGAAGTAGCCAGAAGCAGTTCGATCAATTGTTGGTATTGCATCAGGATTTGTAGAAATCGGGGTTTGCGCTCGTCGAGGCATGTTGACGTAGACATCTGTATTTGGTCGAATAGCGAGTTGTCTTTCATTTTGAGTTTCATTTTGAAGTTGAACTTCAGGTTCCAGGGGAACGAGTTCCATAGCATTGTTGCATAGTCCATTATTCCGTGCTGGAGACTCTTCGAACGTGATGAGTCTTCCCGTTTGAACTTCTTGGATTGTAGTGAGAGGAGGGCGTCTGCTACTTTGGAGTCCAAGTGGCCTACTACTCAGTATCGGCCACATAATGTGGTTTGATTAGGTTGATTGAGACAAATCTTTTCTCCTTTTTTCCGGCAAGAGGCGGTAGAAGTACAGTTCTCGTCCCTTCAATTGCTAGGACCGGTACAGGTTTTCTCTATGATGGCCCAAATTCTTTCTTGTCCGCTATCTTTTCTCTGACCAGATCCCCGACTTTTGGGATCCAGACAGGTCTTGCCGTGACTGATTTGACTTCCCCAGTGGCGGTCTTCTTCAGGTGGACTTTTTGTGTCCTGGATTCATTTAGATCCTGTAATACAGCCAAACGATCATGGATGTCAAAAGTTTTTTCATCCGCCACTGCCCCTTCACAATCAAGATCAGGTACCCACATTCTTGTCCCAAATAGACCTCATTTGGAGTGACCCCCCCAGAGAACTTCTTGGCATGTTGTTCAAAGCTCGCTGGACTCCATACAGATGTTTTACCCAACTTTCACCCGTGCCTAATACTCTAGCTGTTAAAGATTGCTTTAAGTCCCGGTTTTTTCTCTCCACAACCGAATTTCCATCGGGATGGTACGGAGATGAGTACCGCAATGCTACACCCAATCCTCACATGGCCTCCTTGTAAGCCCGAGAGCTAAACCCTGGTCAGAATGTAATGTGCCAATTGCGTATGTCCCTATAAAGACTCGCAAATCTTTGATAACAGTTCGAGTGTTAGCCGAGCGTTGGGGCCACACCCATAGGAATCTTGAGCAGGAATCCACTGCAACCATGATATACCTGTAAGCCCCATCTCTTTGTAAGGGGCCGCAGTGGTCCAAGTAAACACACGCTAGTGGTTTGTCAGATATTAATAATGGTGTCTGTGCTGGACGTGTTACGGTGAAACCTTTCATCTGCTGGCAGATGTCGCATTTTAAGACAGAGGGGTCGATTCCGATCTCGGCCGGTAGGGCTCCGAATCGGATTCGGCTTTACAGTGACGACCATAGTGTTGATAACAATACATAGTCTCAAAATCTGATGTGTCTTCCAATGTTTCACTATTAGAAAATGCAGCAGATTTTTCCAAATCAGATAACATGTTACTAACAGTTTCAAAATCCCAATCATCGGAAAATGTACTTGAGGTAATGATATCACTCAACGATATTTTAAATAAATGAGGAATTCTTAAAATTTTGGTCGGACCAAATATATCGAAATCAACCTTGTCCCAAACTATACCATCCGGTATAGGAACTGCTGTAATGTTCACTGATGACAAGTCTCTTTGATCTCGATGAGATGATAGGTGTGGTCTTAAAAGTAAGTTCACCTTTTGGGCTGCAGAGCTTTGTCTAAGGTATCTTCCATTAACAAGCATGCTAAAAACTATTACTAAGCCTACCCAGAAAAGAAAGAAAAGTATCCTGGTGATTATCCACAGTTCTACCCAGGGTGACACCAGGTAAGTCTTTTAAGAAAGTTCAGAAAGTCTTTTACTTGCTGTTTGCGTGACTTTTTGGCTGACCGTTTCCGGTTCACTTAGATCCAAAGAAAACGTATCAAAGTTTATGAAGTAGCCAGAAGCAGTTCGATCAATTGTTGGTATTGCATCAGGATTTGTAGAAATCGGGGTTTGCGCTCGTCGAGGCATGTTGACGTAGACATCTGTATTTGGTCGAATAGCGAGTTGTCTTTCATTTTGAGTTTCATTTTGAAGTTGAACTTCAGGTTCCAGGAGAACGAGTTCCATAGCATTGTTGCATAGTCCATTATTCCGTGCTGGAGACTCTTCGAACGTGATGAGTCTTCCCGTTTGAACTTCTTGGATTGTAGTGAGAGGAGGGCGTCTGCTACTTTGGAGTCCAAGTGGCCTACTACTCAGTATCGGCCACATAATGTGGTTTGATTAGGTTGATTGAGACAAATCTTTTCTCCTTTTTTCCGGCAAGAGGCGGTAGAAGTACAGTTCTCGTCCCTTCAATTGCTAGGACCGGTACAGGTTTTCTCTATGATGGCCCAAATTCTTTCTTGTCCGCTATCTTTTCTCTGACCAGATCCCCGACTTTTGGGATCCAGACAGGTCTTGCCGTGACTGATTTGACTTCCCCAGTGGCGGTCTTCTTCAGGTGGACTTTTTTGTGTCCTGGATTCATTTAGATCCTGTAATACAGCCAAACGATCATGGATGTCAAAAGTTTTTTCATCCGCCACTGCCCCTTCACAATCAAGATCAGGTACCCACATTCTTGTCCCAAATAGACCTCATTTGGAGTGACCCCCCAGAGAACTTCTTGGCATGTTGTTCAAAGCTCGCTGGACTCCATACAGATGTTTTACCCAACTTTCACCCGTGCCTAATACTCTAGCTGTTAAAGATTGCTTTAAGTCCCGGTTTTTTCTCTCCACAACCGAATTTCCCTCGGGATGGTACGGAGATGAGTACCGCAATGCTACACCCAATCCTCACATGGCCTCCTTGTAAGCCCGAGAGCTAAACCCTGGTCAGAATGTAATGTGCCAATTGCGTATGTCCCTATAAAGACTCGCAAATCTTTGATAACAGTTCGAGTGTTAGCCGAGCGTTGGGGCCACACCCATAGGAATCTTGAGCAGGAATCCACTGCAACCATGATATACCTGTAAGCCCCATCTCTTTGTAAGGGGCCGCAGTGGTCCAAGTAAACACACGCTAGTGGTTTGTCAGATATTAATAATGGTGTCTGTGCTGGACGTGTTACGGTGAAACCTTTCATCTGCTGGCAGATGTCGCATTTTAAGACAGAGGGGTCGATTCCGATCTCGGCCGGTAGGGCTCCGAATCGGATTCGGCTTTACCGGATCCGATTCGGACGCCCTGTTTCCGACCGAGTCGGACGTGCGTCCGGGCGAGCGAGTACGATGCGAACGTACGCGAAATCGCCGACCGACTCGTTCGCGGGACCCAACCGCTTTGACCGACTCGCACGGACACGACTCGCACCGCGCAATGGAGACGTTCCCCGGCCGGGTAAGTACGATGCGCGTCCGGCTCGAAGGAGCAGTCGGAGCCGGACTTTGGGGGTCCGTGTAGGACCCCCCTGTAAGCGTAGCTGCGCGAGTCGCACACAGGGGGGACCCATGGGTCCCCCCTACCTGTGCGTGTACGGCATGACCCACTTCGACGCATACCCTCTATAGGGGGCGCCCTTGTTCGCCTCGCACCCATTGAGTCAATGGGAGCCCGCGTACACGTTGTACGACCGGCTCCCATTGACTTCAATGGGAGTCCGACCGAATCGAGTCCGATAGCATGCGAACGCATCATACTCGTTCGGTTGGACCGCTAGGGGCCGATTCGGTTGAAATCTCTCCGGGTCCAGCTCGGTCGGAGAGATTTCCTGCCCGAATCGGAATCGGCCCCTAAGTCTTTAGTCTGCTTTGTTAATCCAGGCCACTATTAGAGTTGTTTCAACAAAGAAACAGTGGCCGCAACTCCTGCATGGGCAGAACATATCCCTTCGTGTGCTGCTAGAATTAAACCTAACCTACGATCCATGTTTGGAATTACTCTATCCCCCACTCCAGGAATCTAAGCAAATGGAATGTTATTGGCATCTAACTTGTAGGGAGTACTTGAGTGGAAACTTTTTTGGTACTGCTCCGCTATTTTTGTGACAAGCATTGATAGCTACCATAATCTCACCGTCTATTCTCGTTTTAGAACGAGTGATTGCAGCTACGGAAGCCGTGCGTACAGCCCCCTTTGCGGCTTCATCAGCCAATGAATTCCCTTCAACGTGAACGCCATCACGCTGATGACTCAGTGTGTGTATCACGTGAGTCCTTGGTAGTTCAGTTTTCAACTCCACTACCTGTTCCCATAGCATTTTATGCTTAATTGTGCCACCTTTTGCATCTTTGAACCCATTTTGAACCCAGTGCTGCAAATATTCATTATATGACTGTACACAGTAAAAAGAATCGCACACAATTAGTGTGGGGAATTCTCGATTCCAGTATCAGCGCTTTTAACTCTGCCAGCTGTGCCGTGCAGTCTCCTAGAGACTGCGTTTTTGTGCAACTTGGGTGGAATTTTCCATCCCCCTTGCGACCTTTAATGATTGCACATGCTGCGCTATATTGTTGCTTACTTCCTATGGCCGGTTGAGCTGATCCGTCAGTGTAAATTATATATTCATACTGATCTAGAGGCATTATTTCGTTTGATAGAGGATATTCTTGTTCGTATTGCAGAAATGCTTGTGTCTTTAAATTTGGGTTGTACCTGTATTCTACATCTGTTGCAGTGAGAGAATTAGCCCATTGTACCCATCTCGGATGTAAAGCTTTAGCATTAGGAACGCTTGCCTTTGTCGCAGCCTCTAAGGCTGGAACCGGAGTTACTACTATTATTCGTTTCCCCTGAGCCAGTGCTCTTTCTCTCACTACAGCAGTCTGTACTGCTGTTAGAATCTTTTCTGTAGATGCGAAGCGCATCTCAGCATTTGTGTACAAATGTGATTTGTATGCAATTGGTACTGTCTCACCTTCATTATATGTTAGATAGGTGTACCCAGATTGACCCGCAACTATACGGATCACCAGGTTGCGTACGTTTACGCGTGTCTGTAAGTGCTTGGAAGCTATCATGTCAGCTTGTAAGGAACGAAGTGTATCTGTATGTTCCTGTGTCCATTGTTTTACTGAAAAATCAGGTTTTATTAAATCGTAGAAAGGTTTCACTCTTTCTGCGTAATTCAAAATGTATGTTCTACCAAAATTTAGGAATCCCAGGATTGACTAACTTTTTTAATGATTTTGGAGGTTGGAGCAGCGCGCATTTTTCTAAAAAATTGGCTGCCAGGCTTTTTCCTTCACTTGAAAGCTCATATCCTAAAAACAGGACACTGAGATGGCCAATTTTTGATTTTTTAAAGTTGAATTTGTAACCCTCAGATGCAAATCCCATAATTATGGTATTTACCCTGTTCCAGTGCTACTCTAGGTCATCGTCTGTTAGATAAATATCATCCACATAGGACAATGCCTCTTCATCCAAATTTTGAAGTAACTCAGTTACTCTGGCCGAAAACAACCCCGGCTGTTCTTATACCCTTGGGGGAGTCGACAAAATTGACTCTTGGACCCTAGCGCTGAGAATGTTGTTAGATGCTTGCTTTCAGGCGCTATATTCTGGCAGAAAAATCCATTTGAGATATCAAGTGTTGTTTTATATTTTTTCCGCACAATGTTATTCATTAATGCGGCACTGTGTGCATTTTGGACTGCAAACGTCTTAGTGCAAGTGTTTAAATGTCTATAATCTAAAACTAGACAATATGAATTGTCAGGTTTCATGACAGGAAACAAAAAATTGTTCATTGGTGAGGTGCAATTTTCGATCACCCCTTGGTATTCAAGTTGATCTAAGATCTCCCTGACCTGTTTTTTAGCTTCTTGCTTTATTGGATACTGCCTCTGTGCAGTTGGAGTATTTTTTAAAGGAATTATGTGGTGGGTTGAATCCTCATCCCATCCAACATGGTTTTTGTATAATGCTGGAGCCTGGGCTACCGCCCACTCCTGCGAATATGTATGTTGTAAGTGCCTGGGAATATGGTCTGAGAATGCCGGAAGAATTACCGTTTCTCTTTTAGGGCAATCCATGACGAATGCTGGCGGCCAATTTTGTTCAGCTAATAAAATATCATAGCCAAACATCAGGTTCTCCCAAAAGAGACCTCTCACTGTTCTACATTTGTCCCCCTCTATTTGGAGCGTTATTTCATATACTTTATGTGGGACACTTACCCTAGAATGGGTGTTTCTACCGTGATATAATCATTCAAGTCCGCTGTCACCAGAAATTCCTTCAGGTTCTGGCGAGCTATTGTTACTTCTGCCGCACTGTCTAGCATCGTCAGAGCCCATTCCCTGTTCAGTAGTCGAGTCCTCAGAAGTCTGGGCATGTCTGATCTTTAGACCTGCAACTTTCTTCTTTTTGAACTGTGGCTTTTGCTTTGGTTTCTCTTCTTTTTTAGAAGTGTAATCTTGAGCGTGCTGCTTGTCTCTTGACTTTGTACGCTCTTCTTGTCTGTCTGACCGTCCTTCCCTCTCGGAGTTTTTCGATGAACCCTGAAAGGAACGAGAGGAACATGTATCAGTATCCTGTTACCTGTCAGGTTTCCTAATATTATCCCTATTGCTGAGGTTATACCTCTTTACGGAGGGCTCCTGTGGCGGAGATCTACCTCGGGATTGAGATCTGTTTCCTTTAAAGTTTTGTTGTTTTTTATTGTCCCACATCTTTTTTGTTGAAGCAGGTGTCTGCTTAGAAGTGTCCTTTTCAGGACCGCCCATCAGTTGTAGTTTTAAAGCTTTCCCGCCCAAACTGTCTCTGCCTAATTCTGCATATGCAGTTTCAATTATTTTCGGTAGTTCGTGTTCTTGTTCTAAAGGACTGAACTCCCTTAGGCGCTGGCGGATAGCCACTGAAGCTGCTTCCCCCTTAATGTTAGGTAGTATTTTGGCTGATACCTAGGCATAGTTAACTTCATCCCTAAGTTTAGGGCAGGTTCTGCTCCATACTCGTTTTGTATTTGTCTCAATACATCAGGTACTACTGCTAATGACGGGATACCATGAGTTCTGGTATAAACGGCAGCAAAGACTTTACCCCAAATGGTACAATCCTCTACTTGTGGAGTTATCGCCATGGGCAAGCAGATTGTTAGCATTCTGTGTTTTTCATACGGGGTAGTATTCGGTAGTATTCGGGAATACTGCCTCTAGCTTTGTTATTTTCTGAGCTACCCAGAATGGCATTTGTTTTATGGGCATTTTACCCATTACCACGTGCAATGTTTGTGGTGTAATTTTAGTTGCTGTACCCTGAATTTGAGTTCCATTTGTTGCAACTATTGCTGGTTGGACTGTGAGTGTCCTCATGACGAATTGCGGCAAGTTCCTATAGATTTTAACTAAATCTTTATGTTGTATGAGTAAGTCTCCTAGTGGCATTGTTCCAATGTCAGGATGTGGTATGTAGGCCGCTAATATTGGCCATGTTGCCCCTTCTCAACCATTTCAAATGTTGCAGAAAGGTCCAGAAGAATGAGTCTGCCATGTCTCCTCTGTCAACTGTCATTTTGATGTCATCTGTGGCAGGGCTGACTGTTGTTTTTTTACTGTGGTTGGGCATGAACCAAGACTGCATGGCGTCAAGGAACTACTGATTGCTCAGGTTGTTGGTGAGAAGTCAGTTGATTAGTTTCTCTAAGACCTTGGCCGAGTATGGTAAGAGGGAGATGGGTCTGTAGTTGAGGAGCGTGGTTTGGTCAGCAGTTGATTTCTTAAGCATTGGTGTGATGGTCATGTGTTTTCAAGTGTCCAAGAATGACTCAAATGAGGCGTTCAGAATTGGAGTTAGTGCTTGCTGATCTATTGGAATATTTTGGTGAGGGTGTGTTGGGGGCAAGGGTCAGATGGGGCCCTAAGTGGATGATCTTCCTGGTAGCGTGGTTACGATGGTGGTGAAGTCAGGGTTCAATATTCGGCTGTGATCGGAAATTGAGGTGCATCGGTGATGGGATATGGTTGAGGGTCAAAGTTGTTGTACGGTAGGTGATTTCTTTACAGAGAGCTGTGTTTCTGGAGATGGCAGGAGGCGCATTGAAATCTTTACTGATGGTGAAGATTTCCTTGCTGCTGTTTGTGCTGGCATCACTGCAGTCTGCAAGAGCTGTGAACTTGGTGTTCTGTATCTGCTGGTGGTAGTGTCTTAGGAGGATTAAAAGTCTTTATTTATGGTGTCTTGACTTGTTCTCAATCTGTGCTCAAGTTGCTCGCAGTGGTGTTTTGTCAGTCTAAGTTGCTCTGTGTACCAGCTGGCCTGTGTTCAGGCTCTTTCCACTGGGCTGCACTTGAAGGGGGCGAGGATGTCAGCACATGCACTGATCCAGCTGTTGAGGTTCTTGATGGCTTTTGGCAAGTTGCTATTGCGCTCAGGTTGGTGCGCGACGAGGGCAGCAGCCCAGTCCGCTTCTGTGATGCTTTTCCAGTGGCTGTGGCCATGTCCAGTGGTGGTGCTGAATGGGTATGCTGAAACTGACAAGAGCATGGTCTGTCCAGGTCATAGTTGCTGGCTTGTCGATTTTAATGTTGCTGCACCTAATCAGTTTTGTGCAACAGTATCAGCAGAAGATGCTAGTGCCTTTCACATTTTGCATGTGTGTCATCACAATGGGGCATTCCCTCAATGAATGGAGTTTTGGTCCGATGAAAATGAGAGAAAATATTACCGCTGAACACGTGCTTTATCACTGATACAGGTGCAGACTAGAGGCACACTGGCATGGGTCCAAAATGGACATGAGGATGCATTTCATGCTAAAATATAGCACTGAATGTCTGTTTTGCTTTTTGCATAATTACACATACTTTCTCTAAAATGTTGCATAATTGCGCAAAAGCAAATTACACACATTTCACACACCCCTAGTCCCTACCTTCATTATGAAATCCTCCCGTCATCCTGGAGTGAAAGATGCACTGGATGTTTGAAACCACCTGCTTTATTTTCTCCTAGGCTGTCGCCAGAACAGACACTAGCTTAGGCTTGTGGTGGGGAGAGCACTTTTTTTTAGGTTTTCCCTAAGACAGCGTTTGCGCTGTCTCTTGTGAGACATGTTGTTTTCTAACAATGGGCTTAGAGGTCTCCCACTTCTTAGCATTGGTTGGCTTCATTGCCACTCTTATTTGCTTGCTTCTTATTGGTCAGCTGCTGTAGGTTTCCTTTTTTTGTGTGTATGTCCTTCACCTGGAGCATGGACTCATTACTTGTGTCCTTCCATTGCTCATTTTTTACGTGTTACTTCTTTCTTTGGGCCAGATGTACATAGCTTTTTTTAGGTCGCTAATGGCCTGATTCACGGAATCGGGCTGCTTGCGACCACAAAGCATTTTTTTATGTACAAAGGCCCAATTTGCAATTTGGTAGACTACCGAATTGCAAATTGGGTTTGGGATTTGGTATTAGGAAGGGGTGTGTTTAGGGCGTCCCTTCCTAATAGTGACAAGCAGTGGAATGTGTGAATGTTTTGAGAATGAAATGTGGGTGCAAAACATTTGCATTTTACCACCTGTTTAAAGTAGATGGTAACCCATTTGCAAACGGGAAGGGGTTCTCAAAGAGACCCCATCCCCTTTGTGAATGTATGTAAAAACGTATTTTTAAGACCAGGCAGTGGTTCCATGGACCACTGCCTACTCTCAAAATATGGAAAGAAAACTTTTCATTTTTGGGAAACGCATCCTGTTTTCCTTTACGGAAAATGGGCTGCATTTCAGAAAAAAACATTGCTTTATTGGTGACATGGTGGTCTGCTGACCCCAGCGGGCCACCATTTCTCAGATTTTAGCTATTCCCAGTGGATCGCAAACCAAGACCTACCTCATGAATATTAATGAGGTGGTTCGATTGTTGTACATATCTGGAGTGTAATCAGATCATTGCTCCTATGTCTATGATAATCTTCTACTCCTCTGTAAATGGCTACGAAATGCTGCATGCCGACTCTGTAAGTTTTGTTACAAATGTCAATAAAGATATATTAAAAAAAAGAAAAAATGAATATTAATGAGGTAGGTCTGTTTGCGACCCACTGGGGATCACAAAGTGTGTGAAACACACATTAGTACATGGGTATTTGCGATTCCCAAATAGCGAATCACAAAAATGTGTTATAAAGTAATCGCAGAAACAATGCTATGCACATCTGGCCCCTGGTGTTTAAGCACTATACCAGAGGGATCACTGACAAAATATCGATCACACAAATATCGAGCAGACAAAATATCGTGGACAAAATATCGACTGTCAAAATATCGACTCCCTATCTCCAAACAGGTAAGTACAAAAATATCGAATCCAAAATATCGTCGTTAAAAATATAGTTAGTCAAATTATCGAATTTTATAAATCTGTTAAAAGTAATGTAAAATTAATGAAATAATAAATAAAATAAAGTAAAACATACTTAAAATTAGTTAAATTACTTCAAAATTAATAAATAATTATTTTAAGTAAAAAAAAATCTACATACATTTTTATTTTTTAATACATACATATATTAACGTAATAATATAAAATAATAATCACTACTTTTAGCATAGGATAGCGGGAGGGTAAAATTTACTATTCCCACTCCAAAGAGTGCGACAGTAGGGAAAGCGTTGGATAGCGTAGAGCTAAAAATTACTATTCCCACTCCAGAGAGTGCAACAGTAGGGAATGCGTTGGATAGCGGGAGGGTAAAAATTACTATTCCCACTCCAGTGAGTGCAACAGTAGGGAAAGCGTTGGATAGCGTAGGAGTAAAAATTACTATTCCCACTCCAGAGAGTGCAACAGTAGGGAAATGGTTGGATAGCGGGAGGGTTAAAATTACTATTCCCACTCCAGTGAGTGCAACAGTAGGGAAAGTGTTGGATAGGGTAGGGGTAAAAATTACTATTCCCACTCCAAATAGTGCAACAGTAGGGAAAGCGTTGGATAGCGTAGGGGTAATAATTACTATTTCCACTCCAGAGAGTGCAACAGTAGGGACAGGGTAGGATAGCGGGAGGGTTAAAATTACTATTCCCACTCCAGTGAGTGCAACAGTAGGGAAAGTAATATTTTAATATTTTACTAAAAAATAATTAATTATCAATACTAATAAATATTATTAATAACACTAATTACCAATTACAAAATCTTTAATAATTAATTTATTATAAATACAATACATATTATTTATTAAAAATTAATTACCTATTAATAAATCATTAACAACCAATTAATAATCATTACCAGATTTGTATAAATATTTAAATAAATACCAATTCATATTTAATTACCAGTAAATTAAGTATCAATACAAATAAATATTTTCTATAATTAACTAATTACAATTAAATTACTTCCCCCACATTCCCCTATAAACACACATCCCGCTACAACTATTTAATTAATAGAAATAACATAATTACCAATAAATCAATGTAAAAAAATTAATTACCAATTAATAAAATTTATTTACCAATTAATAATTAATTAACAATAAATTAATTATCAATACCAATTAATATTAATTAATATGTACTTAATTTCAATTAAATTACTTCCCACCCTATTCCCCTATAAACCCACATCCCGCTACAACTATTTAATTAATAGAATTAACATAATTACCAATTAATCAATTAAAAAAAAATTACCAATTAATAAAATTTTATTACCAATTAATAATTAATTAACAATAAATTAATTATCAATACCAATTCATATTTATTAATATGTACTTAATTTCAATTAAATTACTTCCCACCCTATTCCCCTATAAACCCACTACCCGCTACGGAATTAAATTACGCAAAAATTAAATTACATAAAATTAATTGCTTTTAAAAAATTAAACATACATTACAACAACTAATATACACTTTTAACACATATACTAACATACAATACACTTAGAAAAAATTCGATATTATTAAAAATTCAATATTTTTTAATGCCTATATTATGTACTTCGATATTTTAACAATCGATATTACTTACCTTAATTTCGATATTTTTAACGACTATATTATGTCCATTCGATATTATGTCCATTCTATATTTTGGACTCGATATTTTGTCCATTCGATATTTTTTTCTATATTATGTCTATTTACCATACCAGAGTGCGTCTTTTTCAGCTGGCTCCCTTGTGCACTTTTCCCCTTCCATGTTCCTCCCGTCCTCCCTCCCTTGTGTTGCTTGTCACCCTTCACCCTCTCTTGTCTGTGTTGTTGCTTGAACTTTCTGTCCTCCCTACTTCCCTCATCTGATTGCTGCTTGCCCACATTTAGTTGATTGCCCCCACCTACCTCCCTCCTTCCCACATGCGTGTTTTTGCCTGCCCCCCAACTGCCCTCACTCTTTCCCTCATATGTGTGGTTGCTTTCCCCCGCCCGACCTCCCTTATACATGTTGTTGTTTGCCCTACCTGCCCTCCCTTCTTCCCTCTCCGTGTTGTTGCTTGCCCTGTTTTGTTGCACGTCCACCACCCGCCTTCCCACATCCATGTTGTTGTTTGCTCTCCACCCGTCCTCGCTCCTTTCCTCGTCTGTGTTTTTGCTTGCCCTCCTTCAGACTGTTTCTCCTTCCCTCATCCATGTTGCACCTTTCCCCCAGGGCACAAGTCCTAAGGAAAATAGCGTGGGGGGGGGGACTAATTTTCATATGGAATTCCTAAATTACGACAGGCAGTAGTGTCACAAGAACTGATGCCATGCCCTTAAGGGCCAACTTTACTGAAACTACAACTTAACATAATTACAAATAAATGCCAAAAGAACATTTTTGGTTTTACTTTTTATAAATCACATGTATTTTTCCATTTATCAAAGGTGCACCTGAGCTTGTAACTTGCTGAAAGATGAAATATTTTTTAAACAGACATGTGAAAGTTGTAAATTAAATTTTTAAACTGTTTTTAGAGTCACACATTGTGCTGGGTGTATTTTTCTGAACATTAAACTTGCTGTTAAGGCATGTCTGTTTCCTGCTGGTGTTCTATGGCAAGTTGTAAAGTACAAAAGTGCTTCACATATGTGATTTATTAAGTAAACTTTCTCATCCTCTGGCTAACGGGAACGGTGTCCCTTTTATAAAAATAGTGGGGCGACTTTGTTCTTCTGTGTACACTCCCGACATGTGTACTATTTGACACCACCTGTAGTGCCCTGCAAGACACATCATGCATTAGCCCCTTGTAGTATAGTGCTTTTATGGTAAGTTGTGAGTCATTGTTAGAACTGCACCAATAATCTAGAATCTCAGAATTGTATGATGTTGTAAGCATTCTCCTTGCAAGGGGTTCTGCTTGGAGACCGTTTGTGCTGGTTGTGCCTTCTGCGCAGGGGCTGGAAATAAAGAATCCTGCTTACAATTTCTCTACTGGTTTGGTGTCTCCTTGAAGATGCTACATCGTTTTGGCAACGATTGATGGTCCAGCCCCTGCCAATCTCTACAAGAAAATCCATGGTGTCCTGTAAGCACCGTAAATTCTACGAATTATTACAAAGTGTGTTCGTTTCTTGGATCACACGAAGCAAACATAAGAGATAATCTGGCGAGGGAACTCTGCCAGTTTCGTGAGTCTACCCTCCCTCTTTTCTGCCTCTTCTGCAAGTTTACAACGCTGCGCTCCGCTGCTTACTTTTGAATAGTCTTTAACTGCCATTCCACGCGCTGCTCCCATGAATGCGAGGACGGGTGTTCCATGACTCTCCTCCTGCGTTCCACCGATTGCACTTCTGTCAGCTGAGACGTCACAGCATTTCAGCGTCACGACGCCCAAACGTACGAGGTCACGTTGCGTGATCCCAGCGGCCATATTTGTTCTCCATTTTCATTACTTCCCAGTGCTTAACCGTATTAATAGCACTTTTGGTAATTCTCTCCACCTACTCCGCCGATTCCGATTCCAACCGCTTCTTGAAGAAAATCCCCGCAGTTGATCCTTGCAGTTCATATAGTGTACTACAGTAAGAACTTTTTCTTTTTATAAATGTATTCCTCCATTGTTCATCCTCTACTCACTGTGGGCAGTACTGTTTAATACCTATGGAGGGTAATTCCAGTACAACTTCTGTAACATCAAACCCTGCACAAACCTCAAGCGTCAGCATCACTCTCAATACCTCCAAAGAATTTTTAACCAATCCTGGGGAACCTAATGTGAAATGGCTAGAGTGGGAAGAATACTTTGTTAATTATATAGCCACTCTTGAAGATAATGGCAGTGTCATGTCTCCAGAGAGAAAAAAAAGAATTTTGATGCACTGTTTAGGACCGGAAGGCCTCAGAGTTTACAACCAAATGCAAAAAGTAGAGAGGAGTGGAGATTTAGATGTTTTCAAATGCGCAATAGCTGACCTTGATGATCACTACTCACCAGCTGTATGTGTAGCTGTATCCAGACGCACATATTATAAACGTAAACAAGACCCTAATGAGTCAATTGAAGATTACGTGTCTGCGTTAAAACACCTAGCGATTAGATGCAAATTTGGCACGTTAGATGATGACATGATCAGGGATCAAGTGGTCATGTGCACCAAAAATAAAAATATTCAGGACAGGTTGTGGATTGAAGGTGAGGCATCTCTCAAGGACATCATCACTCTAGTCAAGAAAGCGGAACTTTCAGAGAGATGTGCCAAAGCTGTAATTCCCTCTAGTGATGTTGTATCTGTTAATAAGATTTATGACAATAAAAAGGGAAAGACTTCTACATATAAACAACCAAGGTCATATCAAAAATTCAAAATGCTAACTTCTAGAAAGAAGAGAACACCATTCGTCCAGGTTTTGTCTGTTACAGATGTGGAAGCACTTCACATACTGCACAATTTTATAAGTGTCCTGCTAAATCAGCTAAATGTCTAGAATGTGGAATTATAGGAAATTTTTCTAAAGGTTGTAGGAAGAAACGTTTTAAGAAATCTCGTGTTACTTGTGTTACGGATAATGATTCTGATTTATCAGGCAATGACTCTGATGAGTCTCCTGACAATCCTGATTCATTGTCCGTTGGTACAAAGAAATATGTTGTTGTGAACATTACTGGAGGTGATAGTAACAAACCTTTATGCACAATTTCTTTTGGTGGTATAAATTTACAGGTTGCAGCAGATTCGGGATCACCATTTACTATTATTGCCCGATCTGTCTGGGAAGTTAAATTTGCTAATGTCATTGGTTCTCACTTACAACCCACTGATGTCAATCCAGAAAGCTTCACTGGAGAAAAAATTGACATGCTGGGGTACAGATCCCTCATGTTCGAATTAAAAGGTAGGAGGTCTTTGTGCAAGTTATATGTAGCTGCTGATGGGCCTTCTATTCTTGGTTGGAAGGATCAACGTTCTCTTAACATTATTTTGGACCCTAACAGTCCTGAGCAAGTGTTGGTAATGTGTGAAGCTGAAAACACAAAAAAATGGGTTTTGGAAGAATTTCCTAAGGTGTTTAGTGGCAGTATTGGGAAACTTGATGGATTCACTCACAAGATCCTTGTTAAACCCAATGCTGTTCCTAAAATACATAAAGTTCGCTACATTCCATTGATTGTACGAGATGAGGTAAAAAGGAACTTAATAAATTACAAGATGCTTGCATAATTGAGCCAGTAGAAGCATCAGACTGGATTTCCCCATCGTGATTGCTAGACGTGCCAATGGAAAAATTTGCATGTGTATTGATTTAAGATACTTGAATGATAATATCATTATTGATCAGTTTCCACTCCCTAGGATTGATGAGATGCTATCTTTAACCAAGGGTGCAAAATGGTGTCATAAGGTTTCTGCACATACAGAGCTATGCACAGGATAATAGGACCTCGGAATATAGTGGTGAGCCAACCATAAACCTTAGCACCCAAAACCCCAACCCAACTAGCCTTAGCGTCCCATTAGCACTAATGTACCAATGATTAGACAACCCAGAACACGGTATCTCTCTCTCAGGACTCGCAGAGGCAAGAACACTCTTTCGTCACACTCGTACCTGTCCACAACATGCGTAAGAAGAGACACTGTATAGTTCAAAATGTTTATTTCAACTTACGTGCTCTTAGATACAGTACACGTGTCAGTACTAATAGCATAATACATATGAATAATATAATCAGCATAGTTACTACTCCATAGAATACGAACGGGGAAAGCATCTCATAAAGCAGTGGATATATGTCTAACTAACATTACCACCCTCCCCGTGCTGGAAGCCAGTTTATTATGAGAATAGAAGACCTTTGGGCTTTGACTAGCGAACCCCCATACCTCAGTCACTTGATGCAAAACTACATCAGCAAACAATGACAGCTCTTCTCTCTGGAAAGGTCGTCTCCAAGTGCTATCTCAGAGCAGGCGATCGCATTATTAAAAGCACACTCTAATTTCTCAATGGCAGCTGTACATATGTTATGTCTAGGTGCGAGGGACGGGCCAAATCAGTAGGAACCAGGGATTTGTTATTCGACCTTGTAACTGTTGTTCAGACTGAGCCCAAAAGGGAATAGGAGAAAAGGTGAGAAACAGAAAATGCAGACAGTTGTAAAATAACTTGGCAGTAGCAGAGGGCGACAGAACAACATCCAAGAGTAACGTGCGCAAAAGTCATCATGGCAGCCAGGCCTGTGTTAACGTAGCCAGACAGACCAGGAGGCCATGAGCCACAAGACACCCTCCCCTGGACAGTCCATCGACCAAGACGAAAATGAAGACAGAGTTCCAAACACCTGAGCAGAATTGAGGTTGTCCACCGACAGTGAACGGCAAGTCAATTAATCCAAAAACGTTGAAGAGCAGAAAAATGCTATACCGTCCAAAAGGACATCATTGGAATCGTCAAAAAACGTAGACGCCATCCAGTCCAACAGGTCAAAGCTGCAGGAATGTTCCTCAGAGGATGGAGCATCCAAAAGCAATGCGGGACAGCTTGCGTGATATTCAATATAACTTTGTTGTAGGAGATTCTGAGCAGCCGCCCAGATATCCCATTGTGCCAAAATCCCCAGTGCAGCCGCACGCATCATAAAGCCAGCAGCGGAACAGTCCCGTTCATGGGCCTCTAAGGGACCCACCAACCGAACAAAATCCGGGACCGACAATGACGAATTGGAGAGGCAATAATCCATGGTCCATGTAAACGGACAGCGGATGCAAGACATCACAGGTTGCACGCAAGTGAAATACGCAAAGCGAAAGGAAAGGGTGTAGGACACACTGATAGTTGCCAAGGGCAGAACATCGAAGCCAACCAGAAGTCGCTCACGGAGCAGCCAGAGGCGTTCGGGATCGAGAAGGGCCCAGTGGTGTGCAGCCATTGCGCAGAAAACAGACCAACAGCAAGACACCAGCCGCCAAAGCGAGGATTAATGGGAAACCACCAAAGACGCTAGAAAAAATAGAATGTATGAACGCCGGTATCACACCGAAAATAGTTT
Organism: Calotriton arnoldi; assembly: GCA_963921515.1. Taxonomy (NCBI): domain Eukaryota; kingdom Metazoa; phylum Chordata; class Amphibia; order Caudata; family Salamandridae; genus Calotriton; species Calotriton arnoldi. The sequence continues at coordinate 413,255 of CAWUFW010004561.1, read as the reverse complement.
GAAAGGTGGACACGAGGCCAGACCCCACAACCTTAAAAAAGTGCACCAGACCCTCAGTGTTTGATGCGTTAAAAATACGATGAATTAACTCCCCAAAATGTTGGGGGAGGTCAGTGTTCAAAAGGGCCTGTATTTCACTGTGGGTACTCGCCACCTGGAGAATGAATGTCTCCCGGGCGGATGTGAGCATAACCTCCTCATTCAATAATAGGGCCTTTATTCTGCTCAACTTATTGAAATCTGCCTCCATGGTAGGAATGGAAGGCCAAATAGAGTTATCAACGATGTCGTGAGGGGGAGGAAAAAGCACATTCTTGCAGCAGACAACTCTGTGTGAGACTGTAACAATATACGGAACGCCAGCCTGTAGGCCACAACAGTTTTCGTTATTTAAAAGCAAATAGCTACCGTTAGTAAGCAAAGTAAAAGTAGGAGAAATAGCAGGAGCAGGAATACCCTTCAGCACACATGCAAGATTTGGAACTGAAACGCTACAAGCCCCGTGCAATTTAATATGTTTACAAACAAGCGAATGACCCACAGTTGAATCACAAGACTCCCCCGTGAGAAATACCTCCTTGCCGTCTCTAAGGCATTTATACATGAAAGGCAAGGACCAAAGTTCATGCAGGAAAGCACTACCCAAAGGCTGGAAACGGCCTACAGGATAATGTTTCATGCACGAACCGAATTCAAATAGGGAAAAAGGTAAAGCTATAACCCCATGAACTAGCCACACCGCAGAATCTAGTTCCGCTACAGAGAATGGTAAAGGATCCACTTTTTCAATATGTAATAAAGTGTAAGATGCATCCTTCATGGACATGAACTGCTGTTTGTCAGTCAAATTAAAAGGCAGAAAGAGGGCAGTGGTGTTTAACAAATTCCAAGGAACTTTACCCAACTTAAGGGTTTGCAAAGTCCATGCAAACTGCATCACTGAACGCAACTGATTCTGACCATGATACAACATAGAGACATCATCTTGTACAATATCAACAACAGAGGATACAATGTTCTCTAATGTGTAAATGCGGGAAGACAGGGTATTTATACTATTGTCAACAACGGCAAGCACCTTTTCCAAATTTGCTTGGTCTATTTCCCTAAGACGGGAAGCAGCTTCCATCTGTGACAGCTTCCAGAGTTCATTATACGCTTCATAAATGAATCTCTTCGGTCGGGGACCACGAGGTCCCAAGATAAAGTCAGATAAATCAATAGTGCCTGATAGGAGGGATAAATGGTTCTTAACAGAGTCTAAGGACGAATGTTGTAACCATTGTTTACATAATTTACCAACCGAATACGTGGTTACAGTACGAGTTTCAGTAAATCTTGGATCAGGCTTGTCCTGTATGTAGCCAGGAACTGTGCCATGAAAACGCAGTTGGCATGCATTAGATGATATGGGCCATGCCAACCAGGGTGACTGTATCAGTGCAGAAACGTTAAAGGAATTGTTTTGAAACTGAGCCTGTAACGCCATAAGGGACATATTAAAACGCAAACTATCATTTGGAAAACTCGACAAGGATGGGATGGTTGGCGTATTTAGTTGTTTAATGGTAGCCAACCCCCAACACGTGGTCTGATGTATGGAAGCATTTAGAAACAGAATTTGGGCTGGGATAAGGCAAGCGCGGTGCAAGGCCTCAGTGCCTTGCACCTGCCATGGCTTCGAACCCCAGATTGATTTTAAATCCACTGTGTCTTTCCAATACTCATAACCACCCACCGCCAAGGCGCTCAAAAAGGAACCCGAATATAGTAATTTAGTGTGGGTTAACAATATCTTTTGAGTCAATGGGGTTTTTAATTTAAAATAATAGGACCCAGGGTTCGATCGATTAAAATCAGTAAAATAGGTGAATTTATTTCGAAGAGTCTGGGAACTACCTGGTACGGGGTTTGGGCAGTGTTCCCATTGGGTATAAGTAACAGGGCTGCGTAGTGCACTTGGTTTGTGGAGAAAATGATTGCCCCAATGCTGGTAGCAATACAAATCGGCATAATTCGCAGAATTCATATACAAGTCTTCAGCATTAAAGGAGGCATAATATTTTAAATCAGCAAACAATGCTTCAACTGCATGCACATCCCAATCATCAGAATGAATATTACTTTTTACTACATCACCCATCGAGACTCGAAGGACATTTGGTACATTAATAATTTCCGTCGGGCCATGGATTTGAAAGTTTACTGCATCCCATACGATGCCATCAGCAACTGGAAACGCTGAAATGTTCACAAATGTGTGGTCACGCTTCATGATGTGCGAAGAGGAATGTGGAGCCAAAATCCCAGCCACACTGTTCACAGCAGAGCGTTCAGGTAAATAGTGAGCATTGATTAGTAGAAAAAACACTGTGACAAAGCCAATGGACATGAACAAAAAGATCAAGAAAAGTACCATCCAAATATATGTCCAAGGTGGAATCAAAAAATTGTCTCTAAACCAGGATACAAAAAGACTAAACTTGGACGGGACCTTTGATGAGTCGGAATCCGAGTCAAAGGAATAACGTGTCGGGCTCAGTGGCGTTGTTGGTTGGTGTGCCACCGACTCTGTGGCGGGATAAGTATATTCGTCCTCAGCTATGCAGGGTGATGCAGGGGGTCCAAATATATTTTCAGGCAAATCAACCATCTCCATGGTAACATCAGTGATAGCTCGTGCAGGCGTGCCTCGAACGCTTGTCCGATAAATGGCAGGACAAGAGACCGCTGGTGTGACACTATTCAGGATCGGCCAAATGTTGTAGCTTGACATTTTCCACTGAGATGTATCTGTTTTCCTTGCGACCGGGAAGCGGTGGTAGGATGACTGTACGTGTTCCCTTCAAGCCCAGTACTGGAACCGGTGCACGGAAAGAGGGGCCGAATTCTTTTTTGTTCTCCACCTTCTCTCGTACCAGGTCGCCAATCTTCGGAAGCCAGCCGGCAACCGGAATCTGCACAGCAGGGTCTGTGGCTGAAGGTAAATGTGCAATTGCTAGTTTGTCTCGGGCTTCTTGTAAGTCCTGTAACATAGTAGAATGATTATCTACATCGAACTTGGCGGATTGCGCCGCCATGTCTAGACCATCAAGGTCAGGCACAAACATTCGTATGCCAAAGAGCATTTCGTAAGGGGTCCGCCCACCCAGAGGCCTTCTAGGGAGATTATTAAGTGCACGCTGAACGGTATACAAGTGGGCCAGCCAGTTCCTGCCAGTACCTATAACTCTAGCTGTCAAGGATTGCTTTAAGTCACGGTTCATTCGTTCAACGATAGAGTTGACCTCAGGCCTATACGGAGACGAAAATTTCACCCGCACCCCTAAGGAGCCCATTGCGTCCTTGTAAGCCTTAGAGGCAAACGCCGGACCTTGGTCAGAATGGAAGGTGCCGCATGCAAAAATTCCCACAAAGACTCGCAAATCCCTAATGACATTTCGTGCGTCAGCACTCCGTTGTGGCCAGACCCAGATGAACCGTGTGCACGAGTCCACTGCCACTAAGATATATTTATAGGCAGTGTCTGAAGAAAATGGACCGCAGTGATCCAAGTAAACACACCCAAAGGGTCTGTTTGAAATTGCAAGCGAGGTCTGCGGTGGTCTTGTGACTTTTGAAGGCTTGATCTGTTGACAAACGTCACAGGAAAGCACATAAGTACGTGTATCTTTGTATAAACCACGCCACCAGTAACGCTGCTGCAAAATGGAAATTGTCGCAGACACACCAGCGTGCGCCGAAGCCATGCCTTCGTGTGCCGCTGCCATCAAGGAAAGTCTGCGGTCCGCGTTGGGGATCAGCCGAACCCCAACGTCAGGTATTGTTACATAAGGAGCCTGATCGGGACCTATCTGGTAAGAATATTTAGAAGGGAAACCTCTAGGGTAATTAATTCCTTCTTTTGTTGCAGCAATAGCTGCCAAGATATCAGTGTCTATTTTAGACATGGATCTAGTAACTGCTGCTACTGAACACGTGAGTACTGCTGATCTGGCAGCTTCATCTGCCAGACTGTTACCAACAGCGTGTGCGCCCACTCGCTGATGGCCTAGGGTGTGAACCACCTGTGTGAGTGGCAGACATCTTTGTAATTCTGCCACTCTAACCCAAAGCATTTTATGCTTGATTGTGTTGCCTTTAGCGTCTCTATAGTCATTTTGCGACCAAAAGAACAGATTGTCATTGTATGATTGAACACAGTAGTAAGAATCGCACACGATTAAAGTGGTCACATCAGGATTTACGAACTCAAGCGCAAGCACTAAGGCACGCAACTCGGCCAATTGTGCGGTACTGTCCCCGAGTGTCTGTGTATGCACCACAGTGGATTTGAACTTTCCGTTCACAAACGTACCTGCAACAATAGCACATGCGGCTGAATAAGCATGCTTGGACCCCGTGGCCGGTTGTGCCGAACCATCGGTGTAGATCACACAGTCGTAATCCTCAAGCGGCATTAAGGACAAAGGAGGAGGATGAATGAATTCATACTGTAAAAACTCCTGAGTCTGTAGAGAAGAGTCGAAAATGAAAGTGACATCCGGAGACGTCAAAGAAGTTGCCCATTGAATCCAACGGGGGTGCAAAGCTTTAGAGTTCGGAACACTTGCTTTCGTCACTGCCTCTAGGGCAGGATAGGGTGTTACCACCAGAATGCGTTTTCCCTGTGCCAGTGCGCGCTCCTTCAGGATCGCCATTTGCACTGCTGTTAGCACTTTCTCCACAGATGAGAACCGCATTTCTGCAGAGGTGTATTGATGTGACTTGTATGCGATGGGTACTGTATCACCTTCATTAAAGGTTAAATACGTGAAACCCACTGCCCCTGGAATGATTCTAATCACCAAGTTTGTGTGGTTATCACGCGTCAAAAGGTATTTAGACTCAAGAAGGTCTGTCTGCAAAGACTGCAGAATGGAGGTATGCTCCGGAAGCCAGCAAGACTTCGAAAAAGTAGGTTGTATCAAGGCATACAATGGCTTGATACGCTGGGCGTATTCGGGAATATATGTACGTCCGAAGTTCAGAAAACCCAGCAAAGACTGAAGCTTCTTCAGATTAGTAGGAGGGCACAGAAGTGCACATTTCTCCAGAAAATGGGGGCTAAACCCTTACCTTCATTGTTGAGCTCATAGCCCAAGAACAAAACGGTAAATTCAGCAATATGGGATTTGGCAAAGTTAATTTTGTATCCCTGAACCGCAAATTCAAGAATAATGCGGTCCACCCGGGTCAGATGCGGAAACAATTCGTCGTCTGTCAGATAAATGTCATCCACATACGAACAGGCGTCTGGATCTATGCCGTCTAACAAAGAGACAACACGAGCGGCAAACACGCCTGGACTATTTTTGTAGCCCATAGGAAGACGCCTGAATTTGAACATTTTACCACCGGAAGTAAAGGCACACCATTGGCCACTCTCCGGGGCTAAGTTGTGCGTGTAGAATCCATTTGAAAGGTCAAGGGTCGTTTTGTATTTTTTACGAACAAGACTGTCTACAAGCGCAGAACTATGGGTGTTTTGCACCGCAAAGGTCCGACAATGAGAGTTCAAATGCCGGTAATCCAATACTAAGCGGTACGATCCATCGGGTTTAGAAACCGCGAAAAGGGGATTGTTCATAGGTGATACACAGGGTTCAATTACTCCCTGATATTCCAACTGTGTCAGAATTTCGGAAACGGGGCCTTTGGCTTCACGTTTTATGGGATATTGGGGTTGTGGCTGCGGTAACGACCGCAAAGGTATTTCATGGGGGGGAGATTCTTCATCCCAACCCACGTGATTGCGGAATAACGCTGGAGCCAGGGACACAGCCCACTCTGCTGCAAGAGCCTCCGCTTTGTCCTTTGGGACATGTCGAGAAAAGCTCGGAAGGATTACCTCCTCCCCTTTATGCGCTGCAAGAATGAATGGGGGTGGCCAATCCGCCTCTGCCAACAAAATATCATATGAAGAGGTCAGATTTTCCCAAAAAATCCCTTTAATTACACGCTGTATATCACCTTCAATTTGAATGACAATATTAAATAGTCTGTCAGGGGGTGCCACTCTGGTGTCTGCTGTTTCAACAGTAATGAATGTTTCAGTTGCTGTCGCCTCCATATGAGGACGTAGCGCCTCCCGCACTATGGTAACTTCCGCGGCGCTGTCTAGGAGGGTTACTGCCCACGTCCAATTCAGGAGTCTCGTTCTCACCGTCTGTGGCATATTTCGCTGTTACAGCGGCAACTTTCTTCTTCTGAAATTGTGGTCGAACACGTTGAAAGTCTTCTGCTTTCCCTCTGATTTGTTGTCGAGGTTGGTCTCGTCCCTGGGGAACCTCTCGGTCCCTTCCTCTATCCTGGCGGTCTCCTCCACCGGCCTGTGACGTGGTCTGTGCCTGTGAAGAACGAGGAGAACGCGTATCAGGGATCTGAAACCTATCCGGTGATTTAATTCTCGCTCTATCGCGTAAATCATAAGTACGTTCAGAAGAAACTGAAACCGGGGATGCGCCTCGCGATCCCGGCTTTGTCTGTTGCTTACCCTGTTTTTTCAGCCTCCAGCTCTTTTTAGTGAAGACTGGTTTCTCATCCTTCTCAGATTGAGATTTGGTTTGTTGCTGTTGTGGTTGCGATTGTGTTTGCTGTTTGGCAAAGGCTTGTTACCCAGGCTGTTTCTACCAATAGTTTTATAAGCCTGGGTAATAATTTTCGGTAATTCGCGAGGCTTGTCCAATTCTGGGACTAAAGCCAAAGCGTTAGCTACTTGAAAGTTCACTGCATCGCCCTTGACATTCGCAAGGATCAGCTCAGCTACTACTTCAAACACTCCCACCAGTCTCATCCCTAATTCCACGGCCGCTTCAGGGCCATGTTCGTCCTGAACTTTTTTAATTACAGAGGGGAGAACAGCCATGGAAGGAGTACCAAAACATTTAGAATATACTGCTGCGAATACCTTACCCCAGTTGTCACATGCTGTCAACTCGGGTATTAAGTCTTTTGGCAAACTTATCGTTAAAATACGATGTTTATCCACTGGAGTTGTATGTGGAAAAACTGCCTCCAACTGGTCAAATTTTTCTGCAAGCCAATAAGGAAAATCGTCCTTTTGTTGTGGACGTTTGCCCATCACTGAGTTCACCATTACAGGACTTATGGTAACTCCGGCTGCACCAGCTGGATGGCCTGCAACTCCAGGAGGGGCTCCCTGGATTTGCCTGTAACATATTGCACTAAGGCTCGATGCACTCGTACCAAAGCCGAATACATGTTGCGCAGTTCCGCGACTGGTATTGTCATATATCGCGGATGTGGGGTGTACCCGGCCAAAACAGGCCAAGTGGCCCCATCAATAGATAAGGGGCCTAAACGAACCGTGGTAGTCGGTTGGGGGAGGGCGCCATCAAACCAAACACGGTGTTGCCACGCCGTGAGCGGTACCTCAAGACAAGAATAAGGTATATAGTTATTAGGAACTGCGGTGGCTGTATATTCATGGAACAAATTGTCAGTCCCATCCACTGCAGGAAAAGTTATCCATGAGTAGAACACCTCAAAGTGGTAAGCCGGATCGGCTTGTACCACAAAGATTAGTTCGACTCCAGTATCTGGCACTCCATACACCCGTAAGTGTGTCCGGAGTGCTCCGCGGCTATGCGCCGCAATTTGAACAGCCATTTATGGCTAGAATACGTCGACAATGTAACAGGAGGCAGCACAATTAGGGTTTTAATCAAGAAAACCTTTTTAACAACTTCAAGCTTGAAAGAACCTACAAAAACCTCAATATAGGAGGTATCGCCGTCACACACGCTTCCGGAAGCGTCCGTGAGGGGTTGTGGACAAGCACAAGTACTACTCAAGCGTCTCGCAAATAAGCTGCCCCATTCGTTGGTCGCGCCATGTCATAAGGTTTCTGCACATACAGAGCTATGCACAGGATAATAGGACCTCGGAATATAGTGGTGAGCCAACCATAAACCTTAGCACCCAAAACCCCAACCCAACTAGCCTTAGCGTCCCATTAGCACTAATGTACCAATGATTAGACAACCCAGAACACGGTATCTCTCTCTCAGGACTCGCAGAGGCAAGAACACTCTTTCGTCACACTCGTACCTGTCCACAACATGCGTAAGAAGAGACACTGTATAGTTCAAAATGTTTATTTCAACTTACGTGCTCTTAGATACAGTACACGTGTCAATACTAATAGCATAATACATATGAATAATATAATCAGCATAGTTACTACTCCATAGAATACGAACGGGGAAAGCATCTCATAAAGCAGTGGATATATGTCTAACTAACATTACCACCCTCCCCGTGCTGGAAGCCAGTTTATTATGAGAATAGAAGACCTTTGGGCTTTGACTAGCGAACCCCCATACCTCAGTCACTTGATGCAAAACTACATCAGCAAACAATCACAGCTCTTCTCTCTGGAAAGATCGTCTCCAAGTGCTATCTCAGAGCAGGCGATCGCATTATTAAAAGCACACTCTAATTTCTCAATGGCAGCTGTACATATGTTATGTCTAGGTGCGAGGGACGGGCCAAATCAGTAGGAACCAGGGATTTGTTATTCGACCTTGTAACTGTTGTTCAGACTGAGCCCAAAAGGGAATAGGAGAAAAGGTGAGAAACAGAAAATGCAGACAGTTGTAAAATAACTTGGCAGTAGCAGAGGGCGACAGAACAACATCCAAGAGTAACGTGCGCAAAAGTCATCATGGCAGCCAGGCCTGTGTTAACGTAGCCAGACAGACCAGGAGGCCATGAGCCACAAGACAATGGTTTTCAACCATTGACCTTTCTTGTGCATATCACCAAATCTCCTTGCATGTTTTACTGCTTTCTGTACCCCTTTTGGCTGTTTCCAGTTTCGACGCATGCCATTCGGGCTAGCTTCTGCTGCCGCAGTTTTTCAGAGGCTCATGCATGAGTTGTTTGGTGATATGCAAGGGGTTGTGTTCTTTCAGGATGATATTCTGGTGATGAGAGCCAACAAGAAGATACATGATGAACGCTTAAGGAAAGTGATGAGTGTTTTACAAAATAAGGGAGTTACAGCAGAGATTTCTAAATGCAAATTTGCGGAAAAGAAAGTTACTTACCTGGGTCACGAAGTTAGTTCCTTAGGTATTAGACCTAAATCCAGTTTAGTGAAAGCGATTACTGATGCGCCTGCACCCAAGTCCAAGGATGATCTTAGATCATTCTTGGGACTTGCAGAGTTCTATGCAAAATTTGTTGAAAACTTTTCTGAAAAGACTCATATCATGAGGTTCTTGCTCAAGAACAAGGTGCAGTTTTCTTGGTGTTCTGCGTACCAACAGTCATTTGAAGAAATTAAAATGGCAATTGCTCAAGCTCCAAATCTTCAAGGATTTGATCCTTTTGCTAATACTATCGTCACCACCGATGTGAGTAGCAAAGGTTTGGGTAGTGTTCTAACTCAACTAGATGGCGATAATATAGAGTCAGTCATTGCCTTTGCTTCACGTTCTCTTACTCCTGCTGAGGAGTGTTATTCTGTAATTGAACGTGAAACACTCGCGTGTGTTTGGGCTCTAGAGCATTTTAGAAAGTTTCTCAGGGGCAGGAAATTCGTTTTACGTGGTGACCACAAGCCCCTTACTAAACTACTAACTACTGAAGGTTTGACCAATGCCACAGCTAGAATTGCTAGACTTTCGATGAGGTTGCAAGATTTCATGTATGACATACAATATGTACCTGGTGTCAAGAACTTCACTGCTGATTTTTTGAGTCGTATGTCCCTACCATTGACTGAAGTGGACAAGAACTCTTGGAATGATTTCTCAGTCGCTTCAGTATCCCTTGACAAAGCTCATAGCAGTTTTAGTAAAGAGGAATGGCTTGAAGCTGAGAATTCTGACCCAATTGTGCTCGAACTTAAACCATTAATTGTGAGTGGGTGGAGTGGTATGGACAAAAAGTTAGTTACTGATGAACTGAGAGGCTTCTGGGAAGTTCGTGATGAACTCAGTTTGTCTGAATCCTTAGTTCTACGAGGTGACAAAATAATTCCTCCGAAGAGCTTAAGAAGCAAGATACTTGACCTTTGTCATGAAGGACATTCTGGGATTACACGCACCAAGTTACGTTTGAAAGAACTTTATTGGTGGCCTAAAATAGACATTGATGTGGAAAGGTGTGTGAGGTCGTGCGTCAAGTGTGAAGTCTCTGACAAAACTTTCAAAACTTTCAATCCACCCTTAGCTTCTCCCACTTGCCCAGGACTTCCTTGGGAAGTAGTTGCAATAGACTTTATGGGTCCTGTTTTATAGCAAGATGGTTTACAAAAGTATATTTTAGTATTGGTGGATACCTTTTCCAGGTGGTTAGAGCTGTGTATAGTAAATGTAATCAACACTAAAACGGTTATCACATTCCTTGATGATATTTTCCTTAGAGAGGGGTTTCCCAGAGTTATCTTATCTGACAATGGTGTAAAATTCAAATCTTCTGAATTGAAGAATTACTTGGCTGCTTCTGGTATCCAACAAAGTTTCACCACACTTTATCATCCCAGCGGCAATGGCATTGTTGAGAGAGCAAACTGCAGTATTAAAGGAGTTCTCCAGCTAGCCAATAAAGGAAATTTGTCTTGGGATGAGGAGTTGAAAAAATTGCTATGGGCCTATAGAAGCACCATCCACTGCTCTGTTGGCAAAAGCCCCTTTTCCTTGATGAGGGGTAGGATTCCTCATTCCAAGATTAATCCCGGCTGGTTGAACAGAAATGGAATGGTTCAGTGTGACATACCCAAAGCGAGAGAATGTATCAAGGCATCTCAAATGAAGAACAAAACGCACTATGACCAAAAGCATGGTACCAAGCAAGTGAATTTGTGCGAAGGTCAATGGGTTCGTGTGAAATATGCAAAAAAGTTTCCTAAGGGGGAAAGCAAATTTAGTGACCCCAAACTGGTTGTGAAGGTCATGAACAACACTGCCTTGCTGCAAAATGGTGAAGTTTGGCATTTTAGTCGCCTTGCACCAGTCACGTCTGATTTAGGTCAAAAAATGGAGAATGTTGAGGGTAAAAGTAAAAACTTTTGGTGGTTAGACACTTTGGATATCATTCCAGAAGTAGGAAATCCTAGCCTTTCTGATACAGCAAGCATTTCTCTTGAGCCTGCTTGCACTGAAAGCGTCTCTCCTACTCTCAAACCTACATTACAATCTATTCCCAAAACTGTTGCACCCTCCTGTGATTACAATGTTATTAAAACTTCTAGTGGGAGAATTGTTAAGAAACCTAAATGTTTAGAAATGTTTGATTGTAATTGAGTATTTTTTGTTTTTCTTTTAGGGGGGGATTGTGTAGTATAGTGCTTTTATGGTAAATTGTTAGTCATTGTTAGAACTGCACCAAAAATCTAGAATCTCAGAATTGTATGATGTTGTAAGCATTCTCCTTGCAAGGGGTTCTGCTTGGAGACCGTTTGTGCTGGTTGTGCCTTCTACGCAGGGGCTGGAAATAAAGAATCCTGCTTACAATTTCTCTACTGGTTTGGTGTCTCCTTGAAGATGCTACACCCCTCCCTAGGGGACGTGCTAACTTCCACCCCTGCTAATAAAGGGGCCCAGCGCACGTGCCCTAGGCCAGTTACACCCAGAATAATTGTGTGTATATGTCTATTCCTCTCAGTAAAATACCCAGGAGGACAGCGCCTGAGAGGCATGCTCCTGTTCAGTGGCGGTTCCTCCGCAATGGTGGAGGAGCGTCGCCCCACTGGCTCAGAGCCAGCAGGTGAAAAATAAAACGAGTTACTATAATCATTTTATTTTTCATTTGCCGGCTATGAGCCAGTATGTGCAGGGAGGGGTGGGGCCGGGGCATGGGAGGGGGGAGGAGGAGTGCTGCGTACACTTCTAAGAGCGCATGTGTGTTTTGCCGGCCAGAAACTGCACAGACTCCTTGTCCTGAGCGGGGCGTCTTTCAGCCCGCTCAGGTCAATCCTCGCACTGCTCTCATAATAATCAGCGTCAGGTAAGTGTTTTCTTTTTATTATTAACACCACCCCCCACGCGCTCCCCCACACCCCTCCACCCTCCCCACCACCTGTTCATTGTGTCGGACACCACTGCTCCTGTCGAGCCAACACAGGGAGCAGTGCGCCCAGCTCAGCAAGTGAAAAGATGGCCAACAAAGGTCAGGAACGCCCGCGCTATTATCAAAAGGGCAGCGCAATGACAGAAGCTGCCCACTAGAGAGTGCTGTGTATTACAAATCGCCAGCAAAAGGTCACATGAAGACCCTGCACACAGGGCCACTATGGAAGGCGAAGAGGTGAGCGCCCCCCCAATGCATCTAAGTCCAATTTTACAGGCCCGGCTCTAGGAATTGTTATTTGGGTGGGCCAAGGGTGGGCCACTGCAGGCCCGATTTGTCACACATATATCTAGCCAGGCCTGCTTCAGGGCCCTCCTTTATCTCTCCTTAGTCTTACAAGGCCCCGTAAAACACACTCTTTTCCAAATGTCTTTCTAAATATTATCACTCTCAATAAAGTGTTTGTTTCCATGTAATTGTGGGAAGAGGAGGTTTCTGAGGTGGGAGTATCAGGCAAGTTACACTACTCGGGCTCCCTCTGTCCAAGCCTTCAGGGAGAATACCTCATTACTTCCTCCACCTGACCCCAGACTCTGCAGTGCACTCCCTTCCAGGCTTGATTATCCACTTTTCTACCACCCCTCTCCACTGCACCTTATCTCACAGCTGACCTTGGGCCCCAGCCCCATATCAGCCACCATCCAGTTCCACTTTCATTATTCCCGGTAAAAAACATTAGTAAAATCACCTTCAAACATAAAACATTGAATATAGCAGTAAATCTAATTAGCACGCACTTTAAAATATGTTCCACAGTTGCCCTAATGACCCGATTGTTAATTAAATAAAATAGAAAAGCCATGACAGGGCCGGCTTTAGCACTGGTGTGAAAGTCTTTTTTAGTGCCCCACCAATTACCTCTTTCTCCGAAGATACCTTTACTACCACCCTCCAACAGTGCCCCTCATCTCTCCGTCGCCTCTCCCCCTCATGACCTTTTCCTCAGACTCCCTCACTACCACCCTCCAACAGTGCCCCTCATCTCTCCGTAGCCTCTCCCCCTCATGACTTCCTCCTCAGACTCCCTCACTACCACCCTCCACAAGTGCCCCTCATCTCTCCGTAGCTCCCCCCATGACCTCCTCCTCGGATTCCCTCACTGCCACCCTCCAACAGTGCCCCTCATCACTCCAAAGTCCCTCCCCCCATGACCTCCTCCTCGGATTCCCTCACTGCCACCCTCCACCAGGGACACTCATCTCTCCAAAGTCCCACCCCACATGACCTCCTCCTCGGATTCCCTCACTGCCACCCTCTGCCACTCTCCACCAGTGCCCCTCATCTCTCCAAAGCCCCTCCCCCATGACCTCCTCCTCGGATCCCTCACTGCCACCCTCCAACAGTGCCCCTCATCTCTCCAAAGCCCATCCCCCCATGACCTCCTCCTCGGATTCCCTCACTGCAACCCTCCACCAGGGCCACGCATCGTTCCACAGCGCCCTCTCATATGCATTTCATTTGTTGTATAGTGCTACTCATATCAGTGTAGGGTGTCACAGTACTTTACATCACACACACATTATGCAGTGACAATGAATCAGTAAATCAGTCTACAGGGAATGTCACAAAAGCCAATGAGGATTACAAGGTGTAGGAATCACATGTCATCCATACTGGTGGGCAGTATATTTTAAGAGGATTTCGTCTGGGGAAACACAAACTCAGGATTTAAAGAGTACTCCATTGGTTGGGGGTTAGCTTTACTGATAAAAATGTATATCTGCCCAAACAAACTCTTTTTATCAACATTAGAATAATGAAAGACTGGGGAAGTTCTAACTATATCACAACACACAAAAAAGCAAAGTTCTAACTATACCATTCAGGTTTGTATGCAGCACTTTGATGACAGTTCATAGGTTACAGTCCTATGTTAGGATTGTAACTTCTGAACTGCAAGTAACACAGGGATCTCTGTGACAAAGGCAGCAACCCACTGAGCTATCCACATAAAATACAGTTTATCTGCATTTCAAAACTACCAAAAGACAAATGATTGGTCTCCAGCAAGATCATAAATCACCAGAGTTATCTGGACATTTTTTATTGTTGTCTTGCATCCATGGCAGAGTCCGCCATGAAACAAATAACCACACATTCTCTTACCTGCTCTGTTCCTCGTCACAACCCGATCTGATAAGCAGCTGCAGGGGCCAGGAACGGTGAATCAGGATAAACAAACTTCTTTTCTCCAGCACTGAGCAGAAAAGGAAATATCCATGCAGCAGGACAGAAGGCAAAGATTACCTGGTGCCAAAGAAAGTATTTATCCCCTTCGCCATGCCCCTATTGTACCTGCATGAGTGGGCGGGGACACAGCCCACATTCCTAAAAGGAGATGCGTGATTGGGGGTGCCTGTGAGAAAGAGCCCAGGCCCAATCACGCAACTCCTAAAACAGAAACAAAACAACGTTCGGAGGAACGTTTTAAATTAAAGTGGACATTAGTCCCAATACCGGCAACATCCTCCACCTTCCCATAGGCGAACGTGCATAAATAAACACACAAGACACTTTGTTTGTGGGAAAAACTTGTCGCAGGTTTATTCCATACAAGAGTATGCAATAAGGTGGGTTATCTTACGGGCGATCCATGGGCAGGCAGCCGTCCAACCTATGCTGCCCCTGCCCGCCTGATGAGCCAGCACTGTGGGATGGATGCCCGATCAGCGCTACACCTTTGTTGATCCACCACTGGATCACGTGGCCCTTGTTACCATCCTACTCACGCCCCTTTCAGGGCGGAGCGTAACAGGACAAACCCCCAGTTGATCAGGCCCCCAACCGACCGAAGGACTAATGGGGCGCCGTCACGGTTCTCCAGGACCCTGCCCTGAGGATCCTGGTCTTTGGCTCTGGCACCCCTATTGTGCCACGCAGAGGTACCCTTACTGTACCCGTCTGCCGCAGAGGTACCCTTACTGTACCAAAGCGATACAAAAGGGGATGATGGACGGAACGTTTGAGCCAATCAAACACTCACCCCCAGTCAACTGATCTGGGTTTAATCCATCATCATTCTTTAGCTCACTCCACCACCCCAGTTCAGACATGGCCATATGCAAATCAGTCTGACCCTGTGCCTCATGGGAACAGTCCAGCCCGAACTGCCAAGCCATGTCTTCCCTGGACCGGAAACAAGCATCCTAGGACCGGTTTCTGGCATTTCAGCCGTCATCAGCCAGGCTTGCTTGAATCCAGTGGCAAAGTGAGCAAGGGACCCACGTCTGGGCATACCCCCGCCAACTTAGGGCGACCAAAGCGATACAAAAGGGGATGATGGACGGAACGTTTGAGCCAATCAAACACTCACCCCCAGTCAACTGATCTGGGTTTAATCCATCATCATTCTTTAGCTCACTCCACCACCCCAGTTCAGACATGGCCATATGCAAATCAGTCTGACCCTGTGCCTCATGGGAACAGTCCAGCCCGAACTGCCAAGCCATGTCTTCCCTGGACCGGAAACAAGCATCCTAGGACCGGTTTCTGGCATTTCAGCCGTCATCAGCCAGGCTTGCTTGAATCCAGTGGCAAAGTGAGCAAGGGACCCACGTCTGGGCATACCCCCGCCAACTTAGGGCGACCAAAGCGATACAAAAGGGGATGATGGACGGAACGTTTGAGCCAATCAAACACTCACCCCCAGTCAACTGATCTGGGTTTAATCCATCATCATTCTTTAGCTCACTCCACCACCCCAGTTCAGACATGGCCATATGCAAATCAGTCTGACCCTGTGCCTCAAGGGACATGGCTTGGCAGTTCGGGCTGGACTGTTCCCATGAGGCACAGGGTCAGACTGATTTGCATATGGCCATGTCTGAACTGGGGTGGTGGAGTGAGCTAAAGAATGATGATGGATTAAACCCAGATCAGTTGACTGGGGGTGAGTGTTTGATTGGCTCAAACGTTCCGTCCGTCATCCCCTTTTGTAACCCTTACTGTACCAGACTGCTTCCAGATCGCCCTGTAACTCCGCCACAGCCCTGGAGGCGGCCACCGTCGCAGCCAGGGCCCCCCACCACTGCACCTCCTATTACCTGCAACCTGCCCTTTCCAAACATTCCTTTACATCCAGGAGAAACAAGTCCATCCCCACCGGGGACATGTGGACCCCGTCCTCCTCAAAGTAACCTTTAACGTTTGCCTGGATGAGTTCATGCCTGATAAAGCCCAACCCCCTCTGACCCAGAAACTTGCGCATAGCACTGTTGACCCGCTTGCGCAAATGTTCTGCTGCCTCCCTTGACCTGGCACCGCACCAATGCATGCGGGGGGATATTTCAGACCAAAACAGTTCGCAGTGACCCAAACGCCTGCTTAGTTCGCCCAAGTCCGATTTAATGGCCCTGAGTAATCCCCTCCTCCCCACGGTCATGATATCATTGCCCCCCAAGTGGGTCACCAAGACATTGGGCGGAGCTCCCCCAAGGGCCAGGCGTTGCTCGAGCCTGTTAATGATGCTGTTCCATCTCATACCTGGGAAACCCATCCAAACAAAATGAGTGTCGTGAAACCCCCGCATCCAGTTCCTGCTCTTGGCCCACTTTTCCAAGCTGGCCACGTACGAATGGCCGATCACCCATACGCGAACACCTAAAGAAACGAACGCCATTCTTTACCAACTGTTTATTACTCAGATAATCATATTTGAACACCTCACTACAAAACACGGCACTCCAAAATTATTTACATACTGTGCAGTCAAGGGCGGATATACCGTTTAAAACAGCGCGACTGCCAACGCCCCACCTATTTAATGCCTGCCGGCTCCATGCCCGCCTTGAATGCAGCCGTGGCCGCCCCAATCCTGAATGAATGGCTTGAATACTTTTTGTCAGGGCTGGCCAGGCCGGCGCGCGCCAAGCATGCACACATAACCCGCTCCACTTGAAACTTGGTCAGGGGGGGCAGGTCTGCATGTACCAGGAAATAACCTTGTGTTGCGGGGCGCACCGCTAAGTAGTCCCCTACTCTAGAGACCGGGTAGTACCTGGGATCCCCTAGCGGGTTAAGAACCACCTCAACCCCACGCCCTGCCTGGTCAGTCTTAGACCTTCTTATGCGGAGCACCAGCTGGGCAGCCAGCTTCACGTCTTGCATGCCAAGTGCATCCCCAGACCCATCAGCCTTGGATCTGGCCACCAATTCACTCATCCTGAATGCCCCAAAGAATGCTAAACAAAAGGCGGCTGCTAGTAGGCTGGCCTCGTAAGGAGAGTGCGCAACCTGCTGCAGGACATCAAGCATACCCTGGAGCCTGGGGAAATCGATGGCCCCCCTGTTGTCCGGCACCCTCACTTCCTCCCTGGCCCAGCCCTTAAGAGCCGCCTGTAACCGAAAAGACCTGGCCGGATCAGTCCCGCCCTTCAGTTTCTCATCGTGGCACACTGCCGCCAGGTGGCTGGACACCCAAGAGTGGCTCCTCCCTTGGTCCTTAGCCCATACCACAAAGGCCTCCACCTTCTGTTCCAAAGGAAGGGGGCTGGTGCCCAGAATATCAGAGACGCCCCAGAATGTTGCACAGTGGGCCTTGTACTTCTTCCTGGTTCCTGGAGCCAAGGACCGTTCCCCAATCTCCCTCAGCCGTTGCTCCACTGCAAGATGAGCCACAGATGCGCTGGAAGAGGGTCATCTCCGCTCTCGCTCGCGGCCAGGACTCCCGGAATCGGAGCCACTGAAAACGAGAGAGAGCGTCAGCGGCAACATTCTTGACCCCTCAATGTGCCTGGCCCTGAACTCAATGTTGTGGCGCAGCCCGGCCCTGACAAGCTCTCTTAGCAGGCAAAGCACTAGTGGGCACCTAGCTGACTGACCATTTATCGCTTGTACAACCGCCATGTTGTCCGACCAGAAGACCACCCTCCTGTTTGCTAGCGCAGAGGGCCATAAATGCAGGGCGATGACGATGGGGAAGAGCTCCAGCACTGTGATCTTAGCTGTGATCCTGCGCCGGTGCCAAGCGTTGGGCCATTTCTGCGCGCACCACTCCTCCCCCATGATGGCTCCAAAACCCTCCCTCCCGGAGGCGTCAGTGAAAAGGCACAGCTCAGCGCTGCCGGCCCATGGCGCCCTCCAGATCACAGTTCCATTGAATTGCAGCATGAATTCAGCCCAAGTCGCCAGGTCTACCTTTATGCCTTTTCCCAACCTGACCAAATGATGTTTCCTGCGGACGCCTGCCGTGGCCCTGGCCAATCTCCTTGAGAATACCCTCCCAGCCGGGATGACTCTAGCTGCAAAATTGAGCTTGCCCATGAGACTCTGGATCTTGCCCAAGGGTGCCTTGTCTCTGCCCAGTAAGCTTTGGATGTCGTTGCGCAACTCCTGCACCTTCCCGGCAGGGAGCCTGGACTCACCCTTGACGGTGTCCAGCTCAATGCCTAGGAACGTGAGAACCTGCGCCGGATCCTCAGTCTTACCCGGCGCCAGGGGGACCCCCAGGCGAGCCGCCAAGTCCTGGAAGCACCGCAATCCCTCGCTGCACTCCCGAGACCCTAAGCTCCCGTTGAACAAAAAATCATCCAGGTAGTGGGTCACTCCCTCAAGGCCGTGTTCCCAATGAAGTGCCCACTGCAAGAAGGAGCTAAAGGCCTCAAAATACGCGCAAGACACCGCACAGCCCATGGGCATGCAACAATCAAAGTACAGTTGACCCTGCTACTTGAACCCCAGCAGGTGCTGGCTGGACGGGTGGACTGGCAGTAGTCGAAAAGCAGATTCTATATCCACCTTGGCCAACCAGGCCCCCTTACCCGCCCTCCGCACCATGTCAATGGCCATGTCCAGTGAGGAGTAAGAAACCGAACATGTGCCCTCCTCTAGCCAGTGATTCACTGAATCGCCCTCGAGGTATGACAAATGGTGAATCAGCCTAAAAGCCCCAGGTTCTTTCTTGGGGACTACACCCAGCGGGGATACTAGAAAGTTCTCCAGTGGGGGTGAGTTGAAGGGGCCAGCTACCCTGCCTAGTGCCACCTCCTTCTGAATGTTTTCTCCTACGACTCTCGCAGTTCTTTGGCGGACCTCAAATTATCAGCATCGCGGCTACATAGCGGCCCCTGGAACGGAATCGTGAAACCTTCGAGGAACCCCTGCGCTAAAAGCAGCCTGTCTTTGGTGTTGTGGTACTGCCGCAGGAGCGGGAGGAGATTCTGCAATATGACGGGGGAGGGCCCTTTGTTGGGAAAGTTTGGTTGGGCGGGGACCAGAGCTGGTTCGCAACAGGCGGGTGGCAGCGCCGGGGGGGTGTTCCTGACTGGGTCATTAACTGTTCTGTTTTCCAGAGGGGGGGGTGGGACTGTCCCGCTTTGAGTTGTACGACACGGCCGGATGGGCGGCCCCACACTTGCTGCAGTTGTGGGCGAATTTGCATCCTTTGCCCCAGGAGCAAGATCCAGCATTGTATAACCGGCAGGTGCCGGAGGAGAACCTCTTATTCCCTTGTCGCTGAACCCCCCCTGCTGGGCTCGAAAAGGCTGTCTGAAGGGGCGCTTCCCAGATTGTTTGGAGGCCCCTTGATTATCACCACCTTTCTGCACTTTCGCCCCCTTTTCCCTGAACTCTGTAGTGGGTCTACCCATATGTTGGATCCAGAGTTGGATCTCCTTTTGGTCCCACCCTAATTCTGGACATAATGACATCCTCTTACGGAACTCCTGATCATAGTAAAACCATCCCAACCCGCCCGACAATTTTGCCTCCTGTTGGATGGTATGGGAATACTGCATCAGAGCAGGACCCTGCTCCGGGTGTCTTTCCATTATTACTGCTGAGAGAATCGTGAAGGCCTCCACCCAATTCTCTATTGTCTTGTCTGGCCAGCGTTGGTACCGCACTTTCTTGTCCTCCTCCTTTCCCCCATCTTCCTGGTGTCTGAACCTGCCTTGCTGTGCATAAGTAAGGTCAAGATATCCACACATTCCCTTCTCCAAATGCCTTCCTTGGCGGCCTGAGGCACCTCCCACGCCAGAGAACAACGCCCTGACGCTAGGGGAGCTACTGTTACCATTGGAGTCGTCGGGGGGGCCAAACTTGCGGTGGACAGGCTTGTGGGAAGATGGTGGGGGGAGCTGGTCTGCACAAGCGTGGAAGCGGGCGCGGGGACGGGAGAGGGAGCAGGAGGAGCCGCTGGGGCGGGAGCGTTGCTGGTAGAAGGCGCTGCCGTCATCTGCTGTCCCCCCACGCTGGAGGGAACCATATCTTGCCCTGCACTACCACTAGGTGCCGTTACACTCCCTCCTGCCTCTGGGGCGGCTATCATCATAACTGCCCCGCTGGCAGGCAATGCACCACCGGCCTGGCCCGCCCAAACCTGAGTAATTGAAGGTGGCACCCTGGGCACCAGCGCTGCGTCCACCAATAAAGGGGGCGCCTCCAATCTGTCCAAACGTGTCTGAAATTTATTCATCAAAGCCAACATGTTGTCCATCGCCTTACCGATTTTTTCAATGTTCGCGTCGCCTGTTGTGGCAGGGGGCGGAGGGTTAGCTGGAGCAGCCACCGGCGCTGGAGGCTGTTGCGCAGACACTACCCTGGCCTTGGCCGGTGGGGGGTCCGCAGGGAAGTCTTTGTTGGTTGACCTTCGTGACCGCTTTGGTCTGGGAGGTGCCAGCTCGGGTGGTCCCGCCTGGCTTCCTGATGGTTAGTCTAGTGACACCCCGGAATCCTCCTGCCCACAGGCGTCAAGCATCCCTTGAGCCCATTCCACTCCCTTGGCTTTTGCCATTGCCATAAAGGTCCCCACACTAAATCCTGGGACGTGCTTGGTTGCGACTCTTCTACACAGCTGACTTGCGAGAACAAGAGGGCGGGGGTCCACTGGCTGTTCATGCTGTACTTTGTCTGGCCGACTGCCCAGCCGCGCCCTAGAACAAAAGACAAAGGTGAGTCCCAGCACTGAGCCAGCAAACAAAACCTCCCTGCCGCAGAGCAGCCGTTCCCATGGGCCCCCAGACCCCGGCGCGTTTCCCGCCCAATGCCCCCCCGGTACTTACTTCAACACAGCTCCTGCCCTAGCGACCTGATCGAAACGGTACGTGTTAGTGTCTTGCCTTTGTGTGTTGCTGCACGAATGGATTGCGACGATGGCCCGCGTGGGGGGGGCCGGGAGTGAGTGTGGCGAGGAACCACAGCACTGCAATACAAAGTTCCGATTAAGAAACCACACCACAACAGCTGAACGTAGGGCCGCAGGGCCCGCAACACAGTATCTGGGTAACGTAGCCAGGAACAAAACAGTGGGGGGGGGCGCTCCACAGTGGCCGTGGCCCCCCCGTCCCACCCCATCCCCCCCCTTGACGCTTGCCCCCCTAGCAAGCCACGTGCACTTACGTCCCCACGACCTTTCCACGACTAGCTTGTTGCCTTCACCCTTGTCCTGAGATCACGTCACAATGATCCCCGGATGGCTGCGAGTACCGTGGATGTCCGGATGAGCTGCGATGAGGAAATACATTTGTTTAGACGAGGCCATCGCAAGGCCATGCGACCACCGGGTTGTCCCGTGCCGCGAAACTCCCCCAAACTACTAACGTGGCCCCGCCAGACCCTGTGTCTGTCGGTGTGTCCCCCTTGCCTTCCTGCCGCGCAGTCGGCTGTATCAGCATGATGACTGAGGGATGAGGAAAACTAGCGGCGGGATTGGGGGGCGGGGGTGGTTTGCGGATGTGCCCCATTACCTGCACAGCGCCCTTGCCCGGGCCATGACCCTGCGCAGCTGCCAAAGATGTCCGGGCCCACTCTACCTACAGAAACAAGATAATACATGAGTGTGTCTTCATATGACAATGGCACCTCCCCTCAGACCGATGCCCTGTTGCGTTGTGTTTCGCCTTGCTGCAGCTCTGGAAAAGAAAGTACCCATCATTACACCTCTTTGCAGCAACACCCCTCTGCTCTTGGGGTTTTCCTTCCCCATCGCCTGGGCACCGGACTAGAGCGATCACTTGACCCCCTTTTCATATTTACTCTAGTGACAGCTGCAGCATCATGCAGTTCCGGCGAGTACTCCAGCTCGCCTCCCACATGCCCCACGCCAGGGACCCAAGGTCCACCCTTAACGCCCCTCATGTACCTGCTGCTTGAGCGGGGCTGCTAGCATTGAAATTGTGAGGTGCCACCCGTACCTGCGAGGTGCCTCCGCACCAAGACTCGCTCCGACGGTGGCTGTGCGAAGCGTCCGGTCCCGACCTGCTCAGAAACAAAACAAGCGTAATTAAGTGGTCCCCATCCCTGATGAGCGACACATCCCGCTAACGATGGTAGGGCTGCCCCCCCCGTATACACATGGCCTGAAGGAGGCTCCTGTAATAAAGCACCCATCATTACCACACAAATCACAAGGGTGGACTGCACGTGTATTGCTCAATTTCCCTAATGCCAGTATTGTGTTGTAGGGAACAACCGGCCTCAGGGAATGCTGGTGTATGATGGCTGGCTTCCCCCGGCGAGCGGGGCTGTGGGAGTGAGGGGGGCTTCGTCACATTTGTCACCCTTCTCTGCTATTTCCGCACTCTGTGGCGCAGACTTATTAATTGTGGGTCAGCATCTGTCCCTGCTCGACCCATGCTCCCCCGTGTCTGCCCCTGCCCAGAGCTGGGCTGCACCCTTCACTAAAGACAACCACTCCCACCGGGCGAGATCAGACACCGCGTCAGGCCCCCGGAGCCCACCACGGCCTGACCCAACCGCCTCCATGCTGCGACCACACATCTTCGCTGAGCCGCGCGAGACGGAAGAGCGGAACACGGCCCCCCCTGTCCTGTGAGACACGCGCCACGGTGAGCACTCACCAATCCGAATGCCAGAGGGCTGCGATCCCCCGGACCGTAGTCTACCAGTACGTGGAGCCCATTACACACTGCGCACACGTGCGTGTCCCGGAGCCTGCTCGTCGCCCCGGTGCGCCGTGCCCAGGACAGCAACCGCCTGCGTGGGGCGGGGGGGTGCGGGGTGGGTCGGGCCCAAACCGCAACCCCACTGGTGCGGACCTGGGCGCAAGCCTCGACATCCGCCCGAGAGCGGCGGTGACATGGCGCGCGAGCGGCGATCGCCGCGCCCACCTCCATGTCCTTGATAGGAAGGGCGGAACATGGCCCCCGCTGTCCTACGCCATCACAACCACCTCACGTGTAAAGGAACGATTATTCCTTCCCCCTGCGCGAAGTCAGCTTTCCAATCCTCCAGTGTACGAGTTACCCCCGCCTGGCCTGCAGTGGAGTCGGATAATTACTGTGCAGCAGGTGTGGTCGCCCCCTCCCCTTGCCTGAGGGAAACATGCCGTCCAGCTGCAAGCTAAGGAGCGGATAGCGCTGCGCGACCCCCCCAAACCACACCCGAAGCCAGGTCCCGGCCCCCGCCACGGGCGGCCGGACCTCACCCTCCGTCCGTGGTTCGCTCCAAGCATGGACCACGGACCTGTGCTCCGCTTGCTGACGGCCAGGCGCTCCTGCCTGCGGCATCGGAGCCTGCAACACCATGTGCCCGCCCGCATGTGGAGGGCTCTCACGCGTTTGCCGCGCGGTGCTGCATAGCCCTGTGGCCCCAATGCGCCATGCTGAGCCAGCCGCGCTACTCCCCCCGGCGGCCAACCGCAACGGTCCACGCCTGCCAAGGGCCCAACCCGGCAGCCTCGCCCGCCACAACGTGCAGCGATACCCGCACCCATGACTCGAAAAGACAGGAACTGCCCACACTCAGACGATGAGGCTCGCGGCAGCCTGGGGGGGGCCAGCCCGGGAGCGGGAGAACGCCCGTGGGCACCCCAGGGTAGAAGGGGGGGGCGAGCACCCCCACTGCACCACCGCTGCACGGCACTGCAGCCCGCAAACCCCTTCGACAACTGCCGCTGTGGCCCTCAGCCCTCAAGGAGCTATCCTCCCCCCCCTATGAACTAGGGGGGGCTGGGGGGAGGATGTAAACTCACCGCAAGAGACCGGGAGCCAAGAGGTCCCAAACGGCGTGACGACAACACGGAGGGACCGACGGACGATCTCCCAGACGGCGTGGCTGGCGGAAAAGAGGCTGCTGGGAGGGTCAGAGGGGTATACATACCCTCCCTCCCCCCCCCGGGCGTACCGGAAGTGACGCCCACACCCCCTGAACAGCGGTCTCCAGGCGGAAGCCCTCTGCTGCTAGAGCGAGGGGTAGGCTTGTGCCGCAATGGCACTAAAGGGCCGCCCTTTTAGGGGGCCCCCTTTGGGGGCGGCGGGCAGCCACATTTCTATTGGCCTTCATGCAGTCACTGCGAGGGCCAAGGCTCATATTTGGGTGGGCCTGGCCCACCTGGCCCACCCTCTAGAACCGGGCCTGAGTCCAAACCAAATACTTTTGGGCACTAGCTGGGAGGAACGCCATAAAAAAATAAAAAGTAAAATGAGGATTGTAGATACACTGACCACGGCAGTGTTACCTGGGCTGTCTTGCCATTAAATGCTGCGGGCCACTAGAGGGCGCTCAAGGTCCATGGTAGGGTCGTAAATAGGCTCATGATGAGATGAAGAAGAAAGCCTGCACGCATGGCAGGAGCACAGGTGCGGTGTAAGGAAGGACCATTTCTGCCTTCAAAGCTCCACTGCCTTCGAAAGTCCACAAGGCTGGGAACACAGAGTGGTTTTAGTGCAGCATAGGCCCCTGCTGCACCTGAGAATCACCTGAGGACGGTTCCAAACCTGAGCCTCTGCAAAGGAGCCACGGGAAATATTACTGGACATAACTGCTAAGGTTTGAAAGTGATACGTGTGACATTTTCATAATTATTTATGAGTGACATTTCAGCGACTATGAGTGACACTTAAATTGTTGCGAGCAAAATCAAGCAATGAAGACGAGGGAAACATATAAATATCAGAAATTAAGCCCATTTGAGCAACGAGAAATGGAAGAGTACTTACCTAGCTAACCTGATTGTACTTTTAAACAAATGTGTAACCAATACAGCCTCACAGCCAGTGGCTGTCACAGAGCTATAACACACCACTGGCACTGACTAGGCGCTCTGCTGACTTCACGCCGCTGGCGCTGAAAGTAATTGGACCGGCACCGAGGGTGGTGTGCTAGTGTTATTAATATTTTAAAGCACATTTTGAAGCCGTGAGATACCTCACTGAAGCACTACTTACTTTGAGAGGTGGCTCGCAAGGAGCGCCAATTCAGACTGGTAGCAACGACTCCTGCGGCAAACGCCAGCCCGGGCATGATTCTGTGGCTCAGTAGCAGCTGCACATGGACAAACTTTGGCCACTCAAGAACCTTGTACAAATGGCCGGGGTTTCTCAAAGTGAAAACCCTACACACCCATCCAGGATGTCTGGCTCGGCTCTGTTCAATATGCCGACTTGCCCTCCCCTGGAAAGCAAATATTCTAATCCACAAGAGGCCTAGCATACGTGGTGAAGGAGGTGCACGGTTGGCGGTAACACATTCAACAGCGGCGGTTCCTTCATGAGGGCGGGGGAACGTCGCCCCCACTGCCAGCCACGCTAAAACAACAATGTAAATAATAAAATGGCAAAGAAATGATTTCACTGATATTTTGTTTTTCACAAGGCCCACCGCAGCAGTGAGTCTGCTCTGGAGTCAGATAAATGGGGGGGGCGGGGAGGGGGGTGTCCTCTGCTGTACAGAGGACTAGAGCAGTGGCTGGCCAAATACTTGCAAAGTGCACAAGTTAGTTTGGCCGGCTGTCTTGCGCCAGCCAAACTGACATGCGCACTTTGAAGCTCTCCACCCAGCTGTTTTTGACAGCTGGGTGAAACCAAGCACAGGCGTACAGGGCCTGAAGTAGCGTCTAGCCAGCCCGCTCCATCAAATCCTGGCACTGCTCTCATGCTAGTTAACAGCATGAGAGCAGTGGATTGCTTAGGCAAGTTACCTTTTCCACTAGTGCCCGTCGGAGCCACAAATTGTGAAGGAAAGAGAGGACACAGCCTGGGTAAGTACATTTATTTTAATTTTTAATGTTATTGTAATACATGCAAGTGTTTTTATTTTGCATGCTTGTTTTATGTATATATGTTTTGGGATGCGATAGGGCACATCGCTCGCCCACCACTTTTATATGTTACCAGCTGCCTCTGACATTCAACCGTTCTGTCACACACTTGACTCCATGGCGCTACCGTCTACAATTCCATTGTCATACTTGCCCAGGTACCGCATGACATGATCCTGTATCACTCCTCCCAATTCCCCCTATGTCACCCGGAACTTAGCGCCGGGTTGCCGTTGACAGTATGGGCCATTGCTGTTTCCAAGGCACTGAGTTGTCTACTCCAGCCCTCAGCCACTATGGCTCCACCCCTTAGTTACTGCGCTAACATGCTCCACTTGAACGCACACCACCTAGCTACGTCTGCATTTGGGGTTGCAAGTTACGAATTTGATGTGGCCTTGTTTTGCTTAGAGGGAGTGGTCAGTAGAAAATGGAAATAAGTGCACAGGAGTTAAAGTCAGTCAAATAAAATCAATCAGTCAGTATTGGTGCATGATTACTAGCACTCCTGAGGAGGCGCTATTATGCGTGACTTTGCATTTCAGTGCCGTGATGCGGACCACCACACCAGGAGTGGCCAGCACAGGTAAGAGCGGTGGGGTGGGGTGAGGGGAAGTCAACAGATGACGGGAAAGGTAAAATTAATTTAAAAAATAAGTAAAAACACTTACCCTGCACTCGCCGCATTGCCGACTCGTCGATTAATGAATTTTCTTTTGGGCCATCTAAAAAAAAAAATCGTAGCTAGGACCTAAGTGTACCATAGTTGCTTTTTGCTAGGCCCACAGCCTGACGCACAACCCCTGAAAGGCCATGCACAAAAACACTTCTCAACTCAAATTCTAGCCTTAGGGTGGCCACAGAAAGGGCTGCGTTAACTGAGGCCAGGCTTCTAAGAATTCAACCTTCCATTGTGTTTAAAAAGTTCCATTTTGATATGTCAATCAATTCTGTGTCATATAATAAGAAGACAGGAATCTTAGCACGATAAACCTCCAATAAAGGTACGAAACGTCTTCTCCCAGTGGCCCTATGAAGGGAGTCCAGATATTTAGCCTGGGTAAGTGCTTTACACATATTATTTTCTATATGAGCTTTGTTACTTAGATTTCCGCACACTATCTTCCCCAAAAAAGGATGCAATTTCACAATTTCCAATTTTTTGCCACCCAAAGACCATGCAAAATTTACATATTTTGGCTTCTTCCTCCGATGCACACACATAATTTTACTTTTAGATACATTAATCTTTAAGTAATGAGCCTCAGGATATTATTGGAGTGCATGCAGATGACGTTTTAAACCCTGGGGTTAAATCAAAAATTAGTCTGCATGACGTAGGCACATGTTAGGCTTTCCCCCAACTATTGGGGCAATACCCTCACTTTGGGGCAAATGGTTAGGGAGGTCTGAGATGCAAAGGTAAAAGAAAAGGGGGACAAGCAAGCACCCATGTTTTTACCCAATTAGGTAGGGATACCTTGCGATAAACCCCTATCCCCCCAATAAAACTCTACTCCAAGTATCGGCATGAAGGGCCCGGACTAACTCGAAATGGGTACCCAGCATACCCAAATTTAAAAGCTTACTTCACAGCAAAGAGCTCTACTTTATCAAATGCTGTGGAGAAGTCAATAAAAGCTGTGTATATCTTCCCCCTCTAACTTTAACATATTTTTCATTTATAATCTGAAGAGCAGTCATATTATTAATAGTTTCATGCATAGTCCTGAACCCAATTTGCTCTATAGGTATAATTGTATGAGTTTCTGCTCATTCACTAATCTGGGTCAACAGGCATTTAGCAAAGAATTTACCCACTGTGTCTAGAAGGGCGATCTGATGATAATTTTATGGTAGGTTATGATCTCCATTCTTAAAAGAGGAACTATGATACTCCACTTCCAAGAAGGGGGAACTATTTTTCTTTCATAGCAGCATTTAAAAACCGGGCAAAGAATTTTACTCCAAAGAGGACCATTTTATTTTATAACAGTAATTGGTATTTCATCGGAGCCCATCGCCGCCAAAGTGCGCATTCCCCTAATTGCAAGTTCTATGGGATTACACGCACCAAGTTACGTTTGAAAGAACTTTATTGGTGGCCTAAAATAGACATTGATGTGGAAAGGTGTGTGAGGTCGTGCGTCAAGGGTGAAGTCTCTGACAAAACTTTCAAAACGTTCAATCCACCCTTAGCTTCTCCCACTTGCCCAGGACTTCCTTGGGAAGTAGTTGCAATAGACTTTATGGGTCCTGTTTTATAGCAAGATGGTTTACAAAAGTATATTTTAGTATTGGTGGATACCTTTTCCAGGTGGTTAGAGCTGTGTATAGTAAATGTAATCAACACTAAAACGGTTATCACATTCCTTGATGATATTTTCCTTAGAGAGGGGTTTCCTAGAGTTATCTTATCTGACAATGGTGTAAAATTCAAATCTTCTGAATTGAAGAATTACTTGGCTGCTTCTGGTATCCAACAAAGTTTCACCGCACTTTATCATCCCAGCGGCAATGGCATTGTTGAGAGAGCAAACCGCAGTATTAAAGGAGTTCTCCAGCTAGCCAATAAAGGAAATTTGTCTTGGGATGAGGAGTTGAAAAAATTGCTATGGGCCTATAGAAGCACCATCCACTGCTCTGTTGGCAAAAGCCCCTTTTCCTTGATGAGGGGTAGGATTCCTCATTCCAAGATTAATCCCGGCTGGTTGAACAGAAATGGAATGGTTCAGTGTGACATACCCAAAGCGAGAGAATGTATCAAGGCATCTCAAATGAAGAACAAAACGCACTATGACCAAAAGCATGGTACCAAGCAAATGAATTTGTGCGAAGGTCAATGGGTTCGTGTGAAATATGCAAAAGTTTCCTAAGGGGGAAAGCAAATTTAGTGACCCCAAACTGGTTGTGAAGGTCATGAACAACACTGCCTTGCTGCAAAATGGTGAAGTTTGGCATTTTAGTCGCCTTGCACCAGTCACGTCTGATTTAGGTCAAAAAATGGAGAATGTTGAGGGTAAAAGTAAAAACTTTTGGTGGTTAGACACTTTGGATATCATTCCAGAAGTAGGAAATCCTAGCCTTTCTGATACAGCAAGCATTTCTCTTGAGCCTGCTTGCACTGAAAGCGTCTCTCCTACTCTCAAACCTACATTACAATCTATTCCCAAAACTGTTGCACCCTCCTGTGATTACAATGTTATTAAAACTTCTAGTGGGAGAATTGTTAAGAAACCTAAATGTTTAGAAATGTTTGATTGTAATTGAGTATTTTTTGTTTTTCTTTTAGGGGGGGATTGTGTAGTATAGTGCTTTTATGGTAAGTTGTTAGTCATTGTTAGAACTGCACCAATAATCTAGAATCTCAGAATTGTATGATGTTGTAAGCATTCTCCTTGCAAGGGGTTCTGCTTGGAGACCGTTTGTGCTGGTTGTGCCTTCTGTGCAGGGGCTGGAAATAAAGAATCCTGCTTACAATTTCTCTACTGGTTTGGTGTCTCCTTGAAGATGCTACACCCCTCCCTAGGGGACGTGCTAACTTCCACCCCTGCTAATAAAGGGGCCCAGCGCACGTGCCCTAGGCCAGTTACACCCAGAATAATTGTGTGTATATGTCTATTCCTCTCAGTAAAATACCCAGGAGGACAGCGCGAGAGAGGCATGCTCCTGTCCAGTGGCGGTTCCTCCGCAATGGTGGAGGAGCGTCGCCCCACTGGCTCAGAGCCAGCAGGTGAAAAATAAAACGAGTTACTATAATCATTTTATTTTTCATTTGCCGGCTCTGAGCCAGTATGTGCAGGGAGGGGTGGGGCCGGGGCATGGGAGGGGGGAGGAGGAGTGCTGCGTACACTTCTAAGAGCGCATGTGTGTTTTGCCGGCCAGAAACTGCACAGACTCCCTGTCCTGAGCGGGGCGTCTTTCAGCCCGCTCAGGTCAATCCTCGCGCTGCTCTCATAATAATCAGCGTCAGGTAAGTGTTTTCTTTTTTTATTATTAACACCACCCCCCCACGCGCTCTCCCACACCCCCTCCATCCTCCCCACCACCTGTTCATTGTGTCGGACACCACTGCTCCTGTCGAGCCAACACAGGGAGCAGTGCGCCCAGCTCAGCAAGTGAAAAGATGGCCAACAAAGGTCAGGAACGCCCGCGCTATTATCAAAAGGGCAGCGCAATGACAGAAGCTGCCCGCTAGAGAGTGCTGTGTATTACAAATCGCCAGCAAAAGGTCACATGAAGACCCTGCACATAGGGCCACTATGGAAGGCGAAGAGGTGAGCGCCCCCCCAATGCATGGAAGTCCAATTTTACAGGCCCGGCTCTAGGAATTGTTATTTGGGTGGGCCAAGGGTGGGCCACTGCAGGCCCGATTTGTCACACATATATCTAGCCAGGCCTGCTTCAGGGCCCTCCTTTATCTCTCCTTAGTCTTACAAGGCCCCGTAAAACACACTCTTTTCCAAATGTCTTTCTAAATATTATCACTCTCAATAAAGTGTTTTATTCCATGTAATTGTGGGAAGAGGAGGTTTCTGAGGTGGGAGTATCAGGCAAGTTACACTACTCGGGCTCCCTCTGTCCAAGCCTTCAGGGAGAATACCTCATTACTTCCTCCACCTGACCCCAGACTCTGCAGTGCACTCCCTTCCAGGCTTGATTATCCACTTTTCTACCACCCCTCTCCACTGCACCTTATCTCACAGCTGACCTTGGGCCCCAGCCCCATATCAGCCACCATCCAGTTCCACTTTCATTATTCCCGGTAAAAAACATTAGTAAAATCACCTTCAAACATAAAACATTGAATATAGCAGTAAATCTAATTAGCACGCACTTTAAAATATGTTCCACAGTTGCCCTAATGACCCGATTGTTAATTAAATAAAATAGAAAGGCCATGACAGGGCCGGCTTTAGCACTGGTGTGAAAGTCTTTTTTAGTGCCCCACCAATGACCTCTTTCTCCGAAGATACCTTTACTACCACCCTCCAACAGTGCCCCTCATCTCTCCGTCGCCTCTCCCCCTCATGACCTTTTCCTCAGACTCCCTCACTACCACCCTCCAACAGTGCCCCTCATCTCTCCGTAGCCTCTCCCCTCATGACTTCCTCCTCAGACTCCCTCACTACCACCCTCCACAAGTGCCCCTCATCTCTCCGTAGCTCCCCCATGACCTCCTCCTCGGATTCCCTCACTGCCACCCTCCAACAGTGCCCCTCATCACTCCAAAGTCCCTCCCCCTTGACCTCCTCCTCGGATCCCTCACTGCCACTCTCCAACAGTGCCCCTCATCTCTCCAAAGCCCCTCCCCCATGACCTCCTCCTCAGATCTCTCACTGCCACCCTCCAACAATGCCCCTCATCTCTCCAAAGCCCCTTCCACCATGACCTCCTCCTCGGATTCCCTCACTGCCACCCTCCACCAGGGCCACTCATCTCTCCAAAGTCCCACCCCACATGACCTCCTCCTCGGATTCCCTCACTGCCACCCTCTGCCACTCTCCACCAGTGCCCCTCATCTCTCCAAAGCCCCTCCCCCATGACCTCCTCCTCGGATCCCTCACTGCCACCCTCCAACAGTGCCCCTCATCTCTCCAAAGCCCATCCCCCCATGACCTCCTCCTCGGATTCCCTCACTGCAACCCTCCACCAGGGCCACGCATCGCTCCACAGCGCCCTCTCATATGCATTTCATTTGTTGTATAGTGCTACTCATATCAGTGTAGGGTGTCACAGTACTTTACATCACACACACATTATGCAGTGACAATGAATCAGTAAATCAGTCTACAGGGAATGTCACAAAAGCCAATGAGGATTACAAGGTGTAGGAATCACATGTCATCCATACTGGTGGGCAGTATATTTTAAGAGGATTTCGTCTGGGGAAACACAAACTCAGGATTTAAAGAGTACTCCATTGGTTGGGGGTTAGCTTTACTGATAAAAATGTATATCTGCCCAAACAAACTCTTTTTATCAACATTAGAATAATGAAAGACTGGGGAAGTTCTAACTATATCACAACACACAAAAAAGCAAAGTTCTAACTATACCATTCAGGTTTGTATGCAGCACTTTGATGACAGTTCATAGGTTACAGTCCTATGTTAGGATTGTAACTTCTGAACTGCAAGTAACACAGGGATCTCTGTGACAAAGGCAGCAACCCACTGAGCAATCCACATAAAATACAGTTTATCTGCATTTCAAAACTACCAAAAGACAAATGATTGGTCTCCAGCAAGATCATAAATCACCAGAGTTATCTGGACATTTTTTATTGTTGTCTTGCATCCATGGCAGAGTCCGCCATGAAACAAATAACCACACATTCTCTTACCTGCTCTGTTCCTCGTCACAACCCGATCTGATAAGCAGCTGCAGGGCCAGGAACGGTGAATCAGGATAAACAAACTTCTTTTCTCCAGCACTGAGCAGAAAAGGAAATATCCATGCAGCAGGACAGAAGGCAAAGATTACCTGGTGCCAAAGAAAGTATTTATCCCCTTCGCCATGCCCCTATTGTACCTGCATGAGTGGGCGGGGACACAGCCCACATTCCTAAAAGGAGATGCGTGATTGGGGGTGCCTGTGAGAAAGAGCCCAGGCCCAATCACGCAACTCCTAAAACAGAAACAAAACAACGTTCGGAGGAACGTTTTAAATTAAAGTGGACATTAGTCCCAATACCGGCAACATCCTCCACCTTCCCATAGGCGAACGTGCATAAATAAACACACAAGACACTTTGTTTGTGGGAAAAACTTGTCGCAGGTTTATTCCATACAAGAGTATGCAATAAGGTGGGTTATCTTACGGGCGATCCATGGGCAGGCAGCCGTCCAACCTATGCTGCCCCTGCCCGCCTGATGAGCCAGCACTGTGGGATGGATGCCCGATAAGCGCTACACCTTTGTTGATCCACCACTGGATCACGTAGCCCTTGTTACCATCCTACTCACGCCCCTTTCAGGGTGGAGCGTAGCAGGGCAAACCCCCAGTTGGTTAGGCCCCCAACCGACCGAAGGACTAATGGGGCGCCGTCACGGTTCTCCAGGACCCTGCCCTGAGGATCCTGGTCTTTGGCTCTGGCACCCCTATTGTGCCACGCAGAGGTACCCTTACTGTACCCGTCTGCCGCAGAGGTACCCTTACTGTACCAGACTGCTTCCAGATCGCCCTGTAACTCCGCCACAGCCCTGGAGGCGGCCACCGTCGCAGCCAGGGCCCCCCACCACTGCACCTCCTATTACCTGCAACCTGCCCTTTCCAAACATTCCTTTACATCCAGGAGAAACAAGTCCATCCCCACCGGGGACAAGTGGACCCTGTCCTCCTCAAAGTAACCTTTAACGTTTGCCTGGATGAGTTCATGCCTGATAAAGCCCAACCCCCTCTGACCCAGAAACTTGCGCATAGCACTGTTGACCCGCTTGCGCAAATGTTCTGCTGCCTCCCTTGACCTGGCACCGCACCAATGCATGCGGGGGGATATTTCAGACCAAAACAGTTCGCAGTGACCCAAACGCCTGCTTAGTTCGCCCAAGTCCGATTTAATGGCCCTGAGTAATCCCCTCCTCCCCACGGTCATGAGATCATTGCCCCCCAAGTGGGTCACCAAGACATTGGGCGGAGCTCCCCCAAGGGCCAGGCGTTGCTCGAGCCTGTTAATGATGCTGTTCCATCTCATACCTGGGAAACCCATCCAAACAAAATGAGTGTCGTGAAACCCCTGCATCCAGTTCCTGCTCTTGGCCCACTTTTCCAAGCTGGCCACGTACGAATGGCCGATCACCCATACGCGAACACCTAAAGAAACGAACGCCATTCTTTACCAACTGTTTATTACTCAGATAATCATATTTGAACACGACACTGCAAAACACGGCACTCCAAAATTATTTACATACTGTGCAGTCAAGGGCGGATATACCGTTTAAAACAGCGCGACTGCCAACGCCCCACCTATTTAATGCCTGCCGGCTCCATGCCCGCCTTGAATGCAGCCGTGGCCGCCCCAATCCTGAATGAATGGCTTGAATACTTTTTGTCAGGGCTGGCCAGGCCGGCGCGCGCCAAGCATGCACACATAACCCGCTTCACTTGAAACTTGGTCAGGGGGGGCAGGTCTGCATGTACAAGGAAATAACCTTGTGTTGCGGGGCGCACCGCTAAGTAGTCCCCTACTCTAGAGACCGGGTAGTACCTGGGATCCCCTAGCGGGTTAAGAACCACCTCAACCCCACGCCCTGCCTGGTCAGTCTTAGACCTTCTTATGCGGAGCACCAGCTGGGCAGCCAGCTTCACGTCTTGCATGCCAAGTGCATCCCCAGACCCATCAGCCTTGGATCTGGCCACCAATTCACTCATCCTGAATGCCCCAAAGAATGCTAAACAAAAGGCGGCTGCTAGTAGGCTGGCCTCGTAAGGAGAGTGCGCAACCTGCTGCAGGACATCAAGCATACCCTGGAGCCTGGGGAAATCGATGGCCCCCCTGTTGTCCGGCACCCTCACTTCCTCCCTGGCCCAGCCCTTAAGAGCCGCCCGTAACCGAAAAGACCTGGCCGGATCAGTCCCGCCCTTCAGTTTCTCATCGTGGCACACTGACGCCAGGTGGCTGGACACCCAAAAGTGGCTCCTCCATTGGTCCTTAGTCCATACCACAAAGGCCTCCACCTTCTGTTCCAAAGGAAGGGGGCTGGTGCCCAGAATATCAGAGACGCCCCAGAATGTTGCACAGTGTGCCTTGTACTTCTTCCTGGTTCCTGGAGCCAAGGACCATTCCCCAATCTCCCTCAGCCATTGCTCCACTGCAAGATGAGCCACAGATGCGCTGGAAAGGGGGTCATCTCCGCTCTCGCTCGCGGCCAGGCCTCCCGGAATCGGAGCCACTGAAAACGAGAGAGAGCGTCAGCGGCAACATTCTTGACCCCTCAATGTGCCTGGCCCTGAACTCAATGTTGTGGCGCAGCCCGGCCCTGACAAGCTCTCTTAGCAGGCAAAGCACTAGTGGGCACCTAGCTGACTGACCATTTATCGCTTGTACAACCGCCATGTTGTCCGACCAGAAGACCACCCTCCTGTTTGCTAGCGCAGAGGGCCATAAATGCAGGGCGATGACGATGGGGAAGAGCTCTAGCACTGTGATCTTAGCTGTGATCCTGCGCCGGTGCCAAGCGTTGGGCCATTTCTGCGCGCACCACTCCTCCCCCATGATGGCTCCAAAACCCTCCCTCCCGGAGGCGTCAGTGAAAAGGCACAGCTCAGCGCTGCCGGCCCATGGCGCCCTCCAGATCACAGTTCCATTGAATTGCAGCATGAATTCAGCCCAAGTCGCCAGGTCTACCTTTATGCCTTTTCCCAACCTGACCAAATGATGTTTCCTGCGGACGCCTGCCGTGGCCCTGGCCAATCTCCTTGAGAATACCCTCCCAGCCGGGATGACTCTAGCTGCAAAATTGAGCTTGCCCATGAGACTCTGGATCTCGCCCAAGGGTGCCTTGTCTCTGCCCAGTAAGCTTTGGATGTCGTTGCACAACTCCTGCACCTTCCCGGCAGGGAGCCTGGACTCACCCTTGACGGTGTCCAGCTCAATGCCTAGGAACGTGAGAACCTGCGCCGGATCCTCAGTCTTACCCGGCGCCAGGGGGACCCCCAGGCGAGCCGCCAAGTCCTGGAAGCACCGCAATCCCTCGCTGCACTCCCGAGACCCTAAGCTCCCGATGAACAAAAAATCATCCAGGTAGTGGGTCACTCCCTCAAGGCCGTGTTCCCAATGAAGTGCCCACTGCAAGAAGGAGCTAAAGGCCTCAAAATACGCGCAAGACACCGCACAGCCCATGGGCATGCAACAATCAAAGTACAGTTGACCCTGCTACTTGAACCCCAGCAGGTGCTGGCTGGACGGGTGGACTGGCAGAAGGCGAAAAGCAGATTCTATATCCGCCTTGGCCAACCAGGCCCCCTTACCCGCTCTCCGCACCATGTCAATGGCCATGTCCAGTGAGGAGTAAGAAACCGAACATGTGCCCTCCTCCTAGCCAGTGATTCACTGAATCGCCCTCGGGTATGACAAATGGTGAATCAGCCTAAAAGCCCCAGGTTCTTTCTTGGGGACTACACCCAGCGGGGATACTAGAAAGTTCTCCAGTGGGGGTGAGTTGAAGGGGCCAGCTACCCTGCCTAGTGCCACCTCCTTCTGAATTTTTTCTCCTACGACTCTCGGCAGTTCTTTGGCGGACCTCAAATTATCAGCATCGCGGCTACATAGCGGCCCCTGGAACGGAATCGTAAAACCTTCGAGGAACCCCTGCGCTAAAAGCAGCCTGTCTTTGGTGTTGTGGTACTGCCGCAGGAGCGGGAGGAGATTCTGCAATATGACGGGGGAGGGCCCTTTGTTGGGAAAGTTTGGTTGGGCGGTGACCAGAGCTGGTTTGCAACAGGGGGGTGGCAGCGCCGGGGGGGTGTTCATGACTGGGTAATTAACTGTTCTGTTTTCCAGAGGGGGTGGTGGGACTGTCCCGCTTTGAGTTGCACGACACGGCCGGATGGGCGGCCCCACACTTGCTGCAGTTGTGGGCGAATTTGCATCCTTTGCCCCAGGAGCAAGATCCAGCATTGTATAACCGGCAGGTGCCGGAGGAGAACCTCTTATTCCCTTGTCGCTGACCCCCCCCCTGCTGGGCTCGAAAAGGCTGTCTGAAGGGGCGCTTCCCAGATTGTTTGGAGGCCCCTTGATTATCACCACCTTTCTGCACTTTCGCCCCCTTTTCCCTGAACTCTGTAGTGGGTCTACCCATATGTTGGATCCAGAGTTGGATCTCCTTTTGGTCCCACCCTAATTCTGGACATAATGACATCCTCTTACGGAACTCCTGATCATAGTAAAACCATCCCAACCCGCCCGACAATTTTGCCTCCTGTTGGATGGTATGGGAATACTGCATCAGAGCAGGACCCTGCTCCGGGTGTCTTTCCATTATTACTGCTGAGAGAATCGTGAAGGCCTCCACCCAATTCTCTATTGTCTTGTCTGGCCAGCGTTGGTACCGCACTTTCTTGTCCTCCTCCTTTCCCCCATCTTCCTGGTGTCTAAACCTGCCTTGCTGTGCATAAGTAAGGTCAAGATATCCACACATTCCCTTCTCCAAATGCCTTCCTTGGCGGCCTGAGGCACCTCCCACACCAGAGAACAACGCCCTGACGCTAGGGGAGCTACTGTTACCATTGGAGTCGTCGGGGGGCCAAACTTGCGGTGGACAGACTTGTGGGAAGATGGGGGGGAGCTGGTCTGCACAAGCGTGGAAGCGGGCGCGGGGACGGGAGACGGAGCAGGAGTACCCCTGGGGCGGGAGCGTTGCTGGTAGAAGGCGCTGCCGTCATCTGCTGTCCCCCCACGCTGGAGGGAACCATATCTTGCCCTGCACTACCACTAGGTGCCGTTACACTCCCTCCTGCCTCTGGGGCGGCTACCATCATAACTGCCCCGCTGGCAGGCAATGCACCACCGGCCTGGCCCGCCCAAACCTGAGTAATTGAAGGTGGCACCCTGGGCACCAGCGCTGCGTCCACCACTAAAGGGCGCGCTCCAATCTGTCCAAACGTGTCTGAAATTTATTCATCAAAGCCAACATGTTGTCCATCGCCTTACCGATTTTTTCAATGTTCGCATCGCCCGTTGTGGCAGGGGGCGGAGGGTTAGCAGGAGCAGCCACCGGCGCTGGAGGCAGTTGCGCAGCCACTACCCTGGCCTTGGCCGGGGGGGGGGGTCCGCAGGGAAGTCTTTGTTGGTGGGCCTTCGTGACCGCTTTGGTCTGGGAGGTGCCAGCTCGGGTGGTCCCGCCTGGCTTCCTGATGGTCGGTCTAGTGACACCCCGGAATCCTCCTGCCCACAGGCGTCAAGCATCCCTTGAGCCCATTCCACTCCCTTGGCTTTTGCCATTGCCATAAAGGTCCCCACACTAAATCCTGGGACGTGCTTGGTTGCGACTCTTCTACACAGCTGACTTGCGAGAACAAGAGGGCGGGGGTCCCCTGGCTGTTCATGCTGTACTTTGTCTGGCCGACTGCCCAGCCGCGCCCTAGAACAAAAGACAAAGGTGAGTCCCAGCACTGAGCCAGCAAATGAAACCTCCCTGCCGCAGAGCAGCCGTTCCCATGGGCCCCCAGACCCCGGCGCGTTTCCCGCCCAATGCCCCCCCGGTACTTACTTCAACACAGCTCCTGCCCTAGCGACCTGATCGAAACGGTACGTGTTAGCGTCTTGCCTTTGTGTGTTGCTGCACGAACGGATTGCGACGATGGCCCGCGTGGGGGGGGCCGGGAGTGAGGGTGGCGAGGAACCACAGCACTGCAATACAAAGTTCCGATTAAGAAACCACACCACAACAGCTGAACATAGGGCCGCAGGGCCCGCAACACAGTATCTGGGTAACGTAGCCAGGAACAAAACAGTGGGGGGGGGTGCTCCACAGCGGCCGTGGCCCCCGCGCCCCACCCCATCCCCCCCCTTGACGCTTGCCCCCCTAGCAAGCCACGTGCACTTACGTCCCCACGACCTTTCCACGACTAGCTTGTTGCCTTCACCCTTGTCCTGAGATCACGTCACAATGGTCCCCGGATGGCTGCGAGTACCGTGGATGTCCGGATGAGCTGCGATGAGGAAATAAATTCGATTAGACGAGGCCATCGCAAGGCCATGCAACCACCGGGTTGTCCCGTGCCGCAAAACTCCCCCAAACTACTAACGTGGCCCCGCCAGACCCTGTGTCTGTCGGTGTGTGTCCCTTGCCTTCCTGCCGCGCAGTCGGCTGTATCAGCATGATGACTGCGGGATGAGGAAAACTAGCGGCGGGAGGGGGGGGGGGCAGGGGGTGGTTTGCGGATGTGCCCCATTACCTGCACAGCGCCTTTGCACGGGCCATGACCCTGCGCAGCTGCCAAAGATGTCCGGGCCCACTCTACCTACAGAAACAAGATAATACATGAGTGTGTCTTCATATGACAATGGCACCTCCCCTCAGACCGATGCCCTGTTGGGTTGTGTTTCGCCTTGCTGCAGCTCTGGAAAAGAAAGTACCCATCATTACACCTCTTTGCAGCAACACCCCTCTGCTCTTGGGGTTTTCCGTCCCCATCGCCTGGGCACCGGACTAGAGCGATCACTTGACCCCCTTTTCATATTTACTCTAGTGACAGCTGCAGCATCATGCAGTTCCGGCGAGTACTCCAGCTCGCCTCCCACATGCCCCACGCCAGGGACCCAAGGTCCACCCTTAACGCCCCTCATGTACCTGCTGCTTGAGCGGGGCTGCTAGCACTGAAATTGTGAGGTGCCACCCGTACCTGCGAGGTGCCTCCGCACCAAGACTCGCTCCGACGGTGGCTGTGCGAAGCGTCCGGTCCCGACCTGCTCAGAAACAAAACAAGCGTAATTAAGTGGTCCCCATCCCTGATGAGCGACACATCCCGCTAACGATGGTAGGGCTGCCCCCCCCGTATACACATGGCCTGAACGAGGCTCCTGTAATAAAGCACCCATCATTACCACACAAATCACAAGGGTGGACTGCACGTGTATTGCTCAATTTCCCTAATGCCAGTATTGTGTTGTAGGGAACAACCGGCCTCAGGGAATGCTGGTGTATGATGGCTGGCTGCCCCCGGCGAGCGGGGCTGCGGGGGTGAGGGGGGGCTTCGTCACATTTGTCACCCTTCTCTGCTATTTCCGCACTCTGTGGCGCAGACTTATTAATTGTGGGTCAGCATCTGTCCCTGCTCGAACCATGCTCCCCCGTGTCTGCCCCTGCCCGGAGCTGGGCGGCACCCTTCACTAAAGGCAACCACTCCCACCGGGCGAGATCAGACACCGCGTCAGGCCCCCGGAGCCCACCATGGCCTGACCAAACCGCCTCCATGCTGCGACCACACATCTTCGCTGAGCCGCGCGAGACGGAAGAGCGGAACACGGCCCCCCCTGTCCTGTGAGACACGCGCCACGGTGAGCACTCACCAATCCGAATGCCAGAGGGCTGCGATCCCCCGGACCGTAGTCTACCCGTACGTGGAGCCCATTACACACTGCGCACACGTGCGTGTCCCGAGGGCCTGCTCGTCGCCCCGGTGTGCCGTGCCCAGGACGGCAACCGCCTGCGTGGGGTGGGGGGGGGTGCGGGGTGGGTCAGGCCCAAACCGCAACCCCACTGGTGCGGACCTGTGCGCAAGCCTCGACATCCGCCCCGAGAGCGGCGGTGACATGGCGCGCGAGCGGCGATCGCCGCGCCCACCTCCATGTCCTTGATAGGAAGGGCGGAACACGGCCCCCGCTGTCCCACGCCATCACAACCACCTCACGTGTAAAGGAACGATTATTCCTTCCCCCCGCGCGAAGTCAGCTTTCCAATCCTCCAGTGTACGAGTTACCCCCGCCTGGCCTGCAGTGGAGTCGGATAATTACTGTGCAGCAGGTGTGGTCGCCCCCTCCCCTTGCCTGAGGGAAACGTGCCGTCTAGTCGGCTGCAAGCTAAGGAGCGGATAGCGCTGCGCGACCCCTCCAAACCACACCCGAAGCCAGGTCCCGGCCCCCGCCATGGGCGGCCGGACCTCACCCTCCGTCCGTGGTTCGCTCCAAACATGGACCACGGACCTGTGCTCCGCTTGCTGACGGCCAGGCGCTCCTGCCTGCGGCATCGGAGCCTGCAACACTATGTGCCCGCCCGCATGTGGAGGGCTCTCACGCGTTTGCCGCGCGGTGCTGCAATAGCCCTGTGGCCCCAATGCGCCATGCTGAGCCAGCTGCGCCACTCCCCCCGGCGGCCAACCGCAAAGGTCCACGCCTGGACCAGACCCACCCGCCAAGGGCCCAACCCGGCAGCCTCGCCCGCCACAACGTGCAGCGATACCCGCACCCATGACTCGAAAAGACAGGAACTGCCCACACTCAGACGATGAGGCTCGCGGCAGCCTGGGGGGGGCCAGCCCGGGAGCGGGAGAACGCCCGCGGGCACCCCGGGGTAGAAGGGGGGGGGCGAGCACCCCCACTGCACCACCGCTGCACGGCACTGCAGCCCGCAAACCCCTTCGACGACTGCCGCTGCGGCCCTCGAGGAGCTATCCTCCCCCCCTATGAACTAGGGGGGGCTGGAGGGGAGGATGTAAACTCACCGCAAGAGACCGGGAGCCAAGAGGTCCCAAACGGCGCGACGACAACACGGAGGGACCGACGGACGACCTCACATCCGGCATGGCTGGCGGAAAAGAGGCCGCTGGGAGGGTCAGAGGGGTATACATACCCTCCCTCCCCCCCGGGCGTACCGGAAGTGACGCCCACACCCCCTGAACAGCGGGCTCCAGGCGGAAGCCCTCTGCTGCTAGAGCGAGGGGTAGGCTTGTGCCGCAATGGCACTAAAGGGCCGCCCTTTTAGGGGGCCCCATTTGGGGGCGGCGGGCAGCCACATTTCTATTGGCCTTCATGCAGTCACTGCGAGGGCCAAGGCTCATATTTGGGTGGGCCTGGCCCACCCTCTAGAACCGGGCCTGAGTCCAAACCAAATACTTTTGGGCACTAGCTGGGAGGAACGCCATAAAAAAATAAAAAGTAAAATGAGGATTGTAGATACACTGACCACGGCAGTGTTACCTGGGCTGTCTTGCCATTAAATGCTGCGGGCCACTAGAGGGCGCTCAAGGTCCATGGTAGGGTTGTAAATAGGCTCATGATGAGATGAAGAAGAAAGCCTGCACGCATGGCAGGAGCACAGGTGCGGTGTAAGGAAGGACCATTTCTGCCTTCAAAGCTCCACTGCCTTCGAAAGTCCACAAGGCTGGGAACACAGAGTGGTTTTAGTGCAGCATAGGCCCCTGCTGCACCTGAGAATCACCTGAGGACGGTTCCAAACCTGAGCCTCTGCAAAGGGAGCCACGGGAAATATTACTGGACATAACTGCTAAGGTTTGAAAGTGATACGTGTGACATTTTCATAATTATTTATGAGTGACATTTCAGCGACTATGAGTGACACTTAAATTGTTGCGAGCAAAATCAAGCAATGAAGACGAGGGAAACATATAAATATCAGAAATTAAGCCCATTTGAGCAACGAGAAACTTTAAGAAGATCTTCAAACTCCTGCAAAGCAAGCACCAGAAATGTAAGGGCACTTACCTAGCTAACCTGATTGTACTTTTAAACAAATGTGTAACCAACACAGCCTCACAGCCAGTAGCTGACACAGAGCTATAACTAAGCCTGGGCAAAGCACTACGCTACGCTCGCGTAGTTTGCGAAGTTTGCGCTACTTCGCACTACGCGAATTGCACGTAGCACAGTGCGAACACGCGTAGCGTAGCGTAGCGTAGTGCAGCGGTCATTTTTTGCTTGCTCTTGGCCCTCAACGTCAAGTTGGCGACCGCGAGCAAGCAAAATGACATCCCGGCGAGACTTTTCTTCGTTCGCGATCAGCAACATCAAGTTGCCGATCGCGAGCGTGGAAAATAAACCTCCCGGCGAGATTCTCAACGCGGGGAGGTCGGGTTTCTCATTGCGAGTGGTTGCGCATGCTCGCGACCGCTCGCGATGAGAAACTACCAGTCCGCGTTGAGAAGCTGCCGCTCGAGTAAAAATCTACTCGAGCGGCAGTAAAGACTAGCTCGCACTGTGCAAGATGCCGTTTTCAATGATTGCACAGTGCGGACAAGCATCCGGCACTGTGCAATCAGTGCGAACAGCATTTTGCACAGTGCACTACGCAGTTCGCGTAGCTACGCGTAGCTCGCGTAGTGCGAGGTGCACTTCACGTAGCTTCGCGTAGCGCTACTTCGCGAACTACGCCCAGGGTTAGCTATAACACACCACTGGCACTGACTAGGTGCTCTGCTGACTTCACGCCGCTGGCGCTGAAAGTAATTGGACCGGCACCGAGGGCAGTGTGCTTGTGTTATTAATATTTTAAAGCACATTTTGAAGCAGTGAGATACCTCAATGAAGCACTACTTACTTTGCGAGGTGGCTCTCAAGGAGCGCCAATTCAGACTGGTAGCAACGACTCCTGCGGCAAACGCCAGCCCGGGCATGATTCTGTGGCTCAGTAGCAGCTGCACATGGACAAACTTTGGCCACTCAAGAACCTTGTACAAATGGCCGGGGTTTCTCAAAGTGAAAACCCTACACACCCATCCAGGATGTCTGGCTCGGCTCTGTCAATATGCCGACTTGCCCTCCCCTGGAAAGCAAATATTCTAATCCACAAGAGGCCTAGCATACGTGGTGAAGGAGGTGCAAGGTTGGCAGTAACACATTCAACAGCGGCGGTTCCTTCATGAGGGCGGGGGAACGTCGCCCCCCACTGCCAGCCACGCTAAAACAACAATGTAAACAATAAAATGGCAAGGAAATGATTTCACTGATATTTTGTTTTTCACAAGGCCCACCGCAGCAGTGAGTCTGCTCTGGAGTCAGATAAATGGGGGCGGGGAGGGGGTGTCCTCTGCTGTACAGAGGACTAGAGCAGTGG
This sequence comes from Calotriton arnoldi, assembly GCA_963921515.1. Taxonomy (NCBI): domain Eukaryota; kingdom Metazoa; phylum Chordata; class Amphibia; order Caudata; family Salamandridae; genus Calotriton; species Calotriton arnoldi. The sequence continues at coordinate 369,602 of CAWUFW010004561.1, read as the reverse complement.
CTGGCCAAATACTTGCAAAGTGCACAAGTTAGTTTGGCCGGCTGTCTTGCGCCAGCCAAACTGACATGCGCACTTTGAAGCTCTCCACCCAGCTGTTTTTGACAGCTGGGTGAAACCAAGCACAGGCGTACAGGGCCTGAAGTAGCGTCTAGCCAGCCCGCTCCATCAAATCCTGGCACTGCTCTCATGCTAGTTAACAGCATGAGAGCAGTGGATTGCTTAGGCAAGTTACCTTTTCCACTAGTGCCCGTCGGAGCCACAAATTGTGAAGGAAAGAGAGGACACAGCCTGGGTAAGTACATTTATTTTAATTTTTAATGTTATTGTAATACATGCAAGTGTTTTTATTTTGCATGCTTGTTTTATGTATATATGTTTTGGGATGCGATAGGGCACATCGCTCGCCCACCACTTTTATATGTTACCAGCTGCCTCTGACATTCAACCGTTCTGTCACACACTTGACTCCATGGCGCTACCGTCTACAATTCCATTGTCATACTTGCCCAGGTACCGCATGACATGATCCTGTATCACTCCTCCCAATTCCCCCTATGTCACCCGGAACTTAGCGCCGGATTGCCGTTGACAGTATGGGCCATTGCTGTTTCCAAGGCACTGAGGTGTCTACCCTCAGCCACTATGGCTCCACCCCTTAGTTACTGCGCTAACATGCTCCACTTGAACGCACACCACCTAGCTACGTCTGCATTTGGGGTTGCAAGTTACGAATTTGATGTGGCCTTGTTTTGCTTAGAGGGACTGGTCAGTAGAAAATGGAAATAAGTGCACAGGAGTTAAAGTCAGTCAAATAAAATCAATCAGTCAGTATTGGTGCATGATTACTAGCACTCCTGAGGAGGCGCTATTATGCGTGACTTTGCATTTCAGTGCCGTGATGCGGACCACCACACCAGGAGTGGCCAGCACAGGTAAGAGCGGTGGGGTGGGGTGAGGGGAAGTCAACAGATGACGGGAAAGGTAAAATTAATTTAAAAAATAAGTAAAAACACTTACCCTGCACTCGCCGCATTGCCGACTCGTCGATTAATGAATTTTCTTTGGGCCATCTAAAAAAGAATTCGTAGCTAGGACCTAAGTGTACCATAGTTGCTTTTTGCTAGGCCCACAGCCTGACGCACAACCCCTGAAAGGCCATGCACAAAAACACTTCTCAACTCAAATTCTAGCCTTAGGGTGGCCACAGAAAGGGCTGCGTTAACTGAGGCCAGGCTTCTAAGAATTCAACCTTCCATTGTGTTTAAAAAGTTCCATTTTGATATGTCAATCAATTCTGTGTCATATAATAAGAAGACAGGAATCTTAGCACGATAAACCTCCAATAAAGGTACGAAACGTCTTCTCCCAGTGGCCCTATGAAGGGAGTCCAGATATTTAGCCTGGGTAAGTGCTTTACACATATTATTTTCTATATGAGCTTTGTCACTTAGATTTCCGCACACTATCTTCCCCAAAAAAGGATGCAATTTCACAATTTCCAATTTTTTGCCAGCCAAAGACCATGCAAAATTTACATATTTTGGCTTCTTCCTCCGATGCACACACATAATTTTACTTTTAGATACATTAATCTTTAAGTAATGAGCCTCAGGATATTATTGGAGTGCATGCAGATGACGATTTAAACCCTTTGGGGTTAAATCAAAAATTAGTCTGCATGACGTAGGCACATGTTAGGCTTTCCCCCAACTATTGGGGCAATACCCTCACTTTGGGGCAAATGGTTAGGGAGGTCTGAGATGCAAAGGTAAAAGAAAAGGGGGACAAGCAAGCACCCATGTTTTTACCCAATTAGGGTAGGGATACCTTGCGATAAACCCCTATCCCCCCCAATAAAACTCTACTCCAAGTATCGGCATGAAGGGCCCGGACTAACTCGAAATGGGTACCCAGCATACCCAAATTTAAAAGCTTACTTCACAGCAAAGAGCTCTACTTTATCAAATGCTGTGGAGAAGTCAATAAAAGCTGTGTATATCTTCCCCTCTAACTTTAACATATTTTTCATTTATAATCTGAAGAGCAGTCATATTATTAATAGTTTCATGCATAGTCCTGAACCCAATTTGCTCTATAGGTATAATTGTATGAGTTTCTGCTCATTCACTAATCTCGGTCAACAGGCATTTAGCAAAGAATTTACCCACTGTGTCTAGAAGGGCGATCTGATGATAATTTTATGGTAGGTTATGATCTCCATTCTTAAAAAGAGGAACTATGATACTCCACTTCCAAGAAGGGGAACTATTTTTCTTTCATAGCAGCATTTAAAAACCGGGCAAAGAATTTTACTCCAAAGAGGACCATTTTATTTTATAACAGTAATTGGTATTTCATCGGAGCCCATCGCCGCCAAAGTGCGCATTCCCCTAATTGCAAGTTCTATCTCTTTTTCAGGGGTGGTCCATACAGAGAGGAATCTTCCTTTACTATAGATTACTTTAAAACACCCTCATTGGCTGCATAGAGACCCTGAATAAAATTGGCACATCTAAGTTCTTCCATGGCAACAGGAACAGATCTAGCTCTGGCTCCACAACCCTCGCCAACAAGGGTCTAGAAAATCCTTGTCTGGCCTTTTAATACTGCTTCCATAAGTTTTATCTAAAATCTATCTTCCTCCTCCTTTCTTAAATGAACCTTCAACTGACTACACCTACTCCTTTTTAATAATGACACTCTAGTATTTCTTTGAGGGGAATAATCGAGATATTGCTCCCTAACCAGAGCATTCATTTCACGAGTTAACCAGAGAAGGGGACGGGGAATCCCTTTGGAATTTTCCTTTGTGTTCACTTGTTTTACTGCTTTAACTAGCTCCTGCCTAAAAGTATTAAAACTTTCTATTTCTTTTCCCGCCCAACCAGACAGCTTATTTAACGAGGCCTCCAAGGTACCTTTAAGGCCTCAATTGCCCTATGATCCCAATGACTTCTCCCTGTTTTCTTATTGAACCTCACAAACTGACCATCCAACCTCCAAGAACTAATGGGAAACATAATAAAACTTACTGAAAAAGGTAAGAGATTATGATCACTAAGCAGGGAATTGATAACCTTTAAATCACAAAGTAAAAAGAAGGAAGCACATCCTACCAACACATAATCCAAGATAGAGGCTCCCCCTGGTGTTTTATGTGTATATGCTGCGGGGTAGTCAGAGGGTAACCTCCCATTTGCTATAACACCATCAACCTTTATCAGCCCAGCCGCTAAGATTTTCCCTCTCTTATTAGTTCTTATTTTTGAGGGAAGAAAGCTTGTGGTATCCACATGGCTTCCTCTTTTTCTTTCTTCCTCTAAGGCAGGATTAGATACTTTACAGTTCAGATCCCCAACCAATATTATGTGTGGGGGAAACTCCTTGTCGTGCACTTTTATAATATAAGAAAAAAACCTCACTAGAAAGAACATCGTTAACAGCCTCAGGGGGAATATAAGCGTTTATCAACATTAACGGGGGCGTGCTCTGATTTCCAACAGGACTAAACAAAGTTACTACCAAGAATAAATTACTCTGATCTTTATAACATTCATATCTCCATTAAAAAATTTCAGATAGTAGGCATGTCACCCCCTCCCCCTTTGCATGTACCCTCCTTGAAGGTGTTGCTTTACAATCTAAAATAAGAAAATCAGTGCAAATCAATTCACCCACATACCAAGTCTCATAGAGACAAACCACGTCTGCCTCTAATGAACTCAAATAATGCAACGCCTCCCTACTATTCTTTATTCCTGCGGCGTTCCAAGATATAATTGTTAACTCATTGCTAATAGGGAGGGCGTTGCAAGTGGTTACTCTGGGAAACACTAGATAATGTGCCAGGTAACCACTTCCATTTAAGGATCTCATCTTTAGGATTTACCTTAGAGGGAAAAGCAGAGAATTATCTAATTGACACTTGCCTGCTATGTTTAGCTAGATGGATTTTTATCCCTTTTACATTGGTTAACGACCCCTGACTGCAAGGTAGAGGTTGGTATGGCAGAAACATTCTATCCACAGCATAATGGCCATCCTCTTCTATAATTCCGATAACATCAATCCCCCTTCTTTGTAAACCTTCAGACAATCTTAATATTAAATTTGTAGTAATTTTAGAATAAAAATTACCTTTGTTTAAAAACCGGCTTTAGAAGGTAAAAGGGAGACTACATTAATATCACTACCATAGGTATGCTTCAGATTCTCAATCTCCGAAAAACATTTGAGCAGCAAGGCCCTATTTAAAATGAAATCTCCATCGAAAAGGGGAATAAAATTCAATATATAAGCGTCTACATTACAAGAGGACACAATTATCTCTTGTCTTCTTGCAACCGCCAGTTGCAGGCTGGTGCATGTGTGCTGGTGTGGTCACACTTTTGCCTGCAGAGCAGGTGAGCCATTACGCAGATCTGGGCTGGAAAGTACTCAGCTGGGGGTGGAAATCAAGCATCACTGGATGACAGTGTTTAATTTGTAAAATAATAAGTGCCAGGGCCCTTACCAGGAGGCCACTGCAGTTTACACCAGCCATTGCCCCTGTCATTGCTGCCAATCAACTACTAACCATCTCTCTCACCTGCAAGTGCAACAGTTCAGATTAATCCAGGTCCCCAAAGTTAAAGGAATGGCTGGGGAGGCAGGTATTAGTCATTTTTAATGTATATTGTATGCTTATCTCCAAATTAAATAATCTGCGCCACCATGTGGCAGAGTGCCCTGAGTGCGGTGTTGACAAGTAAGTGCTGGTGTTGAGCACCTGAAACCAATTAAGTGCAGATGCTTAGCACCGGAAACCACAGGCTCAAATTAAGCACTGCTGGGAGAATATAGGAGGTCTTAAACTAGAGAATCTGCTTGGTCACCTTTTTTATCAGCACTCAATGCTGGGGGCATTCCCTCACCTGACATCCTTGTCATCCATGCTGGGGGCAATGACATTATCCCCTTGGGTAGGCGAGGAGTGTGGGAAGCACTGTTTTCATCCCTGTCTAAGGTGAGAAAGAGGCTCCCAGGAGCCATGATATAGTGGTCAGAAGTTACACCTTGGACGGTATGGCCGGGGTGAGCACCCGCTAGAGCTATTAATGACTCTGTGAAGAAGCCCAACCACTCAGTGCAGAAGAAACTGGCAGGTTCCTCAATGGGCACAATTCCGCATGACTTAATCCAGCTCTTCATGAGGGAGCTGTTCCACAAGAATGTGGGGCACCTGTCGGCCAGCATCCAAGAGCTCTTCATTCTTCAAACAGTCGTAGGGACAAAAACTGAGGCAATCCAACTGCGCAAGTGGGAAGGTCGAGTTCGCCAATGACCTAATCACCCTGTGTTGGAATTTTTAGATACAGAGAAAAGGATGCTAACCAAAATTGGACTAATTTCCTGGACTGACCCCTTGGTGGGGTGTTGATTTGTGCAGACATAGGGCTTACAGGAGGGGGGATTGACCTGCTGGTGGACCTTAACTGTTCTGCCCTAACCTGAGATGCCTAGAGTTTGATGATTTAAGGGGGCTTCACAAGGTGTCAGGTACCCCGGCAGGGATGGAGCTCTATGTAGTGCCCTGGTGTTATGTGTTTGTATCAAACTGCTGGTATTGCCCATCCTTCTATGAGGTAGAGGGGAAGTTGACATTAAGGGCCCTATTTATCAAGGGTTTGCATCGCGTTTGCATCACGCAGTGTGGTGCATGCGTGACGCAAACCCCAAAATGTGATTTAACAAGTCACGCAATGCCACTTTGCGTGGCCCTCCATAGCTTGATAAATCAGGAGTAATGCAACTCAGCACAAATCGCTGTGTCGCATTACTCTACCCTGGGAAGGCATTCCATGGGCGTTGCGTGGGTGTTCCCATGGAACTTCCATGGATTTTGATGCATTCCCAGATTTACTAGAACTGGTAGACCTGGGAATGCACCAACAAGATACGCCTTCTCTGGGAGGCTTAACGAGGAGAAATATCTTTACTTCTCCTTGTTACTTCCTCTTTCTGTGTGTACTGCATTGTGCAGCCCACATAGAACGAGGAATATGCCTCCCAGGATTGTTTTGTCCAGGAAGGTGCCCCTTTCTGCACAAAAACAATCCTGCATGCAATGCAGGAACCTTTGCGCCATGGTGCAAGGGTGCCTGTGTTGGCACTAGGCTGCCCATTGTGTGCCAGTGCTGGGGAAAGGACAGGAAGGAATGTGCCATATTGTAATAAATATGGCACATTTACTGCCCTGTCCCTGTAATGCAGCAAGGTGATTTGCTGTGCTGTATTGCATTACTTTTTCTTAATTATGCCCCCAAATGTATGCTTTTGCCAATAATCACTCTGATCACCTTTTGAGGGCAGGGAGGATGTATATGGAAATGGGGCCTCCTGGCACAATGCATTTTGGCGAGGGTGCGCTGCAATGGATAAGTCAAAAGACAGTTGTTGTATTGGTTGTACAGTATGTGTGTTGCCCGCCTACCTTGCGCCCTGTATTCTCATTACCAATGAACCAAATGTCTAAGTAACTACAGTATTCATTCCTCGATGGAACTGTGCGAATGAAAAGGCTACGTCCTGGTAAAACCACCATACCGTTGTTGCTCTCTCCAGCTCTCACGCTGGGATGTGTTTTCAGCGCGGGGAGCAGCGCCTTGCATGTTGTGAGTGCACTATGAAGACTTACTGATAGATTGTTTGTCAGATTTTAGTGCATCGTGATGTTTTTTCACGGCACTCTTAAAAGCAAGTGAAGAAAACTCAAATTGAATGCAGAAACATACTTAAAGACAATGACGATTCTCGAGAAAATGTCTAAGGTGTGCTTAATTGAAGGCATAGTCGTAGAAGGTATGTGAGGTCAACTGGGTGCGAGCTACTTATGTTCAATGAAACGCATTGAGAGCTACTAATATTATTAATGTTGCATAATTTCAATTTTATTATATGTCTATTATTTCAACCAAGCAAATGCTTTCTAATTTAATAAGCTGGGCTGCACACAGGTGAGCTTCTCAGATGTAGCTGGAGAGCTACAGTAGCTCATGAGGTACTGGTTGGAGACCGCTTTGCTAACGTTGTGCAGGGGCCCTCATGTAATCCTAGGCAATGCAAACAAAACCGCAGATTAACTTTTGAAAACAAATGGATTTTTGTGAGGAAAGTTGACTTGAGTGCAGCACTAAATGGCTCTGCACCACACAGAGGAAAACCCTGATTACTTGCAGTAACAGCACACAACCCATAGGATTCCAAACAAAGCCAGGTCAACGTAATCCATGCAAAGAAGCCTATCGGGGTTTGTGTTGTATGCAAATAAATACAAGTGCAAACAGTGGTGTTGGACCAATTTTCAGAGCGGGGTTGCTGACATTAATGTTATATCACTGAAGTCACAGAGATTGTGATGAATCCAAGCTTCACACAAAAAACGAGTGTAGCAAATGTACGACACCCATTCAGCAGGAGAGTGGTGAGAGTGTGGTATGTAGCAGAGGGTGCATTTTAGAGCACTGGTGATGTGGTGCACTGTAATTTACAGGTAGCACATTTTCAGTTGAATTGGCCACTAAATTTGCATAGACATTCAGTTTTATAGATAAAAAGAAGAGGTCCTCTCTGCCTTGATACATTTGCGGGGTCTGTGTGTCACTATCCTCTGTGATATCAGGATGACATTTCCCTCTGGTGTGAGTAATTTATATGTTTTTATATCAAGCCAAATCAGGTTTGGTCTTGTCTATGTCTCCTTCCAAATAATTGTCATGTAAATAACAATAAAATAGCATAATTTCCTCATTGTTCTCCAACACTAAAACTGGATCATAATTTTCTACCCAGTCTGCCTTGGACCTGACCTGGGTAAATGTTTGTAAAATAAGCATAAAGGGTAATTTTCCTCTTTGTCGTTCTCCCATAACCATGCTTGCTAACCTCTGATGCTTAGGTGGCCATACCCCATATCATCGCCTCTTTGTTCCCCTCTTCTTATTCTAAGGATTGGTTCCCAGGCCCTTTCTACAATTCTGTGACCTCTGTAGTTACCCTGTATAGGATTCTTCTGTTAGTGTTTCCTTCATGCCTGGTAGTGCTCCATCCCTCTTTTGTCTTGGTATCCTCCATTACTTAACATAACATAACGTGTATTTGTAACTTACAATTGTTTTTAATATAAAGGTTGTGCCAGGCAGCGCCCTTCTTCTATAAACTCTTAAGAAGTGGCTTGGTGCCCCTTTACCTGTGCTCACACTACCTCCTAGAGGCTTCTTAATGTGTTTGGTGGGATCATCTACTTATCCCCTAAACCTCTGCTGAGGTTCCCATGGGTCCACGCACAGCCCAAGACCACCCCACACACTTTTAGTAATCGACAGGCAAGCAGCGGTGTGGAGAGCTGCCATGTGGCCCCTCCCACCAGGAAAAGGTGGGGTTCTGTTCCCAGTGGCCTCTTCCATCCCATTTGCTTTTGTTGACCAAGACCCCTTTTTAGACTGTTGATCCTGAGATCATGGAGCTCCAGCTCCTTAACAGACCCTGATCAATCAATCATCCAGCTAGGGCACAGGGTATTTTTGAAGATCCTGGAGCAGCACTATCCTCAGGGCCCAGTATGCTACTGCATGCAAAGAATAGCCAAGGCTCCCTTAGTTGCCTTAAGTCTCCAGTGGTAGCAGTGTTGAGAAGTCAAGGCTTACTTGGAGGAGGTGTTGTGAAGGTTGGTTCCAGGTACAGCGTAACACACAAGATATTAGACTCAATAAAAAACACGACCCCCATCAAAGGCAATTATGTTAAAAATAACACATCTTTAATTTACTATTTAAGAATTAGAACACCCATAGAACACTTATGGTAGCTTAGATATGACCTTAAATGTTTTTACACACAATAGTAAAGCATAAGAAAGATGATGGCTGTTGTCTTACTTTGCAAGGGGCAATGATTTTTTTATTGAGCCATCTCCCTGTTCTCTCTGAAGTGCCCGGGTCCTAAGATTATATTCCACTGTTAACTACTTCACAGACAGTCATTGAAGGATTCCTGAGAATGTATTGAGTATGAGACAGGAATAGCACAGCAGTCTTGAACATTATGGGATGGATTCATAGTAGATAAGCAGGTTTAGCTACTGCTGAGGATTTTTAGGTCAAAAGTCTGGGTAAACCACATTATTACATTTCGTACAGTGTTTAAGTACTGTACTCTTTGACACCTAGCCTCATTTGACTCTTGGCTTTCATGTGGGACTGCTAGCAAGACAAGATGGTCAAGTATCTCAAGACTGTCCAAAGTTGTATGTTACATTATTGACCCCTTTCAAATCCATTTTGGGGGGCCATGAAAAAGGCACATGCTACTGGGCCACAGCCATGGGTGTTGAGGTCCCCCTCCACTGTCCTGAGGCCCATCCTGCTAAGGCTATGCAAACTGAGCCAAGTACAGCTCTTTCAGCACTTGACTCTCAGTAGTAGCAATGGTGAGCAAGCACAGGTTTCTCCGGGAGGTTAGACTCAGCACTCTACACTACATCTGGCAATCCAATAAGACGATTGTCCAGCATAGTGTTTCTCTTTAATAATAGTACTTTATTATTCCAGAAAGTACAATAATACACACTACAATCATGTTAGATACTTGAATTTCTGTGATTCAAATTGAGGTCCCAATCTAGGCCCTCCACCCACTCCCTCTTTCTTTCTGTCTCTGGTGTCTTAGGGTTCTTGTGAGTAGTCTCTCGATTTACATGCTGTGCTCTCCCTACCACTCTTGGTACACATTCTCTTCTGGGCTCTGGAGCCTGGATCCTTCTGGTGTGGTACTTGGCCACATTGGTCCTTACAGTGGGTGGAGGGTTCACTGACAGTGGTTGGAACCAGAGTGCATGGCACTTGGCAGTCCAGCTGCAGGTGCGCAGCTGGTGGATGCATGGTGAGTTTCTGGGGGGCCGCAGCAGGAATGGGTACATCCAACGTTGACCCTTTTCTAAGTTCCAGCCAGTGGTTATCAGAGGTGGGCCTCATGGGCTTGGTGAGCGTGGTTCCTTCACTCTGGTGGTCCCCCCAGGTGTAGGCAGTTGGCAGTCCTGTGCTGGTGCTCCAGGCGTTTGGCTCCAGCTGTAACAACACGCTTCTTGGTGCCATGCTGGGATGCACTGGCAATGCTCTGATTGGGCACCACGGCCGCCAGGTGCTAACTTTGGCAAAGTGTACTTTGAGGCCATGCCTCGCTCTTCAGAGTAGTGCTTGCATAAAGGCAATCTTGGGGTCAGTGCTGGGTAGACTACTCATTGGGGGATACCTTTGTGGGTACCATTAGGTTGCAATCTTTACTTCACGGTGGTTGGGCTACAGGACACAGATCATTGGTGTTGCAGTTATAACAACTGGGGTCACTGACGCACAGTGGGTGCCACAAGGAAAGAGTATGTCTCAGCTTCAGTCAGACCGGCCAATCAGGCACACTGGGCCCAAGTGTCTTGACAGTGATGATGGGGATAACATGGGAAGGCTGCTCAGCATGCTTCAAAAATATCGCTGGCCACCTCCAAAGGTTGCGATTATTGAACGGCGATCCTGATCATGCCAAGCACACAGTCTGTGAGTCTCTGATAGTCCATCCCTTGCACCAGGGTCAACTGCTTCAGCCCCATCCAACAATTAGCTTCTCCTCACAGTCAGCCCTCTTGCTCAGACAGGTCTCGTTGGTTCCCAGGACAAGTTGGAAATTCCTCTCTAGACTCTAGGTGATGTGCCCTCAGCACTGGAAAGCTGTCTGTCTGGCAGACACCAGTCCAGGTTGTGCAGTAGTCCCCTGGAGAGCCGCCCCTCATTGGTTAAGGAGAGCATGAAACTGGAACAATAAGTGGTTCAACAGCTTTCACTTTTATACAGAGTTTGCAGCCAGGGGATGTGGATTCTCTGTCTGCCTTTGCAAAACAGACATGAGTCAGTTCTCCCTTGAAGTGTCTTTCTAAGGCCGTCTTCCAGACTCAGTCTTTGTCTGGATTTATCCTCTTCACATCAGGGTCATCTCCAGTGAGGAGCACTCACAACAGAAGCACAAAGAGGTGTGAGCAACAGCCACATCTGACACTGATCAGGAAGAGAGACAAAGTGCTGCTCCCCTTCTAAAAGACTCTTCACACCCTAACAAAGATACTGCAGTCCCCAGTCCCATCCTTCATCCCTGACATCCACCAAATGGCACACTCAGGAAGCTAATCATCAGAAGCTGTCTGCATCAGAAGGGACCTAATTGAATTTCTAAGGGGAAACCTGTCTCCTCTGTCCACACTTCACTGCCTGGGAACCCTCCCTCAGGTGCAGAAATGTCAGCTATATACTTCCACTGTCCAGGAAAGAAACCTCACCTCCATCTTGTGCATATGAACAGACCAGGGGCTTCCAAAATGGAATCCACGGGCCTATGCCACTCTAGTTCACATAGACATTCATGTACTGCATGCCAACTCCACTAGCATGCATGCATATGTCCAGGTGCACAGGATCTTGATGCTTAGATTCTGAGTTCAGTTGTTAGCAGTGAAACTTTAGGTGAATGGGCCAGTAGGCTCCATTCACATGACAGAGATAAAAAGGCCTGGTTAGACAATAATTACTACAAACACAGTACACTGCCACCACAGTTCTACACACACAAAACTGTGACAGGGACAGTAGAGCACTTGGTACACACCTCCAGGTCCAGGACAAGTCCACAAACCATCTTAAGTCAGGCCTAGGCATTTGTGAACACACTGGATTAGAATGAGGCTGGAGCTAAAATCAAGAAACTAGGATAAGAGATATTTGCAGTTCAGGCACACAATGCAGGGTACATCCCTGTCCCAACAAACTCCAAAATATCGACTTAATCAAAAGAGAATTTAAGCAGTTCGTGCTAAATGCCCTCCTGGCCCCCACCTCATAAATCCCACACCTAATTTGGTCCAGCACAAGATTTGCCCCTTCCGTATGAATCTTTTTGACTTTTTTAATTGGACTGTGCATTAATACTTGATACATGTTTCTCTATTGTTTATGTTGCATAATGCATGTCTGGGGATATATAATGCGCTGTACATTGCATGTTTATTTAACTGTAGATTTATACCACTGCGCTGTTTTCATAGCTCAGCACTTACTTTGGTATTTATGGCCAAATCAAACCACTGGCTCGGCTCTGGCTGGTTCTGGCCTGGTTCCACCTACTAATTTTTCGACTTGCCCATTTCTAACAGCTGGCACCAGATTCTCAAATAAGGTACCAGAAATATTGGTGCTAGTTAACAGGGCAGGCGTATTGCTGTTGGTAACGCCGGATTCCACTATAAAAGTTTACTAGGAACCCTCGGTCGACTGGACCTTTATTACCTGCTGAGAAGTGTAAAGGGGAGAAACAATGCATTCATAACAAACTAGCATGAATCAATTTAAGTAAATCTCGGAAAAGATCACTGACTCCAAATTCCAAATTTAGGGGTTTATTACAAAACCAAAAATAACTGAACATACAAACACCTCAAGACGAGGTTGTAGAAATACAAAGGCACTAATACAAAGTCCATCCTACGAACCAATCTAATCCGATATAACATAAAAAGAATAAGCAATTCCAAAAATACTAAACAGGCAATAACTGCACCAACATCTATATTAGTCTTCATTAGTGGCTGTGCTGGAAATCCTTTAATCTATCCCTACACTATCCTAAGGTGGCATCCCTACTTAACATTTCCCAAGCAAGATCAAGAAAAGATGTCAGCTCGTGAAGACTTCCTAAGAAGTACACTCACGTTGTAAAGGTCAGAAGCCCAGATTACAAAATCGTTCTAAGTCTTCATTCTAAGAATCGATCCCTTCCTTCTACCCTATAACGGCTCTCTGCTAACTCATCCCTCTGGGCACTGTCCCTAATACAAAATGCACAATTGATAAACACGCCCCTGAAACACCTCCTCTGGCCAGGCACCTCTCGTAGGTAATTTTCCACCAAAACTTGTACTCGGTCCAGCGATGGATTGTGTGTCCTCGGGTCTCAGGCTTCTTCAGCAAAAGAAAATCTCGGCTCCCAATTATCGGCATTCCTGAATACTTTGTAACAGGTCTCCTCCATACCTAACTCCTAAAACAAAAGCGTTATTCTAACTAACGAGGACGGTGTCCTTGCACTTGCAACGAAAACATGAGAACAGAACAACCTTGCACGCACAGGAATTTCGCTGACTACCTCCAAATGAGAGCTTTACCAGGGGAAAATACATTTCAGACCTACACAAACCAGCTAACATAAGGAAAACGAATAGGCCTTTCTTAGCACGAAAGAGTAAATACTCCATCTAGGCCTTTGACATCAAATTAAACACACATTTAAAATGTTACATCTAGAAGCACTACATTTCATCACATTTAAACACAATTAGTCACCTATATGTGTGCAACTTCAACATGATGCACATTTAAATCTAATGCATTACATTACACATAAACTACTTCATTAAGCATTTGTAATGAAAATCGAAAGTTACATAATTCCCTCTAAATGCCATTTTACGTTTCTTGAATGGCACAACTCATCCTAACATTTCATTTACCACTGATTATTACAGCACAGATTCTAACTAAGATTAACACAAACATAAGAATATATGCGGGTACGGACTATTCATGAATATAATGTACCCCTACAATTTTCAGAATATCACTGCGCTCTATCAGTTCCCCCCTCTGATGACTAGTGTCATCAACAAACTCACAACTCCCTGGAGAAAGAACCGACCTAAACAGAGCTTGTAGCCCCTCTTCCCTGTCGGAACCTTTCCAAATTCTTGATATTCTCATAATGACTGTCCTGCAGTCTAGCCATCCTTACCTCTCTCTCCCTAAAAGATCTTTTGACTTGATTCGCCCTGTACCACTGATAAGCCCTCACAAAACCCCACAGGCAAACCACACAGACCACAATTATAATAATAGGTCTCAGAATGTAACCAAGAATACCCTTTCCCAAGCTCGCAAACCAACTCCCCACTCTAACAAACCCTTTACCAACTTTCTCCCAAACTCCCTCTTCAGCCAGATCCTGGATCTCATGATGAATCTCAGTGATGTTACTTATATACTTCTTCAGATCTTTACTATTATCTGGTATATAAGTACAGCACTCTTGCACTTTCAGCATTTTACAGACTCCGCCCTCTTTTGCCACTAAGACATCCAAAGCAAGACGGTTCTGCATCACCATCGCCCTTATCGACAACATCTCTCCATCAACAAGCAATAGTGATTTAGCTGTATTCGTCGACAACTTATCCACAACAGTCGCCAGCTTTCTAATCTTCGCATCATTGAAAATCACTCCCAAACTTGGTATTACAACTCCCAAAATATCTCCAATCACTCCTCCTGCACTTGCATCTCGCCTTACTCTAGAATGCATTCCTCCTTCCAGGTGTTCTAGCTTCTCTACATGGTAAATCTTGGGGAAAACAGCTGCCAGGTAACAAGTACCGTACCAATTGGCAGGCAATCTCACATAAGCGTTTTTCCCACACACAAAGTATACTGTTGGCACCACTTGTACCGGACCCTGCAAAAAGTTCTTTGCTGACTCTTCCATAGTGAAAACGTGATCACACGCACTCTGTCCCACATAAACCTTATCATAATAGGTCTGGACACGTTTCACACACAACTTCTCCTTTTGCTCTAGATCTAATGCTATAGGGCCATAGCTCCCTTTCGCTCTGTGAGCCATCTCCTCCTTTGTCCAATCTAATGGACTTTCTCCAGTGTTACGTGTTTGTGTTAGTTGTCTATATCTATCCTCCACTTGATCTACAAACTTCTTTTCTATCTCTGTTAGTGAACATATCAAATTATGTCTATGTGCATAAGCGGTATCTAATGTTGTAGTCGGTATGAAATACTTCCCAATCCTATCCTCCTGCTTATAATAATCATACTTGTTCAGGTGCTTATATGCCGGAACCTCTGAAAGCACCGCATCATAATTGGAAAAGAAGTATTCATAATGACCTCTCCCATAAAACATGCTAAGCAACAAACTACATGAAATCCCATAAGTCAAAAAAGATGATGATATCTAATGCCCTCATCCACTGATGCAGGCAATTGCATACACACATAACAGAATCTCACATCCATCGTCTCAACATACTCATATAGCAGAAACTAGAACTAACAGTGGAACCTTCCAATTGTCAGCACCTAACCTATATTTACTCCCTTGTCATATCCCTACAATACAGATTGGGATCCATGTGCACACAGGATAGCACCCACCGTCACAATGCCCGTTCCCAAAGGAATTGAATAATTCAAAACATCAGCACTGGTGCACCATGCAGTAAAATTCAATCAATAAACATAGTCTGTATCCAGACACAAGAGTTCTTCCATTTTTTTCATTTCTTTTATTCCATATTCATTTGACGCTGATAAAAACACAAAGTCCAGCTCAAGTGACTCAACAGACAGTACAGCCGACGCGTTTCGTCCTAATAGAGGACTTCTTCAGGGCACAAAATGATGGTAGGATCCGACATTGCCATCGTATTACAGACCATAGAATTCCTCATGGAAAAATGTTTCTCATCCGAATTGTTTCTTCAAAGTATCTACACGTAGGTCCAGGTAGTAAAAGGCTAACACCACTTAGTGAAGCTGAAAGTATACAGGAAAGCACCGCTAGACCAGAGTGAGGCTGTAATAATCGACGAAAGTACCGGAACATGTAGCAGCAAGAAGTTAGACAGGAAGCATATAGCAGCTTGGCATACGCATTAAGCTTAAAATCACCTCTAGACAAATCTACATGCAATCTACGACTATTCTGATCTAGCATAGCCTTTTCAGCTCCTATGTTATCCTCTTTCTTGCTAGAAGTACTGGGTGTAGGTGTCCCTTTCACCTCTACGACTTCTGCCTCATGTGGAATAATAACTGACACTATAATAACTATGACTATTAGGACTATCACTCCCACTATGGAAGTACCTATCACACACTTGGACCTATGGTTCGGATTTCCAGACTCCATCTTCTCTTGTCACAGCAGTTCAAATAAGAGGAAACACAAAAGTATCTTCTCTCCACCTCAAATTGCTGCTCAAAAGTTCAAACAAAGTTCATTGAAATCCTGGAAATTCGTTCAAAGCTCAGTTCTTCTGGATTTATTTACACAGTCCAAAAAGACTTCCCTAGCCCTCTTTCTTCTTCTACTGAAAAAGCCCTAGTTTTATTCTTCTTCCACTAGGGCCTAGGTTATCTTCCTGGAAATGCTTATTTACAGATCACAGTTCATTCGCAATCTACGATAAGTTCAGATCCAATTGCAGCTAAAACATGTTGCAAAATTTCAAGACGAACATCTACCATTTCATGAGGTGGTGGTTCAAATCCAAACGTTGGGAAAAATAATTTATGCAATATCAGAATTAGCACCTTGCTCAAAGCTGGAGGTTTTGGGACCGTGATTGTCAACACTCCTTCAACTTCAAGTCCTGGAACTATCAGTCCCACATCAATTTTCAGTAGAGGATTCCTGCTGATCACTTGCACGGACCTCAGCCTCCAGGAACTCACTACTCCCGGCATCAGTTACTACGTAAGTCCACTCCGGGGCAGCGTATCTCTGGCAAGGCACTCTTGTCCTTCTCGACCTTCTCAGGCCTCCTTGGTCTTGTTCTTCTTCACTCACTTCTGATTCAGATGTCTCGGACACAGGGGCAAGATCTCTTTCAGGGGCCAATCTTAGATTCAGCCTTCTCTGTCTATCAGGCCACGATTCTTCTGTTCGGTTAGCCCTTTTGCTTTTCTCTCGAACCCTCTGCGCACCACTTCCTTCGGCTGAGTCTGACTCTATATCACCCGCAACATTACCTACTTCCTCAGAGTCAATACCTCGGTTGTGTGTAGCGTAACCCTCCTCAGCCTGGTCTGGTGAGCAACCAGCTTCGTCAGCAACCCTCACAGCTTGGCTTGTCCTCTCTCGTAGCCCTGCCGCCACAGCTGGATTTTCATTCTCGAGAGGAGCTGTTTCTTCCAAGGGTTCTGAAACTCGGCGGGTGTGGGAGGCATGTATCCAGTTTGGCAACCCTCCGCACTTCACCGCTGTGTTCGTTACCAGTATCACCTGGTAGGGGCCTCGCCACTGAGCATCCAAACAGCTCTTCCTCACGTGCTTGCGGACAAGCACCCAGTCCCCCGGGCACAAGTCGTGGCAGAGATCTCTTGAAGCCAGAACAGCAGCAGCTTCCACCTGCTGAGACATAGAACGGACCACATCAGCTAGTCCTTTGCAGTAACCAAGGATTAAGTCATCAGTGATGTTTATCAAGGCTGCGAATGGTATTGCTGGCAATCGCATCGCCCTCCCCATAAGGATCTCATGCGGGGAAAGACCGGTCCTCCTATCTGGGACACTGCGAACACTTATCAACACCAGAGGCAACGCATCAGGCCACTTCAGAGATGTAGACGAACACACTTTTGCCATCCGTGCTTTCAAAGTTCCATTAATCTGCTCCACTATCCCAGAAGCCTCTGGTCAATAGCTACAATGGAGTCTCTGATCAACATTTAAAGCAGTGCAAAGCAATTTCATGATCTCGCTGTGGAAGTGTGTTCCTCTATCCGATTCCAACGAAGTTGGAAAACCGAACATAGGGATCAATTCCCTCAATAATAGCTTCGCTACTGTAAGGGTGTCACACCTTCGTGTTGGGTAAGCTTCCACCCACCATGAAAAAACACACACCACCACTAGAATGTACCTCAGTCCATTGCACCTAGGCATTTCGATAAAATCAAGCTGTATCCTATTGAAAGGTCCTCCCGACCTCCCAATGTGACTCAGTGCAACCACAGTTTTCTTCCCAGCATTCATTTGTTGGCAGGTAACACACCTATGACACACTGCTTCGGCAAACGCACGAAACCGTGGATAGTACCACGTTTGACTGAACACTCGCACCATCGCATCTCTTCCTAGGTGAACAGCACCATGAATTTGCCTTGCCATCGGGCTCAATAGGTCATCTGGTAACACTGTTCGACCATCACTTGAAACCCAAATGCCAACATCCCCCTTCTCACATCCCGATCTGATCCATACATCCCTTTCCTGCTCTGAAGCTCCTTCCTGCAGGCTCTTGAGTTCCTCCCAAGTGTCTGCCATGGCTAACATCATGCTGAGCTCGGTTCTTTCTTGGCTCTCTCCAGTAAATATACACCCTTGTTCAGCACAAAAACGTGCAATTTCATCTGCATACTTATTTCCAATGGAAACAAAATCCGTCCCCCTCCCATGTGCAGCGCACTTTACCACTGCTATTTCCCTGGGACGTTGCAACGCTTCCAACAGTTGTCTCACATATTCTCCTATCCTGATGGGAGATCCAGACGATGTCAGGAAACCCCTCTGCAACCATAGCTGCCCGAAATCATGAACCACACCGAACCCATACTGGCTGTCGGTGTAGATGGTGATTCGGATCTGATCAGCTGCCAAACAGGCACGAGTCAAAGCAATGATTTTGGCCACTTGTGCGTAGTATACTCCTTCTAAGCAAGCAGCTTCAACCACTCCAGTAATGGTAGATACAGCAAACGCTGCTCTCAAATGACCCACATTGTCTCTTAAACATGAACCATCGACAAAGAAAATTTCATCAGGGTCAGACAGAGGTTCATCAACAATGTCAGGTCTCTGTTTGGTGCAAAGTTCAGTCACATCAAGACAGTCATGGTCTTCACAATATTCATCATCTACATTTGGCAATGGCATCAATGTAGCAGGATTTAAAACATAACACGTTTTCAGAGTCACATTCTCTGCGGCAAGTATGACTTGCTCGTAGCGTGTGAGTCTATTGTTTGTCAGGTGCTGTGTTTTAGTCCTTGTCATGAAAAGCTCAACAGAGTGCGGAACATACACAGTTAATGGGTGACCCATAACAATGCTTTCACACCTCTCAATGCTGACACCTGTTGCAGCAACGGATTTGAGACATCCGGGCAACGCTGAAGCTACTGGATCTAAAGTAGCTGAAAAGTAAGCAACTGGTCTACGGATACCTCCATGACTCTGAATCAGGACTGACAATGCGCAACCTTCTCGATCATAACAGAACAATGAAAAGGACTTGTTGTAGTCAGGCATTCCCAGAGCCGGAGCACGACATAGGCCCTCTCTCAACTCCAAGAACGCAATCAGACAGTCATGGTCCCATGGTACCGGATCACTCACATCCTTATGCGTCAGCCTCTGCAAAGGCTTCGCCTTCAGTGAGAAATTGGGAATCCATTGGCGACAGTAACCAACCATTCCCAAGAACATTCTGACTTCCTTCTGAGTGGTAGGCACAGTCATGTTCATGATCGCCTCAATTCGATCTGGTGACACCTTTCTCTTGCCTTTCTCAATTCGATGACCCAAGTACTGAACCTCACTCAGACAGTACTGTAACTTGTTTGGGGACACCTTGTGTCCATTCTCCCCTAAATGATTCAGTAAGGCAATCGTATCGATCCTGCAAGCATCCTCCGTTTCGGACGCAATGAGGAGATCGTCAATGTACTGCACGAGAACAGAATTCTGTGGCAGTACAAGACTCTCGAGATTCTTTTCCAAGATAGATTGATGGACTCTCTGTATACCCTTGAGGGATACAACACCACGTTAACACACGATCTTCCAGCCGGAAAGCAAACAAAAATTGGCTCTCCTCGTGTAAGGGTATCGAAAAGAATGCTTGGCACAAGTCAATCACCGTGAACCACTCGGCTTCACATGGAATCTAGAATAGTATCACTGATGGATTCGGTGCCACTGGACAACATGGAACCACAATCGCGTTGACCTTTCGCAGGTCTTGCACGATTCTGAATTTCCCACTTGGTTTCTGTAATCCCATGATGGGTGAGTTGCATGGACTGCCCATTATCTCCTTCAGAATTCGCTGCTGAATCATGGAATCGATTACATGTTTAATCCCTGCGATCGTCTCAGGCGACAGATTATACTGAGGCGTTCTCGGAAACTCAACATTTTGCTTAACCTGGATCTTAACAGGCTCAACACCTCTGATCAATCCAATCTCTTCTCCTGTAAAATCCCACACATCCAATGAAACAGAGTCTCTTAGGTCAATTGGAAGCTCTTCCACTGTTAACATAGGATACATCTCTATGCAGAAATGCTGATTTGCAACCTTGAAGGTGGCATCATCATCATTTGTCTGTAACTCCACTCCCTTGGGGGTGCAATAGATGGTACAATTCAGCTTGCACAAAAGGTCACGTCCTAGCAAACAGACTGGACTTGAGTCGCACACCACAAACTGGTGTCGATCTCGGAAAGTTCCTATTCTCACAGGAATCGGCTCGGTCAATGGGTTAGTCATCTTCTTATTTGCCACTCCTACTACTTGGATTGATTGTCCCAAGAGGGGTAGGTTGGGAACTACTGCAGATCTCACAGTAGAACGGGTAGCACCAGTATCAACCAAAAAGGTGGTGGGATGACCGTCTACATCCGCCTCTACAAACGGTCCCCTCTGGTCTACCTCTAAGACTGCCCCAAGAGTGCAGTCTTCCTCCCCCCTCAGGCACCGTCATTTCAACGGGTCTGAGCTATACTCATCGCAATCCTCGAAAAGGGGCATCTGCTGGTACGTTCGATTTCCCTGTGGAATTCTCGGAGGTTGCGGAACTTGCACCTGCGGGTACAATGTCCCCCCTTGCATGGACCTGGGTCTCGTCACTGTATTGGCGATCTCAGATACCTGCACCGTCTCTTCCTCTTGTTGCACTTGGTTCGCTGGATTCGATCTACAATTGCACTTCCAATGCCCGATCTTGTGACAAAGGTGACACGCAGTGGTCTTTTTCAGTGTTGCCACATCCATCCCTGTCTTGGGGTCTATAGGTTTCCCCCTTCCCAGACCCTGCACATTCTGGGTCCCTCCTTGATGGTTTCCATGTCTTCTCCCTAACGTCCCTCCACTTGGCTGTGTCTGAACTTCCCTGTCAGCGTTTTGCATTTGGACCAGCATTAGCTTATCCTTAAGCTTCCTGTGTTTCGAGTCCACTTTGTCGCTGCAGTACCTGGCGTACCGCAGTATCTCGTCCACCGACTTGTTCTGCCAGCAGATCAAATGCTGCTGAATCATGAAGCTGATTTCTGGTCTCAGACCCAAGACGAACTTGGAAACGAACTGCCCCATGTCTTTGGGGTCTAACGTGTCTAGCCCACTGTACTGCTTAAAGGCTTGTAAGAGCCTCTCATAATACTCATGTACGGACTCTTTTGGTTCCTGGACAGTTCGATCTATCTTAACCCAATCAATGTCTTGTGGTGAGATTTTGGATTTCAGCCATGTAATTACTTGCTCAAACCTTTTCATGACAATTGGTGAAGGACCATTGGTAACAGAATCCCTGTCTGGTTCAGAAGTCGGCCAATCAACTGCAACTTTACAAGCTGCCCACAAATCACTTGGTACTACGATATCAAACAATGTGTTCAGGTCAACCCACAACACCTTCGAGATTTTAACAAACCGGTCGACCTGCTTGTACCACTCGACAGGCTTCTCCCTCAGCCGAGGAAATTTGTTTGTAAATGCTGCCAAATCGCCTCTACTCCAAGGCACATGAACATACCCTCCATTTTGTACCTCTCGCAAAGGGAAATTTCCCACTCCTATCATCCCCCCTCCTGGAGGCGGTGTCTCTCCTACGCTCTTTTTGGTGCTCTTCTTTTTAGACCACCTTTCCTCCCATTTGTCAAGCATGCTCCATGCACGTATCCCTACAATCAATTCTCGAATGTGAGTTTTCAACCCTACCACTCTCTTCTCTTCCAGTTCCCGGTCACTGTACTGCAACCTGTGACTTCCCTGCAACATCTTTGTCTTGGACAGATCCACCTCGTATCTTCTTGCCAAGTCTGTCAGTTTCTCATGCGCTGACCTCGCCTTGCGAGTTACATCTTTTGCTACAAACAGCAACTCGTCTGGTTCATAAAGCTCCACTCTTTCCATAGGCAGGTTCCCACTAATTATCTCATCTACCTCAGCTTTTAATCTCATCACATCCAACATCTTTGCTCTTATAGTAGTTTTAAGGGTTCCTTGACTTGATGCACCACTCGACTCTCCATTCTCACTGCTCTGATCCCCACATCGGTTCCCTTCCACTATATTCCCTAGGACTGGTCGGCTTCCTGAATTCCCTCGATCCCAGTCTCCTGTCATCCTATCATTAGGGCCTCTCACTGGTGGTTCCCACATCCTCATGTCAGATCTTGACTCGGCCAAAGACCTCGGTCTCACCGTTCTTACGTCTCCCTGTCCTCTAGAGGAGTCTGCAGTGGCTGGCAAAGGCGTACTTGATTCCATGGGTCTTGGAAGGTGACCTATTCCACTCACTATGCCATTCCCTCTAGAGCCAGTCCCTTCTCCTGCTACTGATCGTGCTAGACTTCCATTTCCTGCCTGATCTGGGTCATATACTGACACTATGGGGC
Organism: Calotriton arnoldi; assembly: GCA_963921515.1. Lineage (NCBI taxonomy): Eukaryota > Metazoa > Chordata > Amphibia > Caudata > Salamandridae > Calotriton > Calotriton arnoldi. The sequence goes on along the minus strand of CAWUFW010004561.1, from coordinate 347,060 downwards.
CATTGGTAACCGGCACTGTAAGAGCATCCGGTAGCCTTGTAACAACTGTAACTCCGTTAGCTTTGATGCTTGCTAGTGTCTGTGTTCCCATCCCTTCTGCTCCTGTTGAGATTCTTCCGACTACTCTCGCACTAGGTTCAGTCTGCGATTCTCCAGTTCTCTCTGTTGATACTGCCTTTCCCTCTACGGAATCTGGATTATATGGAGGTGGTCTTTCTGATAGCAGTCTATCTAGCAAGATGTCATCCGTGTCACTATCGTCTTCCTCACCCCACTTCTTCTGGGCCTCTCCTACTTTATCATCAACAGGAATAGCCTATCCCCTTCAATAGTTTCCACCCTCCATCTCTTCTCCAATGCGTCCCATCGCGCATCTTGAAACGCCCTGATCGACTTTTTCACCCTTTCCTGACTTCGGTCTCTTTTCCTGTCATGTGCTGCTCTCATCCATGCATGTAGCGCCTCAAACTGTGTTGGTCTGGGTAAAGGTCGCAATGAAGACATCACTGTTTTCAATTGGTACAACACTTCCAACCTGAAAGTGCCATAACGCGGAAAAGCCAATTCTCCCTCATTTTCAGTCATTTTATGCCAATTTTCGAGCCAAATTATAGTATGCAACCCCACATTCGTAGCCATATAATGGGCTGGGGTATCCTCGGGTGGAGCTTCTTCTCCTCCTCGAGTAACCACTCTTCTGTCTCCTCTACACATGTCTCGTAAAACTTGAAAACATTTCATGATGAAATCAATGTTTTCTTCACTTGTTTTCACTCGACTTCCTGATGACAATCCACCAATACCAGCGCGGCTTCACACCAACCGACCTATCGCAGCACGGCACCCTCTGACATCACTCTTCCTCCTCATGCAGCAGTTCCCCTCCTTTACAATTAATCTCTCGCACACTCACGTGTCTCACTCATACGCTGAAATAACTGTTTGTCCACCAAACGACCGAACAGTCACTTCTCTGACTGTCTGTCCACAAAACGACCGGACAGTCTCACGTAATTGTCGACCTCAACTCTGGCAACCGCCTGTCCACCAAACGACCGGACAATTGCCCCAGACTATCTGCCCACGAACGGCCGGACAGTCATGTACTTAATCGATAGGATCCAATCACTCAATGTTCCACATGCAGTAACCCATGACCTGCGTCGGTTACTCACGCACTCACACACACGTTTCCCTATCACCGGTGGGTTAGTCAACGACGTCTCATGACTCCCACAATCACTGGTCAGACAATTTCAACTCTGGGTGTCTTCTACACCACAATCTCTTATCCCGGGATATCAATAGATCAAATCTCATGGACCGCACGCGTTCGGCCTGAAACCACAATCACTCAACTCTCATTCCATCTCCGCAAGACATCACACAATCAAAACAACACCGCAACCTAACAGACATACATCCCTGTTCATACTCACTCCACCACGAACTGCTGTTTCCGCCGCACCGTCACTCGCCGTCAGTTTCCATCAGACGACGTCGTCCTCTGCTCACAATCCACTGGATAACCATCACTTGGGCTCTATGGGGACTCAATGACTACCCTTCTCTATGTCTCCCCTTACTACAGAAGTAACCATCCTCTCGCTACCAACTGATAACGCCGGATTCCACTATAAAACTTTACTAGGAACCCTCGGTCGACTGGACCTTTATTACCTGCTGAGAAGTGTAAAGGGGAGAAACAATGCATTCATAACAAACTAGCATGAATCAATTTAAGTAAATCTCGGAAAAGATCACTGACTCCAAATTCCAAATTTAGGGGTTTATTACAAAACCAAAAATAACTGAACATACAAACACCTCAGGACGAGGTTGTAGAAATACAAAGGCACTAATACAAAGTCCATCCTACGAACCAATCTAATCCGATACAACATAAAGAGAATAAGCAATTCCAAAAATACTAAACAGGCAATAACTGCACCAACATCTATATTAGTCTTCATTAGTGGCTGTGCTGGAAATCCTTTAATCTATCCCTACACTATCCTAAAATGGCATCCCTACTTAACATTTTCCCAAGTAAGATAAAGAAAAGATGTCAGCTCGTGAAGACTTCCTAAGAAGTACACTCACGTTGTAAAGGTCCGAACCCAGATTACAAAATCGTTCTAAGCCTTCATTCTAAGAATCGATCCCTTCCTTCTACCCTCTAACGGCTCTCTGCTAACTCATCCCTCGGGGCACTGTCCCTAATACAAAATTCACAATTGATAAACACGCCCCTGAAACACCTCCTCTGGCCAGGCACCTCTCATAGGTAATTTTCCACCAAAACTTGTACTCGGTCCAGCGACGGTTGGTGTGTCCTTGGGTCTCAGGCTTCTTCAGCAAAAGAAAATCTCAGCTCCCAATTATCGGCATTCCTGAATACTTTGTAACAGGTCTCCTCCATACCTAACTCCTAAAACAAAAGCGTTATTCTAACTAACGAGGACGGTGTCCTTGCACCTGCAACGAGAACATGAGAACAGAACAACCTTGCACGCACATGAATTTCGCTGACTACCTCCAAATGAGAGCCTTACCAGGGGAAAATGCATTTCAGGCCTACATAAACCAGCTAACATAAGGAAAACGAATAGGCCTTTCTTAGCACGAAAGAGTAAATACTCCATCTAGGCCTTTGACATCAAATTAAACACACATTTAAAATGTTACATCTAGAAGCACTACATTTCATCATCACATTTAAACACAATTAGTCACCTATACGTGTGCAACTTCAACATGATGCACATTTAAATCTAATACATTACATTACACATAAACTACTTCATTAAGCATTTGCAATGAACATCGAAAGTTACATGATTCCCTCTAACTGCCATTTTACGTTTCTTGAATGGCACAACTCATCCTAACATTTCATTTACCACTGATTATTACAACACAGGTTCTAACTAAGATTAACACACACATAAGAATATATGCGGGTACGGACTATTCATGAAAATAACGTACCCCTACAATTTTCAGAATATCACTGCGCTCTATCACTGTGTTGCAGAAAGCGCACACATGTTACACACAAAGCTCAACAGTCAAGCATAACATTCTGAGAAGGAAACTAGGATACGCTCCACACTAACATTGACTTTACAATTTTAAACACAATCCACAATATTAGAAATACTACCATATATTGTACCGATACAACAAATAACCTAACTTACTGTTTTAAGACGGACGTTGGCATGGAGGCTGTTTAATAGATGATTCTTTAAACACACATGAAAAGCAAGTACTGCCGTTCAGCAGAGATGTGCTTTGCTGTGCTCAAAGAGTGCCATGCTGCACCCAACAAGAGAAGAGCGGAACCAGTTGGGCTGAACCGAGGTCAAAATACGTGACAAGTAGCCCAAGTGGAAAGGTACATGGGATTTTGGGCACTGTGAGCAGTCTGGCCAAAGGAACAAATGCATGAAGTAACAACCTGGGCGAAGGCAAAACCATTTTATAGAAACCAAATGCAAGGAAAATGTCCCATTAGTGATCAGGAGATCAAATGCTTTTGGACTAGGAGTGCAGTCACCACAGGCCAGTAAATATTCTGCAGCTGATCCATGCTGATGCTTACTGCCCTGCAATAATCCTGTAAGGCTGTAAGGATTTTTATCTTTTTTACTCCTCATCAATTTGCCAGATATTAATCCAGAATCTAATCGTTTCTGGAACAGCCTCCATCAAAACTCAAAACACAGATAAGTACCCAGAAACATTATCATGTTACTATAACACACATCATTAAACTGACCAGTCAAGAAAAAGCCCTCTGTGGTCTTATGCCATTATTAAAAGACAACCACCCTTCAACCCACTAGTTAGATTAATGCTAAAACTATGTGGCAGCATCAGTTCTCCAATTTTACTCTAGGGGGAGTGAGAGGCCTGATAATAACAAAATAGCACACAGAATGGAATAAATCCCCAACAGTAACTCTGCACCTGAAGTTCTGTAAATTCTCTATGTGCAAAGAAACTGCTGAAATCAGGGTTGCAGAGCAGAACATGGAGACTTTCCCACTTGCTCAATACTGAATTTAATTGAATTGAATTTGAATTTGTAGGGCGCACAGCTTCCCCGAGGGGTTTCCCGTCGCCGGCCTGGTAGGAAAGCTGAGATCTAGCAAGGAGGATCTAAGAATTGAAGAAACAAGTCTTCAAATTTCTGCGGAATACATCATAAGCGGTTTCCTCACGTAGTGAGATAGGTAAAGAGTTCCACAGGGTTGGTCCTAAATAAGAAAAGGACCGGCCGCGCATGCGAGAGAGTTTGAATGTCGGGACAGAGAACCTCATCTGGTGGGCAGAGCGCAGAAGACGAGAGGGTTGGTAGTGTTGAACTAACTTTTGCAAATATTTGGGGGCCACTCCAATTTTGATTTTAAACATGTAACATAGGGCTTTGAATTGTATTCGGTTCTCCACCGTCAGCCAATGAAGGCCACGGAGGAAGCCGGTGACTGATTAGGATTTAGGCACTTGACACAGTAGTCTAGCAGCCGCATTCTGCACCACTTGAAGTCTTTGGATTATAGATTTATTGGAGCCCAGATAAAGAACATTGTCGTAGTCCAGCCTAGAAGTGACTAGGGCATGGACTACCGTTTTCTGGGCAGAGAGGGGAATCATCCATAAAAAAAAATTCAGCCATTTTAAAATAGTAAAGCAGATGCCGGATATCTTAGTGACTTGTTGTTTCATAGAAAGATGCTTGTCAATGATGAAACCCAAATTGCAAACGTGATGTACCGGCAAAGGCAGCGCACCCATTTTGGAGGGCCAATGCTGAGGACCCCACAGATCATGTTTTTTCCCTAAAATCTTAACTTCAGTCTTTTCACCGTTCAGTTTGAGTAGATTGTTTTGCATCCAAGATGCAACTTTACTCAGACCTGACTGAAGAGCAGAGGGGTCCGACCCCTTAACAGAGGAAAGGGAAAAAATTATCTGAGTGTCATCAGCATAGGAAAAGAGGGAGAGACCAGCCTCTTCCACAACATCCGCCAGTGGACGGACATACACATTAAACAGCAGTGAGCTCAGCACCGAACCTTGAGGAACTCCATAAGGGGACAGATAAGAGTTGGAATTAGCTGACGCCGAGAAAACCTGGAAGGTTCGGTCAGCTAGAAAAGATCCGATCCACTGCAAGGCTAAACCAGCTAAGCCCACAGCCTGTAAGGCTGTCAACAAGACGAAGTGAGACTATTCCGAAGCTTGTTTTCAAAGTGCCAAAAAAGAGAGCTATACACGCTGATGTCATTGATGTCAAAGGGTGCATTATGTCACTTATGCTACCCCTGACATTTTGGTGAATCAACATTCATGTACTCACTGCTGTAGAAATTAACAGACTGAGGGCTGATTTAGAGTTCTGTGAATGGGTTACTCTGTCACAAACAAAACGGATATCAAGTCCGCTGTATTACGAGTCTATTATATCCTATGGCACTTGTAACACGGTGGACGAGATATCCGTCACGTTTGTGATGAAGTAACCCATCCACCAAATTCTAAATCAGGCACCTTAGGGCATATTTACAAGGACTTAACGCCACAGAATGTGACAGTTAGTGACGTCCTGGCGGTGTTAACGCCTTCGCCTTATTTACAAGGTGGCAGTAAACCGCTCAACCTGCCTTAACGCCGCCTTGTAAATAATACCCCTATTCATGCAGCACTTAGCGTGAGAGGGGCATGCAGTGGGTGTTGCAGGGGGCGTTCCACCGCAACACCCATTGCTTTTTGATGCTGTCCCATATTTACAAGGTATGGGGCAGCACCAAAAATAAGACCAGGTCTTAAACAGCCGATACAAGGAGGAAAGTTGTATTTCTCCTCATAAATTGCTCTTTCCACATGTGCTGCATTCTGCTGCACACATGGATAGAGCAAATCACCTGTTAAGATTGTTTATGTGCAGGAAGGTGTACCTTCTTCCACATAAACAATCGACCCTGCAGTGCAGGCACCCTAGCAAAATGGCACTAGGGTGCCTGGCCTGGTGCTAGGCAGCTTTTTTAGCACCAGTGCTAGGGGAAATGCAGCGGTGCACTGTATTTTTGTAAATATGGCACATCCCTGCATTTTAAAACTGTCCGAGCACGGCGTTACCAATTTTGGAGTAACACCGCTCTCTGCCAGTTTATTGTAAATATACCCCCTCGTCTTTTGTTGGGAAAGTCCCACCTAAAAATATATTTTGGTGAGAATTTGTTTCAACCTGATAAGGCTAAAAAGTAAGTGTTTCTCAAAGAAAACTTTCAATGGACAGCTCGAAGCTGGGAAGGGAATGACTCATGCAGAAGTTCATGAACTCTACATGGTGTAAAGATCTTGACTGGGAGAGAGTTCTTTCTTCTGACATAGAGACTTATTTGGAGTTTAGCAGTCAGGATACTCCCTCACAACAGCGGAGGCTAGCTGGTCTGCCATTATTGCACTTGTAATAGGGTGGACGGGAAATCCACCACGTTTTGAAGGAGAATCCTGTTCCCCAAACCCTAAATAAGGTACTCTATGTGACAAAAACAAGTGCAACTATCAATTTCTTGTATGATACAACATCTTATTTTAAGAAAAGTGGGTAATAACACCTTTTATGACTGAATCGTTGTCAAGGATTAACAAAAGGAAAAAAAAAAACAACTAACTCTAAACTCATGTGGTTATAGAATAAATGACAATTTTTCCACATATTGATTTCTATTCATGTATTGTGCAAGGGATTTGAGGGCCATAGGCAAACTGATATTTCCCGCCACCTTCCCTAGCAATGAGGTCACACTTGCTGCTTGTGAGGATTTTCTGTAACCTATCTTCTGGTGGCACCGACGACAACTGCCAAGTATTGTCTTACCCTAAACCCTGCACTGTATGTACCACAGATTTTAGGCATGTTTGTGGCATGTTCAATAATTATTGTTATGTGTACCCAACTCAGTGGTACTCCATTCTTTAACATGCTAAGGTAGAAAGGTTAAATTAGCTGTGCCTATAGACCACCCCATGTTGATGATTTAGTTTTACTGTCTAACACATGAATCAGTTTACAAAGACTTTTAAACAAACTAGTCACTTCTAATGAGGAACACCATTTGGCAACCAAAGCACGGTCTTCAATATGCACACAAAATTGGACAATAAATCGTACCTTAATAATAAAAAAATGAGCTTGTGCCACAATATTGTTACTCTGGAGTCATAATGGACACAAATCTCTCTTGGGAGAGTCATTTAATGAACCATAGAGAAGACGCATCACAATTGTAATGGTGTGAAGAGATTCAATATAATCTTGCCATTGATGAAGTATGCATCACTTTTAAAACAAAGATGGGGGGACGTGGTGACACTGTCCCCAAGGTTCTGACGTAGAACTGCGAATAAGTGATCGCCGAAGAAATATCCTCTACCTTTGGCTTGACGATTTAATCGATGAAATAAGACACCTAAAGCCTTTTACAATAGAAATGAATGTCACACCTCAGACGATTGAGGAGAAATGGTCAAACCTCGATTCCAGGGTTTCTGCGGTAGAACAGCGAATAAGTGACATCCAAGATATGTCAAATAAGTTTAAGTGCTGCCCAAACAAATCTCTTCTCTTAAGCAACAAACAGATGACATGAAAAATCACAATTGACTTAACAATTTAAGCATTTATGCTATTCCTGATAGCACTGAAGGTTCTGATGTACTCTCTTGCCTCAAATTACATATTCCAAAAATTGTTGGTCTTAAGGATGGCGGTGACCTCAACTTGCAAAAAGCACATCATGTTGGCCCTAAATCTTTGGCGGTATCCTCCTCAGCTTGACCCAGAGAAATTATAGTCCTTTTTCGACAACATTCAGATCCGATGAAGGTTATGCCGGCGACCGAACAATGAAAACAAATGCTGTGGTTGGAACAGAAAGACTTTTTTACACAGGATGTGGCTAGAGCGGCAGCTAATAGATGGAAAGTGTTTCTTTCGCTATGTCCTGTTTTAAGATCTACAAATGCCGTTATGGCCTTGTGCACCACTGCGTGTTTAAGGTCACATTAAGGATAAAACTATGTCTTTTGAATCCCCAGATGAGCTTAAGAGATTAATTTATCTTCATAAGGGAGAAGAAAAGGAAATTGGGCAAACTTGACTTTTGCTGTTCTGCCATGTTTATTGTACTTGCTATTAATATAGTTTGCTCTGAGGATTTTCCTGATTCAATGTCTGGCTTTGTTTTTAACAGGTGTCTTTTGTTTATTAGTTGGATCCCTGCCTCGGGTGTTTCCTGTGTTCATTGTATCTTCTTTCCGTTGGCCTAATGTTTGAATTATGTCTCTTCTACATTGGTAAGTGCTTCCAGACTATAATGATTTGTTTTAATATTGCTCTTTGTTTTATTTTCTTGGTTCATATGTCTTATCTCCTACATGTCTATGGGCCTCCTTGCCAGATGTCTGCCTTCTCTGCATTTCCCCACCTCATCATTACATTGTTCTTTTTTAATCTTATTTCATCAAACATGGTCTAAGCCTCTTTGGCTTCTCACCATCTCTTCTTTTCTTCTCATGTTTTGTTCACTTCTTTATCCCTTTCTATTTTGTACGTTTTTCCGGATGTTTCTGTTTTTTATTTTACCACCTTTTTACTATGCCTTACTTTGTCACTATTTCAAAGGTTGTATTTAGATTACCTTTTCCCTTTTTGAAATTCATGCTAATTTTCATTAGATGTTCTTTTACTTTATGTACATATGACCAATACCTCTGTATTGTTTCCTGGAATGTTAAAGGTTTGCATAACCCTTTCAAGAAGCAAAGAGTTCTCACACATTTATCCAGGTTAAAATGTCAAATTGCGCTTTTACAAGAAACTCACCTCACAGATAAAGATATTAGTACTCTAAGAAAGAATTGGGTGGGACATGCAGTTTGTTCCGCCGCTAAACAAAACAAGAATGATGTTGTTATTTTGTTCCACAAATCACTTACTCTTGTTACTGGGAAAGAAGTGAAACATGAAGAGGGTAGATGGCTTCTTCTACATCTCACTATAGATAATACTCTAATATCCATTTTTAATGTATACGGTCCCCCCGGTATAGATGATCACTTTTGGGAACAGATTGCTAATATGTTATTGCCATGTTCATATACTAATTTCATTGCTGGTGGTGATTGAATCAACTTAGGATCCCTTCATAGACAGAAACTCCACTGCCAAATATGTGCCCAATAAAATGCAAGAAGCATTTAGAAAGTCCATTCTGTCTAGAGGGCTAATAGATGCCTGAAGGGCTTACAATCTGGGTAACATGGAATATACCTTTTATACTCCGATTCGCCAATCCAAATCCAGGATTGATTCTATTTTCCTGACCCATAACTTACTTTCCTCTTTAATTAATGATGAAATAGGCTCTATTCTGACTTCAGATCATGCACCAGTTATAGTTGCTCTGGAAATGTTGCCGGACGTTTTCTGGTCCAAAATATGGCTGTTTAATAATAGTTTGTTAAAAGACTAAAGGCCATACTTATGACCCGGCTGGCATCTCTCTCGCACCACGAAACGTAGTGCAGGAGCGACGCAAACCTTAAGTCAGGTTTTTGAAACCATGCAAAGCAACTTTGCACGGCTTTGAGTGGCTCCAAAAATATGGAGCAACGCAACGCAGCACAAATCGCTGTGTTGTGTTACTCTGCCCTGGGTAGGCATTCCATGGGCATTGCATGGGTGTTCCCACGCAGCTCTAATGGATTTTTATGCATTCCCAGATTTTCAAGACCTTATAAACCTGCAATGTGCCAAAAAGATACGCCTGTCAGGGACTGTCCGGGACTATGTCGGGAACACAGTCAGGGACTTGGGCAAGGACTGGGAACTGGGTAGAAAACATACACAGAAAGAGGAGTACAGCGCTGCCCAGGATCATACAAGAAGTCAGAGGAGAAAAGGGATCCAAAGGGGAAGCCTGCACGAAGGAACAAGATGGCTAAGACTCAGAAAGGACAGGCACTCATGTGGTGATTTAGCACTCAGAATAACTACACCCAGGACGAATGTGCTCCACATGGTAAGACTGAAGCTCAGTAAGTTCCTCACCCACAATTGCTGTTACAGATACTGACTGAAAATACCCACATATAGGATATGCACGCAAAGGGAGGGTCTGTAGAGCTTATACCTATGGTGATATTATAATTGTAACTCAAAGACAATACTCACAGTGAACAAGAAACACCACCTAGGTAGTCAGCTGTGCCCCCGATCCTGGTGATCAAACAGGAACACGCAAGGCAGTAACAGCAAGGGGGTAGAACTAAACACAAGCACAATAGACAAGGAGCTAGCAAGGAGGAGTGCTTAACAGGAAAGGAAGGACATTATAGGGCACTCTTGGCAGAAAGCAGGTAACAAACATACAAGGTAACAGAAGCAAGACAGCAGAAGAAAGACAGCAAACTAAGAACTGGAACCAAGGAAATGGGAAGAAAGGCAGGGACTTGAAAAGGATATACAGAAGGGGAGTCTACAAGGGTATACAAGAATAGTGCTGGATCAGGAGTCAAGAAAACAAAGCAGCACTGAAGGCTGTGCTGGAGCAAGACAAGAAGTTAGCAAAAGCTCAAAAGCCAAGGTAGCACTGCAAGCAGTGCTAGTTCAGGAACAAGGGAAACTGATGTAGTTCAGGAACAAGGAATGCTAAGGCTCAGGAGTCAAGGTAGCACTGCAGGCAGTGTTTGTTCAGGAACAAGGGAAACTGCTGCAGTTCAGGAACGAGGAATACTAAGGCTCAGAGGTCAAGGTAGCACTGCAGGCAGTGCTAGTTCAGGAACAAGGGAAACTGTTGCAGTTCAGGAACAAGGAATGCTAAGGCTCAGAAGTCAAGGTAGCACTGCAGGCAGTGCTAGTTCAGGAACAAGGGAAACTGCTGCAGTTCAGGAACAAGGAATCACTAAAGCTCAGGAAACACTGGAAACAAGGGTCGGTCTCACCGGTACACAGCTACAATGACCAACCTTGGGCTGAAGGGAGCTGGGGCTTAAAAGAGCTCACAGTAATCACATGCATCAGGTGTGAGCAGGCTAGCAGCAGCCAGCCACAGGTGAGCTGAATTCTTCCACCCATCCTTGGCCTGCAGGGGTGGAGACGAAGCAGTGAGCAGGGAATTCCAGGTAATGGAATTTCCAGAATGAGCAGGCTGGCTTCCACAAAACCCGGCATGGATTGAGAATGGATCGCAATTTGCAAGTAGAATCCAAATGGCTGGAAGTCAGTATGTACATGAAGGGGAGGGTCTGGAAGCTTATTAGACCACTGAAGAGTCCCACAGTTCAGCCCCCTGGTGGTGGACACGAGAACGCAGGGAGCAAGTCGTGACAGTACACCCCCTCCAAAGACCGGCTCCCGGAATCTGGAACTGGATTCAAAGCCTTTGCTCCTAAGTAGTAAGTCCATTTCCATGAGAGATGTAGTGCAAGATACCAGAGGACTGCAGGAAAACTGTGGGGGATATTAGCAACAACTTGCGATAATTATCGCAAACCGCGCTTAGCGTGTTTTTTTTTATCGCCGCCTATCGCTGGATTTTATCGTGGAGATAACACGCTATTAGCAACGTTTATCTCCAATGCGATAAAATATCCAGCGATAGCGGCAAAATGCGTGAATATCGCTGGAAATCCAATGACAATCCACCTCCCATTGAAGAAACAGGTAAGTCATGTTTTTAGCAGGTGTTAAATTCTAGCGATAATGGCGCTTAGCGCGACTTTTTTTATTGCTTCGCCTGCGTTGCTAATAGGGGGAAGTTGTGTTAGCGACTGTTTCCAGTCGCTTTTAGTTGGGAACGCCTACCTTGCATGTCATTAGCGATAATTATCGCTGGCATGCAAGGCAATAGGGAAACCGGCCGCTATCGCCAGAAAGCTGTCGCTAACGCCTGTTAGCGACAGCTTGCTGATAGGGCGATAAAAAAATCGCTGCTTTAGCGGGAAAAAGTGCAGCTAAAGCGGCGATAAAGCCCTTGCTAATATGCCCCTGTGTTGTTCTGGAGGGTAGGATAATAGGCTGTAAGTTAACAGGAGTATTGGAGGTAGAACCTGAAGAGTCCAAATCCAGTAACAGGGGCTTAGAAGCCTGAATTAAATTTGTTTGAAGTCCTGATGAAGGCAGGCTAGAGTAGCACTCTGAAAACAAAGGCAGATTGACCGTAGGGTCAAAAGCAGATAACGGATTGGCTGGAAGCACAGAGGTCAAAGGCAAACTGGCTGAAAACGAAGGAGGTGACAGGAAGCAGACCTGAAGTTCTGGCCCTGGAGGAAAACATAAAGAAGACTCACATGCAGGAGACTTTGGAAGCAGGTATGCAGGAGACCCAGGCCCTTGAGGCTTACATGTTGAGAGTTTTGTCTCTGATGCTGGAGATTCAGTCTCTGAATGTATACGTACTGAGACCTCTGAAGGCTGGCAAACTGGAAGCACAGGGTCAAAAGGTAGGCAAGATAGAGGCTCAAGGCCAGAAGGCAGGGAGCCTGGAAGCTCTGGTGCTGAACGCAGGGAGCCTGGAAGCTCTGGTGCTGAAAACAGGGAGCCTGGAGGCTCTGGTTCTGAAGGCAGGCAACCTGGAAGCTCTGGTTCTGAAGGCAGGCAACCTGGAAGCTCTGGTTCTGAAGGCAGGCAGCCTGGAAGCGCCGGCTCCGTAGGCAGGCAGGTTGGAGGCGCTGGCTATGTAGGCAGGCAGGTTGGAGGCGCCGGCTCCGTAGGCAGGCAGGTTGGAGGCGCCGGCTCCGTAGGCAGGCAGGTTGGAGGCGCCTGCTCAGCAGGCAGGCAGGTTGGAGGCGCCGGCTCCATAGGCAGGCAGGTTGGAGGCGCCGGCTCCGTAGGCAGGTAGGTTGGAGGCGCCGGCTCCGTAGGCAGGCAGGTTGGAGGTTCAGGTACTAATGGCAGACAGGCTGCAGGCTCGGGCTCAGATGGCAGGCAAGCTGCAGTCTCAGATGGCAGGTTAGCTGCAGGCTCAGGCTCAGATTGCAGGCAAGCCGCAGGCTGAAGTTCAGAAGGCAGCAGGCCGGCTGAGGACTCTGGAACTCTGAAAGAAGATAAGCTGATGGCGGAGAGGCACAAGGTTGACGGATTTTAAATTCTGGGAATGGTGATAGCCCGTGAACAGTAGATTCCATATTGTCAATACTGAAATCTTCACAGTTCCTTGGCTCATTAAAACACACTGAAGCGCTTTCTTTGGGATGGCTAAGAATACTGCTTATCTTAGAGTCTCTGATGACCAGACTCCCTTTACCATTTGGCAGTTCACATGTCTTAGTATGAGGAAACATTGGTCTTTGGAATTTTTTTCATTTTCTTCTGCATTACAAGGTGGTACAGGTGCATCAGAGCATACAGTACTATAATTTCCTGACTTTTCAATATGTAGTGTGCTTGAAGGCAAAAGAACAAACAAGAGGTCAGGATTTTGTTTCTTCTCAGGAAGCAGGTTAGCTTTCGTCACAGCAGTTAGATCAAGAGCGTGGTATGAGTCACAGGAAATTGTCACATCAGGGATTATGTGGGGCACTGGTTCAGGCTTTGTCTGTATGTTAATGGCCTGTCTATGGGTTATCTCTGAGATAGAACTGACCTCACTACCAGGAAAAGAAAGCAAGGAGATGTTTTGTGTCTTGCCTGCAATTTGGGATTCCTCAAAACTGGAGGGACACATCTCAGATGTAGCACCTAGATGTAATTTAGCACTAGAAGACAAAACAGAGGAATTAGAAAATTCAGAATTCAAACAAATACTTTCATTAACTGGACTGTGAGACAAGGTACTATGGTTTTTCTGAATGAAATCTGAGGGATCAGCCACAGTATTATTTACACAATCGCTGGACCAGCTCTGAGGGGAACGCAAAAGAAAGCGCAAGGCTTCATACTCCATTTCTAGGGAGGCTAACAGAGGTGGAAAAGTTGTCTTGTACAGGGGTTTTAGATTCCCACTTGAACTCTGGGTTATAATTCTTTAACAGAGTCTGAAACATTTTATTCTCTCGTAATTCAAGAATCTTAGATGTAATTATATTTTGTGAAGACTTAAGATCTTTCTCTACAAGGACAGTGGTAGACTTGGCAACTTCACAACAAGCAACAGAGCGATACCTTGGATTTTGTTCAAAGTGGCTATTAGAAGCCTATGTTCTAGTAGGTCTTTTCCCTCTTTTGTTAAACTGATTATCGTTTACTTTGAATGTGGTATCAAACAAGGTCCCTTTAGTATCCGGGACTGTGATCTTTACTGGACTACAAGACTGGCTAACATTATTTGAATGGAGAACAGAGGTTATGAAATGAATCTGCTCTTTCTTTGGCTGCTGTGTGGTTAAACATGCTTTAACTGGTGTCATTGAACTACCAGTTTGGTAAGATGCTGATAAATACTGTGTCTGGAAATTGTCTTCAAAGAACACATTGTCTTGACAGAGGGTCTCTGAGTTGCAAACTTCAGAAAAAATTCCCTTAATAGTACCACTCTCTAAATTACTATGTTGTCTAACAAGGTTTGCAGAATTCGTTTTCATCCTGTAGGTCACAGGCTGACATCAGGTGAGAATCAGGGTTACAGATGGAATGAAAATCTAACATAGAAGGATCAGCCAACCACAGGGAATAATATTCAGCACGTAAGTGTCTGTTTTGTTCCATTAATCGATCTCTAGAGTCTAAGGGCTTTCTATTAGGTTGTACGAAACTGCCCTGCCTTGGCAATGGATGTCTGCCAACATATGCAGACTTTCTGGTTCTGATGCTAAACATCTTGACAAGGACTGACTTGGGGAGCTTTGAGAAAACAAAATGGTAGCTAACTGAATGTAACGAAACCTCACAAGTGACCCTGGAAATGTGGGTTGGTCTTTCTGTCAGGGACTGTCCGGGACTATGTCGGGAACACAGTCAGGGACTTGGGCAAGGACTGGGAACTGGGTAGAAAACGTACACAGAAAGAGGAGTACAGTGCTGCCCAGGATCATACAAGAAGTCAGAGGAGAAAAGGGATCCAAAGGGGAAGCCTGCATGAAGGAACAAGATGGCTAAGACTCAGAAAGGACAGGCACTCATGTGGTGACTTAGCACTCAGAATAACTACACCCAGGACGATTGTGCAAGACATATATATGAAACAACATTAACAATAAAGGGGAGTGTGGGGTAAAGCACTCAGGAGCTCCACACGGTAAGACTCAAGCTCAGTAAGTTCCTCACCCACAATTGCTGTTACAGATACTGACTGAAAATACCCACATATAGGATATGCATGTAAAGGCAGGGTCTGTGGAGCTTATACCTATGGTGATGTTATAAATGTAACTCAAAGACAATACTCACAGTGAACAAGAAACACCACCTAGGTATTCAGCTGTGCCCACGGATCCTGGCGATCAAACAGGAACACGCAAGGCAGTAACAGCAAGGGGGTAGAACTAAACACAAGCACAATAGACAAGGAGCTAGCAAGGAGGAGTGCTTAGCAGGAATGGAAGGACATTACAGGGCACACTTGGCAGAAAGCAGGTAACAAACATACAAGGCAACAGAAGCAAGACAGCAGAATAGAAAGACAGCAAACTAGGAACTGGAACCAAGGAAATGGGAAGAAAGGCAGGGACTTGAAAAGGATATACAGAAGGGGAGTCTACAAGGGTATACTAGAATAGTGCTGGATCAAGAGTCAAGAAAACATAGCAGCACTGAAGGCAGTGCTGGAGCAAGACAAGAATTTAGCAAAAGCTCAAAAGCCAAGGTAGCACTAGTGCTAGTTCAGGAACAAGGGAAACTGATGTAGCTCATGAACAAGGAATGCTAAGGCTCAGGGGTCAAGGTAGCACTGCAGGCAGTGCAAGTTCAGGAACAAGGGAAACTGTTGCAGTTCAGGAACAAGGAATGCTAAGGCTCAGAAGTCAAGGTAGCACTGCAGGCAGTGCTAGTTCAGGAACAAGGGAAACTGCTGCAGTTCAGGAACAAGTAATGCTAAGGCTCAGAAGTCAAGGTAGCACTGCAGGCAGTGCTAGTTCAGGAACAAGGGAAACTGCTGCAGTTCAGGAACAAGGAATCACTAAAGCTCAGGAAACACTGGAAACAAGGGTCGTTCTCACCGGTACACAGCTACAATGACCAACCTTGGGCTGAAGGGAGCTGGGGCTTAAAAGAGCTCACAGTAATTACATGCATCAGGTGTGAGCAGGCTAGCAGCAGCCAGCCACAGGTGAGCTGAATTCTTCCACCCATCCTTGGCCTGCAGGGGTGGAGACGAAGCAGTGAGCAGGGAATTCCAGGTAATGGAGTTTCCAGAATGAGCAGGCTGGCTTCCACAAAACCCGGCATGGATTGGGAATGGATCGCAATTTGCAAGTAGAATCCAAATGGCTGGAAGTCAGTATGTACATGAAGCGGAGGGTCTGAAAGCTTATTAGACCACTGAAGAGTCCCACAGTTCAGCCCCCTGGTGGTGGACACGAGAACGCAGGGAGCAAGTTGTGACAATGCCTCCCTGGGAGAGGTGTAATGAGGAGCACACACAGAAAGAGGAAATTAACCCTGGGCGTTAAAATCCGCTCCGCTCGCAGAGTTTGCAGATTTTTGGCAACTCCGCGTTTTGCGTAGAACGCGGAGTTACTGAAAACTCTGCTCTCCGCAGCGGAACACAGTTTTTTTCTTCTTCGCGCTTTCAAAATGCGTTTTTGCGCATGCAGTAGCGACTTACCGGGATCCCTGCGTTCGCCGACGAGATTTTCTATCCGTTCGCATGCGCCACGAGATTTGGTAGCCGGCCGCACGATCCCCCAAGAGTGTGCAATCGCGAACACGTCATTCGGACGCGCCATCAGACATGCAGCAGAAGTTCGGTGAAGTTCACGATGCCGAACACGCAGAATTTGCAATCTGGAGAAGAATATCTCTCGAGCAGCATAAAACCTTCTCGAAAATGATGATTTGGATTAAAAAAACTCCTCAGATTGAGATTTGGCTGTACTTTTTTGTGCAAGGAGTCCCTTTTCTTTTTTCTTTTTTTTTTAAGAGGAAGGAAGTGCCCCAGAGTCTCCTACTTCCTGTTCCTGTCCAGCAGGCTCATCCCAGTGATTTTTCCATGTCCTGTTCACTTTTCACTTGGATTTGGAGCTGGAAGGATCACTCTTTGTGCCTGCTGCATCATATATCATTGGATTTGAGGACTTTTGGATTTGAGATTTTACAAGTAAGTTGGAGAATTGGTGTTGTTTGTTTGATTGGGGCATTGCACCTACATTTGTTTGTACTTTTCATCATTTTTTTTACATTTATTGTTGTGTGTGGCCTGTAGTTTCAGTAGGGGTCTAGTTGTTTTTCTTTGTATGTCATTTTTCTACTAGTTTTGTTTTATAAAGGAAACATGTTGCAAAGTTCACTACATTTTCTCCAACTTTTGCAATCAATTTGCAATATTTATTTAATTCACTAGCCCAGTAGTCTGGCCCAATAGGCCTTTCAGCCTGTAGGCCCAGAGCTACTCATGGGTGCATGAAACAACTGTTTCTGTGTTGTCGGTTGAATTTAAACATCATTTAGGGCATGGATGGCATTGGATTGAATTGCAAAATGTGTTTTTTGGGGGGTATTTCACTTTTTTGGTATGTGTTAACTAAATGCCTTTGCTGGATGTGTGTGTGTGGGTGTGGTTGTTGTGTAACTTGCAAACCTTTTTTAGCCCTGTAGATTTTCGTTTATGCATTTTTGCATTAAAGCTGTGTTGTTTAGCATGCCTCCTTTGTCTGGCCATATGATAGGCCTGCTTGTGTTCATTGTTTTCCAGGCCTCCTGCTTGTTGTGACTGTGAGTGACCATGTGGCCGGTGGATATTTTGTGGTGGTAGTTTAGTAGTGTGCTGCTTTTGCCATATAGGCCTGCATGTCTTTCCTTTGCTCCTCTTGGCTTATGCTGCTTGTTGTTTTGGCCTGGTCATGTGGCTGGCGGCCATTTTGTGAAGCCAGGCAGTGTGCTTTTGCCATAGGCCTGCATTGTCTGTCTTCCCTTTCTTATTCTTGTGGTGGCCTGGCCATGTGGCTGGCGGCCATTTTGTGAAGCCAGGCAGTGTGCGTTTGCCATAGGCCTTCATTGTCTGTCTTCCCTTTCTTGTTGTTGTGGTGGCCTGGCCATGTGGCTGGCGGGCATTTTGTGGAGCCAGCCAGTGTGCTTTTGCCATAGGCCTGCAAGCTTGTGGCCTAGTCTGCCAATAGGCCTTTTAGCCAGTAGGCCCAGAGCTACTCATGGATGCATGAAACACCTGTTTCTGTGTTGTCTGTTGAATTTAAACATCATTTAGGGCATGGATGGCATTGGATTGAATTGCAAAATGTGTTTTTGTGGGGGGTATTTCACTTTTTTGGTGTGTGTTAAATAAATGCATTTGTTGGATGTGTGTGTGGTGTGGTTGTACTTGTGTTGTGTAACTTGCAAACCTTTTTTAGCCCTGTGGATTTTCGTTTTTGCATTTTTGCATTAAAACTGTGTTGCTGAGCATGCCTCCTTTGTCTGGCCATATTATAGGCCTGCTTGAGTTTTCCTGGCCTCCTGCTTGTTGTGACAGTGAGTGACCATGTGCCTGGTGGCCATTTTGTGGTGGTAGTTTAGTAGTGTGCAGCTTTTTGCCATATAGGCCTGCATGTCTTTCCTTTGTTCCTCTTGGCTTACTGCTTCCATCCCCTTTGCCAGCTGCAGCTCTCTGACTGATGTGATGTGCAAATTAATGCCAATCAGGTTCCACTTCCATTACATTTGTATTTTTGTTTTTGTTCTTCTTCTTTCCTATCCTTCCTGAGTGTACACAGTATACCATGAAAGCCCTTGTTGTCAAAGTCTCACAAATGGCTACACTGTTGTTATGTTTTATTAATAACTGAGTTAATAAAATGTAATAATATAACACTAACAAGTGTGACTACCACACGCTAAGTTATATATTATATTTGTTTGTTTGTACTTGTAGTAATTGAACCACAACAATAAATGCCATATTTCACTGATGTTCTTCTGGCTTCTTTGCTTTTAGGTGCACAAAAGACTGAGGAGGAGGTGTCATCATCATCACCCATTGTACTGCCAGACAGAAGTCCTGCTGAGCACGACATCACATGACGTGTGACTACAGACATCTCTGCAACTTGTGCAACTGCGTTCTGCTGACATCTGAAGAAGATGGCCCCAAAGAAAGGTATCAGGTCCTCCAGTACCAAGAAAGTTGCCAGTGAGAAGAAGGAACAGAAGAAGGAATTGGCACTTACCAACACTGGTTGTGTGCCGCCCAACATTTGTTTTGGGAAACAAAAAATTAAGCCTGCAGCAGCGGTGTCCTGGGAGCAAGCTGGGAGCAGCACCTCTGCATCAGTGGGCCCACCCCACCAACCTATGCCCAAGCCCATGAGTGTCGCAGAGGCAGCCAGTCTAATCGCGAAAACGCCAATGAGCAGTGATGTTGAAATTGACTTATCGTTATCGCAATGTAGTATCCAATCAACACAGGAGGAAACTCAGCAGATAAGTGGGCAACAACAGCTGCAACAACAGCCGCAACAACAGCCGCAACCACCGCCCACAATAGTAGTTGTTCCTCCCGAAGTAGGGGCAGTTCAGGAAATCGAGCTTCCTGCAGAGGAAGAAGAAGAGCAAACCACTCTTTCAGAAGATCCATTGTCTTCTAGATCCTCAGCAAGGAAAAGGAGGGTTAGTCCATCAACTTCTTCTTCAAGCCCCCCTTCTGATGATCTAGATGCCACTTGGAAGCCACCAGCTCAGTCTGAGAGTGAGACACGCCACGAGACAAGGCTAGGGAAAAGGAAGGTTCCAGAAAGCCTTAGAGTTATGGAGGTAGATGTAGAAGAGGAGGATGATGACAAGCCAGTCATCATGCACATCACTCCTGCCCCAGTGGAGATGGAGACCGACATTATTGCCCCATCCCAAATTGCTGTGAGGGATGTGGCACGGATACCACCAACACAGGTAACACCAACACCACCTCCAGCTTCCATATTTGCATTTGCAAAGGCCCGCAGGGACCTACATCCAGCACAATCACCACCTCAGTAGGTAGTGGTACTGCACAGAGTCAAATTCCAGGCACACCCTCACCCTTCAGTTCATCTGACATTGCAAGCAGCACCTCCAGCAGCGCAAGAAAGTTCACCTCCCCAGTTTGGGACTTCTTTACGGTTAGCAGTAAGGAGGAGAACGTTGCTATATGCTCAATTTGTCGACAAGGTTTTAGTCGGGGTAAGCTTGGTACAAACTATGGTACCAGAGGCCAAACAACCAATCTGAAAAAACACCACTTGATCCAGTGGGAGGCGCACCTTAGCGGCCAAAAAACTGCACCCATTGCTGTTGGTGGGGATGAAGAAGTAGAAGAAGATACGATCGTGGTGGAAGGTGAACAAGAGGGAGACATTTTCTCTGGTACACAAAGTAGCTCTGTCCCCAGCTGTGCAGTGGTACCACTACCGCCCACATCGTCATCAGCCTCAGCAACATCTCAGTGGCACTGTAGTAAGAGTCAGGCTGAGACACCAAGGCAACAGAGTAACGCAATGACAAAAAGTGCGGCGTTGAGCCGAACAACATCTGGGTTCAAGAAGTCACCTGCATCAGTGGCACCAGAAAGGAAAACAATCCAGCCTACCATTCTCAGCCAGCTTAAGTCGGAGGGGCAGTACGAACGCAACCACCCAACGGCACGTTTGTACAATGCGAAGCTGGCTAAAATGTTAGCGCTGGACCTTCTCCCTTTTTCTTTTGTGGAAGGGTTGGGTTTTCTGGAATTTGTGACAGCCATCTGCCCAAAATGGAAGGTTCCCACCCGGTCCTATTTCGCCAGAGTTGCTGTTCCAGCACTACATCACGACGTGCTGGAATTGCTTGGACAAGCTTTGCAGTAGAGTGCTGTTCACAATATGCACCTGACAACAGACATGTGGACCAGTTGCCAAGCCACTGATTACAAGTGAATCATTGCACACTGGATCTCTTTTGTGGGGGTTAGAGAAAAGATATCTGCAGGTGCTGTTGACACTGCTGAGATTTCTAATGCCACTCGTAAACATGCAACTGTAGCCATGTTCGCCATGGAGAAATCTCATACTGCTGCAAACATTTTGGAGGAGTTTAACAGCAAGGTCTTTGAATGGCTGCACCCAAGAGGGCTTAACATTGGTTTTGTTGCCAAGGACAATGGCAGTAATATAGTTAAGGCCATGCGCACTGGTGGCTATTTCAGGGTCCTGTGTTTGGTGCACTGCATTAACATCATTGTTCAAGACTTTCTGAAAAAAGAAGACCGAGTCAGCAACTTACTGACCACCTGCAGAAGAATATGCACACATTTCAGCCATTCTTTTAAAGCCTGGAAGCAGCTGAGGATCATTCAACGTGAGCATAGAGTGCCAGTCAAAGCACTCATCCAGGAGGTGCCAACACGTTGGAACTCAACTTATTACATGCTTGATTGTCTGTTTGATCAGTACAGACCAATCAATGACTATGTCATGCAAAGACTAGGGGATGCTACTGTGAAAGGCATGACCGTTGAGATGGACCAATGGGGCCTAGTTAAATGCCTGACAGAGATGCTTCTTCCTTTCGAGCTCTTCACACGTGAAGTCAGCAAGGAGGACTGTACTATGGGCCAAGCTATCCCATTGTTGCACATGCTAGAGCAACAGCTGAAGGCGGTGTCTGAAACGTATGCAGGTGTGGAGGAAAAAAAAGAAGCATATGAGTTGGTGGAGAGCTTAGCCATTCGCTTAGCTGAAAATACAAGGGTGCAAACTAAGATTGTGTCAGACAAACATTACATTTCTGCCTCACTTCTGGATCCACGGTACAAATCAGTACTGAACACTAAGACATTAATTCCTTTTTCAGAAGTGGATGTTGCCAAGTACAAAACTTGGATAGCTGAGGTAGCCAGAGACTTTGAAAAAGAACGGCTGGTAATTAAAGGCCCGCTACTCCAACCCACAACAAGTACTGCAGGGCATCCAACATCAAGTTCAACTTCAGAGCCTGAGGGCAGTGTGTTTGGCTCAAAGCAGTCACCAGCACTATCAACAACAGCAAGAACTAGATCATCAGCCCCAGTAAAATCGGCACAGGATTGGTATCTACAGCAAGGGCTTGTTAGGTCCAGTGCTGATGCAAAGGCAAAAGAGGCCCAGCAAAGCGGAGCACCCCTGAGCATTGAGCGGATGGTCCAGGCCTATCTGGATGACCCAACAGAGGTCTACATTGATCAAAACCCATTGGTGTATTGGTATGGGAAAAGGCGCCAATGGCCAGCCCTCAGCATGCTGGCGATAAACTATCTGGCTTACCATGTCGCAAGTGCCTCTTCTGAGCATGTTTTCAGTGCTGCTGGTGCCATTGTAACAGTGAAAAGGACCAGTCTCTCACCCAAAAACGTAGAGAGGTTAACCATGATCAAAATGAATCAGCACTTTATACCACCGACCGGATTACAAAATACGTGAATCACAGCAGGAAGATGAGGACAGCGACTTAGGTGATGGAAGTAGTGTGTTAGATTACCTACTTCTGATCGAACCACCAGAGTTTGAGGATGAGCTCTACTTCCCTGACAACTAGGCTTTCAACTTGTTGCTTTCTTTCTTCCTTATTTATTTTTATTATTTGTGTGTGTCTCTGTCTTTCTGGTTCAAATCACAACAAATCCATCAACACCGTCTTCTCTTTTTATTGCCATATTGGAGTTGCAGCTGTGTGCATTTATTAAAGAAGTCCACTCCTCCGAGTCCTGCTCCATCCTCCTGACTCGCCCTAAATCCACTTCCCTCAAGCCAGATATTGGATGGAAAATAGTACAAGAAATGTTGCCTCGTCGAGTCCCTCCAAAAGAAGTGGAACACGATGACTTTAGCTATCCTCCTTTCCGAGCCGAGAGCGACTGCCCCTTAATTTAAGATGAGAAGGAACAGGTAATGATGGCATGCATTGGACGCAGACTCTGAGTGATTGGTGTTTGTGTTGTTGTTGTTGTTGTGCATGAAGTTGAAGTGTACTAGTATTTAATCTACACACTAAAAGTGACTCAAGTCAATGTTTCCCTTCTTGTTGTTTAATAACAAAATTGTACTTCTATTGCATGTTGATCCATTGCATTTTTGAATATGGAATCTGGACTCACTCAGTACACTACAGACTGAGTTGGACAACACCATGATGATGACCACATAGTATCTTCGCGGTCAGTCAGTTGGATCGGAGATGATTGATGGAATAACTCAAGGCGTTTCACGAAGTGGCATAAAAAGGTAAACAAGTCAACAACAACCACTGCAGACCTACATGTATGTGTAGTGGTGGAGTCGAGTCACGAGTGTAGTAGTGGTATGACTGACAGCCAAGCATTGATTTAGTTACTTACTTTGGAAAATGCTATGTTGCTGTATATGTGTCCTCTGTGACTGTCTGCCTGGCCCAGTCAAAATCTAAGCTAAGTGGAGGTTGGGTCGGGCCGTGGGCCTGCTCTGTCCTGTTGCTGTTGTAGGTTAATGCTGGAAACATACAACAGAGTAGATATGATTTAGCCATGCCGCCTCTTAAAGTATTTGCACTCCTCTGTAATTCATGCTTTTTTTTTCTCCTTGATTTTTCAATATCCCTTTTGTTTTTCCATTTACAATTACAGGCCGGCTTTTACCCTGTGCTAAACAAAGAAAAAACAACTCACACTCACCTACCAATCCGCATCCGCCAGGCAGGCAGTGGCACCCAAGATCGACGGGCGCAGCGTCTATGAAAGGGAGGACCAAGAGGAATGCCGTGATGCAACTCCCCAATTTGACCAGGATAACATACAGTAACTTTAGTATCATTCATCATCTTTTAAATAATTTGATTTATTTTTTCTCTCCAATCATTACGACTGTGTGTTTGTTGTTGTTGTTATTATGTTTGCTCTTTGCTTATAATTTATCCCTACAGATATTTTTTAATTTTCTTTGCTAAAAGGAAGCCCGGTACAACAGAACGTAAAATGTATGGAATTTGGGTCTCTCTGCGGGCAGACAGGCAAGGCAAATAGCATAATAATTAATAGTATACTGCTGCCCTGTACTGTCTACTACTACTCCAGTTAGTAAGTCTACTTATCATCATTAACCATTAAGTCATCATCATGCATGCATTTCCTTTTTCTCCCTAACAGATATATGATGGTCGTCTGGCAAGATTGTGTGTTGTTGTTTGTCTTTGTCAAACCTTTTCCTCAAATACCCCTTCCCAACCATTAATCAAACCCTACCCTCTTCCCCCGGGCTGTGTGATTTATTTATTGAGGTGTGCCTAAATTAAATTTACACCAATAATTGATCACACACTTGCTGGGGCGGATGTGGTGAAAGCAACACTAACTCAAGGGCCAGGCAGGGTGAGGATCTTCTTCTGCTCCAAGTGTATATGTATATATGTATGTATATATATATATATATATATATATATATATATATATATATATATATATATATATATATATATATATATATATATATATATATATTCACTGAAAAAACCATAGGTTTTAGGGAAAGTTATAGTTAGTTGGACATTGCACTCGTACAAAACCCGGTGAAATTCCCTCCGTTATAGTTAGTTCAGCTAACTATAACTCGCGCCCCGCAATGCACTGCTGATGACGTCACATATTACATCACTCATGACATGGTCAGTGACATCACTGATGACATCACTGATGACATCTCAAAATGACATCATCCAGTGACTGTGTGTTTCTGTAAAGTTTTAAATATGTTTAATATATATAGGGGAAAGCGCTGTATTGAAGAATGAGTGGGTGTATAAGTCGTCTGAATGGATGATTTAGTAGGTGCGTGACTGAGTCTATAAGTGAGTGATTAAACGTATCTTACTGGATGCATGGGTGAGTGACTAAACTGTGTGAATGTCTGTATCCATCTGTCTGTTGTTGTGTAAGCAGCTGCATGGGTTTCTGACTAGCTAAATGAGTGTCTATATGAGTTATGGATTGGTTCTCTGAGTATCTGTATGGGTGCCTCAGTGTTTGTGTGGGTGGGGTGTGTGTGACTCTGTGCATAGATGTGTGAGTGGGTGATTCACTGGGTGCATGATTTCAAGAGTGCGTCTGTGATGGACTGCTTGGGTGGGTGAGTGTGTGTATGGGTGTGTTAGTGAGTGAATGTATATCTCAGTGGTACATGTGCGAGTAACTACATATGTAAAAGGCAGTATATATGTGTGTTAGGAGTATTTAAATGGCTATAAGTGAGAGTGTGTGATTGTGAGAGTGGCTGTATGGATGCGTGTGTGCTTGTATCAGTTATTGTATAAGAGCGTAAGAATGTGCTAGTATTTGTATGAGTAAGTGAGCTGGTGTGTGTATAACTGTATAGGTGAGTAAAGGGTAGTTTGAATAATTATTTGTATGACTGACTAGGCGTGTGAGTACCTCTATGGATGAGTGTGTGGTGTGTGAGTGTTTATATAGGTGTATGAGTGCATATGATAGTCCTGTACTGAGTGACTGTAGGTAATGAGTGACTGTATGGGTGAGTGAGTAGATGTGTGTGTGTAGACCTAAGAATTAGTGAGTGGGTATGTAGTTATTGGTATTGGAGTGTGTATGGTTTTGAGAATGGCAGTCTGTAATTTAGAGTGGGTGTATCAAAAGTTATATTAGGGTGTGAGAAGATGCATGAAATTATCACATGGATGATGTCATCAGTGATGTCATCAGTGATGTCATCAGTGATGTCACTGACCATGTCATGAGTGATGTAATATGTGACGTCATCAGCAGTGCATTGCGGGGCACGAGTTATAGTTAGCTGAACTAACTATAACGGGGGAATTTCTATGGTTTTGTACGAGTGAAATGTCCAACTAACTATAACTGTCCCTAAAACCTATGGTTTTTTCAGTGAATATATATATATATGCCACACTGGCAACAGATTAGATTGCCCAGTGCCCACCAATGCTCAGTAGTATTCGCTATTCTCTTTTTTTCCAGAGGAACATATAAATTAACTAATTATTAATTGCCGTCATGGATTTATCACCCTGCACTAAACTAAAGGTTACGCTTGTCCACTTCATAGGTCGAGTCAACTGCTTCAGTTTGTTGTTGTAAATTGTACTAGGCTATCATTCCCTGCCACCATTATGTTTTATTTTACTTTAGCATTGCTTAATATCAATATCATTCATCATCACTTTCTTCTTGTTTGGCAGTCTTCTTCTTGTGTACTTACTACTTACTGTACTTCTACTACTCGTTCCCTAGTCTCCCTCAGGTGACTGACTTGTCTCATTATCTTTTTTTGCAAATGCAACTGTCTACTACTGCTACCACCACCCACCATGGCACCTTAGGAAACCAAACCATCACCGTGCAGCCATTGCTTCGCCTAGACATCAATCGCAGGTAAGAGAAGAATTGTGGGGGAGTCAATAATGTATATACTATGGAAATTGATTCATTCACACACCCGTCCCACATCCTTCCGAGTACATACTACAAAGGGGTTTTAGTTGCAGAATGCATAGACTAGGAGAAGAGACTGACAGTAGTAAGTGAGGGTACTACTGCATCTATCTGTCGGTGTGTTACACTATTGGCAGATTTCAAAAATGGCTGCGGCCCTGCAGCAAAAGGGGGAAACAAACAAGGTGACGTAAAAGATTACCCCCCCCCCCAGAAAGGATTGGCATCATATGTATTGAAAAATTATAAATTTATTACCCTAACAATTATAATCTAAGAAAAACCCACAACACCTCACCCACCCCTCCTCCCTAACCCCAACCAATGTCCAGTAGTAAATTAAATAAATGTCCATGGTGAAAGAAAGAAGTCCAAGAAAAAGTCAACCCCAAGGTTCCCCAACTATCCCAACATCCCACCCACCAACAAAAAGATTAAAAAAGGGGCAAGACAAGAGTCTGAGTGAGGTGATGATTAGCGGCGGGGGTGCCGGCTAGTCCTCGCCAGGACCTCCTCCAGCTTGGCCTCCAGGCGCGCCACCCTGAGGACCATGCGGCGCCAAATGTTCCTGCAGGAACAACAGGGGTGTGCAGCAGTAGATGTGGATGGGCGGCGGGCGGCTGCCAGAGCACGGCGCCATACCACCGGAGGGACGGGGGGCTGGCTGGGCCCCGGGGCATTGGAGGAAGAAGCTGCAGCTGCCGCCTCCTCCTCCGCCAGGACAACCAGCCGGCGATATTCGTCCCGGATGGCCTCCAGCTTCCTTTGCCGGGCCCTGGCCGCCAACACCTGCCTAGTGGGTTCGGATTGGGAAGGAGTAGCAATATCAAGAAAGGAAAAAAAAAGAAAATTGTAACCAATACTCTTAGCAAAACACCAACACTAAATTAAATTACACACATAAAAATTATAGTGGCACAGTAGTAGCACTAGCAGTTGTGGTATCCTCTCCTCCTCACTTCACTTCCTCTGCCCCTAAGATTTGGATGTGATGATAATACTTTCAGGCACTATGGAGTAGAGTAGAAGTATTCTTTTTCTCTCTCTTGTTTAGCACAATTAATCTTGTAGGCAATGAATGCCAGCTCAGCCAGCTTGTGCCCTACAGACATACTCGTGTCGCAGACTCATGTACTTTACTACTCTGCATTTGGGGGAGCTGTACTACACAATTATATATTTCCATTACGGCCATACTCTGTTAAATCAATGGCAAATGCTCAGAAAATTTCACTTTCACCCTGACTACACTACTGCAATAATATGAGGCACACGATGATGGTTAATGATGACATGCTTATGGATGTGGAGAAACGGGGGCACAACATCATGTCAATCATGTGATGATGATGATGATGATGAATGATGACATACTGAGTGATTTGTAAGTACTAGTTACTTACTATGCAGTCGATAGGCCACCCATGGCTGACACAGGGAGGGGACTGGAGCGGAAGTGGGCCTCGGAGTTGGAGAGAGGCGATTATGGGTAGGGTATAGTCATGCACAATATTATGTTGTGCTTAGCTTGTTGCAAACGACTGTGAGTTAAGGGAGTATTCCGTTCTGAAATACAAGTACAACCTCAAACCTTTGAATCAAAAACCTTGCAAAAAAAAGAGTCCTTGTTCTTCCTAGGGCTTGTTTTTTCATTTACATTCAGTGCATTTACGATTCAGGGCCTGATTCACAGAACTAACTTACGTCAAAACGTAAACGTAAATGTAAACGCAAACGTAAAGTTAGTGCTTTTAGGTATTCACAGAATACACTTACTCATTTTGGTATTCACAGAATGAACTTACTCATTTCGGCATTCACAGAAGTTAGGACTACTAACTTCTGTGAATACCGAAATGAGTAAGTTCATTCTGTGAATACCAAAATGAGTAAGTGTATTCTGTGAATACCTAAAAAGTACTAACTTTACGTTTACGTTTACGTTTTTGACGTAAGTTAGTTCTGTGAATCAGGCCCTTAGTGCATTGCTCTTCTAGCAATATTATTATTTTATTCTTAATCTTCTTCACCCTTGGCTTTGGTACTCTGGCATGGTTTAATTTTCTTTTACATTCTCTTCATCCAGTCTGACTCTGCTTTCACCTAGTATGATAACATCCAGGCATCCATCCAGCCAAACATGGCTATCATAAACCGGCTTTCACCGAGACAAACAACATACATTTGTAATAGATATAGTAAATAACCAACCACCACCCATGCCATGCGTCCTTGCTTTTTTTTTTTTCTTTCTTTTCAGTTTCATCTTCTGAAATAGTTTTTTTTAAAATTTGTTTATTGACATTTTTCAATACATTAACATTACAATTATAAAGTATAGCAGGCACTACAGCGATAATCCATGAATACATCAGTCCTGTATATAACGTAATTGCAAATGCAGCAGTCTGGACATCAAGCAATCAGCAGAGGTATGAGCAGCAGTAGGGGCATTACAGCAAACTTTTTAGCTATCAACCTTTTGGACATGTGTTCCAGCATAGTTCCATGCAATAATACATCAGTTACAGAGTAGGCTAGACGTCACAGTGGAAATCACGGACTACAATAAGCTAGTGCATATCATGAGTTCGAATGCATCTGTCCCAGCTCCGATCAGTATAAACATGGGAAGCAGAAGAAACATCGCAGTACCTTCATTAGTGTGCACTCTCTTGACCATATGGTTGCTGGGTGTGGTACCTACTACAGTTGTCAACCATGACCCTCCCTCTCCAATACTTAGCGTATGGCTTAGACGTAGCAGTCCCAGTACACAGCAGTCGGCCCAAGCCTGAGTGGCCGGGGGGCATCGCTGCAGTCCTCTCAAGTATTGTCCCCATTACCTCACGTCTCGACATTCTCATGTCGTTGATCAGTTTGCGATAGTGCGACCTCATCATCTGCACCTCCTGCCGTTACCTTAAGCATGTACCGAGTGAGCGGTTTCCAAATGTCACAGGGTCGTGAGCGGAGAGGTAGCAGTAAATATTATTTTGTTCCTGACAATAAGTGAGGTCGGTCAGCCATTCCTTAAACTTGGGGGCTCTGCCCCGCCCCCATCTGCAGGCAATTTTGCGCTTGGCCACCAGCAGTCCCATCGCCAGGAATCTTTTTACATGGCCCTTGTGGCCAGGAAGGTAGCCCAGGAGACCCATTTCCGGTGTAAGATCTAGCTGCACTTCTAGCATGTCCCCCAATGCTTTCCCCACCTCAGACCAGTATTGTGCTATGTATCTGCATTCCCATAATAAGGGTAGAAAGCCCGCTCCCTCCTGCTTACAGCGGTCGCATCTATCACTGACTCGCAGTTTGAGTCTGTGCAACCTCACCGGGGTGTAATACATTCTATGGAGGAATTTGAAGTGAATTATTCGGAACCTGCTGCTGGCGGTGATGCGCTCGGTCTGTTGGCAGCTATATGCCCAGGCCTCTTCCGTGATAGGATGTCCCAATTCCGCTTCCCACCCCTGTTTTGTCTTCGTGGTGTTGTGCGTCCCCGCCCCTAAGGAGGCTTTGTATATGCAGGACACGGCATGTGACGCCCCGCCCCGTATCATTTGGTGCAATAGGAGCAATGTGGGGGGTTCCCCCGGGAACTCGGGGGTAGCAGTTTTAACAGCTTGTCTTAAACGAATGTACAGGAATCTGTCCATGGTGGTAGGTGGTGTGGTGCCCAGGAATTCGGCTGCATTTTTGAACCGGCCTTGGTGGTACATGTCCCCCCATGTGTTGATACCTAGTCGGAGGAGCATGCATTTGCAGATCCCTTCCTGTGTGACTGGCAGATTATGTTGGTCAGGTAGTGGGAGTAGCGGGGAATATAGCATGGGGGCTTGGGATCTTGTAGCAATGGCCCGCCACGCATTATTTGTACAAGCCACTGTGGATCCTTTTCCCAGGGCCGTTTTGTCATCTACACCTAGGAAGCCCCTAAGGGGCCTTGGCTCCACGTACCCTTGTTCCACCGCCAAGTGTGTCATAAAAGGGGGGGGGGCTAACCAGTAAGCGGCGAAATGTGCCTGGGTGCTGAGATAGTAGAGTTCGGGATCGGGCGCCTCAAACCCACCCTGAGCAAATGGCAGCGTGAGGGTGCACCACTTAATCCGAGGCTGCTTGCCGCCCCATGCGAGACGAATAAGTAAGCTTTTCAATCTAGTGAAGAAGGGGCGCCCAGGGGGAGGGGAATGTTGATGAAGAGATATAAAAATTTAGGCATGATAACCATCTTCATTAAAGCTATGCGACCCGCTAGGGAGAGCGGGAGAGCTATCCACCTGTTTATCAGATCCTCCACTTTAGCTAGGGCAACCCCATAATTAGCGCGTAAAAGCTCCTCCTTGTCTCTGGTGACATTGATCCCCAAATATCGGACTGCATCGTCACTCCATACCATCGGATAGTCCATTTGAAACGGAGTGGTGCCAGTCGTGAGTGGCATGACTTGGGATTTACCCCAGTTAATGGTGATTCCTGAAAAGGCCCCGAATTTTATAATTTCACGAATCATGGCATTCAGTCCTTCAGCAGGATTGCGCACATAAAGTTTGATATCATCTGCGTATAGCGATATTAAAATGGGCCTCGTGGGGTAGTCTAGCGCGTGTTGCTTGTGGTGTTGGCGCAGCATGGCCGCCAGCGGTTCCATGGCTAACGCGAATAGTAGGGGTGAAAGGGGGCAAACCTGCCGGGTGCCCCTGGTAATGCTAAAGGCTGGGGAGCGCTCCCCATTCAGCATCAGTGAGGCGCATGGACTGTTATACAAGAGTTTGATCCACATAAGAAATCCCGGAGGAAACCCCATGTGTGTCAATACTGCTAGAAGGTATCCCCATTCCAGGGAATCGAACGCTTTGGTGGCATCCAGAAAGACCGCCACCGCTTGCTCCTCCTGATCTATGTCGTGTAAGATGGTAAAGAGGGTCCTTAGGTTGTGCGAGGTCGATCGGCCAGGTATGAACCCTGCCTGGTCGGGTCGTATAAGACCATCCATCAGGAGGGTAAGCCTATTGGCCAGTACTTTTGCCAATATCTTTACGTCGCAGTTTATCAGTGACAATGGTCTGTACGAGTCTGCGAATTCAGGGGGTTTTCCCGGTTTTAGAAATGAGACCAG
Organism: Calotriton arnoldi; assembly: GCA_963921515.1. Taxonomy (NCBI): domain Eukaryota; kingdom Metazoa; phylum Chordata; class Amphibia; order Caudata; family Salamandridae; genus Calotriton; species Calotriton arnoldi. The sequence continues at coordinate 315,359 of CAWUFW010004561.1, read as the reverse complement.
CATTGCTTCTTGCATGGTAGGCGGAAGCATCCCCGTCTGAGCTGCCTCCTCATAAACTGCCTTCAGAAAGGGGGCCAGGGTATCTATATAAGTTTTGTAAAATTCCACGCTAAGGTCGTCCAGTCCCGGTGCCTTGCCATTACTAATCTGCATTATGGCCTCCCGGATTTCGTCTAGTTCCAGGTCAGCCGCTAAGAAGTCCCTCTGCCTATTGCTAAGCCAAGCCAATTCTATCTGTTGCAGGTAGAGTGGGTTCTCGTCTTGGCGTGTTGCACATGTCATATACAGTGTGCGGTAATGCGCGACAAATACTTCCTCTAATGCCTTCGTATCCTGATGTATCACCACGTCTTTATCTCGGATAGCCAGGACATGATTCGCCGTTCTGGGTGGGCGAATAGCCTCAGCTAGTGCTTTGCCAGGGCGTTCACCCTCACCGTATTTGCGGGCTGTGTGATATTTCCCTCGAAATAGACATTCCCGTTCCGCTTCTGCCTGGTATTCTGCTAGGTTCTCCCGTATCTTGGCTAGTGTGGGGCCATCACCTGTGCCCTTCATACTCGCCTCTAATTGTTTAATCTGACTTTCCAAACGCGCAATCGTCGTGCGAATATCTTTGAGAATTCCCCCTGTCTTGGCCATACAATGTCCCCGCACAGTGACCTTCAGCGCTTCCCACACTGTAATCAGGGATGGCACAGAGTCTATATTAAGTCGCAGATACTCTTCCAGCGTTTCCCCCAGTTCGGTCTGAAACACTGCATTTAGGAGTGCCATGGGCTACAAACGCCACTGCCTAACCTGGGGGGACATCCCTGGCGGGGCCACCGACATAATCACAGGGGAGTGATCTAAGTAGGTGCGCGCTAAATGACGGGAGGAAAGAGCATGCAGGGCAATCTCTTGTGACACAAGCCACATGTCCAACCTGGACCAAGTCTTGTGCACTGCAGAGTGAAACGTGCCTTCGTATTGTGTTGGGTGATAATGCCGCCATAAATCTACTAGTAGGTTGTCAGTGACTATTTGCTGAAGTAATCGCTGAGCTTTAGAGTAATGGTGTGGCAATGGGTGGGAGCGGTCATGAGGGGGATGCAGTGTTAGGTTGAAATCACCTCCCCAAATGAGGTGGGTCGAACCTATGTTGACTATGCGCGGCCATAAGGTATTGTAATAATCCTCATCATCCACATTGGGTCCATAACTACAGACTAACGTAATAGAAGCCGATGCCAGCCGCCCCCATGTCATGCAATATCTCCCTTGCGGGTCGAGCGCTGAGCCTTCCTCAATGTACGGTACCGCATTTTTAATGAGAATTGCCGTCCCTCTAGAGAAGGCAGAATACGAGGAGAAGTATTTGTGTGAGGCCCACCTTGTGGCAAACAGAGGCTATGTTTGGGGAGGGGTATGTGTTTCCTGAAGCATGGCTATACTGATCTGGTGTCTATCTAGGTAGGCTAGAATATGTCTTCTCTTCCTGGGGTCTCCCAATCCCCTAACATTCCAAGTCAGGAGATTAAGGCCTGTTACTGCCTTGGTCTTGTGTCTTTCACCTGTCATCGCCCTGTAGCTTTATTATGCATGGAAGTGTCGAGTCCATACTGATGTCTGCTGTTGTATAATACCCACGTCGTCTGGTTGTCCGGTCCAGCAGGATAAAGCGCCAATATGGTAGTGTCTGCCTTTTGTCCCCGACGTCCCTCCCACAAAGGCGACCCCAACTTGCCGTGTATAGTACCCTCCCTTCGAGTCCCTCCCAATACATCCTCCAACATTTGAAATGTACGTGTCACCATGACTCCAAGTGAATAATGCTCTGGCCCTGTTTTTAGATGGATTGGCTTATATGATAGCAGGAGGTTCCAATACAGAATCTGGACTACACAGTGCAGCAGCAAATGCAATAGTAAACAAATTCTACAGGCATTAATGGGCTTTAGTGACAGTGTCCAACAATCAACACAACAAAGGCATCTGCCTAACAACACAAATCCCACAATTGGGAAGCAGGGGTGTTCCCTTAGAGACGTGTGCCCTAGGGGGCGTGACGGCTCCTCCCATACCATGTCGGTGGACAGGAGGGGGCCCTGAAATAACTATGTTGTATCCGATAGCGCCCTTGCCGCCTCTGGCTAGTGTCAGCAATAAGGGCGGAGTGCACTACATTAGCCAAAGTTCGTATTATCTTCAGAGTAGTGTCAATGCGCATGCCAGTAGGGGCGATATATCTACCTGCCATCGGCTGTCCTTGCATCTCCAGCGAATGTTCTCAGTCTTCTTCGTGGTGTGTTGAGTCGTCGTCGTTGTTCGTCGGGGATCGCTCCATTCTCCTGGCCCCTAAAAACACTTTTTTAAAGAAGTCCGCCGCCTGTTGGGGAGTAGTGCAAAGCTGTTGTTTACCATCGTAGGTGATCCGTAGTCTTGCAGGATAGAGCATTGCATATTCCACCCCTTCCTGCTGCAGTTTCTTCTTGATGGGGGCACATTTCTTTCGCGCTTCTTGCACATTTAAGGTAAAGTCTGGGTAAATGGAGATGGCGTTGTTTTCGAAGACCACATTCTTCAGTTCCCTTGCTTTACGTAGGGCTGTGTCGCGGTCGTGATAATTGAGCAGCCTCGCGACTATTGGCCGAGGCGGTGCTCCCGGCGGTGGTTTTGGCGCCAGTGTGTGATGTGCTCTTTCCACAATAAGCATTCTGGAGAACGCCTCTGGTCCAAAGCACGTAGTGAGCATCCGTTCCACATATTCTTCAAGCCTTCCGGTGTTAGTGGATTCTGGGACCCCCGTGATGCGTATATTGTTCCGCCGTGAGCGGGCTTCTATATCCTCATTTTTTGCTGCAATCACTTTTAGCAGTTTATCAATGTCTGTGAGTTGTCCCGCCGCCTGTGCATGGTCATCTTCTAGGGTGGAAATGCGTGTTTCAGCTTCTTTGATTCTCCCATCTTGTTTTTCGATCTTCTGGGTAATCTGTTCCATTCTGGCACACATGGAATCCATCTTGCACTCTATGGAGGCAAAGCTCATTTTCATTGTGTGAAGCAGCGTCTTCATGTCTACTTCATCTGTGTCATGCGCCTCCGTTCCAGCGCTATCTTGATGAGGGTCAGGCGGTTGCCCTCTGGGCGTCTTGCAGGTGTCGAAGGTGAGTTTGGGCTGCTTGCCATCCGGTTTCCCCATTGTTGCAGTCTGGCTACGCAGGGCAGTCCGTCGCCCTCTCATTCTGGGCAGTGCAGGATAGGAAGACAGGCTTGTAAATCCGTCACTCTGAGCAGCGGCAGATAGTACCGGGAGTAGCATGTCGGCTCCTTCGACTATAGGTTTGCTGGTCCCTTTCGAACGGCAAATCGATGCACTACAGTCGTAGTCAGGGCTTGTGCCAGGTAGAGTCCTGGGGCTGTGTCAGTGTCTCCTCCAGTCAGCCGGGGGGGGGGGTCTGGAGCGGCCCATCTATACACTCGGTCAGAGATCTAAGAGTAAGTGGGGGGGCTTGGTGCCCCTCACTAGCCAGTTCTTGCGCAAGATTAAGAGTTTCTGCAGTTTCCGGTCGAGTGGCCCACCTGCACCTCGTGTCTCCGGAATAATTCGCACAGGCCTCTTAACCCTCACAAGCAGCAGGCATCATGATTTTCATGCAGTCGTATTGTCCAGCAGTCTCTTGTAGGGCCCTCCTTTAGCAGTATAATAGGGTGTCACCAGGGTGTGTGTGGGACCTCGAAGTTGCTTGAATGTGGAAACGGCATTCAGGCGGGTTATGCGTTATAGGAGCGCGGGGTCTTCAAATCAGTGCAGCCGGGCGTCCCTCTTACTCTGCAAGGTGCTGTTCCCTACTGGTGATCTGCTGTTGGTGGAGGGCGGGGGCACAGAGGGGCTCATCAGTCGTTGTATGGTCGGTGTACCCACTCGCGTTATGATCCGCCTCGCGGGTGGGCGCGGTTGTGTGGCGCATGGAGATTCATATCCTGGGCGGTAATGGCTACGCGCTCAATGTGGCTCTGAGGTGTTCCGGCGTCTGTAGAAATCTTTGCAGCGTGTAGAGGCCGATTAATGGTAGTCGCTGCAGAGTACGTGTTTCGTGCTCAGTAGCCCCCCGCTTCTCCGCGCAGCAGCTGGTCGGTGGTGTCGCTGGTTCCCAGTGGGCCACCCTCTAGGTAGGCCGCAATCCCCGGTCTCAGTTAGGCGCAGGCTGCGTCTCAGTCGGTCGGCAGGCGTCTGGCGGGCGCGAGCACAGCTTCAACCGCTCAGTCGTCTCGCACTCTTGCGGAGCCCTCCACCTCACCTGGCACCTGTCTCCGCGTCGCTCCACGCACTATTAGTCGTGGCTATGGATGTGTCCCAGCAGCGCCACACCGGGTCTCTATTGCAGCTAGGCGGTCGCCCTGGTCGCGGCCTAGTTGCCTATCACTCGCCTCGCAGGCCGCAGCGGGATTCGGCTGTTTTCAGCGGCAGCCCAGCCCCTGTCGTCCCGCTGTCTGGTCGATGCGATGTGCCACCTCCTTGTTTGCCGATTCTGGTACAGTTGTCGATGGCAGTCTGCGCCGTCGGATTCAGGATAAATGCTGATGAATTTGATCAGGGCTGACAGAGCCTCACTAAGGTGCGGCCATCTTGTCGCACGCCCCCTAGCGTCTCCTGCCATGCGTCCTTGCTTGCCTTAGAGTTTAACCCCTCAAACCCCCCCGGAGGATTCCTTTCACCCATACAGTTCACCCACCCAGACAGGCATCCTTTCTGCTTTCTCTTTCACCTTTCAACCATCCTTCAACTACCCATGCATCCTATTCCTATCATCTCCATCTGCCACCTATGCATCCCGGGGCCCCTTCCTTCACCCATGCATCCTTCTCTGCAGTCATACATGTCGTCTGACTGTTTTTCTTTGTCATAAAACTGTCTTTGCTGAGTGAAGATAGAATATGCCATTAGTTACTCAACCCCTGCCGCTAATGCTAATGTTTAAGTGAAGGGTGTCTTCTTCAACTGTTCAGTGTTCAAAACAACAACTTAGCCTCAGTAGAAGTACAGTGTACTAGTACTGACTGAGTACTGTACACCCTTGCAGCGAGTGTATTCATCATTCTCAATAATTAAGGATATATGACTTACCACCGCCCACCACTGCTGCTGACTCACCCCCTGTGGCTGCCGCATCCACTCCCTCCGGAGTGGCCTGGCCCTGTCCGCTCGCCCCGGCACTGGTGGTCGGTATGCCTGGGGAAAATAAATCAATTTTTTTTAGATGCCATATATACGCCTCCCCTATTTATTTTTCTCATTAGCAAGATTGAAAATACATAATTAATAATACATAAATACACCACGCACATCAATATCTACAATTCAGATACTAGAGTACAGTAGACAGTATGTCCTATCAAAAATAACTAACTAATATCCGGCTGGGCATTTTGTTGGTGGTAACTTTTGAAAAGCCTCTCAAGAAGAGGACAACCCAAAGGACTGGACTCAGTGACTAGAGCTATTGGTGCATCTCATTTTTTGAAAAGAAGAAAGAGTGGCCAACTGGGCAGACATGAGGTCTCTCTTAGTTGGAAAATAATGGTGCCGTCCTCCTACTCTTCATACTTCCTTCCAGCCATGGTGCACGGTAACAGTTGTTCAGTGTTACTGTTCACCATCAATTGCTGCTATTAAAAAAAGTACTAGGCCTGGAATACAAAAAGTCAAATACATCACTTTGGGGTGTCCTGTGACCACCATTACTGATTGAGCATGATGAGACAGTAAAAGAAACTAAAGCCTTCTCATCTCACAATTCACAAACCTGCGGATATTTATAATACCTTACTTGGTCATGAAATCTGCACAGTACATTAGTGCTAAGTAGTAGTAAGGAGTCCTTACTAGTACTAGTAGTAGCCTAGGACCAATGGGTTCTCTGAGTCTTTCATTACCACTACTAGGCAATCCACATATAAGGGGAGAGGGAAAGCTGAGTGAAACCCAGATGAAAGCAAGCTACAGACAGACTAATACAGAGTCAGAGCAGAGGTTAGTCAGATGCAGTTTGATGTAAAAAATTAAAAAACAGACACTAGAAGAAACAATGTTAGTAGTAGTACTAGTACTTAGTAGTAGGAAATGGAGCAAAAACAAGAATTTAGAAACAGATAGATTGAAGAGGATTTTGGAAAAATTAAAATTAGGAAATGGAAATAATAGAGCGGTAAAAGTTAGGGAAATAAATATAATATAACAACACCAGGAGGACTTACTGGGGCCAGCAGCAGACCCATCAGCACCTGAGGCCGCTTCCTGATGCTCCTGGGAGGCCCCTCCAGCTCCCGCACCCGCTGCACTGCCAGCTCCCCCAGTCTTCTTCTTGCCCCTGGATGCTGATCATCATGTAAAGAAAGAGACAAAAAATGATCGAGTCGCAGTCGAGTACCATCCGATCATTATTATTCCACATTTCAATTCCGATTCCTGAATCCTAAACATACCTAGCCCACCTATTCCAGACTTGGGAATGAATTGCAAAAAAATCATATTTGCTTCTAAGTTCCAATCTCATTCCCAATCATCTCTCAGTCTCAACTCCAACAAACCCCTTTGACGGGCCAATTAGTCTGCATTTATTGTTCTTATCATTAATGCATAGATGGACGCATGCATATTGCATACACCAAATTGGTTGGTTGCTATTCACTCACTATAAGAAGAAGAACTACAAAAGGTTGTACTAGGACTGAAGTCATGTGAGAGGACGCGTCACGCAGGCCGCTCGGCGCTAAATTACCAAATAATACTAACTAACTACTACCACTATCTTAGTGACAGGAGGAGACAGAACAGCCTGACAAGGCAAAGGAAAGGACTGGAGTCTTCCCTATCTGGATAACCTACCTAACTTAAATTCTCTAACCTAACCAGCCCAAGTGAGCGCAAAGTTGCAAACAAGTACTATTAGTTAGTAGCGCCGAGCACCTGTCTGGAAGTAACAATCACATAATATAAGATTTTTAAACATAGGTTACCTGCATGTAAGCAGCAGTAGCAGCATGTTAGCTATTTGCGGAAAAAATAATATTCGCAATATAACACAGAACAGAAGAACACAAAGTAGTAATATTAAATAGCTACTCACCAAGCCCCGGGACCTCAACACCTAGCAGGTCCAGCAGGTCCTGCTCCCGGTCCAGGATATCGGACCACCGGTGCGTCAATTGGTTATGGGTGCACCGGACCCCAGAGCAGCGAAACACTGCCCGGCGCACCCTTCCCCACCGCCGGTGACGCTCCCGGAGCCCGTACCCGGACCCAGGCCTGCCGCCTACTGCCAGGGTTAAGGGGAGGTGGCGCTGCACAAAAAAAACCAGTGCGGCCACGTCCGCCTCACTGAATAGGCGCCGAGGCTGCACCCCTTGTGGGCGCCGAAGGCGTTCGCGACTCAGACTCCGGGTCTTGCCCTTACTCTTTTGGCATGGTTCTGGGACAGGCGGGGGCGGAAAAGAAAAGGTAGGAGCTAAGAAAGTAAGTAAAAGAAATGAAAAAAGCAAGTAATAAAAAAAGAGTGAAAAACGCAGTAAAAAACACACAAAAGTAGGAAAAAACGCAAAATATAGAATCAGGAATAGAGAGGGATAGATAATAAATAAAATAGATCAAAAAAAAGTTTCTAGAAAGAAAGGATTGCAAAGATACAGGGAGGATAGAGAACCAGGCCCCAGAACCATAGCAAAAAGTGAAAAACAAGATGGCCGCGCCGATTGGCGACCGCATGGGTAAGTACGCGCGATATTTTCCCCCGAGCACGCAAAAAGCGTCCCCGAACACGCACTACTCGTTCCCGAACAGGAAAAACATCGCGAACAGGCGGAAGAAGCAACTCCGTGTCCTCGCGGAACTTCACGAAGCTCGCTGAGTTTTTTTGCGACTTCGCGGAATTCTGCGTAGCGCGACTACGCGAACTACGCCCAGGGTTAGAGGAAATACTTTTCAGGATTGTTTTTGTGCAGGAAGGTGTCCATTCGTCCACAAAAACAATACTGCATGCAATGCAGGCACCCTTGCACCATGGCACAAGGGTGCCTGTTTTGACGCTTCTTTGCCAAAACGGCGACAGCGCAAAGGAAAAGGACAGAAATACACAGTTTTGGATTAATAGGGCACATTCCTGCCCTTTCCCTTTGACACAGGGTAGTGCATCAAGGTGACTTGCTGCGCTACCCTGCGCCATAAAAGTCATAAATATGTCCCAAAATGTTTATAGAACCTAAAAAAATCTTTGATACTAATATCACTCTGGATACTTCTTTTCATCTTGTGTGGGATGCTTTTAACACCACAGCTAGAGGATATATCATAGACTATGTTGTGACTAAATAGAAAAAACTCCTTAAGAAATCCACAATTCTACTTGTTTCTATTAAACAACTTGAGCACGAATATTATACCTCCAACTGAGACACTACCCTAAAATGTCTTATTCAGGCGAAGTTGGATTATAATAAAAGATCGGTTGATGACGCATCTGGTATACTATTAAAAATGAACACAAAATACCATGGTGGCCACAACAAAGCTGGTAAAATGCTAGCCAAATACTTGAAAGTAAGAAAAAAAAAAACAAAAATGTATACCATAACCGATGCAAAGGATAATAAGCACTTTAAAGACGCTGAAATCTTGAATTGCTTTATGGAATAATGTCAGACATTATCTACACTAGAATATTCTCCATCTGAAGATGCTTTAAACACCTTCTTTGACTCTCTTCCAAAAAACTAAGACTAGTTAGTTGATCTTTCGCCCTTGGACAATGACATCTCTATTCCTGAGATAAAGGCAGCCCTCACCAAACTACCTAAAGACAAAGCCCCCAGCCCAGATGGTTTATCAGTAAAATGCTACCCTCAATTTTCTACATATTTTGTTACCACACTTATTATGCTTTGCTTAATTCCCCAAAAAGTCAAAGACTTAACTCTTTGTAATAACAATAGGCCACTATCTCTTATCAACCCAGATTGTAAGAATTTTGCAAAAATTCTGGCTGTACGTATTAATGATTTTATTTCTAATTTGATTCGAATAGGACAATCAGGTTTTGTGAAAGGCAGCAATATGGAAAATAATTCTAGAGCATGTTTGTATTTATTCTTCTACACACATTTACCGATGCAGTGTTTGATGAATGGCTGCGGAGACACAATGTTGATATATCAGTTTATCCACTTGAGAATGCCTCCATTGAGCATAACAGAAAGTATAACATGGTTCCATTCTGGCCTCCGGTTTCTAACAATGAGATGTTTGTTACAGCTAGACCATGTTTGGATATTATACATCTTGCATCAAAATGCAACACCCCTATGGCTGCCATTACATTAGATGCAGAAAAGGCTGTTGACAGAGTCAATTGGAGTTTCATGATGCAAGCATTAAAATTGCACAGCGTTGGTTCCGGAATATTAAAGTACATTAGCCTATTATGTACTTCACCCAAAACCTCAATGTTTGTTATTGGTCCCCAATCTCCTTATTTTAATTTTTTCAGGGGTACACAGCAGTGTTGTCCTTTGTCACAGGGAAATTGTTTATTTTGTCCTTTGAACCCTTTTCACAGACACTTCATCAGTCATACTCCTTTCATGGTTTAAATCATAAAGAAACAGAAATTAAATTCACTGCATCTGCAGAAGATTTTGTTAATTATGTCTCAAAACCACAGACCTCTATTACTGCTTTTTCTTTTTTACATTTGAACAAATTATTGAAATCTATCCGGCTATAGCTTAAACATTGATAAGTCAGAAGTCATGCTCTTAAATAAGTATTGTGTAAAGGAAATGTTTGCAGTTTCCTGTTTCAGGCGGAGTTCTAAATGTATCAAATGTTTAGGAATTAAATATTCCACCTTTATCAAAGAAACAATTCGGATCAATTTAGCTGGTGTGCATCATAAAATCCTCAACATGTCAGAGAAATGGTCTCCATCTGTATTTATCAATGTGGGGCAGATTAGATACAATTAACATGGTGATGCTCTCCTTCTTTAATTTCTATTTATCAATGCTCCCCAGGAAGCTGCCAGAGAAGTTTTTAAAACCCTTAACAGTTTGGTTAGCAAATTTCTGTGGAATAGTCAAAAAGTATGTATCTCTTTACATGCATTATGTAAATCTAAAGATTTGGGAGGGGTACATTTTTCTGACTTTCAGAAATATTATTCCGCTTTTGTATTGAGACAAATCTTGCCTAAAATGTTCCGGGATGAGAGTACTCCTCTCACTGTCTGGTGCAAGTTAGAAGATTCAATGATTTCTCCCTTCCGCTTTAAGACCATGGCTTATATTTCCCACCCTCCAAACATTTTTTCATCTCCTGTTATTATGAATTCAATTCACCTAGCACATCTATTCTAATCCGGTCATTATCACCCTTATAGTCATTTTTGGAATCTTCTATATGCTACAACACAATTATTAAATTATCGAATCTGACAATTATTTGGAAGCATTGGGTGGCAAAATAGATCTTTCAGGTTAAACAGTTATTGTCAGGCACTGTCTTTCTCTCATTGATTGACATCCAGCATAGATACAATCTCACTTCCTTTTCCACACTTAAATATGAGTTGCTGAAAACTAGTATTTCACAGTACATGTCTACTTTTACAACTACTAATACCCCTACTCCTAGTCCACCTCATTATATTTAAAATGTTTCCCTTGCTGTTAAGCCTATATATTTATTTTACTATGTTGCCCTACTTCATAGAGAAATAGGATGAGTTGGAGGGAGGGAGATATTCAAGATATATATATGTATATGTCATTTAACAGCTTGGCATGGATAGCACTGCACTATTCCTATGCTTAAAGACTTTGCTGTACAAATGGCAAAAGACTTTGGGGCCTATTAGCAATAACCGGCGATAATTATCGCTAAGCACAGTTAGCGCTTGGATAATTATCGCCGGCTATCGCAGGTTTCTATCGCAGAGATAGCGTGCTATCAGCAACGCTTATCTCCTAAGCGATAGAAACCCTGGAGAACAGTGTGAATATCGCTTGAAAACAATCGATATTCACACTGTGACCAGTGTTAGCTAGGTGATAGGGCGAGGGGGATTTAGCCATGTAATCCACCTCCCATTGGATTACATGGCTAAGTCAGGTCTGGACCAGGCGTTAACAAACCAGCGCTAAACGTGTTTAGCGCTGGTTCGTTAAACACCTCCCCTGCCTCACTAATAGGCGATAGCGAGCTTAGCGACTGTTTCCAGTCGCTTTTAGGTTGGGAACGCCTACTTTGCATGCCATTAGCGATAAATATCGCTGGCATGCAAAGCGGCACCCAACCCGGTTGCTATCGCCTAGAAGCTGTCGCTAACAGCAGTTAGCGACAGCTTGCTAATAGGGCGTTAGAATTATCGCTGCTTTAGCGGGAAAAAGTCCCGCTAAAGTGGCGATAGAGCCCTTGATAATATGCCCCTCTGTCCCTTTCTATCTTGGCGTGGATAGCACTGTGCTAATCCCTTGCTTAAAAACTTTGATAGAAAAGCAGACATTTGAGGTGAGCAAATCTAGAGTGTCGCTGGTGTTGAGAGTGCTCTATACAGAAGCTGCCTTCCACCTAAACTTGAGAACTACCCAGAGTTCTCTTCTTCTTTTTACGCATATATATATATATATATATATATATATAGAGAGAGAGAGAGAGAGATATATATATATATATATATATTATCTACTGGCGGTCGCCAGTAGATAGTTATAGTTACAACCTATTATCCATAGGAAATCCGCGACATTCTATTTGAAATAACTCTCTTGCCGGTTGACGTATCTTCGCAAAATTTTCAAACTTTGTGGGGCGCTCCGGTCCGCTCCTACCCTGAAAGTCTCGGGGGATTCGTCAAGCGGGGGCCGAGAAAAAGGGGGGTCCCAAAACGCGTTTTCCCCATGCAATTTTCCATAGGAAACTTTAGACACGGCTACAGCCTCGAACTGCTGAACGGAATTACACCAAATTTGGCAAAGAGGTAGTTCTTGGTTCAGAAAGAACCCTTTTTGTTAAATGGTGTAAATCCGTTCAGTAGTTGCTGAGAAAATCAAAAGTAAAAGTACATATATATCTATGGCCGCGTCGGATTCGCGCACCCTCCCGATCACGAGCTGCATGCTAATTGGCTGTCAACACTCCAAATCAGGAAGTGTTGGCAGCCATTTTGTCCCTCGGTAGAACCGAGGGACAGAAACAAGTGCGCAAAGCGCACAAAGGGGGCAGGGTAGAAACACCCTGACCCCCTAGGTCTGCTCAGGGGGTCCCACAAGGACCCCCTGGGCAAAAAATTTTTTTTTTTTTTTTTAAATCGGCAGGATGCGCTCAGGGTGCGCGAATCCTGCCGAAAAAAAAAAAATCGAAGCGCGGTCTCCCGCGCTTCGATAGCATTGGCCCCCGGGTGGGCCAAGTCCCGGGGGCATGCTGGGGGCGGGTTAATTTTATGTGTGGGGGCCTCTAAGGCCTTCCAAGCCCCGGGGACCACCACTCCCGGGGCTTTATGTATATGGTGCGGGAGGGCTCTGAGCCCTCCCGCAGCCCCGGGGACCGCCACCTCCCCGGGGCTTCTTTTTTATTTTTGAAAACCTGTGTGGGGGCTCCAGCCCCCACACGCCCCGGGGACCACCACCTCCCGGGGCACTAAGAAAAATTACAATGGGGGTCCGTTTTGGACCCCCAAGCCCCGGGGACCACCACCTCCCGGGGCTTTCAAAATGTAAGGAGGGGGCCGCGCGGCCCCCCTCCTGGAGCCCTGTGATGGCCCTGGGGACCGCCACCCCCAGGGCCGGCTCCTGCAGTGTCCCGGGGTGCCTACCCCGGGACACTGCTGTTTGCAATGACAGGACGGAGCCTCGCGGCTCCCATCCTGTCATTGCAAACTGCTTTGGATATTGGAAGAGAGAGCAGGAAACCTGCTCTCTCTTCCAATATCCAAAGCTGATTGCTTTCCACATGGGGAGCAGCATGTTAGCTGCTCCCCATGTGTAAAGCAATGCCGGCTCCCGTAGGACACGGGGAGCCGGCGGGACTGTGGGGGGTTTGGGGACCCCCCCACGGTCCCCAACGAGAGGCCAGGCCCCGGGGGATGGGGTCCCCGGGGCCATAAGTGGCCACGGAAGGGGGCCACGCAGCCCCCTCCCCAAAGGTAAAAAAAAAAAAAAAGTGCAAGGCCGGCCCCGGGGATGGGGTCCCCGGGCCTTAAATGGCCTGAGGAGGGGGCCACGCAGCCCCCCTACAAATAAAAAAAAGAGGCCATGCCCCGGGGATGGGGTCCCCGGGGCCAATACAGGCCCAGGGAAGGGGGCCACGCGGCCCCCTTCCCTGTTTTTTTAATTTATTTTAATTTTAAAAGGGGTAAGGCCCTGGGGGATGGGGTCCCCAGGGCCTAAAAATAGGAAAAGGAAGGGGGCTACACAGCTCCCCTTCAGGGGGAAAAAGAAAGAAAAAAAAACGATCGGGCCCGCAGGCCCCGCCCCTTCCTTCACCACTCTGCAAACGCGCCCCTGGCGCGTTTGCAGAGGGGGAACGAATTCCCTTGAATACTGGGGGTCCCTGGGGCCAACTAGCCCACCAGGAACCTCCAGTATGCGCCAGGGGCTGCCTTGCAGAGAGGTGTACAGAGGCCACGCCCTTTTACACCTCTCTGCAACGCAGCTCTGTGGCGCTTTTGGAGGTATATGGTGGGCTAGTTGCACCCCAGGGACCCTCAGGATTCAAGGGGAGTTAATCCCCCGACTTAAAACGCGCCACGGGCGCGTGCACAGGGAGGGAGCGGGGCTTCAGGTGACATGTGTGCAAACAGGCCCCGTGGCGCGTTTTAAGATGGGGAATTAAATCCCCTTCAATCCTGAGGGTCCCTGGGGCCAACTAGCCCAACAGGTACGTCCAGAAAGCGCCACAGAGCTGCGTTGCAGAGAGGTGTAAAAGGGGTGTGGCCTCTGTACATGTCTCTGCAACGCAGCCCTGGCGCATACTGGAGGTTCCTGGTGGGCTAGTTGGCCCGTAGGGACCCTCATGATTCAAGGGGACTTAATCCCCCAACTTAAAACGCGCCACGGGGCGCGTTTGCACAGATGTCACCTCAGGCCCCGCCCCCTCCCTTCACCATTGTGCAAATATTCCTCTAAAATCAGCCGAAATACAAATTCTGATTTACTCACCTGTTATCAGGAGAGACCTCAGTGCTGCATCTTTCAGCCCAGTACTAATCCTGAAAAGTAATTTTAACCGTACTTACCAGTAACTTGAATTTCCTTCCATAGGCTAACATTGACTGGTTTCACTTGGAAATTCTTCTAAGTGTGGAGTTTTGGAACTTTAAAATATTCCTCTAAAATCAGCCGAAATACGAATTCCGATTTACTCACCTGTTATCAGGAGAGACCTCAGTGCTGTATCTTTCAGCCCAGTACTGGTCCTGAAAAGTAATTTTAACCGTACTTACCAGTAACTTGAATTTCCTTCCACTTGGAAATTCTTCTAAGTGTGGAGTTTTGGAACTTTAAAATATTCCTCTAAAATCAGCCGAAATACGAATTCCGATTTACTCACCTGTTATCAGGAGAGACCTCAGTGCTGCATCTTTCAGCCCAGTACTGATCCTCAAAAGTAATTTTAACCGTACTTACCAGTAACTTGAATTTCCTTCCATAGGATATAATTGCCTGCTTTTTGCTGAAAAAGTTTCTAAGTGTTGATTTTTGAAACATACAAATATTCCTCTAAAATCAGCCGAAATACGAATTCCGATTTACTCACCTGTTATAAGGAGAGACCTCAGTGCTGTATCTTTCAGCCCAGTACTGGTCCTGAAAAGTAATTTTAACCGTACTTACCAGTAACTTGAATTTCCTTCCATAGGCTAACATTGGCTGGTTTCACTTGGAAATTCTTCTAAGTGTGGAGTTTTGGAACTTTAAAATATTCCTCTAAAATCAGCCGAAATACGAATTCCGATTTACTCACCTGTTATCAGGAGAGACCTCAGTGCTGCATCTTTCAGCCCAGTACTGATCCTCAAAAGTAATTTTAACCGTACTTACCAGTAACTTGAATTTCCTTCCTCAGGATATCATTGCCTGCTTTTTGCTGAAAAAGTTTCTAAGTCTTGATTTTTGAAACATACAAATATTCCTCTAAAACCAGCCGAAATACGAATTTCGATTTACTCACCTGTTATCAGGAGAGACCTCAGTGCTGCATCTTTCAGCCCAGTACTGGTCCTGAAAAGTAATTTTAACCGTACTTACCAGTAACTTATATTTTCTTCCATAGGAATCCATTGTCTGGTTTTCAGCAGAAAAGTTTCAAAGTGTCGATTTTCACAAACTACAAATATTCCTTAAAAATCGCCTGTATGACTTAAACGCATTCTTTCAACTGTTTACAGGAGATGCACCAGTGCTGGATCCAGGATCCAACACTGAGTAAGAAAAAGTAACGATAACAGTTTTTACCTGCTAAGTGAATTTCCTTCCATAGGATAACATTGGTGATTCTATGAGAAAAAGTTTCTAAGTGTCAACTTTTAAAATACAATAATATTCCTTAAAAATCACGACTGTAACCAAAACGCTTTTACTCAACTGTTTACAGGAGATGTACCAGGACTGAATCTAGGATCCAGTCCTGTGGTTAGAAAAGTAATCCATAAAGTAACTAATTGCATTTAACTAGAAATTCACATTGAGCTGAATGTTGCATTGTGTTTGAAAATGTGGTGCCCATTGCAACAACTGTAACTACTGTACTTAAAAGTCTATTGCCTATGTGCAAAGTATTTAAACTAAAGTAATTCATTCTGAGAAAGTATTTTTTGTAATGTAATGTATAATGTAATTACAATGTAATTTAAAAAATAAAATATGTAAAAAAAAAATCTAAAAATGTAATAAATCAGTATGAAAAAAATTAATATAACAATTAATACATTTAAAAATTGTCATTTACAAAACCTTTGAAATTCACTGAAAAAACCGTAGGTTTCAGACATGTTATAGTTAGGAATTAGCATTTAAAAAACCTTTGAAATTCACTGAAAAAACCATAGGTTTCAGATAAGTTATAGTTAGAAATTAGCATTTAAAAAACCTTTGAAATTCACTGAAAAAACCATAGGTTTTAGGGACAGTTATAGTTAGTTGGACATTGCACTCGTACAAAACCCGTGAAATTCCCCGTTATAGTTAGTTCAGCTAACTATAACTCGCGCCCGCAATGCACTGCTGATGACGTCACATATTACATCACTCATGACATGGTCAGTGACATCACTGATGACATCACTGATGACATCTCAAATGACATCACTGATGACATCATCCACGTGATAATCTGATGCACCTCCTCACACCCTAATATAACCTTTGATACACCCAATCTAAATTACAGACTGCCATTCGCAAAACCATAGACACTCCAACACCAATAACTACATACCCACTCACTGATTCTTAGGTCTACACACACACATCCACTCACTCACCCGTACAGTCACTCATACTTATGGTCACTCAGTACAGGACAATCATATGCACTCTTACTCCTATATAGACACTCAAACACCGCCACTCATCCATAGAGGTACTCACACACCTAGTCAGTCATGCAAATAATTAAACACACTGCCATTTACTCACCTATACAGTTATACACACACCAGCTCACTTAATCATACAAATACTAGCACATTGTTACGCTCTTATACAATCACTGATACAAGCACACACTCATCCATACAGCCACTATCACAATCACTCACTCTCGCTTATAGCTATTTATATACTCCAATACACATATATACTGCCTTTCACATATGTAGTTACTCACACATGTACCACTGGGACATACATTCACTCACTAACACACTCTTACACACACTTACCCACCCATACAGTCTATCACAGATGCACTCTTGAAACCATCCACCCAGTGAATCACCCACTCACACATCTATGCACAGTCGCACACACCCCATCCACACAAACACTCAGGCACCCATACAGATACTCAGACAACAAATCAATAACTCTTATAGACACTCATGTAGCTATTCACAAACCCATGCAGCCACTTACACAGCAACAGACAGATACAGACATTAACCCAGTTTAGTCACTAACCCATGCATTCAGTAAGATACGTTTAATCACTCACTTATAGAATTAGTCACGCACCTACTAAATCATCCATACACACACTTATACACCCACTCATTCTTCAATACGCCTTTCCCTATATATATTAAAAATATTTAAACTTTACAGAAACACACAGTCACTGGATGATGTCATCAGTGATGTCATTTGAGATGTCATCAGTGATGTCATCAGTGATGTCACTGACCATGTCATGAGTGATGTAATATGTGACGTCATCAGCAGTGCATTGTGGGCGCGAGTTATAGTTAGCTGAACTAACTATAACGGGGGAATTTCACGGGTTTTGTACGAGTGCAATGTCCAACTAACTATAACTGTCCCTAAAACCTATGGTTTTTTCAGTGAATATATATATATATATTATCAACTGGCGGTCGCCAGTAGATAGTTATAGTTACAACCTATTATCCATAGGAAATCCGCGACATTCTATTTGAAATAACTCTCTTGCCGGTTGACGTATCTTCGCAAAATTTTCAAACTTTGTGGGGCGCTCCGGTCCGCTCCTTCCCTGAAAGTCTCGGGGGATTCGTCAAGCGGGGGCCGAGAAAAAAGGGGGTCCCAAAACACGTTTTCCCCATGCAATTTTCCATAGGAAACTTTAGACACGGCTACAGCTCGAATTGCTGAACGGAATTACACCAAATTTGGCAAAGAGGTAGTTCTTGGTTCAGAAAGAACCCTTTTGTTAAATGGTGTAAATCCGTTCAGTAGTTGCTGAGAAAATCAAAAGTAAAAGTATAGATATATCTATGGCCGAGTAGGGTCCGCGTACCCTCAGCGCACCCTGCGCGCACCGTCCCGATCACGAGCTGCATGTTAATTGGCTGTCAGCTGGCTGTCAACATTCCGATTCAGGAAATGTTGGCAGCCATTTTGTCCCTCGGTAGAACCGAGGGACAGAAACAAGTGCGCAAAGCGCACAAAGGGGGCAGGGTAGAAACACCCTGACCCCTAGGTTTGCTCAGGGGTCCCACAAGGACCCCCTGGGCAAAAATTAAAAAAAATTTTTTTAAATCGGCAGGATGCGCTCAGGGTGCGCGAATCCTGCCGAAAAAAAATCGAAGCGCGGTCTCCCGCGCTTCGATAGTACTTGGCCTCCGGGTGGGCCAAGTCCCGGGGGCATGTTGGGGGGGGTTAATTTTATGTGTGGGGGCCTCTAAGGGCCCCCAAGCCCCGGGGACCACCACCCCCCGGGGCTTTATGTATAATGGTGCGGGAGGGCTCTGAGCCCTCCCGCAGCCCCGGGGACCGCCACCTCCCCGGGGCTTCTTTTATTTTTGAAAAACCTGTGTGGGGGCTCCAGCCCCCCACACGCCCTGGGGACCACCACCTCCCCGGGGCACTAAGAAAAATTACAATGGGGGTCCGTTTTGGACCCCCAAGCCCCGGGGACCACCACCTCCCCCGGGCTTTCAAAATGTAAGGAGAGGGGCCGCGCGGCCCCCCTCCTGGAGCCTGTGGTGGCCCTGGGGACCGCCACCCCCCAGGGCCGGCTCCTGCAGTGTCCCGGGGTGCCTACCCCCGGGACACTGCTGTTTGCAATGACAGGACGGGAGCCTCGCGGCTCCCGTCCTGTCATTGCAAACTGCTTTGGATATTGGAAGAGAGAGCAGGAAACCTGCTCTCTCTTCCAATATCCAAAGCTGATTGCTTTTCCACATGGGGAGCAGCATGTTAGCTGCTCCCCATGTGTAAAAGCAATGCCGGCTCCCGTAGGACACGGGGAGCCGGTGGGACTGTGGGGGGTTTGGGGACCCCCCCACAGTCCCCAACGAGAGGCCAGGCCCCGGGGGATGGGGTCCCCGGGGCCATAAGTGGCCACGGAGGGGGGCCACGCAGCCCCCCTCCCCAAAGGTAAAAAAAAGTTTAAAAAAAAAAAAAAGTGCAAGGCCGGCCCCGGGGGATGGGGTCCCCGGGGCCTTAAATGGCCTGAGGAGGGGGGCCACGCAGCCCCCCTCCAAATAAAAAAAAAAGAGGCCATGCCCCGAGGGATGGGGTTCCTGGGGCCAATACAGGCCCAGGGAAGGGGGGCCACGCGGCCCACTTCCCGTTTTTTATTTTTTATTTTAATTTTTAAAAAAAGGGGTAAGGCCCTGGGGGATGGGGTCCCCAGGGCCTAAAAATAGGAAAAAGGAAGGGGGGCCACACATCCCCCCTTCAGGGGGGGGGGAAAAAAACAACAACAAAAAAACGATCGGGCCCGCAGGCCCCGCCCCTTCCTTCACCACTCTGCAAACGCGCCCTGGCGCGTTTGCAGAGGGGAACGAATTCTCCTTGAATACTGGGGGTCCCTGGAGGCCAACTAGCCCACCAGGAACCTCCAGTATGCGCCAGGGGCTGCCTTGCAGAGAGGTGTACAGAGGCCACGCCCCTTTTTACACCTCTCTGCAACGCAGCTCTGTGGCGCTTTTTGGAGGTATATGGTGGGCTAGTTGCACCCCAGGGACCCTCAGGATTCAAGGGGAGTTAATCCCCCGACTTAAAACGCGCCACGGGGCGCGTTTGCACAGTGGTGAAGGGAGGGGGCGGGGCTTCAGGTGACATGTGTGCAAACAGGCCCCGTGGCGCGTTTTAAGATGGGGAATTAAATCCCCTTCAATCCTGAGGGTCCCTGGGGGCCAACTAGCCCAACAGGTACGTCCAGAAAGCGCCACAGAGCTGCGTTGCAGAGAGGTGTAAAAGGGGTGTGGCCTCTGTACATGTCTCTGCAACGCAGCCCCCTGGCGCATACTGGAGGTTCCTGGTGGGCTAGTTGGCCCGTAGGGACCCTCATGATTCAAGGGGACTTAATCCCCCAACTTAAAACGCGCCACGGGGCGCGTTTGCACAGATGTCACCTCAGGCCCCGCCCCTCCCTTCACCATTGTGCAAATATTCCTCTAAAATCAGCCGAAATACGAATTCTGATTTACTCACCTGTTATCAGGAGAGACCTCAGTGCTGCATCTTTCAGCCCAGTACTAATCCTGAAAAGTAATTTTAACCGTACTTACCAGTAACTTGAATTTCCTTCCATAGGCTAACATTGACTGGTTTCACTTGGAAATTCTTCTAAGTGTGGAGTTTTGGAACTTTAAAATATTCCTCTAAAATCAGCCGAAATACGAATTCCGATTTACTCACCTGTTATCAGGAGAGACCTCAGTGCTGTATCTTTCAGCCCAGTACTGGTCCTGAAAAGTAATTTTAACCGTACTTACCAGTAACTTGAATTTCCTTCCATAGGCTAACATTGACTGGTTTCACTTGGAAATTCTTCTAAGTGTGGAGTTTTGGAACTTTAAAATATTCCTCTAAAATCAGCCGAAATACGAATTCCGATTTACTCACCTGTTATCAGGAGAGACCTCAGTGCTGCATCTTTCAGCCCAGTACTGGTCCTGAAAAGTAATTTTAACCGTACTTACCAGTAACTTATATTTTCTTCCATAGGAATCCATTGTCTGGTTTTCAGCAGAAAAGTTTCAAAGTGTCGATTTTCACAAACTACAAATATTCCTTAAAAATCGCCTGTATGACTTAAACGCATTCTTTCAACTGTTTACAGGAGATGCACCAGTGCTGGATCCAGGATCCAACACTGAGTAAGAAAAGTAACGATAACAGTTTTTACCTGCTAAGTGAATTTCCTTCCATAGGATAACATTGGTGATTCTATGAGAAAAAGTTTCTAAGTGTCAACTTTTAAAATACAATAATATTCCTAAAAATCACGACTGTAACCAAAACGCTTTTATTCAACTGTTTACAGGAGATGTACCAGGACTGAATCTAGGATCCAGTCCTGTGGTTAGAAAAGTAATCCATAAAGTAACTAATTGCATTTAACTAGAAATTCACATTGAGCTGAATGTTGCATTGTGTTTGAAAATGTGGTGCCCATTGCAACAACTGTAACTACTGTACTTAAAAGTCTATTGCCTATGTGCAAAGTATTTAAACTAAAGTAATTCATTCTGAGAAAGTATTTTTGTAATGTAATGTATAATGTAATTACAATGTAATTTAAAAATAAAATATGTAAAAAAAAAATTCTAAAAATGTAATAAATCAGTATGAAAAAAATTAATATAACAATTAATACATTTAAAAATTGTCATTTACAAAACCTTTGAAATTCACTGAAAAAACCGTAGGTTTCAGACATGTTATAGTTAGGAATTAGCATTTAAAAAACCTTTGAAATTCACTGAAAAAACCATAGGTTTCAGATAAGTTATAGTTAGAAATTAGCATTTAAAAACCTTTGAAATTCACTGAAAAAACCATAGGTTTTAGGGACAGTTATAGTTAGTTGGACATTGCACTCGTACAAAACCCGTGAAATTCCCCCGTTATAGTTAGTTCAGCTAACTATAACTCGCGCCCCGCAATGCACTGCTGATGACGTCACATATTACATCACTCATGACATGGTCAGTGACATCACTGATGACATCACTGATGACATCTCAAATGACATCACTGATGACATCATCCACGTGATAATCTGATGCACCTCCTCACACCCTAATATAACCTTTGATACACCCAATCTAAATTACAGACTGCCATTCGCAAAACCATAGACACTCCAACACCAATAACTACATACCCACTCACTGATTCTTAGGTCTACACACACACATCCACTCACTCACCCGTACAGTCACTCATACTTATGGTCACTCAGTACAGGACAATCATATGCACTCTTACTCCTATATAGACACTCAAATACCGCCACTCATCCATAGAGGTACTCACACACCTAGTCAGTCATGCAAATAATTAAACACACTGCCATTTACTCACCTATACAGTTATACACACACCAGCTCACTTACTCATACAAATACTAGCACATTCTTACGCTCTTATACAATCACTGATACAAGCACACACTCATCCATACAGCCACTATCACAATCACTCACTCTCGCTTATAGCTATTTATATACTCCAACACACATATATACTGCCTTTCACATATGTAGTTACTCACACATGTACCACTGGGACATACATTCACTCACTAACACACTCTTACACACACTTACCCACCCATACAGTCTATCACAGATGCACTCTTGAAACCATCCACCCAGTGAATCACCCACTCACACATCTATGCACAGAGTCGCACACACCCCTCCCACACAAACACTCAGGCACCCATACAGATACTCACACAAGCATTCAATAACTCATATAGACACTCATGTAGCTATTCACAAACACATGCAGCCACTTACACAGCAACAGACAGACGGATACAGACATTCACACAGTTTAGTCACTAACCCATGCATTCAGTAAGATACGTTAAATCACTCACTTATACAGTCAGTCACATATCCTACTAAATCATCCATACAGACACTTACACACCCACTCATTCTTCAATACGCCTTTCCCTATATATATTAAACATATTTAAACTTTACAGAAACACATAATCCCTGGATGATGTCATCAGTGATGTCATTTGAGATGTCATCAGTGATGTCATCAGTGATGTCACTGACCATGTCATGAGTGATGTAATATGTGACGCTCATCAGCAGTGCATTGCGGGCGCGAGTTATAGTTAGCTGAACTAACTATAACGGGGGAATTTCACGGGTTTTGTACGAGTGCAATGTCCAACTAACTATAACTGTCCCTAAAACCTATGGTTTTTTCAGTGAATTTCAAAGGTTTTTTAAATGCTAATTTCTAACTATAACTTATCTGAAACCTATGGTTTTTTCAGTGAATATATATATATATATATATATATATATATATATATATATATATATATATATATATATATATATATATATATATATATATATATATATATAGAATATTTCCTCCCTCCAACTGATCCTATTTCTCTATGAAATAGGGCAACATAGTAAAATGTAATGGAGTAAATTACGTGCCTCTGTAAAAAAATGTCAAAAAATGAATTAAAAAACGTAAAAATCTTTTAAAAAATGTTGAGCTTTTATTACACTGGCATTCCTCTTATATGACATTGAAAATTTCAAGTATTTTGGTACTGCACCGGAATTAGTCATAGAAAACAGACTACACATTTGGAAGCAAAATGGAGAAAATAATGTGCAGTGAGTTAAGAAATGTTAGCAGTCTTGTTGTTTTTTTAACGGAAGTGGAGTAAAGGGGTTGTCCCTTTAAATACACAACTTGCCCTTTAGTTACCTTATCACCATGTTTAATGCTACAGCTGAAATGGGTTGGTCTTTGGGTTTGCTTTGCACACGTGGGATAGTTTGAAATAAAGAGAATTGGGAACCTGAGCTGTGCTGCTGTCTTCCTTGTCCCGTGAATGTGTGTTTGGCGTGACAGCGGCGTATCTTGGGGAACGCAGTGGAGGCGATTAATGAAAATATATATATGTATATATATATACATCTTGAATATCTCCCTCCCAACCGATCCAAATCTAAAGTGGATTCTCAATGTGAATTAGAATAAATTTCACTTTTTCACATTATTTGGTCTAAAATTCACTCCACTTATCGCTCCGCTAGCACTACACAAACCTTGTATTATTTTTATAACCAATTATTTCTAACTTTTACTTCCCTTGACAAATTTATTCACAACATAGATAATAAATGCTGGACTTCCAGAACTGCAACTGGTACTCTTATGCATGTGTTTTTCCATTGTCCATCAATGAAAACCTTCTAGCTGGAAGTTTGGACAAAAAAAGTCAACCATTTGTTTTATTACTCTTCCTTTTCACATCCTACATATTTTCCTAGGTAGCTCATGCCAGATTTGGTTTGGAAATCATAAAGTTGAAAGATTTGTGAACATACTTATCGCCATTACTTTACAAATTATTACATCTAGTTCGAAGGATGCCAATACGGTCACTTCTATAAAATAGTGGAATTTATGTCATCATCACAAACTAGATAGATCAAGCGCAGGTTCTACACAGCAACTCATTACGGAAGAATTATATGGCTACCACTTTCTACATATTCTACTTATAAACCTGTTCAATTATTGGATTAAAATACTACCTTTCAGCCTCCATGAATGATAGATTATATTTAGTGTTATGTTAAATTGTAATATATGCTTCATATTTGTTCTGCAGCAAGACTTCTAGGATACTCTTACTTTTTCTTACACTTTTTTGCCTTTGTTTCTGTTCATATTTGAAAAATGTGTGGTCAAACTCATAGGCCTCAAACCCCAGGAGAACGGAAAGTGACTAGGATTTGCGGATGTTATCTTACTGACATAGATGAAGCTTTACTAGCTATAGTGACAGGCCCTCATAGGAAGGATGATTTATTGCAATAAACTGAGACCTATTCCTTATAATAAATTGTACAAGTTATTTTAGTTGCGTAATTTGGCACTGATTCAAGGAAAAGGAATGACATATGCTATAGCACTAGTTACTAAATGTCGAATTCAAAAGTAAATCATTTAAAATATACTAAATTATATTAAAATACATTTTATGAAGATTAAATAAAAAAATACCACCTAAAGTAAAAAATTATTTTACTAGGTATTAGTACTTATTAAAAGTGATTTATATAATGAAATACAAGTAATTTACTTCTATATAATGAGATGTACTGTTAGATTAATTTTTAAATGAAAAAATTTAATTTTAATGTTTCATAATTAAATTACAAAATTTACCGTTTATAGATTTTTTAACATTAAATAATTTTTTTAAACATTTTTAGCTACTTGAAATAATTTAATTTCATTCAAATTGACATTCTTTCCCATGGGGTTTACATTTAAGTGCTTGTCTTCATTATTTTCCATGGGAGGATGTTGCAGTACCAGGGGTTGCCCATTTGTGGTGTTAGACTTACTACTGTTTTTTTCTGTAGTTACTTATGTGTGTAAATTACTCAGAAGTGTAGCTTACTTTAGTGAGTAGCCCTGAATGAATGTAGGGGCATATTATCAAGGAATAGCGATATTTATCCCTAACCGCGCTTAGCGCGAATTATTTTAACGCCGCCTATCGCTGGAAAATATCGCTGAGATAACACCCTATTAACAAGGTTTATCTCCATAGCGATAAAATTTCCAGCGATAGCGGCAAAATGTGAGAATATCGCTGGAAAAGCAGCGATATTCTCGCATTAACGCAAGGATGGATTCAGCCTGACAATCCACCTCCTATACTTTAAACAGGTAAGTCATCCTCAGTAGCAGGTGTTAAAATCTAGCGATAAACGCGGTTAGCGCGATTTATTTTATCGCTTTGCCTGCCTTGTTAATAGGGGTTAGTTGTGTTAGCGACTGTTTACAGTCGCTTTTAGTGGGGAACGCCTACCTTGCATGTCATTAGCGATAATTATCGCTGACATGCAAGGCGATGTAAAACCCGGCCGCTAACGCCTGAAAGCTGTCGCTAACGCCTGTTAGCAACAGCTTGCTAATAGGGCGTTAGAAATATCGCCGCTTTAGCGGCAAAAAGTGCCGCTAAAGCGGCGATAAAGCCCTTGATAATATGCCCCGTAGTTTCTGTAAAACTATTGGAAGGATTAGTAGACATAAAGAGTCATATACAAGGAAATAATTTGAGCCCAATTAATAAATATAAGACTTGCTACTGTGTCACAGGAACCCTGGTTTAGGCAGATGCCGGCCTTGCTGTGCAAGGGAACATATAAAAGCATGATAAGGAGAATGCATTCGAAGACATAGTACAGAGACTGACTCATGTTAGAGGTGACTTTAACCCTGTTTTTTTTAGGTATGTCTAAACTATTCAGACTTGTAAAGCAGTGTGAGCTTGCTTAAAACACTGAACTGAAACATGAAACCATGTGTTGTTTAATAATGATGATATATCTCTACAGCAACAAGGAAACAGCCAGCCTATACAAAAACTCCCCGGTTTTTGTGATGCACCATCCACCCTATATTTCCCTCCCAATAGTTAATATCCAACACAGAGCCTTATACTCGCATTGTGTGCAACTCGGCTGCCCCTGCCGTTCCTTTGGGGGCGGTTAGAAGAACCAAGAATACAGATATAACAACTGCAGGTTGCACCACTCTACAGAAGAGTCCATATAAAATACATATGCGAATGTCCGTCCAGTATTTGAAATGATAATGAAATCTTTATTCTTCTTTACAATGATGACAAAATGTAAAGCAAACAGCCACAACAGCCAACGCGTTTCGTTCTATCCCAAGAACTTCATCAGGGCAAGTATATTGAATGGTTCCAAAGAGTTGACCAAGAAAATGCATGCCAAGTCCTCAAGTGTAATCAACTGGCCATTCTCCGTAGACCACCAATTTTCTTTTTAATGATAAAGTGCTGCAGGCAAAGACTAAAATAAGTCGTATTGTGCCTAATAACTGAACTGCGACCGACCCAAATCCGGCTCAGAGGTTCAAATATAAAAAGGCTGATGTGCCAAAGAAATCCGGACCTGCACTGCGTAGCCGAAGAGTAGTCTGTTTAGGGTGCCTTAAACAGACTACTCTTCGGCTACGCAGTGCAGGACCGGATTTTTTGGGCACATCAGCCTTTTTATATTTGAGCCTCCGAGCCGGATTTGGGTCGGTCGCAGTTCAGTTATTAGGCACAATACGACTTATTTTAGTCTTTGCCCGCAGCACTTTATAATTAAAAAGAAAATTGGTGGTCTACGGAGAATGGGCAGTTGATTACACTTGAGGACTTGGCATGCATTTTCTTGGTCAACTCTTTGGAACCATTCAATATACTTGCCCTGATGAAGTTCTTGGGATAGAACGAAACGCGTTGGCTGTTGTGGCTGTTTGCTTTACATTTTGTCATCATTGTAAAGAAGAATAAAGATTTCATTATCATTTCAAATACTGGACGGACATTCGCATATGTATTTTATATGGACTCTTCTGTAGAGTGGTGCAACCTGCAGTTGTTATATCTATAATGATGATATATCATTGCTTTTGTGGTGACCCTGAGTTATGTTTATTCTTTATTCTAGAGTAATTAGTAGACCCCTGAAAGTGAGATTACGGTACAGAAATGGTTTGGTAAAAGAAAAAACAATTTACATTTCTAAAGAAACACTATTTGAAGCGCAGAATTTTATTATGAACTTCATTTAAAACTATGAAGTAAACAGTGGAAGCATTAGGAAAACATAAGTTGAAGGAATGATTCCATCAGTCGTGTGCCCTTAAATACGGCGGATCACCCATTTGAATTGATTGTTTAGACCCCAATTGCAGCTACCTTGAGACAGACAACTACCAAACTTCACATTGGTACTTTAAATTACTTGGCAAGCAAGATCAAAATTTCTTGTAGCATTCACATGATATGTAATACTTCTCTTGCCAAACTTGGATTAGAAAAACACCCTCAAAGAAAGCACAAAAAGCAAGGGCTCAGATTTACTAACAGTTTGCGCTGAGTTTACATTACTTTTGTAACACAAATCTGGCACAAAGGGTTTTGATGGTATTTACTTTGGCTAAAGTAAAACAAACTAGCTCCATGCACCACTTTGTGCTACTTTGTGTCAAGTAGGCCCTCTTTGGGTGGGACATCAGCGTTCCCATGCAACCACCAATGGCTTTTAATGCAAACCCCTATCTACTAACATTGTTGGACATTGTTTGGTGCCAAAAACTTATACCTCCTTGAAGTAGGCGTACCTATAGAGAAAGTTTTAAAACCCTCCACATTTTTCCAGCTTTACTATGTGCAGCACACGTACAAGGTGGTAAAAGTATTAAAGAATAGTTTGTATATCAAAAGGGTCCCCTTCAAATGCTTGATAAAATGCACACACACCCTCGTGCTATGGTGCAAGGGTGTGTGCGTTAGCAAATGGCAGCCTGAAGAACTTCTGAACCGATCTCAGGACTCATCTTTTCTCCTTTATACCACTCCAGGATTGGGTCCCCTCTCTTTCCCTCTATCCTTCTCACTTCCAGTTCCCTTGCTAGGATGTAAATACATTTTTCCTGTACTTTGTAAGTGCTTCTGGGTGCACTACTCCTGCAAGAAACCAGCTCCGGATTAACAAGAGCTCAGACATCAGCACAGCCACTCCCAGAAGCTACTTGCAACCCTTGTGCACTGAGCTGACTCCAGGCCAGGCCACTTGCACTCAGAACGCTCAGATAAAAACCACTACTGAATGTGTTTCTAGTCCAATGCAGTTCCCATCTGTAGACATTGGATCATTTGTAACCTTTTAGGGGGGATCTGGAGTGTTTCAGGTACCACCAGGAAAAGCATCGTTTTCTAGTGCATAGCTAGGGTTGCCACCTGACTGATATTTTACTGCCCTGGCTTGTATTGGAAAATCTGTTAAATTCAGCATTTTTCTCCATATGAAGTTAAAAACATATCAAGAAACTACTTTAAAAAGTATTTGAGAATTGCCTAAATTATTTCTAAAAGACTAATAAAGCTAACAAATAGCAAACTTTAAATAACAAAGTCAGTATTTTTGTCTGAGAAAGATGGCACCCCCAAGCATAGCCATTGGCGCACCATGCTTACTCCCTCCTTGTGTACACTAAGCAGTTGAGCACTGTAGATTCTTTGCTGGTTGTCCATTACTGATTGTTTCAAAGGCATTGCCTGTTGGCCAAAGCGCAGCCTTCCATCACCATCTAGTGTCAGTATTAAGAACTAAACTGCAAATTGCGAAGAAAGATAAATTTAAACAAGCATTGGCATAGCCAATAGGTCTCGCCTTTGGGACCTTATAAGTGTTTAGCCATGCAGCATATTATCCTGTGTGCTGTGCCACCCAGGATTGAAGAGCTATACGATTACTACACACTGGGTCATGCAGTCTGATTCAGAAATACATGCTTGCCTCAGGAAATATTTATGGACTCATTCCAAGGCTTTTTTCAGACACAGTCAGAAAGACAAGTGCCTCAATGCAAGTTAACATCACTATAACATTCTGTGTTGACTGCATCACAAGAGTATTGAAAAGCCTGAAGAATCAGCACCAAGGGCACTTAGAAACGTATTAAATGGTGAAGTAATATATCTCAAGGAATGGGAGATGATGTGGCTAGAGCTGCTGACTTGAGAAAAATTTATTTTTAAGGCCTTGTACTGCTTACTTACCTCACCTTGTGAAGGCGACCCTCATCTACTTCTGGAATAATAGCACAGCTCAAAATAGTTTATTTCCAATGAAAAATATGTACACACCTATAACTCTATAGAGACCCTCCGTTGAAGGGCACTGATTTTGCACTTATTTTTATCCAAAACAGCTATTTTCCTGATGTGACCACCCTAAATGTTCAGTCCACTGCATTTCAGTAGAAAGAAAAGTGTGAACAGTATTCTTACATCCGAACACGCTCATTGCTACTTTGACAGGTTGAGTTTTGTATCAAAAACATCTATCCATCTATCCATCTCTTCACTCCACAGTGAAACTGAAACCAGAAACATTACACAAAACATTTGAATAAATATTTGAGGAAAAATTAGCATTGGACCAGGCTTACAACATGATACCAGAGGTTAGGGAATAACAGACATTCCATGGCATCACACAGATTGTAGAGAAAAATATTTCCTTCTGACATCATGCACAGAGGCATTGGAATTATGTGACAAGGGAGAGTCAAATTATGTGGCAAGAAAAAAGGCGAATTATGTGGTATAATGCACATTTTGCAATTGCATGATGCATTATGTTATTTTTACAAGTTACAAACTCACTGAGAAAAGGTTTTCATTCCCATTAGTACCAATTTAGCACCCAAATACAGCAATAAGCAACTAAAAGGTTTTTGTGGAGCGCATGGCTGCCCAAAGGCTTCCCAGCACTAGGTGAGAGAATTGCTGGTGGGGGTACGAGTATGTACAGTCATGTTTTAGTAAAGTTTGATCCTAGCTGGAGCTAGAAGCAAGCATTTTATTTTGTTCAAATCTGCAAATTAGGAAGCAGATAACGGAAAATGTGGCAAATCCATATCGATGCGGAAAACACCAAAGCCGCAGAATCACATCATTCTTGTGTATGACGATGCTACAAGTTACGCCTAAGTTACACTGACTTAAAAGAGACCTCACTGTTTTGCAATGTCATATGCTGAACCTAATTACATTAATAATAACAACACTAATGGGAATAATAACAACTATTAGTATTATCATCAGCATCAATTGCTTTGTTGTTGATACTTCAAGTAAAGTATTTACACCATGCAATTGATGATGGGAGATGCTTTCATAATGCATAGTAAAGCGGGAAAGTCCATAAAGTGAGTTCGGGCTCACTGACATGACTATGGTCCAGTGGGTTCAGCACACGCTGCAGAAATTGGTGAAGTTTTTCGCATTATCCTGCCTGTTGTGTGCTAAATAAAACATGCAATTACTGTAGCATAAATAATCCGGGTCAATGGAGTAATGGAGGACCAAATTATGTTGCAGCGTTTACGGATTAACTGTATTGTATTTTCCTTATATAGCGCTCCCCAGCCCCTTGTGAGGTTCAAAGCTCTTTAATTATGCATCACGGAAGAGCTAATTATGTGACACATGATGCCAGCAATGACAAATTCACCTTATTCTCTGGCAACAATAGCAGCCCCATGCGTAACTTTTATACATTTTTTAAGCAAGCATATTTCCACATGGATCCCGATTTTTGAACTACCAATGTCTTGTGTAGTTGCTTTCTTTCCTCACGGTTATGTAGGTATACATTGTCTTTCAGGAGAGATGGTTTGAGCAGAAATGTCACACGATACTAACAGCCACAATGGAAGTGAGCGTAAAATAATTTCTGTCTTTAATTTCTCAGGCGCAGCCTCTTTCTTTGCTTTTTTCTCACTAGTAAAGTGCGCTAGAAGCTCCATATTTTGTTGTGAATTTAAAGCCCAGGTTCAGTGTATACCGAGAGTTTGTTTTGGCAGACTGTTCAATTGCACGCGATGTTGCTACATCGTTTGCTTTCTTCCGTTTACCACAAGATGTCACCATGGTTGAAACATTTTGCAGACCGTGACCACAAGCTACTCAAATTACCATAATTAAGTGGCTGGAAACCAACGTGAAAGAAAAAACTCCAGCAAAAATCTGCAGTCTGAGTGAGAGAGTCAGCGTATGATAGATATGAAATGGCTGTAGTCAGTATGACTGTGGGGGTGGCTTAACATTGTCCAATGCTGGGCAAATTATTCTCACTTTAAAATTACCTCACATCTGGCATTTCATCTCGTCTTTGAATGCACAGCAAATGTGAGGAGATAACAAGAATTACAACCCTGTTTACATAAACAGAAGTCGGAGCACAGGCAAACAGTAACATGAGAAGGGAAACATCGATCTGGTGAAATGCTCTTAGAGAAAGGGAAAAGTAGTCCTTGAACAGATGCTACAATGAGACCAGTGGAAGGGTACAAGCACTGGGGCATTGCTCCATGGGTTGAACAGGAGGGACAAATAGGAAATATTGACCACTAGCATGCAAGGATTTTTAAAGGACACTGAAACAAACCAATGAAAAGCAGTAAGCCCACAAAGAAGCATATAAGAAGTATATGCTGAAGTATATACAAGAGGTCTCGAAAACTCGACCTAAAAAGACACTCACGTTTAATATATTGAAATACCAATTTTTATAGCTCTTAAATAAGCTAAATCTACCTCCTAACAAGCTTGTGGTGTTGTGGAGACAGTGAGACGAGATATAACCATACATACCTACTAATCTGTTTGTATAGGTCATATTCAGTGACTTGTGTTTGTAGTGAAAGGAAAAACCAAGTCTGCGGTGCTTTCCGGGAATGGAAGTGGTCGTGACTAGTGAATACTCCTAATTCGAATTGCCATTCGATTCCAGGAGTTTATCTGTATGCACAGAGGTTTGCCAGAGATGTACAAAGAGGTTATGTCAGCTAGAGTTTTTTTATATGGAGGCACAGTCGGTAATGGGGCAAGCTTTGAGCGCAGAGCTCTTGTTTGGCGCTAGTAGTGCTGAGTTTGTTGAAGGAAGAGTGGACCTGTCTGAAGCTTGGTGTGCTATTAAAGGTGATCTTTCTAACTAATAGGAAGAGCATGTGTAGGGAAAAAAGGTCAGGAATGAAGTGAGTCTACATTGGTGGCATAAGGACCTGTCCACAACCGGAAGGCATTATTGCAAACAGAAACATCTTTTATGAATTTTATTTCGCCCATTCAGTGAAAAACCCAGCTGGGGCAGTTCGGCCATGTCATAGTGGCAAAATAGACCAGTCAGCACTTTTATGTTCTTAAAGACAGAACCTCAAATTGCAGTTTTCCGTCTTTGGGAAGATTAAAAAAAATGATGGAGCTGACAGCAGCTGCACAGTCAGGAAAACTGCCACTCCCTATCCTCTCAATGAGGCAGTTGGTGCCCGCGGTGAGGTTTCTAGAAAAACGTCTTTTGGGAAAAACTTTTGTTTCCGCCCACTTACAAATGAAAACTTCTAGGAGGAACTTTTGTGCACTTTGAACAAACGTGAGGTCAGGATATATGAAAATTTTGGAGCTCTTTCTATTGCAGTTCAGAATACGTGTTACACAGAACAGCGATGCTGCTCCTGCACTTCGACAAACACACAATCCGTTTGAGAAGCCTTAACATGAACACAGGAGACACACAGGCTCTGTCTACAACGAGGCTGCAGTGTTGCTGAATGGTTGTATGATGGTACAGCACATGCTTCAAAAACGCATGCCTGAACCACGCGGTCTCAATTGCGACCGCATCTTTACCACGCAATTTTGTGGTAAAGACATGATTGTTAAAGGGACATGTGTGGTAAAGATCACACCCCTGCCCCCAGCCCTGAAAACTGTACCTTTTACCCCGCCCGAGCCCTGAAAGTTGACCCCACACCCTAAAAACTACCCTAACCCAGCCCCTCACACTAAAAAATGTCCCCTGCACCTGCAAAATACCCCGAGCAGCCCCTCCACCCTAATGCCTAAAACTGCCCCCAGCCCTTTTCCCCACCCTCCCTGAGTCCTACAAATGGCTCCCACACCCTAAGAACTATCCCAACCCCAGCCCCCTCCCTGAGCCCTAAAAACAGACCCCTACCCCTGTAAACTACCCTGACCCAGCCACTGCCCTAAGAACTAAAACTGACCCCAGCCCTGGAAACTGTCCTTTACCCCCGCCCGATCCCTAAAAACTGACCCCATGCCCTAAAAACTACCCTGACCCCAGCCCCTCCGCCTGAACCCTAAAAACTGACTCCTACCCATGAAAATTAAACAGAACCCCCTGTCCTGAGCCCTAAAACCTGGTCCCCTGCCCAATAAACAACCCAACCCCCAGCCCTAAAAACTACCTCGCCCCAAAAAACTTCTCCCCCACCCCCAAAAAACCTGGCCCCAGCCCCAATTATTTGACCGCGTCCTCTCCCGATCCGGCCTCTTTTTGCCCGCCCATTCCAGCATCTAGACCGTGCACTGCCTTAACCATGCATGTGCGTGGTTAATGCAAATGCGTGGTTAAGGCAAGCATGGTTCGGCTTGTGAGTAAATGTCTCGCGTGGCTCAGCTCGCATTTTTAAGACAGTTTCCCTTGTTGAATAGATCTTATAGTAAAGTGGCTGTACAATTTTCCATGTTAAATGTTCATATATTGGTATACCCTTCCAGTACGTGGTAAACATTCAACATTAATGAATTCTGTAGTCCATGTAACATCTTTCGGACAGCTTCTTAGTAGGATCAGAGCTAATTAAATCAGAGGACGCACCCTGACATTGCTGCTACAGTGGGGTAATCGAGGTCCAGTAGTAGGTCGAAGACATAGGTGAAAATGTACTAAGATGCCACGCAATGCAGCACAGCAACCAAAGTTGTTGCTCTGCCTTCTGTGAGGGGGAGAAAGTAGGACAGCACTATATCTACTAAGATATGCGCACAATCAGACTGCCTACTGCCACTCACACCTTTGTACCATAGTGCTGAGGTGACTACTTGATGTCCAGCATGAGTTTTGTACTGGAAGGATACCCTTACGGTACAAAATTCTACATCTAGACAAACCTTTTCCACTTTGGATGTGTGCTGTGCAGTGCAGCACACATGCAAAGTCAGAAAGGTTTAGTGAATCCATTTTAACATCAACCTCAAAGAGGCATGATGTTTTAGCATAAAGCCCTGTCTACAAGTATGAATAGAGGTGGCTTTGCGTCATAAACCATGGGTGGTTGCGTGTGAATGCCCATGTAACACCCATGGCACAT
Source organism: Calotriton arnoldi (assembly GCA_963921515.1). Lineage (NCBI taxonomy): Eukaryota > Metazoa > Chordata > Amphibia > Caudata > Salamandridae > Calotriton > Calotriton arnoldi. The sequence continues at coordinate 280,949 of CAWUFW010004561.1, read as the reverse complement.
CCCCTTCACTCAACGCAATGCATAGCACTGCTTTGCGTTACTTTATAGCTACTTTCCAGTATAAATAAAGTTTAGCGTTGGACAGTAAATATCAAATAAACATTTTGTGCAGGTGCAAAATTTTAACAAACCTGCCCTTAAGTATCTTACAGCTCAGCCATCATGGTTGTTCTGTTGGTGCGTGGCATCGCATCAGGCGTGCAATGCCCATAGGGCTAAAAGGGCTTTAGCCGCCTCCTTCCTCTCCCCACTGACCCCCTCCCCACACCCCCAGTTGTGTGTCTCAGCCCGGGCTGTGGCAGCTTGAGCTGCTGTGTGCTGGGCTGGGTAGTGTCTGGAGTCTTATCTCAGCCACACCCAAGATTTTCACAGGTCTTTAAAAGACCATTTACATGTCTTTGTGAACTGGTTAATGAGGCTTTGTGTTTTTTTACTGGTTCCAGTACCTCCTGGGTCCGCACTGCCTATTCCTTACATTTATATTTTATTTTTACTGCCACAGTGGAAGAATGCATTTTGTGAAAAGGCATCTCCTGAATAGGGATGCCACCGTTCCAAGAGAAAAATACCAGCTGACTTTTCTGTCTTTGTTTCCTTTAATTATTAGACATAGATCATTAATGCAGCGCTAGAACCCATTTAAAAGTGCTATTTATATTTGGTATTTGAAATATACACAGATACATGCTAAAATACTGGCTTTAGGTGATTTCGCTTATTTTTCTACTGGCTGGGACATCAAAATACCGGTGGTGCCATTATAAATCCGACCAGCTGGCAACCCTAATTAGGAGACTGAAAGTTTGTTGCAGGATCAGCAGATTATTTATTTCCTCCACCCTGCATCCCTGATTGATGCCATAATAACAATAGTTTAATTTATATCTGAAACCCTATGCCAGCCGTCAATACAATTCTAAGTTACTCCAGGTTACTGGGAATACATCCTGCATTCAGACAACTCCCTCCTCATGCTCACTGCTCACCCTTCACTTTCATGTCCACCCTCACTCACAGCGATCACATTGCTCAGCATGCACTCATGCCATTCACTCTCCTCCTACCCTGCACTCACACGAACACACCCCTCACCCTGAACGCACATGACACTCCACTCACTTGCCACTTTCACTGCTCACCCTATACTCAGTGCGATCACATTGCATTCATGCTGTTACCCTGCACTAACACCGTTCATCCTCCTCTTACCCTGCACTCATACAAGCATGCCACTCACCCTGCACTCACAGTGGCCACACTGCACTTATGCCCCTTGCCACGAACTCACGCCGTTTTCCCTCCACTTACCCTGTGGTCACAGGAGCACACCGCTGAGCCTGCACTCACAGTGATCCCATTGCACTCACGCCACTCACCATGCACTCACACTTTTCACCCAGCACTTACATGAGCACACTACTCACCCTGCACTTATGCAACACTTTACTCACCTGTCACTCTCACTGCTCACTCTGCAATCTCATTCCAACAAGCTCATCACTCACCATGCATTTATTCCTCCCACTCTGCACTTTCACCCTCATCCAAACTCATATGTCACATCACTCAACCTGCAGTCACTCCTCTCGCCCTACTGTCACACCGCTCACTGTGCACTCACATAGGCACTCCTGTTACTCACACAGCTCACTCTTCACTCACATGGGCACAGCACTCACCTTGGAGTTACACCACTCACCCTGCACTTCCTCCTCTCACCCTGCACTCACACGGACAAACCTCTCAGCCTGCATTCATACAGGCACTCTGTTCATCCTTCCTGCACATAGGGACAATAGTCTGCCAGAACTCATAGGGACACACCACTCACTCTGCACTAACTCCCCTCATCATGCACTCACCAGTCACTCTCACATGTCACCCTTCACTCTCGCTACTCACCTTGCACCACACACAGGCACACCACTCACCCTGCATTTACACCGCTCACACCACCCTGCACTCACTCACTCCTCTCACTCTGCACGCACTCCTCTCACCCGACACTCACATGGGCCCTCCTCTCACATTGCATTCATGCAGCCCACCTGACACTCACATCGGCACATTTTTCACCCTACACTTGCACCACTCATGCTACTCTCACTCACACTATTCACCATCACCCAGCAATTACATGAGCACACCTCTTGTGTATGTGAGAAAATGTGAGTGTGTCATTGTATGTGTGCTATGCTTGCAAGTGTGCTGCTGGTTTGGCATACTGGAGGTTATTCTTCCTTATGGACAAAGGCACTAATAGCATATAGATGGGAGGTGTTACCTATGGAAAACTGCAGGCCTTGACATGCTTCTATTAAGGCACCAAAATTGGCTGTGGGGACTCGAACTGTCTAACTGAGAAAGCCACTAACCCAGTCATACCTAGTGGCAGAGGCACAGAACACACGCCACTGCCCCTGGTCGAAGGCCCTGACATGATGCATGTAACTCTTAGAATATTGGGTGGATCCATAGCAAAATGTTGGAACTGATATTTGAGGTAACTCTTGTCATAAGATTTCCTGTACTCATTTTATAGGGAATGTCAACAGCAAACAGACCCTTGTATCCTGGACGGAATTTTTAGAGGTACCCATGACTGTGGCTGAATAATCCATTTTATATTTCTGGCACTGTCATATCGAATGCACTCCTTGGCATACGGGGCTAACCCATGAAAAAATGATAACCGTGATATAGTGGAAGTAATTTCTGACTTGAGACATTTGGAAAAAAAACAAGATCTACTCCTAGGAAAGGCCAGGCTTCCTGGTGCACCATGAAAGTACTGGAATATTTCATTAATGCCCATATGGGTCTGCAGCGTTTTAGCAAATTTGATCCCAAAAGTTTAATAAAATTCTCAGGGGAGAAGTCTACTCTCCCTTAAATCATCTACAAGAAATCTGTTAAATTGTTTTGCTTGCTGGAATTTGGGGGACAAATCACACCCCACCACTTACATAGATATTTTTCCTCATATAATGGGTATGAGGTTAGCACTCATCCTATTTCTGGAAATGTTGTCCTGCCCTATTGCTGCGAGAAGGACTGGCTTTAGGTCAGTGATTGACTTTGGTGGGGGGGCGCCGTGTTTAAAAATAATTTTAGGTTGAAAAGCACATGAACTTCCTTGAGCATCGGGTAGTTTTCAGGCAACAATAAAAATATCAAGATAACTCTGGTGATGTTCCTACTAGTGGCAGTTCAGAATTTTGTCTGGTTGCAGTTTTGGCTCATCGTAAAGTAGCACAGAGGATTGCCTGCTGCAAAGAACGTATACCATGCAGATCACAGAATTAAGTGTGAGTGAACTATGAGTAGCACTATAAAAAATGAAATTTACATCAGAGAGACGCTATGGGGAGATGAGGTGCACTATTGGAGAGTGGTAGCGAAGGAATTGATGAAGAAGGAGGATATGGGGAGGAGAGTGTCAAAAAAGACTGTTGTATTGGCTCTCAAGCCGGCCCAGGCTGGGAGTCTTAGCTCCCCCAAAGTTCAGGTCTAGTTGCACCTCTGCATCCCATGCACCATATGGAATGACCAAGATGCTTTTTAGCTCAACATAAAAAAACACAAAAAGGATGCACTGTCTAAGACTAGAACAGCATCCCCACTCGGCACACCGTAGAAGGTCAAACACTTCAGTAATCTGTAAATACTTTTTTTCACGAAATTTATTTTCTCATTATGTAGAACTCTTCATTATTCAAGAATCATACATTTTTTTGAAGAAAGCATGAATAATGTTTTCCATAGATGAATTCAATCCCAATGCATTTCGGGACACAGCCCTTCATCAGGGGAAATTTCTTATAAGTAGATACAAAGCATGTATTCAAAGATTCAAGTTGGCAATAAATGAAAAATAGACCAAAAGATTGAATGACCATCCACCATCGTATTATCCATGCGCAATCTATAGTATCTCATGACTTTATCTTAAGGCATACCGCTGATGGTAACCCGTTTCTAAAGTGAAGCGGGTCGTGTTAATACCTCAAGGTGCATAGGTGAAAAGAACCGGCACTTTAATTTATCAGACTTGGACCCAGAACAGAGAGCGAAAGGCAGAAAAGTAGGGAGGATGACGAAATTGATGGAAAATCAGGGAGAAAGCAGAGATGAAAATAACCTGCAAGGGTGAAATAAAGGGGCAGGAAGTGTAGGTGGTGGACGAAAGAGGCGTGAGGTGGAGTCAAGACTAGGCAGCAGGGCACGAGTCGGGGGTACACGCGGGTGGATGGCATCCACCCACTTTTTTCACAGGGTGAACGCCGTCCATCCTGCCAAGAATTTGGGCCCCACTGAATAATGTGCTGAACTCGTCCCGGTGTAATTTCCAAACACCAGGACCTTTCATCAGCACCTGCACGTTGTCTGCTTTCCATCTGCAACAAGCAACAACGTGCAGGTGGAGAAAGGATGGGGCTTTCTTATTTAAGACTCCTGCTGGGCCCATAACAAAGGCCGAATTTGAGGGGTCATCAGGCCTCCTTTTGTTCGAGTCTCTTGGCTGGGAGCAGTCAGGAGCCTCACACCTGATGCAAATGAAGCGGAGGGGAAACAAAGGCTCACACCTTGTTAGCACTTCACACATACTTAAGAGAGGCAGCTTTTCACTTTGTTCAGTCCCGGTTTAGGAGATATGCATGCACTGTAAGAATATCAGATGATTTGGTCTTTCCCAGTATTTACACGAAGCAAATTGCATTTATATAGAGCTTACTTCCCCTGAGGAGGCGTTGAAATAATTTAAGTACCACTATTTTTTCTTGTATAGCCCTACTCATTCCAATACAGGGTGTCAAAGCTCTTTACATCAACACTTGCATATTACATGTACAATAAATTATATAAGTTTGTAAATGAATGTACAGGATGTGTTACATAAAACTGGGGGATTGCAAGGTGTAGAAGACACATATCATCTTCCATAGCTCACTCTGCTATTATCCTCGCAATGCGCTCAAACATACAAATGATAGACCTGCTAAACATATATGTGAGGGCTTTAGATCTGATGTCACTTCTTGTGATGTCACTTCCTGTAAAGTTGTTGCTTGTGCTGACACTTTCTATGATGTCAATTCCTGTGATGCCATGTGATGTCATGTGCAGTGATGTCGCGTGCCGTGATGTCACTTGCATACTGCCTAACTAGGTTAGTCCCCCCACTTCTTTTTTTAGGACTTGTGCCCTGCTAGGCAGATCTCGTATTCAGCAGACCCAACATTCCACAGCACTGGCCGTGGGCTTCTGAGAAAAATATTGGTCAGCACACTGAGTTCAGATGCCATTTTCTGTCTCAGGATTGATGAACCTAATTAATCTGTAACATTTTCTTCATAATGTGCTGTGTGGTTAAAATTTGGTAGGCGCACTTTTGATAACCTTGTTTATTTGATACTCTGTAAAAGGCTCCGGAACATCCACATCTTGACTCGTTGAGTGCCCGGAGCGAGATGTGCCCATTTCTGCACCGGTTGGCACCTCTGGACGGGATGCCCTTGGTCCTGTGAAATCTGTCACACACTGGAACAGGCAGTGAAACATGGTGACCTAGATTTATTAGGGATTATCCATGCATGTAGTTTTTAATATGTGCTAGGGAACATACACAATACAGACTTCCTGCGCTCAGACAGTTGCCTACTCTGACAATTCACGAGGACGCCCGTCGACGGAGAAGCAGTTAATCCAATATGGAGACACTTTACAGTGAGCTATACAATCGAGCCAACAGGGGTCAGCTAAAAGTGTAACCCTAAGAGATGGTGCCATTTATAGTGCAAGTAAGATGTACACACTGACAGGACAGTGACTCCCCCAATTTCCCTTTCCAGGGAATTCACCAGTGATGAGAAGCACAAGACACAGCAAGCCCTGCATCTGAGTCCTCAATGGTTGCTCCTGTGAACTGAGTCCTTTTCTTTATTTTTCCTGGGGTACAAGCACTGGCCTCACCATATTTACCACAGGTGAGTAGCAAATGTTTCTCAAGTCAAGAGGAAGGGTAACAACCTTGAGAGAAGGTTAAAGCGCTATAGACAGTGACACCTTTGTACAAGCACTTAGTACTGGTGCCTCAAAGAAACTCCTGCCCATGATATGTGTGGTGGCTCTTGTTTATCTCTTGTAGCAGAATGGATCTTGCTTTGTTCTATGGGTTACAGCTTTCCAGATCTGGGACGAAGCCACCAATATGTGTACATTTGCAAAGTGGATGAGAGGGCAGGTTTGCTGGCTTGTTGCATATGTTTATATTAGCTTGACCCCTAGCTAAGTCTTCATGGCCTAGCTGGAATTTTCCTTCAGATCTGGAGGCTGTGCTGACACCTCCCTTTGAGCCTGTTGATAAGGGATTGCAAATTCTACTTCTGTAGCACATGAGGGAGTTGGTGGTATGGTGAAAGATACATTTTTGCCATCTTTTTCTTCATCTTCTCCTTGGAATTTTGATTTACCTAAAAATATTGACATCTTTTCATATGTCTCCAGAGAATGTTCTTCAGGCCTTTTACCTGGGACAGCTTCTTCAGAGAGGAACGTATGCATATGTCATATCTGCAAAGGGCTGTAACCATCTACATCTTTATATATATTGTTCTCTTGATGCTGTACTTTCAGAAGGGATTTAGTGGTTCAGTTGTGGCCTTTTCCAGTACTTACTCTCATGCTTAGAACCCCTTTGCCCGTAGCATTCAAGGCAAAGAGTGGTAGCATCACAGACTAAACTCCAAAGTCTTTTGTTGCTCGAGAGAGAGGTTGGTAAAATCATGAGCATATGGAGATATTGCCAAAACCTTCTAGGGATCCAGAGGTTGTTAGTTTCATGGACAGAAGATATCCAATCTTTTTTACTAGAAAGCTTGGTATCATCAAAGATGGACATATTTCCAAAGTCTGGTATTGATAAAGAGGTTTGTAGTATCATGGACTGATGGAGAGATGTCCACAGCCTTCTATTGCTAGAGAGGGTGGTAGCATCATGGAAAGATGGGAGATTTCACAATTTTCCTATTGATAGAGTGATTGGTGTATAGTAGAAAGATTTCCAATGTCTTCTATTGTTAGGGAGGTTGGCAGCATCATGGACAGATGGAGAGATGACCAAAGTCTTCTATTAATAGAACAGTTGATAGCATAAAGGCCAGATGAAGAGATGCCCACAGTCTTCTATTGCTAAAGAGAATGGCAGCATCATGGATAGATTTCCAAAGTTTCTACTGATAGAGAGGCTGGTAGTATGATGGGCAGATTTCCGACCTCTTCTATTGATAGGGAGGTTGATAGCAGCATGGACAGATGGAGAGATGTCCAAAGTCTTTTAATGATAGACCGGTTGGTAGCATCAGGGACAGATGGGCAGATTCCAAAAGCATTCTGTTGATAGAGCGGGTGGTAGTATCATGGGCAGATTCCATAAGCCGCCTATTGATAGAGGGGTTTATAGTATGATGGACAGATTTCCAACATCAGAGAGATGTCAATAGTTTTATTTTGATAGAGAGGTTGGCAGCATCATAACTGATATTAACAGTCTTATATTGATAGAGAATGTAGGGGGACTATTAAGGTCCTCATCATGAGTGGCCCCTCATCCCAGACTTGGTTGAAAACTGATGTTTTTGTTTGTATTGGAATTTCATGGGTTGCAATATTACTGCATGTGGTGCTGAAATACATAAATACATAAGGCTGAAATACTCAGCTTACATGCAGAAATTGGTGCTGTAAGACCTATTTCAGCATATTATTCTTCATTTCACATGCACCCATAAGAGATCAACCTGTGATTCCCAGGTTGATATTAGTACCCAATACTATAGATAGCTATAGCAGCCTTAAAACTGGGTGCGGTATTGCCACTAGTAAATACGGGGCTGCTCTTAATGAGGACACAATTCTCTCTGATACATTTATACTGCACTGTAAAAACTGCTGGGGAGCCCTTGTCTTCCAACTGTGGGTCCAAAGTTGTGCAATTCAGCTGTTACTAAGGTGTCATAACTTTTAGGGTTTGCTCAATGTGAGCTAAATGATTCGTTGTTTGGCTGAAAGTCAGATGGTATTGCTTGCATAGGTCCTCTTGTTGTGCAGTCTATGACAATGACCCAGGGTTCAGCTGCTTCAACGCCTTGTCAGGAGTAGTAAGCGCTATGTAAATGAAATTTCAATACTCCATCAGTTGCCACTAATCGCTACCAACCCTCATCACAATGTCCCCCTTCACTACCTTACATGTAGACTTGCTTGCATGGCTAGTTGGGATTACTGGAGGTGAGTGGTGGAAAAGTTTCAGCACTCCGTCCACCATCTTGTTGTGTTTACTAGTTGGGATTACTACCTGGAGAGATTACAAAGGGGAAATTTGTGTTGAAGATCCTTTTTTGTGGTCAGCCTTTGAGAACAGTTTGAAAAAGAAACACACAGACATGTGCAATTACCAGCAGAGGGCATCATCTACAAGAGAAATTAATTATGGGAAGGTTCCAGTCATATTCACCTCACCAGTAGCAGGAGGCATGTGAAACAGGGGAGCGATTCTTACATATCGGTTTATATTTTAAAACATTGGGGTCTAGAAACATCAAACTTCCAGGAGGAAGTTCATAACTTGCTAATATTCCCTCCAAAATAATTGATTAGCCACCATTTAACACAAGGCTACGCTGTGACGATGCTTGCACTTTGGGTATTCAAGTGGTCGATTGACTGCACATTAAAGAGGTTATGTGATGTCACCTCATTCAAGATGTTTCCCGGTGTCTGCTGCATATAACACTTCACACATGCGCTCATAGAAAATTCAACTTGCTTCCAGCCAAGAACTCCCTTAGGGGTATTGAAAACTACCCCTCTGACAATGCACGTTCACATTTGTATATACCATCTTCATTCTCAGTTAAGACATTGACTAGATTACTATTGTCTGCCATCATTGCTTCACAATTTGTGATCACTTGCTTACTAATATTTGCTTGGATGTTCCGGTCCCTAGAATCAGCTATTGAAGGGGGTCTGTTTAATAAGGACCATAGCAGGGTCCAAATAAATATCGAATCAGCTTCATGCAGGTGTCCCCTCCCCCTCCAAAGCAACTTCACTGGTTCTGATAGAGGAATGTACCCCAATGTTGCTTCATAAGGGTTTTTACTTGTTGGGTCTGTTGGTGGTAGATAAAGCACCATGTATATATATGTATGTATGTAAATATATATATATATATATATCCACCCAAGTTTGTCCTGCAAACAAGCCCGCACTCCAAGACAGGTGAGTTGAACCAACAACTTTTATTTAAAGATGAAGCAGGCATTTTAGTCCGTGCTCTCCCCCTGAATCTGCCTGACGCGTTTCAAAGATAACAATCTCTTTTTCAAAGGCAATGCGAAGTTCCAAAGGCCCAGGTGTGTCTTTGCAGGGCATTGCGGTATTTGTAGTTTTTAGGCACTTTAAACCCTCCAATGGGTTTAATGCAACTTCGAAAATTTATTAAAAGTGAAGAACAGCCCTCCAGTGGGCAAAGACTGAAAGTCCTGCTTCCATCAAAATTGAATACCTGTGTTGCCCATATAGATCTGGCATAATTCCAAACCAGGCTAAATGAGCTAATGAAGTGAAAGCCATGCAGGAGCGGTTTGAAAATTCCCAACAATGAAAGCGGAATTGTGGCAGGAAAGACTTTGGAACTTCGCATTGCCTTTGAAAAAGAAGATTGTTATCTTTGAAACGCGTCAGGCAGATTCAGGGGGAGAGCACGGACTAAAATGCCTGCTTCATCTTTAAATAGAAGTTGTTGGTTCAACTCACCTGTCTTGGAGTGCGGGCTTGTTTGCAGGACAAACTTGGGTGGATATATATATATATTTTTTTTTTTAAACAATGTGCCTTACGCATAGGAGGTCACTTGACATTGCCTTAGTGAAATGCAGCCTGCTTACTTAGTCCATCTTTAATAACTTCATGCCGACGCGTTTCAGGATACCAAATCCCTTCTTCATGGGCAACAGGCAAGTAATGAAAAGCGCACCACATTTCACTTTCCTTGATTTTATTTATTCATTAGTATGCACGCCCCCAGTGGGCGTGTACAATTGCCTTGTGGGACATTGAGTCTCGTAGTGCGATATAATTATATCCTTTGGTAAGGTCATTAATCTTGCTTGCATTGAAAAACATTGTTCACCTTCGTAGGTAATGAGACCAAGGCAACAGGCTCAATTAGCATATGGCGCTGTACTGTTCAAGTTTAGGAAGTCCCAAACTGCAGTCTTGCAGGCTGGTTTCCTTTCTCCCCAGCCTGCGATGGTGCTCCTCCCCACGGCTGGCCGCCGTGTAAAATCTTTTAAACAATGTGCCTTGCGCATAGGAGGTCACTTGACATTGCCTTAGGGAAATGCATATATATATATTATCTACTGGCGGTCGCCAGTAGATAGTTATAGTTAGGACCTATTTTCCATAGGAAATTCACAACATTCTATTTCCAATAACTTTGGCGCCGGTTGACGAATCTTCGAGAAATTTTCAAAACTCGTGGGGCACTCCGGTCCGCTCGTATCCTGAAAGTTTCGGGGTGATTCGGCAAGCGGGGGCCGAGAAAAAAGGGGGGTCCCAAAACGTGTTTTCTCCATGTTAATTCCCATAGGAAATTTTAGACACGGCTACAGCCCGAACTGCTGAACGGAATTACACCAAATTTGGCAAAAAGGTAGCGCTTGGTTCAGAAAGCGACCTTTTTTTAAATGGTGTAAATCCGTTCAGTAGTTGCTGAGAAATTCAAAAAATAAGAGTCAAAAAATCAATTTCCCATAGGGAACTTTGTGCAAGGCTACAGCGGAAACTACTGAACGGATTTACCCTAAATTTGGCATAAAGGTACTGCTTGGCTCAGAAAGCGACCTTTTCAAAAACAGTGTAAATCCGTTCAGTAGTTTTTTTAATATTAAAGGAAAAAGAACTATATATATCTGGGCGGAGCCTAACTACACATGTCATCGTGAGATCTGATTGGCTGTCAGCACTTCATCCAAGAAGTGTTGGCAGCCATCTTGGGACCAATATACATGATAGCACCCCAATGAAATGCAGATTTTCCACAGTTTTAATGGGTAGAAAATATTGATTTTAATAAAGGCACGGAGGCTAATATTATGCACAATACCTTTATTGCAACCCAAACACAGCAGCAACAAATTCTAGAGTTTAGAACCCCAAAATAAAACTTCTAGAACGTTGAACATGCATAACCAGATAGAACGTGCAGCCATCTTCCTCTTTAAATGCTGCGAAGAAACAAAGTCCCAACACAAAATACAATCCATAACTTAAACACCAAGCGATTCTGAATCCTCCAGAAACAGCTCCAAATGAATGACCCTTCATCTTCATCCTGCATAGGAAAAAATAAACGATTAATAAACAGGGCGGGTTCAGAGGAGGGATAATATTAGCCTCCGTGCCTTTATTAAAATCAAGATTTTCTACCCATTAAAACTGTGGAAAATCTGCATTTTACAGCAAGGCCCGGAGGCCAACATTATGCATGTTCAAAGTTCATCTAAAACTCTAACCAACACATTTTCAACCGGCTTAAAATAGAATCTCTTAAACGTTGAATCATTTGACCAATCTGCCGCTCTCATAATTCCACTTAAGCTAAAACCTCTCATCACTGCTTTGCTAGCCACCGCCCTCTAACAGAGTGCGCTCCAAAAACACTCACATCCACTCCTGCCCTAGACATAACCTCTCTCACCCACCTAGCCAACGTGGGTGTAGACACCGCCTTATACGGCTTCCTATAAGAAATCAAAAGTTGAGAACAACCAACCTGCCTCAGATCAACAGTCCTTTTTCAGTATTCCCTAAGACAGCCAACCACACACAAATTATCATGCCCCTCTAAGAGAGGATAAAATATTGACCTAGACATAGTCTTGGTCCTTCTCCTGATCTCAAAATACACCCCTCTGGCTGAAAAACCTCAAATCCACATCTAAAGCTCTAATGTCTGAAACTCTTCTAAAAGAAACCAAGCAGAGAAGCATAGACAATTTCCATGAAAGAAACTTAAGCTCCAATGAAGAGTTAACGCCCCAACTATCCAATTCTTTCAAAACCACCGAAACATCCCAAAGCACACTATACTTAGCTTTGGGAGGAACAGCTACTCTAACGCTCTTAACCAATCTTTTAACCAACACATGTTGCCCCACCGGCAGACCACACACTAAAACATGTCCTGCTGAAATTGCAGATCTGCTTAAGTTAACAGTATTGTATGCCAGACCACTCTTAAACAGTTCCGATAAGTAATTCACTACCTCCACTACAGGTGCTGATACGGAATCCAAATTCCTCTCAACACACCAACCAGACCATCTTCTCCAAGCTGATCTATAAATCTTGGTTGTTCCCTTTGACCATGATTCTGCGATAAGATCCTCAGCCTCCTTTGATAGTCCATGCACCTGCCAAACTCTCCTGAAATCAGCCAAGCCACTAACCTTAACTGACCTGACACGACCAACTCGTGAACATTCCCCTCCGGATCCTGAATTATCTCTCTTCCGCCTGGTAATAACACCTGATCCTCCATTACCAGACTCATCATATCCGGAAACCACACCTGAGTTCTCCAGAAAGGCGTTAGCAAGACTAACTCGGCTTTCTCCCTCCTCACTTTCATCAACACCCTCTGAATCAACGAGAAGGGAGGAAAGGCATAATTTCTTCTTATGCCCCAATCCTGCAGAAAAGCATCTATCCCCAACGCCTCTGGATCTGGTCTCCAACTGTAAAAATCCTTCAGCTGACAATTCAGTCTGTCCGCAAAAAGATCCACTCGCAGTGGACCCCATCTCTGTTGTAACCTCATAAACACTTCCTTGTTTAACCTCCAATTGCTCACATCCCTGAGATATCTTGAATACCAATCCGCTTCTACGTTGCTCTGCCCCGGAATATACTGCGCCTGAACCATAATCTCCTTTTCCAAGCAAAACTTCCAAAATTCCTTTGCCAAATTCGCCAAACCCCTTGATCTCGGACCCCCAACTTGTTCACATATCTCACCGCAGACAAGTTGTCCATTTTCAACAGGACACAACACTTCACCTGATCCTTTAGGAAGCTCTTTATTGCAAAAGATCCCGCCAGCAACTCCAGACAGTTTATATGCATCTCTCTCTCCTTCTCTGACCATTGACCCTCTGTGACACCATGCCACATCGTGCGCCCCATCCGTGCAGACTTGCGTCCGACTCTATCTCTACTTCTGGCACCTCTCCAAAGATTGCCCTTCCATTCCAGGCTTCCAGACTCATCAACCACCAACTCAACTCCTCTTTGAGTCCTGATCCAGAACCACCTTCTGAGAATACTTCGCCCCCCTTCTCAAATGATAACCCTTCAACCTCTGCAACGCTCTGTAATGAAGAGGGGCTGGAAAGATCGCTTGAATCGATGCAGATAACAGACCCAGCAACCTTGCCAACTGTCTCAAGGTAATCCATTGCGTCTTCCTCATTCTCTTCACCTCCTTTCTGATTTTCCTCACCTTCTCCATAGGCAACTTCAACACACAATCCAACGTCAGTATCTGAAAGCCTAAAAATTTTATCTCCTGCCGAGGCTCCACACAAGACTTCTCCTTGTTCACCACAAAACCTAGATCCTCCATAACCCTTACTGCAAACTCCGTTTGTTCTTCTGCTAACTTCTTCTCTTCCGCCAAAATCAACACATCGTCCAGATAAACAATCAAACGTATTCCCCTCGATCTCAACCAAGCTGCCACTGGTCTCATTACCTTTGTAAAGCACCAAGGGGCTGAACTCAAACCAAACGGGAGGCTCCTGAAACTCCATAACCTTCCCTTCCACCTGAACTGCAGGTAATCTCTTTGCTCTTTGCACATAGGAATAGTCAGATAGGCATCTTTCAAATCTAACCTTGTCAACCAATCCCCTTTCCTTAACAGGTCCCTCAACATATGGATGCCCTCCATCTTGAAATGATTGTATGCAACCCAATCGTTCAACTCTCTCAGATTGATCACCGGTCGCATGCCTTTCCCATTTTTCTTTACTAAAAATACATTGCTTATGAAACCTTCTCTCACTTCCCTTGTTGGTTCTATTGCCCCTTTTGCCTCCAATGCCTCTATCTCCTCTGACACCATGTCCTCCATTTCCTCTGAGAACCTCAGAATATTCGGAGGCCTCTCTTGCACTGGAGTCTGTAAGAAATCTATCCTGTAACCAGACACTGTTTCCAAAACCCATGGATCCTGAGTAATTTCTTTCCATCTCGAAACAAAATGGGCTAGTCTGCCGCCCAACTTTATTTGGATAGAAATAGGGCCTTGAAAACAGCTTACCTGAGGCACCCCTTGACCGCCTCTCAGATTGCATCCCTCTTGGTCTGCTTTGTTGCCTCTGAGGGAAGAAACTTCCCTGCCCCCATCTCGTTCCGTTGGTATTTGAACCATATCCGCCTCCATAAGGTCTGTATCCTCTTCCAAAGTTCCCTCTAGAAATACCTTGCCCACGGCCGGGGAACCGACCCCGCATCTCGCCCGGCCATGCCAAAACTCTCCTCATGTCCTTTGCGCCTTCTCTAGTGAGCTAAAAGTACCCACGTATCTGGACATTTCCTTCACGAAATCGTCCCCAAAAAGTAAACCATCACTACGCTCTCCTGGCTCCTTGTTTGCGAGATCTGCCAATTTTGGATTTTAAAAAGAATACTCTTCCTTCGCTCTACACATAGCGCAGTGTTAGTATTACCAAGAAGGCAAATAGCCCTTTGGACCCATTGTCGCATTTCTGCCACATCAATCCCCGTATTATTAGAGTGCGCCTCCTCGCACATATCAAAGATTTTGGTCAGGGGTCCTAAGACATCCAGGAGCCTGTCCTGACACCCCTTCAATCCTTTCTCAAGACCTCTTCTTGGGTCCTTTCCATTCTTAATAATAAATGCCATCATTCTCTGGTCCAATTCAGGTGTATATGCCACCTTACTCTCCAGACTTGGTCTAGGACATTCACTCCTCATCCTAGTCCTCACCTCCTTCGGTATTTCCCTTCTTATCCAATACCTTACGTATTGGGCCACATGCTCTACAGGGGTCCACTGTGGAGAGAGTGGATGTTGAATCAATAGTGGGTCGAACATCTCCTCCCCTTGAGGATCAAACATATCATTCTCCTCTTTTTTAATCTCCCTCTCTCCCACCTTTCTCCTTTTAAGTGGCACCTCCTCCATGTCTGACTCATCTATACTTGAGCTACATGTTAGTTCCACGTCACCACTGGAGGAACTTGAGTCACAAGCCACCGCTGTGTGCCTCCCCTTTTGCGCCTTTATAGTGCTCTCTTTCGCCTTTATAGCGGATTCCTTCTGAACCTTACGTTCCCTCCCTTTTTTCATTGTCTCCACATATTTCCTCTTCTGTGACTTTTTATTTCCCTGGCCGGACCCTCCTGCCACCACCTCCATCTCCTCTGTGGTCCAAAACTCTCATCTTCGCCACTTCTATGCTTCTTTTGCATTGTTTTCCCCATACTATTCTCTATCTTTTTATCCAGAGATGCACTCATCTCCCCAAACAATTTATCCATGTAGCTCTTTAACTTATCCTCTAAAACACCCTCTACATTTTCCATTTTTAAATATTATTAATGTAGAATACCTCCACAACCTTTCAAAACTTCTCCAAAAATAGTTTCTACTCTTATAAACTCTTAATCCTTCTCTCAAACCTCTCTATCAAAATTCCAGAATCACTGTCTCTAATCCCTTCTCTTTCAATCCGATACGCGACCTCCTCATGAACCTAAAACCGAAGTCTGACAGAAACTGACTCGCGTTCTGTCAAACTCCGAGTTTTCCCAAAACATGTCCTCCTTTAAACTCCTTTACTTCAATAGCGCTTCCCCAATCATCCAAAATGGCCACCGCACGTATTACGTGCCTACGGACTCCCTTCTGAGCCAAACTTCATTCCATGATACGCTCGCTGCGCGCGCATATCTCTATCTCCTTTTCCGATCGCAGAAGCATGCACGAGCCAATCCTCCACAATACCGTGCCTCGCGCCCTGCGCGCTCTCTTCAACTGGCACAAACCAACGGTAATCCTTCTCCGTTTTTAAACGCGTCATGCCCTCTTTTCCTTACATACATTCATTTTCCCCAAACTGCAACTATTCGCTCCCCTTTCCTTCCGTTAAAAAATCCCCATTTCACACGCTTCAGGTACCTACAAAACTTAATCACATCATATAACATTTCATTATTTAAAAATATTTCAGCAATATCATTAATAAGAAATATTATTGACACAAATGTACATTCCCATATGTCATTTTTCCTTTAAAACCCTTTAAACTTCAATTACATCTTTCCCAAATAACTTCTTAATTACTAAATTCTATTTCAATTAAAATCTGCGACTTATCTGTGTCTGAGCAGCAACAAAAGAGGAAGATGGTTGCACGTTCTATCTGGTTATGCATGTTCAACGTTCTAGAAGTTTTATTTTGGGGTTCTAAACTCTAGAATTTGTTGCTGCTGTGTTTGGGTTGCAATAAAGGTATTGTGCATAATGTTGGCCTCCGGGCCTTGCTGTAAAATGCATTGTAGTGAATAGAAGATTTTGAGGGTCACCAAAAGGAGAACTATAAAGGGTGATAACAGACTTTAGTTACATTAGAATTCATTTGTTGATGGTACCATACTAATTTTAGGAATTGTGGTGTGTTCTAGGGTGATTTTACCCTGTGAAAAACCTTCTGCTGGGATTTCATGAATCATGTTGGAGAGAAAACAATTTTCTCATGCTTGTCCCACAGAGGTTTGAAAGGTGCTCCAGAAGCTAAAATAAGAGCATATTTTCTGTAAATTCACATTATCTTTCTCAGTCATGTGAGAATGAAGTCTGACATTATCAGTAAAACATGTAAATCCAACAAGGGCAGAGACTGTCAGTTGATTCCTTTGTGTTCTACTGCAGCTTCCCACAGTGTTCTAAAGAACAACTAGAGCGCTAACAGCCTTACCTATGACAAAAGTATGGCACACCTGAAGCCATCTTGATTGGAATAAACTGGTAACACTTAAAACATTTAATTTAAAAAGGAACAAAATGATGGGGTTCATTTTGTCATAGAAATTATGGTTAGTGCTGTAGAAAGAAAAATTAGCACATGTTTTAAGTGAGATCTCAAATATCTTCCTGTTATATTTCAACAGGAGCAGCCTGCCAGTTGATTCCTTTGTGTTCTACTGCAGCTTCCCAGAGTGTTCTAAAGAACAACTAGAGTGCTAACAGTCTTACTTATGAAAAATTATGGCACACCTGAAGCCATCTTGATTGGAATAAACCGGTAACACTTAAAACATTTAATTTAAAAAGGAACAAAATGAGGGGGTTAATTTTGTCATAGAAATTATGGTTAGTGCTGTAGAAAGAAAAATTAGGACATGTTTTAAGTGAGATTACAAATATCTTCCTGTTATATTTCAATAGGAGCAGCCTGCCAGTTGATTCCTTTGTGTTCTACTGCAGCTTCCCAGAGTGTTCTAAAGAACAACTAGAGCGCTAACAGTCTTAATTATGACAAAATTATGGCACACCTGAAGCCATCTTGATTGGAATAAACCGGTAACACTTAAAACATTTAATTTAAAAAGGAAAAAAATGAGGGGGTTCATTTTGCCATAGAAATTATGGTTAGTTCTGCAGAAAGAAAAATTAGGGCATGTTTTAAGTGAGATCTCAAATCCTCTTCTATTTCATTAGAACATTCTGACATGCAGACTGAAACAATCACTTTCAATACCAGCAGTAGACTTCCAGTTAACTCCCTGGTGAGCAGTAGCTTTACTACAGTGATCTAATGAGCAACTAGAGTGCTAACATTCTGAATTTATGGCAAATGTGTGACACATCTGAATGCCTTCTTGATGGAATCAAAGTAAAAACTGAAAGCATTTCCTACTGAGGAGACTGCAGTAAATGAGGAAATTAGGAAACTTCATAACAAATAAGTATCCCAAGATGGCCACCAGAGAAAAAAGAGCCCAAATGTAGCACAAATATCACCCACATGTAGCCCACATATAGCCCAATGACAGAAGTGTGGAAAACACTTTTTATTTTTAGTTTTTTTGCAGTTTTATATAGTGCAGACTGGTCAGGTATTGGAGCGTTGCATCTTACTTGGACCCTTATTGCGTATTTTGCACGAAGTACATGAGATTGATCTTGCGAAACATTGAACTTTACTATTCTGTTAACCTGAAGTTGCTCTGAACCGGGCTTTGTAACACCCGTTTTTACCTACTGGTTTTAATTAATTCTCACTGTATTGTATTAAGAAAGAGGATTTACTGTTTTTATGTACACTTTTATGATCTATGTTTCTAAATCAGATCGAATAAAGTTTAATGAATGTAATTGAAGTCTCCCAAGATGGCCACCAGAGAAAAATGAGCCCAAATGTAGCACAAATATCACCCAGATGTAGCCCACGTATAGCCCAATGACAGAAGTGTGGAAAACACTTTTTATCCTTTGTTTTTTTGCAGTTTTATATAGTGCAGTCTGGTGAAATGAAATTAAATGAAAGTGGACTTATATAGCGCTAACTTAGCCCAAGGGCGTCAAGGCGCTGTTACGGAGCGAGACAAACGGGATATTGGAGTGCTTTACATGAGCATTGGTTACATCATACAAGGACAAACTCATTTTGGTTGTAGGCATGGGGAGATTAAGTGATTTGACCAGAATCACAGAATGACGAGCTGAAGCAGAAACTCCAACTTGGTAACACCACATTTTCTCCCCTAAGCGTAACATTTAATCAAGTGGTCAACTGGATAAAAAAACATAGAGATAACAAATAATTCAAAAGTGCTTTGTCGCTATTTGAGAACTGCTTGGCTCAGAAAGCGACCTTTTTAAAAATGGTGTAAATCCGCTCGGTAGTTGCTGAGAAATTGTAAAAACAAATATCGATATCTAGAGGCGCGGTGGATCCGCGGACCCTCCCGACCACGAGCTTCATTTTAATTGGCTGCCAACACTCCAAACCAGGAAGTGTTGGCAGCCATCTTGTGACTCGGTAGAACCGAGTCACAAGAAAACAGGGAAACAAAGGTGAAAAAGAAGAAAAGGGGGCAGGGTAGAAACACCCTGACCCCTAGGCCTGCTCAGGGGGTCCCACAAGGACCCCCAGGGACAAAAAAGCATTTTTTTTAAAAAAATTGGCGAAATTCGCGCTGGGGTCGCGAATTCCGCCGAAATGTATAAAAATGAAGCGCGGGATACCGCGCTTCATTTAATTGAGATCCCCGGGTGGGCCAGGTCCCGGGGGCATTGCCAACAAATATATGCAGGGCCCGCGGGGGCCCACGCAGCCCCGAGGACCGCCACCTCCCGGGGCTTGTTTTTTTAATGTTTGGGGGGGCCTCCAAGGCTTCCCCAAGCCCCGGGGACCGCCACCGCCAGGGCTTTTATCAAATAGGGACCCTCAGGATTCAAGGGGAATTAATCCTCCAACTTACCCTGAGCACTACTGATGCAGTCCAGCCATCGCCCTGTCACTACCCATGCACTCCTTCAATCAACCAGCGAGCACCATGTACTTATCCAATCACTCCGCCAAAACACAAGCACTTATAAATTCACCATCCACTCTCCTTGCAGTACTCTAATCATCCAGTCAGTACCCATGTACTCATCCAATGACCCAGGCACTAACTCATGGCAAATACAGAGGAGGGCATGCTAATCACAGGGGTACCCCAACGCATAGTGTTCCCTAGTGTATGTAGGTGTTTTCACTGTATTCTAAGTGTCTTTTACCACCAGAGACAGAGTCAGTTACCACCAGTACCCATCAGCAAAACGTTGGGGGCACAGGAGTACTTTCTACTCCTCTGTTGGTTCTTTCTGCACATCTCTTCCTTCTTCTTGCACTTTTCTTCGTCTTTCTGGACTTCTGTTGCCTCTTTCTGCATTTGTCTTCCTTCTTTCTGCGCTTTTCTTCTTCTTTCTTCACATGTCCTACCTCTGTAGGCATAGTTAGAAACTAGCATTTAAAAACCTTTGAAATTCACTTAAAAACCATAGGTTTCAGGCATGTTATAGTTAGAAATTAGCATTTAAAAAACCTTTGAAATTCACTGAAAAACCATAGGTTTCAGGCACGTTATAGTTAGAAATTAGCATTTAAAAACCTTAGAAATTCACTGAAAAAACCATAGGTTTTAGGGAAAGTTATAGTTAGTTGGACATTTCACTCGTACAAAACCAGAGAAATTCCCCGTTATAGTTAGTTCAGCTAACTATAACTCGCGCCCCGCAATGCACTGCTGATGACGTCACATATGACATCACTCATGACATGGTCAGTGACATCACTGATGACATCTCAAATGACATCACTGATGACATCACTGATGACATCATCCATGTGATAATTTGATGCATCTTCTCACACCCTAATGTAACCTTTGATACACCAACTGTAAATAACAGACTGCCATTCTCAAAACCATAGACACTCCAGCAGCAATAACTACATACCCACTCACTGATTCTTAGGTCTAAACACATATCCACTCACTCACCCGTACAGTCACTCATACTTACAATCACTCAGTACAGGACTATCATATGCACTCATACGCCTATATAGACACTCACACACCACCACTCATCCATAGAGGTACTCACACACCTAGTCAGTCATGCAAATAATTAATCACACTCCCATTTACTCACCTATACAGTTATACACACACCAGCTCACTTACTCATACAAATACTAGGACATTCTTACGCTCTTATACAATCACTGATACAAGCACACACTCATCCATACAGTCACTCTCATAATCACACACTCTCACTTATAGCTATTTATATATTCCAACACACATATATACTGCCTTTCACATATGTAGTTACTCACACATGTACCACTGAAATATACATTCACTCACTAACACACTCATACACACACTCACACACCCATACAGTCCATCACAGATGCACTCTTGAAACCATGCACCCAGTGAATCACCCACTCACACATCTATGCACAGAGTCACACACACCCCACCCATACAAACACTCAGGCATCCATACAGATACTCAGACAACCAATCAATAACCCATATAGACACTCATGTAGCTATTCACAAACCCATGCAGCCGCTTACCCACCAACAGACAGACGGATACAGACATTCACACAGTTTAGTCACTAACCCATGCATTCAGTAAGATACATTTAATCACTCACTTATAGAGTCAGTCATACACCTACTAAATCATCCATTCAGACACTTATACACCCACTCATTCTTCAATACGCCTTTCCCTATATATATTAAACATATTTAAACTTTACAGAAACACACAGTCACTAGATGATGTCATCAGTGATGTCATTTGAGATGTCATCAGTAATGTCATCAGTGATGTCACTGACCATGTCATGAGTGATGTCATATGTGACGTCATCAGCAGTGCATTGCAGGGGCGCAAGTTATAGTTAGCTGAACTAACTATAACGGGGGAATTTCTCTGGTTTTGTACAAGTGAAATGTCCAACTAACTATAACTTTCCCTAAAACCTATGGTTTTTTCAGTGAATTTCTAAGGTTTTTTAAATGTTAATTTCTAACTATAACGTGCCTGAAACCTTTGGTTTTTTCAGTGAATATATATATATATATATATATATATATGTGTGTGTGTGTTCACTGAAAAAACCAAAGATTAAAGTAACTTTATAGTTAGGTGTTGTGAAGATGAAGAGTTGTGAAATGTTGCCAAAGTTATTAGCAAATAATAAAAAAAAAACTCCTATGGGAACTCTTACCTAACTATAACTACAAAGTGGTGACTGACACTGAGTAAAATATACATATATATTGACTGAAAAAGCCAAGGGTTATAGGGATGTTGTAGATTGGCTCAGATTTCACTCGTACAAAACCAGTGAAATTCAGTAGTTATAGTTAGCTGAGCTAAATGTAACTCGAGCCCCCACAATGCACTGCTTATGACCTCACATATTACATCACTCATGACATGGTCAGGGACATCACTGATGATATCACTGATGACATCTCAAATGACATCAGTGATGACATCATCCAGTGACTGTGAGTGTTTTTAAAAGGTTTATGAGTGTTAAATATATATACCAAGGTGTATTGGTGAATCAGTGGGTGTATGAGTGCCTGTATGGATGATTCAGTGGGTGCATGGCTGACTGTATAAGTGAGTGACTAGGGGTCTCAGTGAATGTATGGGTGAGTGACTGGTTGTGTGAATGTCTGTATCAGTCTGATAGTTGGTGTCTAAGTGGCTGTATTGGTGTGTGAGTAGGTACGAGACTGGCTGTATGGGTGAGTGATTGGTTGTCTTAGTACCTGTATGGTTGTCTGAGTGTCTGTGTGGGTGGGTGAGGGAGTAAGTGACTGTCTGTATGGATGAGTGAGTGGGTGAGTCAGTGGCTGTATGGGTTAGAAAGTGCATGTGTGAGGGGCTGTATGGATGAGTAAGTGTGTGTATGGTTGAGTGAGTGGATGTGTAAGTGATATATGGGTGAGTATCTGGCTATGTGAAAGGCAGTATAGGTGAGTGATTGGGTATATGAGTGACTGTATGGGTGAGTGAGTGAATGTGAGAGTGGGCGTATGGGTGAGTGTGTGCTTGTGTCAGTGACTGTGAGTGAGTACGTGTTAGTATCTGCATGAGTAAGTGAGTGGGTGTGTGTATCTGCATGGGTGAGTAAGTGGCTGTGTGATTGACTGTATGGGTGAGTGACTAGGTGTGTGAGTAGATCTATGGATGACTGACTGAGTGTGTGAGTGGCTGTATGGGTGTATGAGTGTATATGTCAGTGGCTGTATTAGTGAGTGAGTGAGTGTATGAGTGGCTGTATGGGTCCGTGAGTGGATGTGTGTGTAGATCAATGAAACAGTATGTGAGTGTGTAAGTACTGGCATGGGTCTGTGAATAGTTGTACGGGAGTACATGTATAAAAGGTTCTATGGGGGTGTGAGTGGGTGTGTCAGTGATTCTATGGATGATGTCATCAGTGATGTCATTTGAGATGTCATCAGTGATGTCACTGACCATGTCATGAGTGATGAATTTGTGAAGTCATAAGCAGTGTATTGTGGTGGTGCAAGTTATAGTTCGCTCAGCTAACTATAACTGCTGAATTTCACTGGTTTTATATGAGTGAAACCTGAGCCTAACTATAACGTCCCTGTAACCTTTGTTTTTTTCAGTGAATTTCTAAGGTTTTTTTTTATTCCATTTCCTAACTATAACGTACCTGTAACCTTTGGTTTTCTCAAAGAATTTTTAAGTTTTAAAAAAAATATTAATCCCTAACTATAACGTCCCTATAGCCTTTGTTTTTTTCTGTGAATTTCTATGTTTTTTAAACTAGTAGTCACATCTGCAAAGTGGTGGAGGGGGCGGGCCTCCAACCAGCTCTTAGCAATCCCGCTCTCTGGGGCTTACTGGAAGTAACAGAAGGGGTTCCTGGACCCCAAAGACCCTTAACATCGAAGGGGACTTCATCACCCAACTAGCAGTGCACCAACAGGCGCGTTTGCAGATTGACGGAGAAAGGGGGTGATGGAGCGCGATGGTGCTCTTTAAATTGTAGGGGTGCATCATATTCACGAGTAGCT
Organism: Calotriton arnoldi; assembly: GCA_963921515.1. Lineage (NCBI taxonomy): Eukaryota > Metazoa > Chordata > Amphibia > Caudata > Salamandridae > Calotriton > Calotriton arnoldi. The sequence continues at coordinate 257,199 of CAWUFW010004561.1, read as the reverse complement.
TGCACCTACATTTATTCTTTGTTGTGTTAACAATTGGTCATTAGGGTGTGTACTGTAATAATCTGCGAAAGTGAAGTGTTAGAACCGTTATATGTGCCATGTAAAGGAAAACATGGCAGATGTGTTTTGAATAATGTAATCATTTTGTGATTGTTTAACTAAGTTGCTCATTTATAATGTAATGCATAGAAATAAATGTGCACTAGATGGGAGTTGTACACGAAGGTGGCAACTCGAACTCAAATGTGTAGAAGTTGTAGGTTGCTTATAATGACTTGTGCATTCGAATGTTCTCATGTAATATCATATGATGAATTAGAAACGCTTGCAGAAAACCATTCATATATATGCATCCTCGTAGGCCCTAGGTACTTTATTCTTATGTGCTTCATTCCTATGGAGGCCGATTTCTGTAGGCCTGAAATTTATTTTCCCTGACACCTCTCATAGTGCGTTGAGGAGGTGAATTTCATGTGTACGTTGGAATTGTTCTGTTCTCATGTTTCTGTTGCAGGTGGAGAAAGTTGCCTTTGTTAGTTAGAATAACGTCTTTTGTTTAGGAGTTAGGCTCAGGGAGGAGAAGATACATTTATGCAAGAATGCTGATAATTGGGAGCCGGTGTTCTTTCTCACTGAAGGAGGCCTGGGAATCAAGGTCATTGAGCCAGGAGCTGGAGTATCGAAGCCAAATGAAAAATCACCTATGAGGAGTGCCCGGCAGGATGAGGTGATCGAGATGCAAGCAGTGGGCATGTTTTATATTTTGCGTTTTGAATTAGGGACAGTGCCCCGGGGGGTTGAGTCAGGAGAGGAGGTGAGGAGATCGATGGAGAAAGTAGGAGCCTCTTAGGACGAGCTCTGTAGCTTTGGCTACTTGACCCATACAGCGTGAGTGCACTTCTTAGGAAGTCTTCACGAGCTGACACCTTTTCTTGTTCTTGCCTGGAGAATGCTAAGTAGAGATGTCATGGTAGTGGTAGTGTAGGGATAGACTATTGTTTTCTTTTTTTTTGCCAAATGAAGACGGATCTTGATGTGGGGGCAATCATTGCCTGTGTTCTGGAACTTGTCATTCTTTTTATGATTCAGCGTCTTGGTCTCACCCGTATATGTGGATTTGTATTAGTTCCAGTGTACTTCTACAACCTTGTCTTGAGGTGTTTGTATGTCCAATTATTTTTGGCTTTGTAATAAACCCACAAATTGGAATTCGGAGTTTGCGATTCTCTCCTCTACACTGCTCAGCAGGCAAAAAGATTCATTGACCAAGGGTTCCTGAGTAAATTTGTAGAGAGGAACCCGGCCCTAACAGTTTGTAGCAGGAGGACGGTTGCCTCTGAAGTGAGGGGAGAACGTCAGGGAAAAGTTAGTCATAGAGCCCCAAAGAGCCCAAAGGATGAAAGCCCAGAGGATCGAGAGCGGAGGACGACGGAGTTTGGCGGAGACCAACGGAGTGTGACGGTGCGGTGGGAACAGCGGTTCACAGTGGAGTGAGAATGAATAGTGATGTGTGTGTTAGATTGCGGTGATGTTTTAATTGTGTAATGTCTTGCAGTGATGGGATGAGAGTCGAGTGATTGTGGTTTTGGGCCGAACACCCGCAGTCCATGTGATATGTTTTGGTTTTGTATCAGGCACGACGAGTAGCCTAAGATCCCGGGATAGATTTGTGGTGTAGAAGACACCACTGATGTAATTGTGTGATCAAGGTTGTGGGAGTCGTGAAGCGCTATCGACAACCCACTTGTGATAGGAGAACATGTGTTAGAGAGCTTGACAGAGTCACGTGGGAAGCTAGTGCACAAGGGCGGACCATAGCGATTCAAGTGGCTGACGCAGGTCGTGGGTCACTGTGTGTGAATGATCTTGAGTGTTTGGATCCTATCGATTCATTTATGACTGTCCGGCCGTTCGTGGGCAGATGGTCGAGGCGACTGTCCGGTTGTTTCGCGGACAGACAGTTGCCAGTGGTGAGACAGACAATTACTTGTGATAAAGTCCAGCCGTTTCATGGACAGACAGTCAGATATATGACTGTCCGGTCGTTTGGTGGACAGACAGTTGCTTGTTTCTATGAATGAAATGTGTGAATGTGTGAGGAAGTGATTGTGAAGGAGGGTGAACTACTGTGTGAGGAGGAAGAAGTGACGTCGGAGTGTGTCGCATTGCGATAGGTCGGTTGGAGTAACACCGCGCTGGGATTGGTAGATTGTCATCAGGAAGTAGAATGAAAACATCTTGTGGGCAAAGAACTTGATTTGATCATGTGATGCTTTAGGGTATTACAAGATCTTTGTAGGGGAGATAGCGGAGTGGTAACTCGAGTGGGAGAGGAAGCCCCACCCGAGGATACTCAAGCTCATTACATGGCCACAAATGTGGGACTTCATACCATAGTTTGGCTCCAAAATTGGCATAAGATTACCGAAAAGGAGGGAGATTTGCTTTTTCCACGTTATGGTTCATTTAGATTAGACGTGCTGTACCAGTTGAGGACAGTGATGACTTCATTGCGACCTCCACCCAGACCAACACAGTTTGAAATACTAGATACATGGATGAGAGCAGCACAGGCAAAGAAGAGAGAGAGAGAAGTCAAGGAAGGACGAAAAAGGCGATGAAGGCATATCAGGATGCGCGTTGGGACGCACAGTTGAAGAGGTGGAGAGTAGACACTATTGAGGGAGGAATGCTATTTCCCTCTGTTAGTGAAAGTAAGAGACGCTCAGAAAAGGAAGGAAGAGGATGATAGTGATACCGATGACAGCTTGCTGGAAAGGCTGCTAGCGGAGCGTCCGCTGCCATATAATCCAAGTTCAGAGGGAAGGCGAGCGCTTATGGAGGGAATAGGAGAACCACAGGCGAATCCTAGTGCAAGAGTAATGGGAAAGATCTCAACAGGGATTGAGGGAAGAGGGATGCAAGCCCCAAGGAGTGCAGAGACGAGTGGAATGCACGCTGCTACACAATTACCGGATGCCCTTACGGGGCCGGTTACCATTGGTCCCATAGTGTCAGTGTATGATCCGAACCAAGCAGAAAATAGTAGTCAAACACCGTCAGCTGTAGGAGAGTGTTCCAATCCAGGAGGAAATGGTGCAGTGAGAGAAGGTGGTCCCTTTATGAGACCTGTAGAGGCCAGTACTCCACTGCCAGCCACTGCAGACTCTTCTAGAGGGCACGCAGAGCCTAGAACGGTAAGATCAGTGTCACTAACAGATTCATGTTCTGACTTGAGGCTGTGAGAAGTCCCAGTTAGAGGTCCCATGGGGAGAATGATAGGAGGAGCTGAGCAGGGAACATCGGGGAGTCAAAATGTCTCACGAAATATGGACAAAGGGAGCCACCACAGAAATCAGAGTAGTGGGAGTGGAGAGTTGAGTAGTACATCGAGTCAGGGAATGATTAAGGCTGCTATAAGGGCCTAGGTGCTGGACATAGTGAGGTTAAAGGCAAAAGCAGATGAGATGATAAGTGGAAACTTGCCCCTGGAAAGGATGGAATTCTATGAACAAGATGAGCTGTTGTTTGTGGCAAAGGATGTGACCCGAAAGGCAAAAAAAGCTCATGAGAGGTTGACAGAATTAGCACAGAAGTATGATGTGGAATTGTCCAAAATGAAAATGTTATAGGGAGGACATAGACTAAATTACAGCGATCAAGAATTGGAAGCGAAAAGAGTCATAGGATTGAAAACCCACATTCAAGAATTGATTGTAGGGATACGTTCATGGAGTATGCTTGACAAGTGGGAAGAAAGGTGGTCTAAGAAAAAGAGTGGCAAAAAGGGCATAAGAGATACACCGCCTCCAGGAGGGGGGATGGCAGGAGTAGAGGCTTACCCGTTGTGAGAGGTACCAAGTGGAGGGTAAGTGCATGCGCCTTGGAGCAGGGGTGACCTGGCAGCGTTTACAAATGATTTTCCTCGGCTGAGGAAAAGCCCGTTGAGTGGTACAAGCAAGTCAATCGCTTTGTCAAGATTTCAAAAGTATTGTGGATTGATTTGAATACCTTGTTTGACATTGTAGTACCAACTGATTTGTGGTCTGCTTGTAAAATTGCTGTTGAATGGCCATCTTCAGAACCTGAACGAGATCCCGTAACACATGGTCCTTAACCCATAGCTATGAAAAGGTTTGAGCAGGTAATCACATGGTTGCAGTCCAAAATCTCGCTACAAGATATTGATTAGGTTAAAATAAATCGAACGACCCAAGAGCCGAAGGAGTCAGTCCATGCTTATTACGAAAGGCTTTTGCAAGCCTTTAAGCAGTACAGTGGATTGGACACTGTAGATTCTAAGGAAATGGGACAGTTCGTCTCCAAATTTGACCTATGACTAAGGCCCAAGATTAGCTTCATGATTCAACAGCACTTGATCTGTTGGCAGAACATGTCTGTGGATGAAATCCTGCAGTATGCCAGATATTGTAGTGATGAAGTAAACTCGAAGCATAGGAAACTTAAGGATAAACTGATACTAGTCCAGATGAGGAATGCAGAAAGGGTGGATCAACCACCGTTGAGTGGAGGGACGTTGGGGCGAAGGCAGGGAAATAACTAGGGGGGGAGCCCATAATGCATCAGGGCAGGCAAGAGTAAAGCCCGCAGACCCCAAGTTGGGGGTAGACATTGGTACTCTAAAGAGGACCACTGCTTGTCATTATTGTCACAAGATCGGGCATTGGAAGCGCGAGTGCAGCTCAAATCCGGCTAATCAGATCCCAGATGAGGAAGTGGCACAGGTATCTGAGACTGTAAATACAGTAGCAAGGCCCAGGTCTGTGAACGGAGGGGGTTTGAGTCCACAAGTGCAAGTTCCCCAACCTCCGAGAATCCCTCAAGGAAATCGGACGTACCAGCAGATGCCACTCATCGAGTCATTCGATGAATTCAATTCAGGCCCGTTACAATGACGGTGCCTGAGGGGGGAGGAAGAAGACCAGAGAGGACCTACGTAGAGGCAGATGTTGACGGTCATCCCATCACCTTTCTGATTAATACTGGTGCTACCCGTTCTACTGTAAGATCTGCAGTAGTCCCAAACCTACCCCTCTTAGGACAATCAATCCAAGTTGTAGGAGTTGCGAATAAGAAAATGACCAATCCATTGACAGATGAAATACCTGTGAGAAGAGGAACCTTTCACGACCGTCACCAATTTGTGGTGTGCGATTCCAGCCCAGTCTGTTTGTTGGGATGTGATCTTTTGTGCAAACTGAACTGTAGCATCTATTGTACACCTAAGGGAGTGGAATTGCAGACTAATGATGGTGACGTTGCATTCAAACTAGCAAATCAGAATCTCTGCCTAGAAATGTACCCCGTATTGACAGTTGAGGAATTACGACTCGATCTGAGAGACTCAGTTTCTCTGGATGTGTGGGATTTCACGGGGGAAGAGATAGGATTGATCAAAGGTGTTGAGCCAGTTAAAATCCAGATTAAGCCAAACGCTGAGTTCCCAAGAATGCCTCAGTATAATCTGACGCCGGAAACGGTGGCAGGAATCAAGCCTGTAATTGAGTCCATGATCGAACAGGGAATCCTGAAGGAGATAATGGGGAGCCCATGCAATTCCCCAATAATGGGACTGCAGAAGCCAAGTGGGAATTTCAGGATCCTGCAAGACCTGCGAAAGGTCAACACGATTGTAGTTCCATGTTGTCCTGTGGTACCGAATCCGTCAGTGATTTTATTTCAGATCCCATGTGAAGCTGAATGGTTCACGGTGATTGACTTGTGCCAGGCATTCTTTTCGATACCCTTACACGAGGAAAGCCAATTTGTGTTCGCTTTCTGTCTGGAAAATCGCGTGTTAACATGGTGTCATATCCCACAAGGGTATACAGAGAGTCCATCAATCTTTAATCAGATTCTGAAAAAGAAACTTGACAGTCTGGTACTGCCACAGAATTCAGTCCTTCTGCAATATATCGACGACCTTTTGAATACGTGTGAAACGGAAGACGCTTGCAGGATCGATACTGTTGCCTTGTTAAATCACCTGGCAGAGAATGGGCACAAGTTGTCCCCAAGCAAGCTACAGTACTGTTTGACTGAGGTTCAGTATTTGGGTCATCGCATTGAGAAAGGCAAGATGAAGGTGTCACCAGACCGCAATGAGGCGATCATGAACATGACTGCGCCCACCACACAAAAGGAAGTCATAATGTTTTTGGGAATGGTTGGGTACTGTTGCCAGTGGATTCCCAACTTCTCATTGAAAGCAAAACCTCTGCAAACGTTGACACACAAGGATGTGAGTGATCCGGAACCATGGGATAACAACTGTTTGGTCGCCTTTCTGGAGCTGAGAGAAAACGTTTGTCCCGCTCCGGCTCTAGGAATGCCTGATTACAACAAGTCCTTCTCACTATTTTGTTGTGAGCGAGAGGGTTGCGCACTGTCAGTACTCACACAGACTCATGGAGGTGTCCGTAGACCAGTTGCCTACTTCTCAGCTACCTTATATCCGGTAGCTTCAGCGTTGCCCGGATATCTCAAATCCATTGCGGCAACAGGTGTCAGCATTGAAAGGTGTGAAAGTATTATGATGGGTCATCCTCTTACTGTTTATGTCCCACACTCAGTTGAGCTCCTGATGACACGAACCAAAACACAGCATTTGACGAATAACAGACTCGTACGTTATGAGCAGGTCATACTTGCCTCGGAGAATGTGACTCTGAAAAGATGCTCTGTACTGAATCCTGCTACTTTGATGCCTCTTCCAACTGTTTAAGGTGAAGATTGTAAGGCCCATGACTGTTTTGATGTGACTGAACTTTGCACCAAACCGAGACCTGGCATTGTTGATGAACCTCTACCTGAATCCGATAAATCTTCTTTGTAGACGGTTGATGCTTAAGGGACAATGTGGGTCACCTGAGAGCAGCGTTTGCTGTATGTACTATTTCTGGAGTTGTGGAAGCTGCTTGTTTACAGGGAGTATACTCCGCACAAGTGGCTGAGATCATTGCATTGACACGTGCATGCCTGGTTGCTGATCAAATCCGAGTCACCATCTACACCGATAGCCAGTACGGATTCGGTGTGGTTCATGACTTCGGACAGCTGTGGTCACAGAGTGGGTTTCTAACGTCATCAGGATCTCCCATCAGAAATGGGGAATATGTAAGGTGACTGTTGGAAACGTTACAACGTCCAAAGGAAATTGCTGTGGTGAAGTGCAGGGCACATGGAAAGGGAAATGACTTTATGACTCTTGGCAATAGGTATGCAGATGAGGTTGCACGATTCTGTGATGAACAGGGATGTATTTTCACTGGAGAGTACACTGGAGAGAGCACAGAAAGAACTGAGCTCAGCATGATATTAGCCATAGAGGACACTTAGGACGAGGTCAAGCGTCTGCAGGGAGAAGTGTCAGGACAGGAAGAAGCTGGTTGGATCAAAGCAGGTTGTGAGAAAAGAGATGATGGCATTTGGGTTTCAGATGATGGTCGAGCAGTATTACCAGATGGTTTGCTGAGTCCTATGGCAAGACAGATTCCTGGAGCAGTTCACATTGGAAGGGACGCCATGGTGCGAGTGTTCAGCCAAATGTGGTTTAATCCACGGTTCCGTGCATTTGCTAAAGCAGTGGGTCACAGATGTGTTACGTGCCAACAAATGAATGCTGGAAAGAAGACTATGGTTGCATTGAGTCATATTGGGAGATTGGGGGGGCCCTTCAACAGGATCCAACTTGATTTCATCGAGATGCCCATGTGCAATGGATTGAGGTACTTTCTAGTTGGGGTGTGTGTTTTTTCACGATGGGTAGAGACTTATCCAACCCTGAGGTGTGATAGTCTCACAGTAGCGAAGTTGTTGCTCAGAGAGCTTGTTCCTCGTTTCGAATTTCCAACCTCATTGGAGTCGGATAGAGGAACACACTTCCATAGTGAGATTATGAAGTTGCTTTGTTCTGCATTACAAGTTGATCAGAGGCTGCATTGTAGTTACAGGCCCAAAGCATCTGGATAGTGGAGCAAATCAATGGGACTCTCAAGATGCGAATGGCAAAGGTGTGCTCGTCTACATCTCTAAAATGGCCTGATGCGTTGGCCTTGATGCTGATGAGTATTCGTAGTATTCCCGATAGGAGAACAGGTCTCTCGCCCCATGAGATCCTGATGGAGAGGGTGATGCATTTGCCAGCAGTACCGTCCACAGCTTTGATAAACATCACAGATGATTTGATCCTTGATTATTGCAAAGGACTGGCTGTCGTGGTCCATTCTGTGTCTCACCAGGTTGAAGCTGCGACTACATCGACCTCAAAGGATTTGTGCCACGACTTGTGCTCGGGTGACTGGGTGCTCGTTCGCAAGCACATGAGGAAGAGCTGTCTTGATGCTCGCTGGAGAGGTCCATACCAAGTGATTCTGGTGACAAATATGGCTGTGAAGTACAGAGGCTTGCCGAACTGGATTCACGCCTCCCATACCCAAAGAGTTTCAGAACCCTCGGCAGAAACAGCTCCTCTCCCAGAAGAAAATCCAGCTGTGGTTGCGAGACCACAGGAGGGGACAAGCCAAGCTGTGAGCGTTGCTGACGAAGTTGGTTGCCCACCAGAGCAAGCTGAGGGGGGGTCACACTATACAAGGCCCAGGTATTGACTCTGAGGGAGACGGTAAAGTTGTGAGCGGTACGGAGTCAGACTCAGCTGAAAGAACTGTTGCGCAAAGAGGTGGAGTGCAGCGGAAAAGGGCAGAACCTGTGAGGGAAACGTGGCCTGTGAGACAGAGGAGGCTAAACTTGAGACTGGCATCTGAAAGAGATCTTGCTCCAGTGTCTGAAACTTCTGAATCGGAGCTGAGTGACGCAGAACAAACACAAGAAAGCCCGAGGAGGTCGAGAAGAGCAAAGGTGCCCTGCCAGAGGTATGCTGCCCTGGAGTGGACTTATCTGATCACAGATGCCAGGAGCAGTGGGGACCGGGAGGCTGAGGTCTTCACGATTGGTCAGCCAAACCCCAGAGCTGAAAATGTATATTGAGCTAGTAGTCCCTGGACTGGAAATCAAGGGGGTGCTGACAGTGACTGTCCCGAGACCTCCAATCTTAAGCAAAGTGCGAGTTTTGATTCTGCAAGATTTGACCTTTCTAACTTTTGGATATCAACCACCAGCACAGGAAATTGCAGCTGTTCGTTTGGAGATTCTACAGCATCTCATTATTGAAATCGGATCTGAGCTTATCAGAGACTGTTGATTGCACTGTGAACTGTAAATAAGCTTGCTTTAAAGAGAAGATAACCTAGGCCCAAGTGGAAGAAGAATAAACTTAGGTACTTTCCAGTAGAAGAAGAAAGAGGGTTAAGGAAGTCTTTTTTGAACTGTGTAAATAAGGGTGCAACAAATTGTGAATCGATTTCCAGGACTTCAACGAACTGTGCGTCACTTGATTGAACAGTAATCTGAGGTGAAGGGAAGAGACTTTGTGTTCATCCTCTTGCTGCGCTAGCCCAACAATAAACATTTTTAAAAATGGAGTCCGGAAATTCGAACCGTAGGTCTGTGTGACAGGCACACTCATAGTAGGGGTGATAATAGTGATAGCCGTAGTCATTATTGTGTCTGTAAAAACTTCACAGGAAGCGGAAGTTGAAGGGGTGGGAATGCAAGGGACAACCACACCTGTTACTTCTAGCACAAAAGAGGGTGTCATATGAGCTGGAAAAGCTATGCTAGATCAGACTAGTCCTATGCTACACATAGATTTGTCCAACGCTTAATGCATATGCGAAGCTGCTATATGAGTACGTGAGCACGATGGATGTGAGAGACTGGTATGTGTGTATGCAGTTGTCTGCATCTGTGGAGGAGGGTATTCGTTATCATCATCTTCCTTTAACGTATGGTATTTCTTGTAGTTTGTTGCTTAGTATGTTTTACGATAAGGGACATTAGGAATATTATTCCTCAAACTACGATTTAGTGCTTTCAGAAGTTCCAGCCTACAAGCACTTGAACAAGTAAGATTATTACAAACAGGAAGATAGGGTGGGAAAGTACTTTATACCTACCGTTACACTAGATACAGCCTACGCACATCGTCATAATTTAACATGCATACTAACAGACATAGAGAAGAAGTTTATAGATCAAGTGGAAGATAGACATAGACAACTAGTGGCAAGATCTGATAGTAGAGGGGGAAAAGTCGAATGGACCAGGAAGAGTTGTCACACAAGGAAAGCGGAAGTTCAGGTCCAATAGCTCTAGACTTTGAGCAAAGGGGGAAGCTTTGTATACAACAAGTACAGACGTACTATGATAAGGTTTTTGTGGGACAGAGTGTGTGTGATCACTTCTTCACAATCGAGGCCACTGCGAAGAAGTTCTTGCAAGATGCGGTGCGGATGGTGCCAAATGTGTATTTTATGTGCGGAAGGAATGCCTATGTGAGATTGCCACTGAATTGGTATGGTACGTGCTATGTGGCTGTTGTGTTCCCCAAGTTGTACCATGTAGAAGATTTGTGGCCTTTAGAGGGTGGATTACATCATAGAGGAATGCGAGGTGCAAGTGCAGGAGAAATAGTTGGAGATTCACCATGAGGTGCATGAATTGGCCACAGAGGGTGTTTGGAGTAAGGTTGGGAAAGGGTTTGGAAAGATTGGAAGTTGGTTCGCTAACCTTGGGAAAGGAATTCTTGGTTACATCTTGAAGCCCATCATCATAGTAGTGGTTTGTGTGATTATCTTGTTGGGACTAATAAAAGCTTACAAGTGGCATAAGGCAGGACAAGCTGAGAGATCTCTTAGGGAACGTGAGAAAAGGATGGAGAGACTGCAGGACAGTCACTATGAGAATCTCAAAAGCCTGGAAAGGTTCCGACAGGGAAGAACGGCTACGACTTCTGTTTAGGTCGGTTCTTTCTACAGGGAGTTGTGAATGATTGTGATGACACTTGTCATCAGAGAGGGGGACTGATGGAGCGTGATGGTGCTCTTTAAATTGTAGGGGTGCATCATATTCATGAGTAGTCTGCACCTACATTTATTCTTTGTCGTGTTAACAATTGGCCATTGGGGTGTGTTCTTTAATAATCTGCGAAAGTGAAGTGTTAGAACCGTTATGTGCCATGTAAAGGAAAACGCGGCAGATGTGTTTTGAATAATGTAATCATTTTGTGATTGTTTAACTAAGTTGCTCATTTATAATGTAATGCATAGAAATAAGTGTGCACTAGATGGGAGTTGTACACGAAGGTGGCAACTCGAACTCAAATGTATAAAAGTTGTAGGTTGCTTATAATGACTTGTGCATTCGAATGTGCTCATGTAATATGATGAATTAGAAACGCTTGCAGAAATACATTCATATATATGTATCCTCGTAGGCCCTATGTACTTTATTCTTAGGTGCTTCATTCTTATGTTGGCCGATTTCTGTAGGCCTGAATTGTATTTTCCTTGATGGCTCTCATAGTGAGTGAGGAGATGAATTTCATGTGTACGTTGGAATTGTTCTGTTCTCACGTTTCTGTTGCAGGTGGAGAAAGTCGTCTTTGTTAGTTAGAATAACGTATTTTGTTTAGGAGTTAGGCTCAGGGAGGAGAAGATACTTTTATGCAAGAATGCTGATAATTGGGGGCCGGTGTTCTTTCTCACTGAAGGAGGCTTGGGAATGAAGTTCATCGAGCTAGGAGCTGGAGTATCGAAGCTAAATGAAAAATCACCTATGAGGAGTGCCTGGCAGGATGAGGTGATCGAGATGCAAGCAGTGGGCGTGTTTTATGTTTTGCGTTTTGAATTAGGGACAGTGTCCCATGGGGTTGAGTTAGGTGAGGAGGTGAGGAGATCGATGGAGAAAGTAGGAGCCTCTTAGGACGAGCTCTGTAGCTTTGGCTACTTGACCCATTCAGCGTGAGTGCACTTCTTAGGAAGTCTTGACGAGCTGACACCTTCTCTTGTTCTTGCCTGGAGAATGCGAAGTAGGGATGTCACGGTAGTGGTAGTGTAGGGATAGACTATTGTTTCCTTTTTTTTTTGCCAAATGAAGACGGATCTTGATGTGTGGGCAATCATTGTCTGTGTTCTGGTTCTGGAACGTATCATTCTTTTCATGATTCAGCGTCTTCGTCTCGCCCGTAGATTTGGATTTGGATTAGTTCCAATGTACTTCTACAACTTCGTCTTGAGGTGTTTGTATGTCCAATTATTTTTGGCTTTGTAATAAACCCACTAAATTGGAATTTGGAGTCTGCGATTCTTAAGAGTCATGGTTCGCTAAATTTGTGGTGTTGTCTTAATGTGCTATTTCTCCCCTCTACACTTCTCAGCAGGCAAAAAGATTAATTGGCCAAGGGTTCCTGAGTAAATTTGTAGAGAGGAACCCGGCCCTAACAGGGTCGTGACCGCCAATAACCTCTCAGCAATTCCACTGCAAACTCTTGGTAAAGGCTCTAGGACTCATGTTGGACCTTCCGTGGGGTTCACAGATCTCTTAAGACTCATGTCCCCTTGTTGGACCTCCTTGGGATTCACAGACCCGGTACAGATTAGGAACCCCTGACTCTGAGCACAGGCTCTGCTGCCACCCATCACTGCCTATGGCCTATGGATGAGTGGAGCGGAATTTTGTTGCAGGACATGGGGTCTGCATGGGCCCTGCGGCCAACCCAAAGCATGTGCAGCAGGGGTTTGCAGCCAGTGGTAGGATGGCACAGAATGTGGCTGGGGACAGGCCCTGTGGTCAACCCCCGCTGCGCACGGCCATTGGCTGTTTGCAGAGGATCAAGCCATAGGTATTGGCTTCCCAATGCAGGCTGTCTGCAGGCCCTGCACCCAATCCTGGTGCACATGGCATTCAACTGTGAACAGTGAAGGCTGGAAATCCGTGGTGGGACTAGTGCAGGGCCATGTCGAAGGCCGAGGGCAGTGGGGTTTGGTTGCTTGCAGTGTATTGACTTTCGCTGGTGGGCAAGGTGAAGGGCCTCCAGCCATGCCCTACTGCCAACCTCAGCGGCTCATGGCTTTTGGTTATGTGTAGCAGGTGTTGACCACTTGCTGCAGTTTTGGCACAGGACTTGGCTTGATACCAGGAACTGAGGCCTATCGCTGCTGTGCACATCCATTATACAGCAGCTGTCTGTGCACAGCAGGTGATGGATGCTTGCAGTGAGTTGCGCACAGCCCCTACATCCAATCCCACTGACCACAGCCTTCATCCATATGCAGAAGCTGTTAGCTGCAAGCTGCAGCTTGGGCCCAGTACCTGGCTAGTGCACAGACTCTCCAGCCAACGTCTGCTGCCAAAGGTTGTGTGCAGCAGGGACTGTCATCATGCAGCAAGCTGGGTCCAGGACCTGGCCAGAGGGCTGGCACTGTAGCCAACCTCCTCTGCACAACGTCTGTGAGCAGCAGGCCATACATGCGGGGATGGGCACAGGCCTTCTGCGGGGGTTGCTCAGTTTTTGTTTCAGCTATTTGAGCTACTGTCATATAGCATAGTAATCAGCTAGAGAGCAGCTAATTGTGAAAAGAATAATAAGCAAGAGATGAAATAATATTTACATGCATTTAGTATTCCCTAGAGTCCAAGAAAACTTATGTGTGTGTTTTACTTCATAAAGAAGCCATGCCTTTCTACTCCATGAGGGATACTCTACACATCTGAAACAGACTGCTTTTCTCTATGCCCCTTCCCTTTTCCCCGCTACATCTCACTGCAGTATCTATGTAAAAGTTCTTAGTAGTAAATCGGGTAGACATGGTGGAAACGTCAGCTATCCAGACACCCATGCATGCATGGTTAATGATAACAGGAAAACTACTGTAAAATAGAATTGAAAGGAAAAGTGCCCTCAGTGGGTTATTATGCTGTCAGCGGCTCTTCAAAGGCTTCCCTGTTTCCCACTATTAAGGGCAATTGAGGGGAAAGCCATCTCTGTGCTGCTATATGGTAAATAAACTGTAATGCCAAAGGATAACTACAGCTTTTCTTTGATTCAGGACTTAATTTTGAAGAACGCCTTCTGGATCTCTGGACCTGGCATGCTTCAAGTTTACAGTTGAAAAATTGGCTAGTGCTCATGGGACCTAACTGCTAAAAAGAGACTATTACTTTCTTCTTAAATGTGAATCACTCTGAGACTGACAATTGTCCTCAAATTGTTTTCTGGAATTTATCATAGTGAGTAATGCATTTTCTAAATCACTGTCATTGCGTTTGAAGAGAATTATGGTTTTCGTGCCTGGTATTTGTGAGCTAACCACCTCTAAGCAGAAAACAATTGCTCCAAAAATTAATCTTAGAATTTAGAAATAAATAAGTCAGTTGACCTACAATTACCTGGAGTGAAAATCGCCAATTTTTTGACAAATTATTATTTAGGCTCTGCTGAGTACATTTGTTACTTCGATGTGCTCCTGAACCCACAGATGAATAATGCTTTTTAAGATGGTGATTGGGAATCAGTTTTTAATAGTAGGTGATGCATATATTGCATTTACGTTAGGGACATTTTTATTCCATATAACAAGGGTAGATTTAACTTAAATCGTGGCTGCTTTTGCTAACTTAATGTCTTAATATAATTTGTAATAGTTTTTAGAGTTTGTCCCATAAAAACAAAAACATTGTAATTGTTTCATAATGCGTATTGCTGTTTCACATTGCCAGATTGCATCCTACCGAGAAGAGAGTAATAATTACCCAATATTAGTACTTAATTTGATCAGGTAGTTTCCGGTGCTCGGCACCGGCACTTAACTGTCAACATCGGTGCTTATGATAGTCTGCCACATGGTGGCACTGTTTGTTTAATTTAGATACGCGCTCAACAACAGTTGTTTATTAATTCAACAAACATTAAAACGACTGATACCTGCTGCCCAAGTCATTCTTATAGCTTTGGGCCCTGGAATAGTCAGAATTGTCACACTTGTAGTAGTGTGAAGGTTAGTAGTTCTGTGCCAATATTATTACTATTACTGGCAGTGGCAATGGGCGGTGCAAGCAGAAGTGGCCCCCTGACGAGGGCCCTGGCACTTACTTTAATAATTTTCACCCTTACCCACAGACGTTTTATGTGTCTCATTGTCTACTAAGCCGAGTACAGATGCAGAGCATTATTGACTCAGGTTTCTGCACTGAAGGGGTTTTTCTGAGGGCTATGCAAAGCAGGAATGGTTTCATTTCAAGCTTTACCTGAGATGGGGATGTTGCATCATGTTGCAGCTTTTCGTTTCAGAGTTGAATGTATTTTCCTTCAGACTTAAGAATGGTCTGTAAAATATGAAACTTAGGCCCAAGATTCCTCTTTACATTTATTGTTTGTGAAATATGGAATAGTTGGGTCATCCAAGATGGAGGGGTAAGATCTTTGTTTATATCAATGTGTTTCGTACACTCCAAGGAAGGGTGAGCATATGCAATGCCATTAAGAATATATTGAAGTTCAGCTATTCTTGAGCCGATATCAGCATTGCAGGAGTGGTGGCATTACTTTTGCTGTGGAACTTTACAATCGTTACATCTTTGGTGAAAAGTTCAGACCCCCTATCTTCACCAAGTAAGAAAGCCTGACCAGCATCTCCTCCTAAACAGTCAGTCAGAATGCAATGTAATGTACCCAACCCATAGTGGGAGACGGGTGATAGTCAACGTATGGGTTTGGGTTCAGGGATCCTGCATGTAATCTCTACCTTTTCTCCAATAAGCAGTCGTTCACCCTCAGTACTGACTCTGCATTATCTTTGTGCAAAGTTGTTTTGTGTTATTGTTGCTCATCAATACATCCCTGCTGACGTCTGTAGCATTCTTACACTAATTATTGGCCACAGGCAGGATAGGGCTATCATGACGATTAAACATTACGAGAATGTCCCAACACCCCATGTCACTTCCTCCCCCTCGGGAAGCATGCACGCAATATCCGGGATCAAATGTATGGTGCATATTTTACTTTTGGAACGTTTAAAGCAGATTCATTATATAAGAGCAATGTTGTAAGCAATGTATGTACTAGTGCTAACAATCATTAGGATTTGGTCCTGTGTACAGCACATACTGGTAACAGTGCAAAGTGCATAAGTTTAAGATTAGGGCTATAGGGTAGAGCCATACTAATGACAGATCACTTTGAGGGATATGACTGCAGGCTGTACTCTGTGGACCTCATATTTAAAGGTAGTCATTTGTTTGGTAGTCATTCTTTTTTGGAGAGAATTATTCTTCCACCCCTCTGGGAATTCTCCTAATCCTCTGGGACTAGGGTGTGTCCACTTCACCCTCATAGATCCAGGATTTATTTCAAATGGTGGCACTCCACAGACACAATGGAATAGTAAACATGGCAGATGGAGAAAAATAATAAGATTCCATTGCCCATTTCTAAAAATGTGACTTCCAGACATGTTAACAGACTTTCGGGTACTATGAGTACTTTCACGCCCATTTTTTAAAGCTACTGAAAAACTACTGAATCGATTTGCACCATGGTTTTAAAATCAGGCAAAAGAAACAGAGCTCTGTGCACTCTTAGGTGCTCCTCTATCACTATATTGTTATTCCTGTACCTCATCCCAAAATACTCCGCTGGAGTTAAAATGAAGAAATCAAGTTCTGGATCATTCCGAACAACTTTGGGGAGCAGAACCTAACCCTAGGGAGAATGCAGACCCTTAAAGTGATAGAAAAAACCTTTTAGAAAACAATTACATTGTGACATGAGGTTTGTGAACCTCTATTTGAGAGTCTCGACCCCAGTTATTCTGATCAGTATTTTTTTCATGTATGTGTTAAAGCTCATGAAACATCCATGACTTGGCACACTGCCGTGGTGAGTTGCAGAATGATTTGCAAACCATGTCAAACAAAACAAGCATTGGCATAGCCAACAGGTCTCGTCTTTGGGACCTTATAAGTGTCTAGCCATGCAGC
This sequence comes from Calotriton arnoldi, assembly GCA_963921515.1. Lineage (NCBI taxonomy): Eukaryota > Metazoa > Chordata > Amphibia > Caudata > Salamandridae > Calotriton > Calotriton arnoldi. The sequence goes on along the minus strand of CAWUFW010004561.1, from coordinate 240,300 downwards.
ACATTCTCCTGGGTGCTGTGCCGCCAGGGATAAAATAGCTATACACTTACTACACACTGGATCATGCAGTCTGATTCAGGAATACATGCTTGCCTCAGAAAATATTTAAGGACACATTCCACGGCTGTTTAATGCACAGACAGAAAGACAAGTGCCTCATTGCAAGTCAACAGCACTGTAATATTCTGTGTTCGACTGCATCACTAGAGTATTGAACAGCCTATGACAAAAACAGTGAAGTACTTTCCAGTGAAGAAGTCACATCCCTCCTCTCCCAGGCCTCCATTCACCAGGCACCCTTCTCCAGAGTTTTCCATTCAAAACACTTCTTGCACCAGCAAGCCCCCGTCCCCGCCCTCTGTCCCAGCCCCCTGAGTATAGGAGCACTGGACATAGCACCAACAACAAAATGCTCTCATTTGTCAGGTCGAGGGGAAATATTGAATAAACAGGGACAGCGTTAGCATCACTTCATCTCCACGCACCTAAAAACAAAACAAAAATAACCTGACCTTGTGTAATGTAACTGCCACTTTTGTAAAACACTCCAATACCTTCGGGCGAGTCGAGTTCGCGCTCTATGAAAATGCCTCCAAAAATTAATCTGACCTTGTGTACTGTAACTAGTGCTCATGCAAAGCGCTCCAACACCTTCGGGTCACTCAAGTCCACATTATATAATAAAAAATGACTCACAGTCCCTGGGGAGCTGCTGTGAATGTGCTTTGAAATTAGAGCTCTGAGAGGAGGAGGATGAGAGGAAGAGGCAGCAGGGCGGGCATGCAGCGACATGGGAGGAGGTGGGAGGGATGAATGCAGCTCCCATTGTTAGGTAGAGGGGAAATAATCAGGGACGGCATCAGCATCACTTAATCTCTGCACACCTAAAAACAAAAAAATTAACCTGACCTTGTGTAATGTAACTGGTGCTTTTGTAAAGCGCTTCAATGCCTTTAGTTCAGTCCAGTTCGCGCTCTATAAAAATGCCTCCAAAAATTAATCTGACATTGTGTAATTAAACTAGCTTTCCTGTAAAGCACTCCAACACCTTCGGGTCACTTGAGTTCACATTATATAATAAAAAAAGCCTCACAGTCCCTGGGAAGCTGCCATGAATGTGCTTTGGAATTAGAGCTCTGAGAGGAGGAGGACAAGAGGAAGAGGCAGCAGGGCGGGCATGCAGCGACAAGGGAGGAGGTGGGAGGGACACATGCTGCTCCCATTTGTTAGGTAGAGGGGAAATAATGAATAAACAGGGACGGTGTCCGCATCACTTAATCTCTGCACACCTAAAAACAAAAAATTAGCCTGTCCTTGTGTAATGCAACTAGTGCTTTTGTAAAGCACTTCAATACTTTTGGTTTAGTTGAGATTGCGCTCTATAGAAATGCCCCTAAAAATTAATCTGACGTGCAATGTAACTAGCGCAAATGTAAACCGCTCTAACACCATCGGGTCGCTTGAGTTCACATTATATAATCAAGCATCAGTAAAAATGCGACAGAAGTTACCCAAGCCTTGCCCTTAACTGTACTGCAAGGTTGGGCTGCTGAAGGTCTGGTGATCGAAGCTCACTAAAGAAACAAGCAGTGAGTGGGAGGGGTTTGTGGGACATCGTCACACTTTGAAGTCAGAGAAAATTAAAGAGCGATTTCGAAAACAGCATCTGACATTTCATCTCGGTATTTGAACAGGACAGAGAGATTAAGTGATGGGCAGCAAAGCTGAACCACCAAAGATGGGTGAATAGTGACAAGAGCAGGAATCAAAGAAAAAAATAGTTCTGCAAATGAACATATAAACACAGAAGATTAATGCTAACAGTAATTGGGCGGTGCTCTGTAGGAGGAAACCAAACACAAAAAGGAGGGACATAGAGGAAGGATTAACCACTAGCAAGCAAGCATTTTTAAATGACAATCGAAGGGAAGAATAAAAAGGCAATGGGGGGGCTGTAATCCCACAGACTGAAACAGAATATCTCAAAGAGACAGCACATGGGCTGCCTAGGCTCAATCTAAAAATCAATTACTGTGTTCGAGGCTTGGACCCACTTGGAGTAGAACATGGCTACCTACACTCCAGTATGGATCTTGGGCTTCAAAACGCAGTTCAGTGGATTACAAGCTCCCATGTCCCCATCTGAATCAGTGAAAGAAGCACAGAGTCTGGGGCCCCCACATTAGCCCCAACAGAAGCCCGAAAAGAGATTTGTGGCAGCTGAATTCCTGGGAGTTGTGCCAAGGCCTGAGGGGGAAATGGCAGCCCACTAGGAAGAAGCTTTCACCCTGGAACTTAAATGAAGACTGCATGAGCTGATAGGCCGAGAGCAGCACTGGGGGACAAAAGACCCTACTGGACCACTTTGGTCATGGGGCCCATCGTGCCCAGCTGCTGCTACAAACTTGCATCATAACCATATAGACATGGAGAGGAATGAGCTAATGGGGGCATGGACCACACAAGGTGACCTGGCTAGGTGTGGAGGCCTGTAGGGGCTTTCATGGGGTGGCAGAAAGCATAGAAGGAGAGACTGATAAACTGGCATGTTGATGTGCTCAATATCACATGAACTGCGTGAAAAAAAATGACATGTATCTCAGATCTATCCCTGTGAGGGCTCTGCTGATGGCGACCCTGAGGGAAACAATTCTGTGGAGTTCCAGCCATTTCCAGGAGTGCAAGATCCTGGCACAGGGTCCGTGACCCCAACCCACCAGTCTGTTGCAGTATCACATGAGCACCTGTACCAGCCTCCCTTTGATGGATGGAAGAAAGGCTTTTAATGCCTAGCCATTGGCTCTCAGCACCAGAAGATTGATGTGGAGCCGGGACTCCGCCGGAGACCAGAGTCCTCTGATCTCCACCTCTCCCATTTGGCCGCTCCAGCTCAGAAGCACTGCATCAGTCACCACTGTCAGCTGTTAGTGAGAAAGGGAGAGGGGTCTGTCACTGATCCAATACCACCACTGCAAATATTTTGCAGTCTCTGAAATCTGAATGTGGTCGGAGAGTTCCCCTTTTAATGTCGCAACCACAAGGACATCATATCCCACTGCAGAGCCTGTAAATGCCACCTAGCACGCTCGACCAGCTGGATCCAGGAGGCCATCAGTCCCAGCAGACTCAGGGTAGACCTCACTGAAATCCAGGACCAAGGCTGAAAGATCAGGGTCATAGCCTGGCTGTCCTGGACTCTCTTTTCTGGGGAAAGACACAAAATAGAACCATGTCCAGAATGACTCCAATGCAAGGGAGCATCCGAGAAGTCAGTGTGACTTCAGCATGTTGATAGTGAACCCCAAATATGACAGGAGGTTCGCCATAGTGTGGAGGAGGCTGACAACTGCTTTCAACAGCCAGTTGTCCAGGTAGGGAAAGACTGGCAGACCCTGACCTGCGAAGGTTTGCTGCCACCACTGTCATCACTTTTGTGAACACGTGAGGGACACTGGTGAGACCAAAGGGGAGCACATGAAACTGAAAATGCTTCTGTCCCACTGCAAACCGCAGGTATTGTCGATGTGTCGGCAGGATCGGAATATGAAAATAGGCGTCCTGAAGGTCCAACAATACCATCCTGTCTCCAGGGTCTAGGGCAGACAAGAGCTGCGCCAGGGTGAGCATCTTGAATTTCTCCTTCTGGAGGAAGGTATTAAGAGGGTGCAAGTCTAGAATGGGCTGAAGGCCCATGTCCTTCTTGGGCACCAAACAATAGTGAGAATAACAATCATGCCCTACTTCTGGCGCCGGCACCCTCTCAAGAGCCCATTGGCCCGATAATGCCTGCACTTCCTGATGCAAAATGGGGATATGGTCCTCTGTCAGTTGCTGGGGGGACGGCTGAAAGTGTGGTGGTGGAGGGAGGAAAGGAAAGGTGAATCCCTTGCAGATGATCTGCAGAACGCATCAATCTGAGGTAGAGGCCACCAACCCAGGTAGAAACGGGGGCTTGCTGACCTTAGCAGTAGGGGTGATGGGCACCTCGGGTGCAACCATGAAACTGCTGGGTCACCTATGGTGGTTTGACAGGTGTTAATACTGAAAGGCCCTTCTCTCTGTATATCTTAGCATTCGCGAAACCATCTTGCAATCTGGACGCCATTTTGCATTATAATCGAAACTGCTGCTTGGTTATTTTCATGAAATGGTCTTTGTAAGTTTCGTTTCCCAAGGTTGAGCTTTTCTTTATGCAATTGCAAGTGTCCTCGTTAGTGCATGCCTTTCTCATTAGATAGAGTCTTTCTCCCACCTGACTGGTGGGGCGAATAGGCCAGACGACCTTGGGCAGTAGATAGCCTGTGCCCGGCTGCAGAATCGAAACTTATGTTCTGTACCCCCATTGTATTACGACACCTACTAGTGTTTTTCCATAGTAGGCGGGCCTTTGTGGACTCCGCAATGTACATAATGTAATTTTATGCTTACAGGGTCCAGTCCCTCGACAACCATCTCAGGAGGCTGGTCAGACTGGGCTCCGCTGCAGTGTAATATCAATAAATAATCTGGTTTGTATTCTCTACTGTCTGACAGACTCTTCATTTGTAGGAAGGCAGAGAAGGTGGTCGTGAGTGACCCGAGTGGCCTTTTTCGTGTCACTTCCTTCAGTTGGCGCCCGAACAGGGACTCCATCGGGTGACCTCATCCTCGCCCGCGGACGGGTGAGGAGGACGGGGCCGCGTTGGGTCGGATAGGCGGATCGGGGGGCCCCTGCACGATAGAGTTTTGCACTCGCAGCTGCCCTGCCTGTCTGATCGGGCGGTGCCCTGCCCAGTGGTCATCCCGACTGGGGTCCTGAATGGCGAAACCCTTGGATCTGACCGTTTAGTCCGAAGAGTCGGCAGTGGAGAATAAATTTGTTTGACCTGTGTACACCAGGTGAGCTTGTTTGGTTCTCTGTCGTCATGACGTTTGTTTGGTGGGTACTTTGGTTGGTCTAGGAATAAGTTTTAGACAAGCACTTACATTTGATTTTGAATATCTTTTTAATATGGTACCATTTTGTTAATTTGTGATTGATGCAATCCGCGGAAGCGACTTTTGGTAAAAGCACGAGTGCATTTTAGTGTAATTGTGTGGTGAATGTGTTTCTTTGTGTGAGCAGAATGCCTTGCTGGAGTAAGTTGTGTTGTGTGGGGTGTCGTTGTTGTTCTGCTGATGCTCGATTGGAGGAAAAGCAGCCCGCACCTGCGGAGGGCACTCCGAATTATGACATGTACGTCAAATACGGACTTGGCCCCATTATATTTAGTACACTATGGCACAAATATATGAGGGACAACGCTGAATTGCAGTGGCCGTCAATGGGCACCTTTGATGAACAGAAATTGAATTATTTGGAGGAAAAATTGTTTGCTAAACGTAGCAGGCAGTCGATGTTTGATTGTCTTCAGGTATGGCGAAAGGAAGCTAAACAGAGACGAATAAAGGCGGAAAGGGAGGCGCAAAGGGAGAAAACGCAGACATTGACTCAGAAAGCAGTGGCGCATGATAAAGAGAAAGTGGAGAAGGGTATGAATGTGCCAATAGGAGGTTTCGATTGCAATGTGATAAGTCCTATGTTGCTAGGGAGGGGGCAGACACTTTTGTGGAAGAATTATTGGAAGACAGACCGCCTCCCCCTTATGCTCTGCATAGAATATATCCTGTCGTCCCACAGCCCTTGCCATCTGCCTCTGCCCCCCCTGTTCCTGCTGTTTCTGGTATTGATCAAAGTGCTTTGGTTCTGGCATCACCAGCTTCTTCTTTGGCTCCGTCCCCCACAGTCGCCGTGGCTGCTAGTCTTTCTGCCATGCCTGTTGTTACAGCGTCACTCTCTCCTTCACAGACACTTACTACTCAGCCAATGTTGACCTTGATGCCTCCCCCTTCGATTACTGTGTTGTCCCCTCTTCTCTCTTCTGCCCCCTTGTTAGGTGCTGAGACACCGGTGCATGGCCAGGACGACGGGGATGGGGCAGTTACAAAGGAGCGATTGGGACAGGTGTTGATTCGATCTGATGTGGGAGATATGGAGAAAACGATGGTGGCCAATCAGGCTGCCCAGTGGGCCCGTAATCCTATTTATGGTGTTGAAGATGAATGGAGTGTGTTAAAGGACTATGAGCCGTTTGTCCAGCAGCATGCCCTTAAGCACATGTTGGCTACTTTGATTGGACTATAGGAACAGTGTTTTAAAGGTGTGGCACCTCAGGCTGTTTATGATATTAGGGACCAAGTGTATGCCACGGGCATGGCTCCAAATGAGGTTTTCGTTAGTGTTACCACATTGATTGGATATCGAGGTAGATTGCATCAGAAATCTCCGACGATGATATCTCAGTTCCCGATGAGGGAAGTTCACCCCATTTTCCACCCGGAGATACCGGAGCTACGTGATCAGCACGATCAGGTGACTAGGCAACGAGTAGAGGCCGTTTTCAAGAACAATGGGTTTATACTCCATGGAAGAGGAGTGAAGTCCTCGCAATTAAGGCTCAGTTACCCGACCCCAGAAAAAATCCTACTGCGTACTATAAAGAATTGAAAGCGGCTGCTGCATCGACAGTAATGACGTTGGCAGATATTGAAATGTTTTTTGGCTTATTGGTGCCAGTGGATATCTGGCGACAGGTGCATACTCAGGACCATGCCCTAGAATTGGGTGGTACTTGGGACGAGATTAGGACGTGGGATAAGGAGAGGAAGCCTGGTGAAAAGCCCAAGGCTGAGATCTTGGCTTTGCCAGACCGCATTATTACCTATATGCACTTTCTCATCCCACCTCGGAAGGTGGACTGGGATAAGCTGGCCGCATGTCGTCAGAAGAAAGATGAAAGTGTGTCTGATTTCTTTACCCGGTTCGAAGGTGTGTTCTTGGATTTTAGTGGCCAGGATTTGTCTTTGGAAGGGGGTATCCGATTGTTTGTCAACAGGTTTGTCACAAATTTGCTCCCAGAGATTGCAACCTGGTTGCAGGCTGCTGAGAGTACGTGGACTACCTCTAACCCTTCGGTGATATTGAGTATGGCTCAGTATTATGAGCATAGAGAGAATGAGGAGAAAGAGAAGGTAGGAAAGAAGACAAAGGAGCTGAAGACGAAGGTATTGATGCAGCAGGCATCCAGGGGGCAGGGACGGGGTCGAGGTGTTGGACCGGCCAGGCAGCTGCCTCGTACGAGCCGAAATGCTGTGCCTGTGGGCCCAAATCAATGTGCGTATTGCAAGGAGGAAGGGCACTGGCGCAGCGAGTGCCCAGTTTTGCTGCAAAAGGTTGCAGCCCCTAGAGGACTGGGGAGAGAGGGCGAGGCCGCGGAGCATGCAGTCAGGGTGGAGATCAGGCTACTGGGACATCACGGGGCCGTTCCGATCAAAATTACTTTGATGACGTTCGGGGATGACAGTATTATCATGATGATTATGATTTGGATGAGGTGACCGGGATGTCTTACAGCTAGGCAGCCAGGGACAGGGTAAGGGACCAGTTCCGATGCCTGTAGATCAGCATTGACCTTATATCAGTGTAGATTTGCAGGGCTCAGAAAAGAAATTTTTGGTGGATACAGGAGCAATGAATAGTCCTGTTTCGAGGTCATTGGTCCCTGGGGCAGCCCTGTCTGGCCATAACAATGTTTTGGTTGGTTTTTCTGGTGTGCCGGTAGTAAGCCCCATCTCCAAACCCCTTGCTTTGACTATAGGCCCCTTCACCGTTGATTCGCCGTTTTTATTAACATCAAATTGTGGAGAGAATCTGTTGGGATTAGATCTGTTGAAGAAGTTACATGCTACTATTTACTGTTCTCCGGATTGTGTCCATATGACAGTGGGTCCAAGCGTGGTTAGTACTACGCAATGTTTGCCTAAAGATGCCCCCCTACCAGTTGAGTTTAAGGATGTCCCATCTACGTTGTGGGCCACAAGCGACACGGATGTAGGACTTTTGCAGATACCTCCAGTTTCTATTCAGGTTAAAGAAAATGCCATATTGCCTTGTATCCCTCAGTATAAAATTTCGCACGCAGGAGAACAGGCGTTGTTGCGCATAGTACAAGATTTGATTCAGTCAGGAGTTGTAGAGGAGACAGCGGCAAATGTGTGTAATAGTCCCATCCTTCCTGTTCTCAAGAGGCCACCTCTGGGTTCCTCTGATGATGTTGTTGATGTTTATCGTTTTGTGATTGATCTGCGCGAAGTTAATAAAATTGTGGTTCCTCAGTTTCCCGTGGTTCCTGACATTACTGCTCTTTTGACTATGATTCCTTCTTTTGCTAAATTCTTTTCTGTTATTGATTTGAAGAATGCCTTCTTTAGCATCCCTGTTTATCGAAATAGCAGGCACCTTTTCGGATTTTCCTTGGCAGGTCGTAGTTTTAGATTTTGTCGAGTTCCTCAGGGGTACACTGAGAGTCCTAGCATATATAGCCAGGCTTTCAAGGGTCAACTGGACTCCCTCACCCTTCCCCCAGGTAATGTATTGTTACAGTATGTGGACGATCTTTTGATTGAGTCCGATACTGAGGAAGGATGTAAAGAAGCTACAGTAAAATTATTGCTGCATTTGGCTCAACATGGACACAAAGTGTCCTTTTCAAAATTTCAATATAGTCGACAGGAGGTCACCTATTTAGGTCACCTACTGTCGAAGGAGGTTCGGAAACTAACTCCTGAGCGTATTAATGCTGTAGTTAACATGCCTGTTCCAAGGACCCAAAGGGATGTACGAGCCTTCATTGGTATTACTTCCTATTGTCGTCATTGGATACCGAATTTTGCTTTACTAACAAAGCCATTGCTATATTTAACAACTAAAGATGTGCATGAACCTTTGCCTTGGACGCCTGAAAGTCAACAAGCTTTTGAGCAATTGAAGGTTGCGCTTTGCTCGGCTCCTGTGCTTGGCACACCCGATTACAAAAAGCCGTTTGTGTTATATGTACACGAGTCGGCCGGTTGTGTGCTTTCTGTTTTAACACAGGCCTTTGGAGGTAAGCAGAGGCCGTGAGCGTATTTTTCTGCTGTGCTTGATCCAGTCGCGAAAGCCCTCCCGCGCTGTTTAAGAGCGACCGCGGCTGTGTCCGTCTCTATTCGACAATCGGCAGGGCTTGTTCTTGATACTGATCTCACAGTTATGGTACCTCATGCTGTGGATACACATTTGAACAGAACAAAGACACAGCACCTTACCAGTGCACGTCTGACTGGCTATGAGCTAACCCTCTTTGCACCACACATTACAATTAAAAGATGTGCCACTCTGAACCCTGCCACGTTACTACCCCTCCCTTCGGAGAGTGAGGAAATAGACATACATGAGTGTATGTTTCGGACGGAAGAGGAGACGAAGGAACTGGTAGACTTGACTGATGTTCCCTTATCTGACCCCCAAGGGGAACTATATGTCGATGGCTCTTGTTTTAAATTACCGGATGGCACCACAACTGCTGCATATGCAATCACAACACTGCACACGATAGTTGAGACATCATGAGCTCCCTATCAGTCGGCCCAAGCAGCAGAGCTGGTAGCTCTAATTCGAACCTGTGAGTTGAGTCAGGGATTGGCGGTCAATATTGATACTGATAGCCGGTATGCCTTCAGAGTCGCTCATAATTTTGGGCGGCTCTGGGCCGAGAGAGGATTTCTCACTTCCCATGGTTCGAAAATTCAACATGGCCCTTTGATAAATAGGCTTCTGTCTGCTTTAACCCTTCCCAAGAAACTGGCAATAGTAAAGTGTAGCGCTCACAAAGCAATTACTGATGATGTGGGGAGGGGAAATGCTTTTGCAGATCAGACAGCTAAGGAGACGGCCCGATCTAAGATGAAAAAGATGTTTGTAGCAGGTCCTGCTAGATGGGTGCCAGAAGTTACGATGTTTGAGGACACACTAGATAACGTGAAAGAAATACAGAGTGAGGTGACGGTTGAGGAATTAGCAATATGGCAGGAAAGCACAGCGCAATTGGATAATGATGGGTGCTGGATAGATAAGTCGGGGAAGCAGAGATGGATGCTGCCAGATGCATATGTTCTTCCTGTAGTCACTATGGCTCATGGACCAGCTCACATTAGTGCTAGGAGTATCTGCAAGTTGCTAGACCCTGTATGGCAGAATGATAATATCCCTAAGACGGCTGCCCATTTAGTAAAACATTGCATGGTGTGCATGATGTACAATCCTGGAAGGGGTACTCCCACACCTCCCGGTAATTTTGCACCCCCTTCTTTCCCTTTTGAAGTCCTTCAAATGGACTTCATTGAGATGGAACGGGTGAATAATCTGAAGTATGTGTTAGTGGTGGTCTGTCATTCAGTAAATGGGTTGAGGCTTATCCTACTAAGGAGAATACAGCTTTGGCGACGGCAAAGGCTCTTTTAAAGGAGTTCTTCCCTCGCTTTGGTTTGCCCTGTTTGATTTGGAGTGATAACGGCAGTCACTTTAATTCGAAAGTCATCCAGTTGGTGTGCAATGGCCTGCACATTAAGCAAACGTTTCATACTGCAAATCTCCCTCAGTCAGCAGGTTTAGTTGAGAAGTACAATGGTACACTCAAACTAAAGATGGCCAAAATTCAGGAGAGTACAGGATTGAAGTGGCCAGCTGCTTTACCATTGGCTTTGCTGTCGACAAGAGTTACAGCCCATACTAGAACAGGGTTGTCCCCTTATGAGGTTGTTTTTGGTAGGCCCGCTAATGTCTGGGGCGTTCCGAGACCCCGCCACTTTTCCGAGATAGATCACGCTTTATTGATAGATTATTTATGTGAGTTGACTAAAAATTTGCGTTCTATTCATCAGCAGATTCAAAAGGCCTTGCCATCCGCTCCAGAGGGACCAGGCCATGACCTTCGGCCTGGGGATTTCGTGTTGGTTCGCCACTTTTAGCGCAAAAGCAGTCTGGAGCCCGGGTGGAAGGGGCCTTTCCAGATCCTCCTTGCTACCCGTACAGCGGTGAAGATGGACGGGCGGAAAAATTGGATTCATTCAACGCACTGCAAGAGGGTGCCACTTCCTCTGCCCTATGATGCCCTTCGGATTCGCATCGGCGCAACTGCGCTCCCCTTGGATTCATTCAGATAAACTCCGGACTCACCCCGGTCTACAAATTATTCCATCGCTGCCGACGATTCCCTCCCCGGTTCCCTGGTTGGAACTGTACTCACCCCGAACCCTGATTCAATCCGCCATGCTCATCCGGCCTTGGACATCGGCACCGCGTTACCTACGCGTTCAGACCTCATCCCCACGTCCTCTAAATTGAGACGCCCTAACTTAGATTCTATTTGCTCACACTACAGTCCTGATGATGATCTTTTAGTTAATAAGATCGAAACGCCGTCGACCTCACAACCAAAACTCCTTCATTGTAATTGAATAGATTGGAGTTTTGTAGCTTGTTGTCAATGCGATGTAAAGCTTTTAATGTCACTAAGCACTTTCACTTTCCGCACTTGCACTTTTTCGTGTGAGCACCAGAACTATTACCGTTGAAAATTGAATGATACTCCATTTATGTTGTTAATAAATGTGATGCCATTCTGTACCCTGTGTCCTGGCATACATTGCTTAATGAGTCCCGCTCGGACTCCCTCTGAAAGTGTTTCTGTAGATTAATACTGCACCCATTAATAGTAGCCCAGGCTACACGAGGACCTCTGAGGCCTCCCTGAGACCACTGTTCCTTTCAACCACCTATGACCAATGGAGGCTCGACGGCATTGGGGATTCCGAGACGGAGAAGGTTCCCCGATTCATTCCTTTCTCCGATGCCAGATTAACATGGGCACCTTCTGAGGAGGAGAGCGATGCAGTTTTGAATGAGGCAGTGCCACCTGAGATTAAGGCTAGCTAAGACCTTCAGTCGGCTGGCCCGTCGGTGTCTGAGTCTGAGTCAGTCGATCCCGCTGAAAGTGACCCTTTGGTTCTTGATCCCTCTGTTCCTGGGGTTGTTAGGTACAATTTGCGTTCCCGATGGAGGGGCAGTGCACCAAAGGAAAAGTCAGATTAGTAGGGATGGACTTCATGGATGAAGCATAGGGACGATAGAGTAGGGACAGGGAGATTGGTGCATTGTCCGAAACACTGGACAGGATAAGTTGGGGATGTCCTCCCAGGAGGGAGGGGTACCCTATCCTGAGAGAAGTGGATTTTCCTCACAAAGGGCTGCAATCGCGCAGCTCCAATGAGAAGTGCTCAATAGCACCACCGTAGATGAACAATAGGATTCTGCCAGCGAGGCTCAAAGGAGAAAAAAAAAAAAGGACGCTGGAACGAAGATTGTTTATTTGGTTTCATTGAGGTTATATTAATTGTACCTTTTCGTTCTGCTATCATGCATCCTTTTGACAGGCCAATGATTGATGAAGAACAGCCATTGGGTCTTGTTGTTTTGCCACGATCATCATGGATCAAACAGCGGAGAGTAATATTTCCTTTTTTTGCTATTCCGCTGATGATTATCTTTTGTGGGGTTCTCTGGGCGTTAGAGTATGCATGTAGTTCGCCTACTCCTGACAATGATATCTTTCTCACACCAAGACGGAAGAGAATGCTTTCTAATAATGATTTTTTGGACACTCATAAGAGATTTTTGTGGTAATGGTGTCGCTTGGTATCCTACTGAATCTGTGACTAGCCTGTGGACTGCTTATCCTTTGTCTTTGATAAATTACACGTATTCTAAGCCGACAAATTTTGTTGAGGTAAAAGGGGAGTTTGGGTTTGGCTACCCAGGGCCATGCTTGTATCATCGTAAGCCCACAGGAACAGGTTACCCCGGCTGTGACAATAATACGCATTGTGGTAACTTCTATTTGGAAGAGCAAAATATTACGTTGGTGGGTTGGCATTATAAAGAAGTGACGGTTCCTTGAAAAGCTGGCTATTACCCTGCCTGTTACCCCATCATAAATAGTACTGATACCATATTGTATATCAATTGCTCAGGGGTGATCATATCCAAAGAGACATTCCCCTTGAAAGGTTCAAGAGGTTCTAGCACCATTACAGATAATTCTCGCTGTTCAGCTGTGAACTATGACAGACTGATATATGCCCATCCCGGGTTCTTCTTTTTAACTAATGGAACATACTCAAATGTTCATAATGGCACCAATGATGTAGCTCTTGGGATGGTGCTGCCCCTGGGGTTCCCTTGTAAATATGCCCACAGACAGGTAAAATGGGTGAAGAGAACACTTACAAAGGAATTTTGCGAAGGAGTAACAGATATTGAGATCAACAGTTACAGTAATGGTATTACTTTTGGTTATATCCTGTCTGCTATCTTTACGTTGGGGGAAAGGCTATGAGTAGAACCGAAAAGGCCAGGGAATACTTTGGCTGTAAATTGCAGATATTGTCCAATACCACAGTAGCAGCATTATGTGACATCACCATTCAATTAGAGATTATGAGGATCTATTCTGAACAAACTAGATATGCAGTTGATTTTATTTTAGCAAAAAATGGTGGTGCATGCACAGTTATTGGCGATCAGTGCGTAGTGGGAATAACCAATATGGAAAAGAATATTACTAAGCATATCTTGGATATTATTGAGAATGTCAAAGGCATGGAACCAGGTAATTGGAGTTGGTCCCTTTTTGGAACATGGGGTTGGCTAATAGAAAAAGCAATATATCTCGTTGCTATATTAATACTTTGCTGTGTCCTTATTCAATGTCTTCCAATGTGCTGCACATATTGTATCTCTGTATTGACTCCAAAGGGGAAGATATCGATTCATGATACCAATGCTGCAATAATGTTACAGAAAGAAATAGACGAAATGATGATCATAGACGAGGGTATCTTCGAAATATCTTCTCTTCTCATAGAGCACATTCCTACTGTTGACAAAATGAAATGTGTATAAAATAGCTATGTGCTTTTATTATTCATTTATGTTTTGCTTTGGTCGCCAATTGTAGATGGTTAGCTCATGCTAACAGGAGGGTTTGTTAATACTGAAAGGCCCTTCTCTCTGTATATCTTAGCATTCGCGAAACCATCTTGCAATCTGGATCCCATTTTGCATTATAATCGAAACTGTTGCTTGGTTATTTTCATGAAATGGTTTTCTGTAAGTTTTGTTTCCCAAGGTTGAGCTTTTCTTTCTGCAATTGCAAGTGTTCTCATTAGTGCATGCCTTTCCGGTTAGATAGAGTCTTTCTCCCACCTGTCTGGTGGGGAGGATAGGCCAGACGACCTTGGGCAGTAGATAGCCTGTTCCCGGCTGCAGAATCGAAACTTATGTTCTGTACCCCATTGTATTACGACACCTACTAGTGTTTTTCCATAGTAGGCGGGCCTTTGTAGACTCCACAATGTACGTGATGTAATTTTATGCTTACAGGGTCCAGTCCCTCGACAGCCATCTCAGGAGGCTGGTCAGACTGGGCTCCACTGCAGTGTAATATCAATAAATAATCTGGTTTGTATTCTCTACTGTCTGACCGACTCTTCATTTGTAGGAAGGCAGAGAAGGTGGTCGCGAGTGACCCAAGTGGCCCTTTTCGGGTCACTTCCTTCACAGGTTGGTGGGAGGGGGCAAGCCTGCTAATGGAGCAGTGGATCTACTGCAGTTGGGGAGGTGGGGAGGAAAAGCCCAGACAGCAAGCCATAGTCCTACTCTCTTTAAACAGCTTGAGAGAGGAGTCAGCCTTGTCCCTGAATAGGCAAGTCCCGTTGAAGGGCATGTCCATCAGGGAGAACTGAACATCACTGGAAAACCCAATTGAAAGCAGCCATGCATTGCTGCAAATGGCAACACTGGCACCAACAGCTCGCCTGATGGAATAGGTTGGTGTCCAAGCCACATCGATTTGTGAACTTGGCTGCAACCATCTTGAACTGCCCAAAACAGAATAGGACGAATATCGTCAGGCACACCAGGGAGGACTTGTGCCACCAAGTCTCAAAGGGTATGGGAACAATGGCCCAAAAAGCAGCTGGGGTTAAGATAACAGAGGGCTAGGCTAGTGGAAGAGAAGACACATTTTCTGAAGCTTTCCACTCTATTAGTTTCTATGTCGGGGGAGTAGTTGGAAATGTGTTGGGGCTGTAATGGCTAGTGAAGGCCTGCCCCACAAGGCTGTGTGGTGAAGGGTGCTGAGAATAGAAAGCCTGGACACCACTAGCCTTTTGAAAGTCCTCTTACCAATTGGCAACTTGATAGGCCTGAGGAAACTCATCACCAAGGTCACAATCATTGTCAGAATCTATTCCGAAAAGGGAACGTAGATAGTGTTGATGACCCTGCTGATGTTGAAAGGGTGGAAGATCGGGGGAGAGGGGGGCACCTGGCACCTCAGTTGGATTCAGGCACGATGTCGAACAAGGTTGGACCAGCGTTGACACGGCTGAGAAAGAACAAAAGAACAATCGGATTTGCCTTGACGTGCCCGGGGCAAGCGTAGTTCATGGCACCAGAAGCCGGGTCAGAAGGGAAGCAGGAGGTGAGATGGGCTTGGAGGGCCCAGCTGGCACTGAGGGCAAACCCACCAGCAGTATTCCAGAAGGAGGGTCTCTCAGCTCCTTGGGGCCCGTAGGCACGCCAGAGGGAGTCAGTAGGGAGCCGAAGAGTCAGAGCAGGGCTGTGTGGAGCTCTTTGATCTGGTGCGGCATGACGAAAGCCCTGGAAACTTGGGCTGTGCCGGACCAGCTGTGGAATTGGCTCTGACGTCGGCTGACATAGGGAGCGAGATTGAGACGAATGGTGCCAACCCAGCGCCTGGTTGGGCGAATGAGAGTGGCGCAAGGGAGCGGAGCCCTGCTTGGACTTCTTGTGCTTTTTATGCTTACCTGAGGATGTGGAGCATGATGAAGACTGATCTCTAGAGTAAATCTTTCGGCTCTGGGATAGGAAACAGCACTGATATTGAACTATGGATGTGGAGCATGACTTGGAATGTTCCAGACGAGAAGTTTGTGCTTGGCGATATACCATTTCTGTCAGAAAACAATAGACACAGACTAACGCCTAACTCCAGGACTATATCAGGTGCTTCAGGCAGCAGAGGCTTCATGTATGTGGGACTTCCAAGCTCATGGGAGAGGCAGCTGGGAACCTCGCTCAGAGAGGAGGAGTGGGCCAATCGCATACATGACTTTCATAATAGGGTCCCTAATGGTAACGGAGTGGAAACAATTCTGAAGCTATTGTATTACACCCGAACAAGACTGCACTCATTCTGCAATGAACTATCAGACGTGTGCTAGATGGAATAACGCAAGAGGGTTCCTTTGTCCCTTATCCTACAGCACTGCCTCAAGATTCCCAGATTCTGGAAATGGTTCTCGATGACTTATTCCAAATTAGTGGATTTTGGGTCCCAACCTCTGTGCCCAGAGTTCAACAAGGATGGATGCTGGAGGCAAACTGGGGGGTAAAAGAAGGGCACAAGGAAAACTGTCCTTTTGCTACTGATGGTGACTAAATAGACAGTTAGTTAGTTGGATGGGTAGACCCCCTGATGGTGGTAAATTGGTATCAAAGGCTGTGGAAAATGCTGGGGATGGAGAAAAATTCACATCATATTACAGAAGGGGCAGGATTTTAAAAAACACTCTGGAATACTGCTCATCTTGCTTGAGAATGCAAAATCACTCTCTTGCCCAAGGACAATGGGAGCCGGAAGATAGAGTTAGTTGACAACTAACTTAATATAATTCCTCCAAAGAACCTGTCAGACACAAAAGGCTGGTGTTGTATGCATGGTTATCTGCAATTAGTCTGCATATTATTTTGGAAGCTCTGCCATCTTGGCTGTTCCAAGTACAGGAATTGGAAGAAGGAGAGAGGTTTATTTTCCACTAAATGGGTATCTATTTGCCAATCCTTGGGGCATATTAACAAGGGCCATATCGCTGCTTTCCCGGCACATAGCGCCGGAAAAGCGGCGATTTACACATCACACAATCATCAAGGCGGCGCTAACATGCATTAGCGCATGTTAGCTGCCGTTTACGAGACGCTTCGCATCTTAGCGATATACATCGCTAATCAGATGCAAATTAGGCGTTCCCTCGAAAACCAACATGAAAAAAGTCGCTAAGGAAACACCGCAATATTTACAACCCGGCCCCAAACACGTGAAGCGATAATTAAAGCCGCGCTAACCGCGGTTTTCGCCGGATTCCTACGTCTGCAAAAATCCCGACTTAGCTATAAGTTAAATGGGAGGTGGATTGCATGGTTAAGTCCACATCTCCCTATTTACAACATTCTCATTATCGCTGTTCTTATTTCGCTGTATTCCGCCGCTATTGATGTGTATCGCCATCTATCGCCGGGTTTCATATCGCCTGTCAGCAAAGTGTTGCAAATACGCCGCTAACACGGCGATGTGAACCGGCGATAGACTAAGCGCGATTTGCGATGATTACCGCGGCCCCTTGATAAAATGCCCCCTTGTAACTACAATGTTAATGCTTTGTTTTTTCCTCTTTGTGCATGAAGTGTAAAATGAGGGTGGCAAGCAGAACATGAAAGCTCTAGGTTCCAACATGACCTTGAGCAGAGCTAGAGCCAGGCTTCAGGTTCGAGCTTTCACAGGCTCACCTATCTCTATGAAAAAGCAAAACTCACCAGTTCCTCTTAAGGAGCTGTGTTACTGCAATCCTTTAGACCTCTTTGCCTTAGGGTGGTCTTCCCCTAAACTTACTCCTTTCTCATGTTTTTGCTGAATTCGTTTTTGTTGGCCTCAGGACTATGTGCACTTTACCACTGCTAACCAGTGCAAAAGGACCTGTGCTCTCTCAGTTAAACATGGCAAAAATGGCTTACACCCAATTGGCACATTTAATTTACTTGTCAGTCCCAAGTAAAGTTTTACTACATGTACCCAGGGCCTGTTAATTAAATACTACTGATGAACCTGCAGCAGTAATTGTGTCACCTACTTAAGCAGCCTTTCAAACATGTTCCAGGCCTGGCATTGCAGCCTGTGTGTGCAGTTTTAAACTACCATTTTGACATGGCCAAATAAATATTTTGCTATGTCCAAACCTTCCTTTTTAATAAATATAAGTCACCCTTAGGGTAGGCCCTAAAAAGCCCATAGGGCAGTGTGCAGTGTTTTTAAAAAGTTGGACATGTACTTTTAACTTTCACACGTCCTGGTAGTGAAAAACTGTTAAATGTGTTTTTCACTACAGCAAGGCCTAACCCCTCCCATAGGATAAAATGGTTTTACCTTATTACACTTAATAATTGATAACTTCGATGGGTAGCAGGTATAAAAGTTGAGTTGTGTCTCTAAATAATTTAAATTTAAATCCCTATTTGATGGTAAAGTTGGATTTTAAATCAATTTCTGAAAATGCCACTTTTAGAAAGTTTTCATTTTCTTGTCCTAAACATTTGGGGCCCGATGTACATAGACTTCTGTTTGTGATTTCCTAAAAGCAAATTTTTGCAGACTAGCATGTCTGTGACTGCTTTCTAAATAAAGCAGTTTTTATTTTGAAATGCAGACCATTTTCCTTAAAGGAAAACAGGATGCATTTAAAAAAGAAAAATGGAAATTTTCTTTTTTCATTTTTTAAAAGTAGGCAGTGGTCCGTGGGACCACTGCCTGCTCTTAAAAAATGTTGGCGCCCACATTCACCAAGGGTAAGGGGTCCCTCGGGGACCCCTTCCCGTTTGTGAATGGGTTACCACCAACTTCTTCACGAAGTCGGCAAAGTATGAATGTTTTGCGACCGCATTCGGGTCACAAACATTCATGCATGCACCTGCGACTCTTCATTAGGAAGGATCACCCTTGGCACGCCCGTTCCTAATAGCGAATCGCAAACCCAATTTGAGATTCGGTAATAGCTTACCGAATTGCAAATAGGGAATTGTACATTTAAAAATGCTTTTTTCAGGTCACAAATGGGCGGATTCTGCGAATCGGGCCGTTTGCAAGCTGAAAAAGCTTAGTACATCTGGTCCTTGGTGTCCACAGCCTGAATCCTGGGTCACAAGACTAGGTGTAGCTGGCAGTTGCTCTTTGTGTATTAATCCCAGACAGTGGCTAAAAAAACACTACCAGTACTAAAATGTGTTTTGTTAACTCTACAACGGGTAGGCTGACTAGATGTCCCAGATTTCCCCGGACTTTCCCGCTGTCCTTTCATTAATTTTAAATACATGTCCCGGTTTTCGGGACAAGGTCAAGTCTGTTTCTCGCAGCTCAGAAGGAGGTCGGCTGCATGCATGCTGCAGCAGGGGGGAGACAAAGAGGGGAGGAGGGCAGGGGGCTCAGGGTAGAGATCCTCCTGGCATGTTATGTAAGCGTAGCCCTGGTTTTTGCTTCTCAAAATCTGATCATCATCTATCTTCGGGGGACGTGTTACTTCAGCAGTACGTGCGTTGCCGTTTCAAGCCAGCAGGTGTCACTGCAAGATAAGTAACTGACTTTTAGTCCACATAGACCAGAAACCAGATTTTAAAAAACAAGCATTGGCTTAGCTAATAGGTCTCTCCTAGGGCTTCGCCCACAATTTCATGAAAGAAATTGTTTTTCAGATATTTTTATTGAATATAAGGTCAAATGTCACGACAAGGTACCTGAAAGTTGACACTGCCAGATTGGAGTACTAAATTAAAAGACGATGGAAAGTCCCTTCATGAGCTAACGCTGCTGGATTTAAAGAGAACAAACACCAACTATGGGTTTTGTTATTAGGGTGAGCACAGAGTCAACGTCTCCAAGGAGCAAATGGCTAGGAGGGCCTTGCTTGTGTGGTGCCCTGGATCCTTATCAAAGGAACGTCGTGTCCGTCTTCAAAAGAACAGCTCCTCTGCGCCACAATCAAAACACTCCAAAGCTACATGGCAAGAAGCCGAAACCAACGAGAGCAAAGGGTGACCACTGCGAGGAATTCACAAGGTCCTCTCATCAGTGGCGGCCGGTAAGTTTTGGAGGGAGGGAGTGGGCGGGACAGACACACGCAACACGCACACGCACACATACACATAACACTCACAGCCAGGCATTCACACACGCGCACACACACACACACACAAACACATCCATTCACATTACTCTTTACCAGACATTCATACATACACGCGCGCACCAAACATTAATTTAAAAGAAAACAAAACACACTTACATGCAGCCAGCTCTGCCTCGGAGGTTCCAGGAGGCTTGGGACTGCTGCCTTCCCTCATTGGCTGACCTATGGTCAGCCAATGAGGGAAGGCAGCAGTCCCAACGTCAATACAGAGTGGGATGGGGTCAGTGAGACTGCTGACCCCCCTACCCCCCCCCACTCTGTGATGAAGTGTCACTGATTGACACTCGACCCTGGGCGCTTCAGGGCTTAAAACTGAAGCGCCCAGGTGGGAGGCAATCAGTGACGCTACCCCTCATCACTGAGGGGAGGGCCTCAGGGACCTTTGCTAAGCTGAGGACGTCACGCCCACAGGAGCTGTGACATTCTCAGCCCAGCAAAGTTCAGCTCAGGCAGCCACGAGCCTGCGCATTTTGAGCATGTGTGGCTCCTGGCTGCTTGAACTGAAAGCGAACAGTGTCTGTCAGGCTGACCTTTGTGAAGCCGGACAGACACTGTTCGTGAGGGGCAAAAGGTGGAGGGGCGTGGCCCCTCAGCCCCAATGGACCGGCCGCGTCTGCCTGTCATGGCCATTTAGTAAAAACTGCTGGGCAGAGGTAACTCAGTCTGCATCGACAGCTGCCTGTGAAGGGCAGGGCACAAGAGATGTAGCCTTATGGCTAGAGCTGCCGACCTTGGAACTGGAGAACGGGGTTCGAGCCTCGGCGTCGGCTCAGAATCCTGTGATTCTTGGCAAATCACTTAATCTCCCCGCGCCTACCAAATAATGAATGTGTCCTTGTGTAACGTAACTGGTGCTCATGTAAAGCGCTCCAATACCTTCGGGTCGAGTTTACGCTTTATAAATCTGCAAAAAAAAGGCACCTCTGTCTCCTAGAATAAGGGGGTGGGTGGGCAGTGCTGATGTCCCCCTGAAGTAAGGAAGACATTGGAAAAAGTTCAAAGTTGATAAGGCTTTAAAGTTTAGGAATTATCAGTAAAGTATGACCGGTTTTGAGGGTAGACCAAATCAGATCATGCCGGACTCCATTAAATCTTAGAAAGTGAAGCGCAGAGTCGATAATCGAGTAGAACAACCTCGCTACAGCGGAATATGAATTTAAAAAATGGGCCTTTTCTACTTATTGTAGCATAGACATTCCAATATTATTTCTGTACAACTCACCCTACACTGAAGGGCATTCGTAAGCTTTCACTATTCTATGAACCGCAGTCAGCTTCCTACATTTTATCCTATATTATTTTCTATGTGTCCTTACTGTTTTTAAATTTAATACTATCCATTGTTTACTCTTTCAGAAAGCGCCTTGGTGTAGGGTGTTTTACGTCGAGGCACTGTAACCCTCGCCCCATAAAAACGGCTGATGATACGAATGCCACATTGTTTACTCTAACGAGCAGCAGAATATGTCCCTGGGCAGTGTATAGTACTTGGAATAGGTAGTGTATTTTCACCTTGGGGCAGAGGAAGGAATGGAGTACAGAGTACACTGTGCCCTGGTGTGAAGTGTTTTGTCGATAGGGGGCTACGTAGGTTTTCAGGGCTAGTATTCTGTCCTGGTGGTTGTGCATGCAGTATTGGGGGGCTGGGAACAGAGTCTTCTAGGGGCTTTTCATGACATACTTGGTTAGGGAACCGTGCACTTTATTCTAGGGGGGCAGTGTATGGTTTTATGTGGAACTGTAGTCTGTAGCTGGGGGTGTTGTGCATCACGTATTGAGCGCTAAGAGACAGTGTGGTCATTTAGGAGGTAGGGGTGGCCTTCTTTAGTAGAGAGCATTCTAGGGGCTATGTATGAAGTAGTGGGGTTATGGGGCAATCTTGTCTTCTAGGGTACAGCAGGTAGTATCCTGGCTGTGCATGCAGCATTGTGGAGTTGGGGTAGTAGACTGTATCCAGGGTCCCAGTGCATGTAGTATGTGTGTAGGGGGCAGTCGATGGTGTTCTGAGGTACAGTGTACTGTTTCTTAGGGGTCCCTGTGGTATGTTCTTCAGGGGCAGTATGTGGTATCCTGGGGGCTGGGCATGAAGCACTGGGGTTAGGGGCAGCCTTGTCTTCTAGGGAGCAGGAGACAGTATCCATGCAGTATCCAGGAGTAGGGGGCAGTAGACTGTATCCAGGATACCAGCGAATGTAGTATGTGTGTGCGTGTGTGGAGGGGGCAGTAGAAGGTGTTCAGGGGTGCAGTGTATTGTTTCTTAGGGGGGCCTGAGGTATGTTCTTCGGGGACAGTATCCAGTATCCTGGTGCTGTGCATGAAGCGCTGGGTTTATGGGGTAGTCTTGCCTTCTAGGAAACATTAGGCAGTATCTTGGGTGCTGTTCATGCAGCATCGGGGAGTAGGGGGCAGTAGACGGTATCCAGGATACCAGTGCATGTAGTATGTGTGTGTGTGTGTGTGGAGGGGGCAGTAGGTGGTATTCTGAGGTACAGTGTACTGTTAGGGGTCCCTGTGATCTGTTACCCAGGGGCAATATGTGGTATCCTGGGGGCTGGGCATGAAGCACTGGGGTTAGGGGCAGGCTTGTCATCTAGGGGGCAGGAGACAGTATCCATGCAGTATCCAGGAGTAGGGGGCAGTAGACTGTATCCAGGATACCAGCGAATGTAGTATGTGTGTGCGTGTGTGGAGGGGGCAGTAGAAGGTGTTCAGGGGTGCAGTGTATTGTTTCTTAGGGGGGCCTGAGGTATGTTCTTCGGGGACAGTATCCAGTATCCTGGTGCTGTGCATGAAGCGCTGGGATTATGGGGTAGTCTTGCCTTCTAGGAAACATTAGGCAGTATCTTGGGTGCTGTTCATGCAGCATCGGGGAGTAGGGGGCAGTAGACGGTATCCAGGATACCAGTGCATGTAGTATGTGTGTGTGGAGGGGGCAGTAGGTGGTATTCTGAGGTACAGTGTACTGTTAGGGGTCCCTGTGATCTGTTACCCAGGGGCAGTATGTGGTATCCTGGGGGCTGGGCATGAAGCACTGGGGTTAGGGGCAGGCTTGTCATCTAGGGGGCAGGAGACAGTATCCATGCAGTATCCAGGAGTAGGGGGCAATAGACTGTATCCAGTCTACCCGTGCATGTTGTATGTGTGTGGGGGGGGCAGTAGAGGCCAGGGTGTTCTGAGGTACAGTGTATTGTTTCTTAGGGGGTTCCTGTGCTATGTTGTGCAGTGATAGTATATAGTATCCTGGGGGCTGTGCGTGAAGCACTGGGGGAGTCTTGTCTAATAGGGAGGAGCAGACAGGATCCTGGGTGCTGTGCATGCAGCATCGAGGGGTAGGGGGCAGCAGACTGTATCCAGAGTACCAGTGCATGTAGTATGTGTGTAGGGGGCAGTAGAGAGTGCTCAGGGTTGTAGTGCAGTGTTTCCTCCGGGAGATCAGAGCACAGTCTTCTGGGGGCTGTAGGCAGTATCCTGGCTGTGCAGGAGTAGGGAGGGGGCAGTAGGCTGTGTCCAGGGTACCAGTGTATGTAGTAAGTGTGTAGGGGACAGTAGAGGGGGTACTATGCTGCAGTGTACTGTTTCTGTCAGCTCGACGATTCCTCGGGAACGGTTCGATGCCAAAAGGGGTCCACCTCTCGACAGCCCCAACCTGAATGCTATAACAGCACAGGCAAATGGGATGGTCAAGCGGGGGAAGGAAAGGAAGGGGTCAGCAGGGAGGGAGATCTGAAAAGCAAAAAGAACTCAAAGATCAGCAATAGTTGGGATACACGATTTCTCTTATCTATTCCAATGAGCAACCCCTACCTGTAAAATAAACAATAACATTCCTTTCATGTAGGCCATTCATGAATTCAACAGTTCAATATTATTGTTCTGAAATGACGGTGATGTGCTAGGGAAAGGATAGAGGTACAAGGGAGTCATAAAGCCATGAGCCTAAACAGACACTGTTAGCTTTGCCATGCGTCAAAGAGCCATACACACCAGTACATACACTTTGTCCCATGTCACAGGGGAAGAGCAGAATGCCGCCTCTTGAACCCCCTGTTAAAGTAAATCAAACACAAAACGATCAAAATACTTCTTTTGACTTCCGGTTAATATTTCAGCATGATATAACTGTCAAGTGCACAAGCGAAATTCAACTCCTTTAAATGTGCTACCTAGATACCTAAATCCTTGGTAGTATCTGTGCAGGGAGGTAACATGATACCTTCCCCAGTAACGGTGATGTGGGGGCTTTAGTTGAGGCAAGGATCCCACTAATAAAGGAAGCAGAGTTCCAAAGTGAAGAGCTCACAAGGGCCCCCTTCCAAGGCGAATAACATCAAGAGTCTGTTGATGTAACAAATCCGGAACTTCCCGGTCTAGGTGGTGCAAGTGCACCCTTACCCTACTTCAGCTGGAATGAGGATTAGCAGCGCGGCCGGCGATGCGCAACCAAGGAATAACCAGCAGCTTGTTCTTCCCTTGTGGCTGCCTTTAACCGGTCTTCCTCTTCCGGAAAGGACACCACGTGATCGGGGCTATAACGGAAACGTACGCTAGGCATCCTGGGAATTGTAGTTTTTGGTGCCCTGCACCCAACGCCGATCGCGTTGCAGCGCCATTCTCCCGCCGATCCAGTTACCACCGCTGAGGCCTCTCCCTGGGTCCACCATCCGGACAGCCATGACCAGGTGTCGCCGCCACGGGCGAACAGCGATGCGACCCCCTTGCCCTCAGGTACGTCTCTGTCTGGAGTCTGCCTGCGATCTGCCCGAGCCGTTCCGAGATCCGTAACAGTTTCCTCATGGTCCTTGGGGCAGGGTCTTCTGGGATCCTAGTTTGTGCATGAGGTAATGCAAGGTACAGGGCTGTGTGCTGCCTCCTGAGGACAATCTAAGTTCTTCTAGGGTGGCAGTGAGCTGGTTACAGAGATCACAGACTCCAATGTTGGGGGATGGGTAGGTAGTATCTTTGGGTGCAGGGTACTGTGCCCTGAAGACACCCTACACCAGCTGGGGGTGTCATGCCCCCAAAGGGTGCTCCAGCCATGCCTTACCCTACCAGACCCCCGAAGGAGGAATTGATGGCCTTAGGTGAGGTCTGGGGCTTCGCGCTCTCTGCCGGGGAGCCCATGGTGATGTGGGGACAGCAGCAAGGTGACAGCAGCGGGTCATAAAAAAGAGAGAGATGACATACTGGTACCAGTCCTTCATCCGAGCCCTGCCCCCTCCGTGGCCCCCAGCCATCTTGCAACGGATGCCCTTCCCAGTGTGCAGAACCGAAGCATAAAGAAAACAAGGAGTATTTTAATATTTTACCGAATGTGCCTTATATACTTGTACAGTTTGGAAAATGTTTTTATGTATCTAATGTAGAAAACAGTGTTTTGTATATTAATTACTACATTGTAATCATTAATATCCTTACTATCACAACGTTCTGTGCATACCTAAATACCTAATTTTAAAGCTACTTCAGACATGCCTCTGCCGACAAGAAATATCTCTTCCTGTTTGTTGTTTACAAGGAGACCAGACCTGCCCCAATATGGCTGACATTGTAGACATGCTTTGATGGGGGTCGTGGTAGTGTTTCACGTTCCCCGGCAGCAGACTGCGCATGCATTTATCTAGGGGAAGGTGCGGCGGTGAGAGCCCGGAGCAGTGACTGAATGGGAGCTGAGTGAGCCGGCCGGAGGAAAGAAGGCAGTGACTGGGGCTGAGAGAGCTGAGGGTATGGCTTTGAGCCCGCACAGCTACCGCTAAGACAACTGAGGCTTTGCATGCATTAGTGCGTGTGCAGACAAGGGAGCAAGTGAAAACATGAGCGCTTGTGAAAAGCGCTGTTAAAGAAAAAAGTACACTCGAAAACATTTCCTAAATGGGACAAGTGCAATGCTGCAAGTAATGGGGCGATGCTCCGTGGAAGGGACCAACCCACAGAAAGGCGGGACAAATAGGAAAGATAAGCCACTTGGAAGCAAGGCTTTTTAAAGGACACTCAAAGAAACAAATGAAAAGAAATGAGTGAGCTGTAAGCCCACAAAGTATATACAACATGTCATGAAGAGACAGAGCAAGCACTGCCTAAGCTCGACCTAACAAGGGTTTATTATCAGAAATCCAGGGCGTGCCAAGGTCAGGACTTAGTTGTGAAGAAGAAAAGAAGGATTTGAATTACAAGTATCACTCTCAGCAGGAAAAATCCAGCTATAGGCCAAGCCCAAAGTTTAGCCTAAATCTGGATTGAAAGCACCTCTCCTACTATTGAATCTAACTTTTTTGCCTCTGCTTTCTGACCTCCCACATACTGTCCAACAGATTATACCTACCTCTGGAGAGTTCACGGACTTATAACTTGAGAGCAATTCATCTGATTTTATCCTTTTGATCGAAGTAGCGAAATAAAATAACAAAATAATAAAATATGCAAATAAAAAATGGAAAAATTGAAAAAATGAAATACATGCATTTGCTTTCAGTTGGGATGCTTTCTACCTCATGTTACGTTATCATAGCTAGCATTTATATAGAACACCACTGCCACCAGTGCATCATTGTAGCACTCGAGCTGCCTTAACGGTTACAGGTGTACCTGTCTGGTTGGAGAGGGGATGGTTGGTTGCAGTATGTAAGTCCTATGTGAAATCGACCCTGCTGGTATGCAGGCACATATTTTTTAGATGTATATGAGATAAATATAACACGTCTCATGCAGTATTTATTCAACATACCTGAAGGAAGAGCTGTGTATGATGATCCCCATGTTGTTGCCATTGATGGTTCCAGTTTATCTTCAGAATCTAAAAAGAGTACTGTTCATTACCCCACATTCAATAGCCACCTTGCACACAAACCAATCAAACCCCTTAAGTCGGAACAAAAAAGAAAAGCAATCACCGATCCTTCAAAACAATCATTTTATTAATATATTTTACAAGATTGCAATTGAAATCATTTAAATACAAATCTTTTTTTATACAGAAAATGTAATAAAGTTAAAATGCTTCCTTGTCGTTTAGCATTATTGCAATGCTTACAAAATTTTGCATAGAGTGTGTGCAAGGATTGATGTTACTGGATACAAAAAGCTATATATTTTTCTCACACAGACCCAAACACGTGAAAAATTAAAAACAGTCAGAATGTCAGAACAAGCCCTGTGGTAAACGTACAAATACTTATCTTTTGTTTTTGCTCGTGTCATCATTGTGGAATATGTTGGCCGGGGGGGTTTGGGAAAGATAAGGTTTCAAAATGCTTGGCAGTAAAGCCACTGATGGTGTCAGTGTCCTGTGTACAACTGTCCTCCAGCCACATACTAACTGCATCACTTGAAAAAAGAAGACACAGATGCCTTTCTGTCCGTTGAGTGTAAACCGCCGCTGGGTGTCAGCTTTTAAAGCAGGGGCAAAGGGTGAAGCCATGTTCACCTTGGCAAATTAATTCGAAGAGTAAAGGCCCCGCCCTCTTAACCCCTAAAGGCCCCGCCCTCCTAACCCCCTCCGAGCAAAGGGAACTTCTCGCCGCCATGAGGGAAGTTTCAATGCGCGGTGCCTACATGGGTAGCCTAGTCAGAGGTTGGTTGCACAACAGTTTCTTGCATTCCAGCTATTTCCTAGGTCCCTAGACATATGGGTGCCATTGATAGAGCCAGCCTTTGTATTTTGAGGTCTTTAATACCACTGTAATGGAAGTCAACTTAAAAAGCATATGTTTAAAACAGGTCCTAACTTCTTGAGATTTTAATTAAGCGCCCCCACATTCTCTCAAATGAAAGTCTGAGACACCTTCACTTTGGAGTTCTGTGGGAGTTTCCAGGCACAGACAGGCAGGTCGGGAATCAGATGGCTTCTTAGAGGGCGCATGTAATCAATAGTCCATTTGTAGACCATTTATGTCCAGCACAGGCATTAAATGAGCCCCATATGCTAGAACCAAAGAGAAACTAAAGTTAACAACCGAAGGCAGATATGGCCAAAGGGAGCTGGTGAGAGGCTACAGCAGCACCCCATCGATACATTCCTGAATGCTAAGAAAGAGGCTCAAACCTGGAACATATGGACTCTCGTTCCAAGGTCACCTTTTTTTATTGCTATCAATTTACATCATGAAAGAAAATTATTTCAAAGTATGAAATGGCATCTTCTTCTGCCGAGGGGTTCATTCTTTCCAAGAGAAGACAAAAAGCTCTGGATACAGCAACACACAGACTCCCTTCTCCTTTAAAGTGTAGGCCCAAGAGGAAGCCAGGCATATCACAAGTTAGGAGGCATTGAAGTTCACTTTGACTCCTTCATCCGTTTCCGCATGTTAAGATACGGTTTACCCATCAGACCATCATTTGCACAACGCAGGTATTTACCACCAGCAGTGTCCTATATATAAGGAGAATGCATCTTTCACCCGGCAATTAGTGCAACGTGAACACGTATCCTCATTTCCAGATCCAATGCGTACACATATTATAATTCTCTGCATCCACTAAGCACAATTTCCACTCTTTAATTGTGAAATGTCAACACAAGATCTGTGGAATGTGTACACAATGCTTCCGTTGAGCTCCATTGAGGCCGAAACACTGACAAAATTGTGAGCTGGGAAGTTAAAAGACTTCCATAGATTGTACTGGGTTGCAAATAGAAATTCCTGCATTGCAACCGTAGAAGTCTACTTAACTGGTTGATATTCTGTAGCTTTTCCCCAGCATTTATAATTTCCATAAGTCCCTCCCTCCATTCCTGTAGCTTCACTTGTGACTCCTAGGATTCCCATTAGCTCGTCTACATTCTGGTTGGCTCTAAGAATTGAAACCTAAGGCAGAAGAATTCTGCTAGTCACCTTGACTGTTTATTTACTTATATTTTTTGTCCTTTCCTACCAAAAAACTAGGAATGAAAGTGTTTAGACTTTCAAAAATTAGAAGTACTTCTAGAATTTAGGTATGGGATTGTATGATTTCCTCATACAAAAAGTTAACTAAAACTGAGTGCTTATCTCATGGGGCAGCAGTATGAAGGCGATGACAGCTTGGTCATTCTTCATGTAGGTTGTAAGGGGAGGTCCTTCTACAGAGATAGAGAAATTGTTATGGAAAATGCCCGGAACTATTTCCTGGCTTGGACTTTGGTAGTTGAAGCATTTTACAAGTAACCTTGGACAAGGTTAGCATTCAAGCAAAGTGCACTGATTCCAGCAGGTAGCATGAATTGCCATTGACTTTCAATGTAACAATAAAGGATTAGAAAAACAGCCAATACCAAACAACAGCTCAATGCAGACAAACTACAGTCATGGCCATCAGTTCTTCATTCTTGTATCCTGAAGGCAGTGGCAGCTCCCTTAGAACATTGGATTCTCTTTGATCTGTAATTCATCTCCTAAGAGAACCTAAAGAGTCATAGCATAAATGCACCATGTCTTGAAGGAGAACCGTCTCATTGGGTTTACCACAAAGTAGAAACACTAGAAGTAATACCAGAGTTGTTGCCCACCTGCTGATGAATCAACCACCTCCACTGAGATCTATTCCATGAATCCACAAACTAGTGGCTGTCTCATGAATCCACCATCTTTGATTAGGGCTCTCTAAAGGGTCCACCTCCTCTGTTTGGGATTGTTTCATGGATTCTCATGCTCCACCAGGCTCTATTCTTTGCATCTGCCATTTCGGCCTGGTTTTGTTCCAGGATCCAGCATTTCTGGTGCGATCCGTTTCATGAAATATCCACCGTTGCCCGGTTCAATTTCTTGAATTTGCTACCTCCGCATGGTCTGCCTCTTCTGCAGGCAACTGTTCCATAGATCCAGGACTCTTTATGTCCTCCTGGGGCCGACCCACAGCCAAGTCATATAATGGCATCTTATGATAAGCCATTTGGTTTAATCGGCGGCGCCTCAGTTATGGCGGATGAGCATCGCCCTGCCTGCTGTGAGCTGCGCAGGCATGCGCCTTAATAATAAAATGGTAATAAGTACCATTTTATTATAATGTGTCCCAGGCTCGCGCTGTTATAGCACGAAGGCAGGGGGCTGGGCTGATTAGTGCAATTGCACTATTACTTCAGCCCCCTGCCAGTGCGCATGTCAGATTGGCCGGCTGCCTACAACCGGCCAATCTGACATGCACACTTCAGAGGCTGGGAAACAGCTGAGGGATTACAGCCGCAGGCCTCCAGCCTCAAAATGAGTGCTGGGTTAGCCTGCTCCAACCAATCCTGGAGCTGCGCTGCATCTCCAGTATTGGTTGGTTTCATTTTCCATAAGGGAGGAAGTTCTTCCCTTTCCAGCGGACCGCCCCTAGTCACCGCTAAGGAGAGCAGAGAGACCGCAATGGGACCCTGCGTGCCAGCGCAACAAATATGGTGAGTTTATTGGGAATGACGCCCCACCATATGTGAATGTTGCCGGCCGCTACTGTTTGGTTTGCTGTTCCTTCCATCTGACACATTTTCTTTGTATATTTGACACATTCTGTTATTTCTTTCACACCCTACTCTCTTACTGGGTGTTCGTAAAAAGACTTAAAAGTATCCATTTGTGGGTATTTTTCAGGTAGATCCTAAACATTCTGGGGGCTAACTCTCCACAATTTAAGACCTACAGCCTGGTATATTTTAGAGAACTATGAAGAATAGTTATAAAATGTAATTACGAGGAAGTAGGTAAAACACATGAATTCTGGTATAAAAAGAATCAGGAAGACTTCCACATAAATAAAGGGTTGGATAGTGTATGTGTACCCTCCTTCTAGATTCTAAACTGCAAATTCCTTGCAATGGGCAGTGTCAGTTTAGAAAGACATATAAACAAAATAACCATGGGATACGGTTTATCAGGGCCAACATAGAATTTGACAGAAGGTATATTTAATCCGTCGTGGCCCATCAACTCTGCCAGTTCAAAAATCACAAACTTTATGTTTGTGACATCTGACTCTGCTTTGTTAGCACGAAGGCTTTAGCACTTCCATATCCTCCCATGGGGAAGACTTCCCACACATGGACTGGTCTGCTCCCTGGCAATACTTTGCAAGTTGGCAGTGAACCATCTCAGGTCCTGTTGCCAATGGCTCTTTTTATGTAGTGGGGGCATTGGCATGAATTGCTTTCAAAGCTGGATCTCTGTTTTAGCTTCATGGATTCTACATTAATTACATTTATTAAAGTCCAATAGGCAGGCCAAAATACTGCAAGTTATGTCAGGTGTATTGAAAAAACCAGAGCTGCTATGAGGACCTTTATAGAACCTGGGCTTTGAGTAGTGTCAATGACAATGTTCCACTAAGATAATTATTTGAAACCTTATATGTAATCAATCATACCAGTCAAAGAGTTAGAATGAATATTCCTCATAAATTAATTGCAATTTTGAAGAAAGAAATAAAACACTGGCGAACACCATGTGGCCCAACTTTGCTTTTTATCAATTAATAAAATGTTATGTTTGTAAAATCAAACATTACATTGTGGTCCCTGGTTCTCTATCGCATTGTGCTCTTGCATTATATTTTCATCATCCTGATAGAATTGTGAGTGGGTAAAAACAAGTCAGACTGTCCCAGCCACTACAACTATGAACACTGGCATACTGGACTAATGATTACTTCTTAGCATGTTTTGATCACGTATATTTGTTTAGGGCTCGTCATTGTTTGGCAGTGGAACACTTTTCTAATATATGTGTTTACCATCAAGCTATTCACTGTGTGTCCACGTTAGTGCACAGAACACCTTCTTCACTTTTTCACAATGCATTTTTTTGATTGCACAAACATATTGTTTTATTGATTGATAAAAATAAAGGTTGACGGCATGGTGTTCACTATTCCTTCTTTTTTCCAAAACTGCAAGGTATTTCAGAAGGCATGGGATCTAATATGAAGTGTGGCTCAAAAGAAACAATGAAGCCTTGGCAATCAAACAGCCAGTGGCTGCGGTACATGGAGTCTGACTGAGACTGATGGAGGGCGGCTTCAGCATCAACAAGCAGCTCAGTCTTTGGGACAGTGAGATTTGAGGTTCTGGGCAAATGCTCTGATGAATTTCTACTTTTTACATTGTATAAAACCCTTTGGATGCTGACAGTCAGGTGCATGTGAATTTACTGCTTCTTCAGCATCTAGCTGTTTGAAGGGGATCACTTCACAGAAGGGAGAATAACACTGAGAAACTATTGCAGTTGAGGAGATGAAGCAGGCAAATGGTAGCCGAACAGAAGAGTCAGCGAAACTCTGGAGAAACCCCTGCCATGCGCAGAGCTGTATGAACGAGAGAGACGAACAGTAGTAATATCACAGCTAGATGTATGCATGTGAGAGTAAAGCTCCAGAATAACGTGTATACCTACCGCGGACAGGACATGCCACAATTTAGAATAACCACCCCGGTCACATGGGGTATTAAAATCCAGGAGGTCTCACCACTTAACATTTAAGGAGAGAGTAATGTTCTTTGCACAGTACATGATGTAAAGTAAATAATAAATGACCTTTCAAATCAGAGTACCTACTCTTCCCTTCACAAATGCACACAAATATCACTCAGAAGAGAATTTGGAGGAACCTCAAAACCCCCACACCCAGCACTCATCTTGCCTTATCTAGCAATCAATTCCCCACGAACCCAACCGCCCCAACCAACAGCACAAGCCATAATTCATAACTAAGGCCTGAATGCCCATCCTCCCCAACCCTATGATATACATCCAGCAACCCAACCTCACACTGAACACCCCTTCTTTGCAAAGCAAAAGAAAGCGAATAAAGCATTGTAAGAACAATAAACATGGGATGTGCTTTTCCTTGCAGAGTGCATCGACTTAAGGCATAGGCAGAATCCCCCCTCTTTGAACAGAGATGGTTCAGTCCAGTGTCACAATACAAACAAACCCTGGGGTGACCCTTTGAACTCTAAAGGGGACCAAAGGATTAAAGAGGGTTCTTAAGAGTGAACGAAGACATCGAAGAATAGGTTGGAGGGGTGAAATTGTTAGAGGAGCAGTGAGCTCGATGAGAAAGCAGAGAAGGGAAAAGAACACAGAGAGGCATTATAAATGAAGAGAGTAGGCGAAAGGAGAAAAGAGATGAGCGGGAGGGCAAAGGAAAATCATTATGATGCCATCTTTGTCAGTAGCTGACTGTCTGCTACAGCTTTTAATTATATCATATTGACTGAGAGCCTGAAGAAGGCAATGTTGGTTGACTCATGAAGTGCCTGACCTTGGACAATTAAGCAGCCAATAATTCTCAGGCGAGAGGTAGACAGATGGAGCGTACAATCGGCAGTTCTCAGTCCTTCAACAGCCGCGGAGTCCTTCAGCCACAGCCTATCTCAACTGGATTGATGATGGCAACAATGCATTACCAGATGATTTCTGCTTGCTAGGCAGCCAGAATCACAACTGGAGCTACTGATCCCAGGTATGTTCTTAAGTGCTCAGCGAGTCAAGAGCTTCCTGAATCCAAAATATTGCACAAGGTCTGACTCCAGAGTCTACAGGCACCAGTAGCAGTTAAGGAACCGCCTCATGTATTCAGTGGCATCAGAAGCGTCTACCCGTCTACTGGCGTGGCACCTGCACGCGACCAAAGTCATCCCACTCAGTAGGCACGGCACGAGCACAGGTTTTGGGACTTCCAGGTCTACAATCATTGACCTAGACAGTGCCAGTTTCAGCCCAGCGCATAGCAGTTAAAGCCCCTATTTTACATCTCACCTTGGCAATCTTTTCTCGTGATATTAACACGGCCAAAGAGACTGAGGTCTGAAGTGGCAGACGCTTCTCGTTAGCAGTGAACCGTCTAAGGCAAGGGGGCACCACTTTGGTAGAGGCCCAAGTTGTGTCCAGGTGATTGTAGTGTGCCCCCCTTATGGCACTCCCCGCCCCAAGATCCAACTCCTTTAATTGGCCCATCAAAACCATGTGACCCTCAAACAACTCTGCGCCCCACATTCTCAACTTTTACCAAGCTCAACACAAAATCGTCTTGCGTTCTAGGATGATGTGTCAGGAGCTGAGCAGGGAAGGCTAAATAGTACGTTGCAGGGTCTCTGGCTAATGGGTAATGCCTCTGGGTCACCCTGGGAATCCTTGTACTGAAACGTCATTTTACAGAGGATATATATATTTTGAGATATATATCTATATAGGTAAATGTATATTCACGCACACCTTTACACACTCACACACCAAATGTCTTTGATAGGCTTTACGTGTCTTAGTAAAAGAGTCTCAAGTGCTGCTTGGCGGGGCCAAGGCATGTCTGCACTCCGCCCGGGCCCTTCTCAGTCCCTCAGGAGCAGACACCTGAGTTTATCTGGCAGGTGGAGCCACTGCCCGCCTGGGCCAGGAAAAGTCTTCCGTTGCTGCAGACGCAAATCTCGTAGACCTTCTGTCTGGCTCCGGTGGAGCTGTACGACCCTCGCGGCAGACGAGGAAGCTTGACATTTGCAGCATCCAATGAGATCTAGTGGAAAGAGAGGAAAGGTAACATGTACTCAGCTCTGGAAAAAGCACAGTGTATTCTTTCCCCTTCATACACCATCCTGCCTCAGCACACAGTATCCCACTCACAGGCCCATGCATCAGTATGTGTATTCCCTTGATATTTTAAGAACAAGACTCCAAAAATATGCACCATTTTATCACCTTTGGCTTTCTTTTTTGAGCTCAAGCATTCAAATGATGAAAGGAATGAATACATCTTTTTTACATCAGTTAATTAAACACATAGCAATTCATAAATGCTCAATTTGCATAAATACAAAAAACATTTACCACAATATATAAAGTTCTTGGCGAAATACAGCATCTGCATTTATAAAACTATACGTATTGTGCAATGTTTGCTACTTTGCCTTTGAAATAGGGCAGCTCATAGATTAATAAAAATGAAAAAGTGACACAAATACAGGGGCTGTCAGATGCTCTTGGCCATAGGATAAAGATTCTGTAAAATATATAGTTTCAGGGATGCGTGTATTCGTTTCCTGGCATCCTATAACCTGCTTAAAGAAATTGCAATTATGGTCTTGAACTTGATTAAAACAACTGTGGCAAAGTTTGTAAACTCGGCGACCAGCAGCATCTCACTGCTACCCTTGCCATCAACTTCACATCACTAAATGCACGTGGGGTGTAAAATAACAAAGCACTACTTAAAGTGCAAGGGTAACAAAGGAGCCATATCCGTCTAGTGCGAGGGTGGGGTGGTCTAGTAGGGGGAGTCCAGTGGTGAATTTTGGAGCATGTATTCCAAATATATGGATAGAATGTGACAGGGTATTGTCATTTAGGTGTGTGCTATCCGCACCTGGCAGTGAACAGCCACAATGACAGTGATCATGAAAGAGACAAAAGGCCGGTTTTTACTCACTCTAAACAACAGACTGCAGACACCTTCAACCCCACCATCTACAAAGTGGCAGTGCCAAGGGGAGGACCTAACTAAAATTATTTTAGGAGCCTTGTCTCCTTTGGTCTCACTTCACTGCTAAGGTCTCCTCCCTTTTGAATCCTGAGATACAAAAAATAGAACCCACAGGCTTTGATCACCCTGCTTCACTTAAACGCACAATGCATATACTACAATAGCCACTTATGGAAACATGCACAGAATACACTTGGATGGGATTATGTGACAAAACAGGGTATAAAGCTGACTTTACATTGGTGAGACACTCTCAGCCAGTGCTAAATAACTCATTTTTAGTGAGTGAGGGAAAAACAATTAATTTACAGAATAGTGAGGGAAGAGCTTTAAATGGGACCTTTCTTTTTAGGTCTCGCCTGGCGTTAGCAGCGCGCATGTGCTGCTCTCGCCATGCGAGGGCCTTTTGGAATCAATACGGATTCCAGATGTGCACGCGGACGGACAGAAGATGTGCACGCGGGGACTGGATGCTTTACTTGCGGCGTGAGTCGGACGCACTATTTTTCACACTGGCGGCGCTTTCGCTTGTTCGTATTTGTCTTCCTTTTTTTCTTCCCGTTTTTGTCCCCTGCCTCCGCATTCCTCCTTCTTTTTCTCCCTACCGTTTTTTAATGCGCATTGGTAAAATGCAAAGTAGTTATCGGAGCGCTTTACATGAACACCAGTTACATTACAAGTTTACACAAGGTTTTATTTCTTTTGTATGCGTGGGAAGATTAAGTGCTTTTTAGGTCTCGCCTGGCGACGCAGCGCGAAGCGCTGTCGCTAGCGAGATCTATTGTCACTGACTTGCTTCGGAAGGGAGACAGGAGCTGTGCACGCGCAGGCCGGACTGGAAATGTGAACACGCACGTACAGGCACGCGATGTGCACATCTCCTGTCCCCCTTCCGTCCTCTCCAGCCGCATTGCACGCACTCCCCAGCTGTCCTTGCACCCCCTCCAGTGTCAGTCAGCCATGCGCCTGCCACCCCCACCCACCCCCACCTTACCGTCGTTCCGCCATGCTTCACGCGATGCCCTGCAGCGTGTCCCCAGAGCTCACGTCACGCTGGTCTTTTCTGGCGATCTCCAGACAGCAAATGTGCACGCTCACGGCGCGTTCTGATGTGCACTTGCCCGGACAGCTGATGTGCACGCTCACGGCGTGTCTGTGTTCGGCAGCTTGTTTTATTTGTCTCTACCCGTGTGTTGTCCCGGAAC
The DNA here is from genome assembly GCA_963921515.1 of Calotriton arnoldi. Lineage (NCBI taxonomy): Eukaryota > Metazoa > Chordata > Amphibia > Caudata > Salamandridae > Calotriton > Calotriton arnoldi. The sequence goes on along the minus strand of CAWUFW010004561.1, from coordinate 203,689 downwards.
CGATGGTCACCAGTTAATGATACATTGATTATTTAAAAGGCACGGGGAGATTAAGCGATTTGCCCAGAATCACAGTACAATCACTGTGGTGGTCGGTCCGACCGTAGCTCTGCAGCGCAGTGCTGCTCGTACACACGGCTGGTTTTTATCATGGTGGACGGCTGTTTACTTCAGAGCTTGTTTAGAGGTAATATTTAAAAAATACTTTAATATTGTTCCTCCATATTAATATGTAAAAAGGTAAAATGTTGATGGTCCTCCCTTCGTTACTTCTGTGGGAGTCACAGCACGTCACATAGCAAACTCGCTTTCCCATTGGGTGACCCTCCGTGTCACATGACATTGAAAACCTATCAGCGCTGATGTTCGTCCATGTGCACTGCCCTCGCCCTCATCTGCGGTTAATAATAATATCCTCATTACTTGAATTCCGATTCGGCGCCAACTCCCTTTGTGCCTGAAGCGGACGGCTGTTTACTTGTGAGGGCGTGCGAGATATTTCTTACTCTGCTTAATTATCAGTTTTATAGTGCCAGCCTAGCGCCGGTGTCACCTCCAAGGGACATGTGTATATAACAGCGGTGGTGAGGGATGAGCGCCCAGTGGCGCCGATCTACTATATGAAACTCTATTCGCCAATCCAGTCACCCATATTTTTCTTCCAATCCTTCCTGCTGGCAATCATTGAGGCCGAGAACTCACTCTGTGTCATTAATAGCAGACTCTGCCTCTCGTGGACAATGGGGCGACGCCTTGTCTGCCTGTGACCATGCAGGGACACAGGTGGGCAGCAGTTTTGTTTTTCCTTGCCGCGCACACACACACATGTCAAAGCGGCGCCTTTCTTCCAGGTGTCATTTTCTGTGAGTCGGGGGCTGTCCCTGTTTGGAGCTAGTGCTTGCCCGGCCTCCTACTCCCACATACTGGTCACCAGGTGGCATCAAAAGATTCATGCCCTGTGTGTGTTGCTAACACTCCTATCCCTGACCCCACTCAGGCAGTATTTTATCACGGGGCATGCTGTGTGGTGAGAACAGTGCTGCTCCTATCACCCGAAATAATTGAGTGATGGAGTCAGGTGCCTGCATGTTGTTAGTGGTAGTATAGGCACCAAAATGTAATACAAGTGTATTGCTATTACAAAAATTAAAAGTTCCTGTGCTGATAAAAGGAGCACACGTACGAGTCAATTTTTGTTCGAATTAAACTGCTGAAGTGTATCTGCAAGCAGTACTATATATGTGAATGTGCAGCTCTTTTGGAAGCACTAACTTGTTCGTTTAAGTTTATTACTAAAAACTTAAACAATGCTTCTCCCAAAGTAACCTGAATTGTGTAGTCTCCCTAAACTGTTTTTTCAAGCCAAATGTAAATTATTTCATTGCATTAATTTAATGTTCACCCTAAATATTCACAACAAAATAAAATATATATATAAATATATACATATTTATAAATATCACATTCTGGTGTCAATATTCAGGGTGAACACCATATTAATGCCATCAAATAAAGCTCTCACTTTACTTGGATAGCGCAAATGCAAAACCTATTGCATTATAATTACCAAAACAATAGGACTTGCATTTACACAACTTTGAGCTATTAGTATTAAAAATAACAATAAGATTTGTTTATTTTTTTTTAAAAACATCGATAAAAGACATTGTCATTTACAATGCCAATAGGTTAAACTTACGCAAATGCGACACTTATTGCATTACAATTTTCAAAGCAATAGGTCTCGCATTACCACCAGTTTAAGCTATTGCTATTCTTAATAACAATGCGTTTTATTAGTTTAAAAACATAAAATACATTCTTATTAACAATGGAAAATTATAAGGTATTAGCATTATAAATAAGAATGCCATATATTTATCTATTTTCAAAACTAACACATAAATAAAAACTTTACCATTTACAATGCCAATAGCTCTAACTTTTGCAAATGCGAGACCTATTGCATTGAAAATGCTTGTTTTTTTAGTTAGGTGATGTGGCTGACTTTAGTGTTTTTTGTTCTCGGCATCCGCATCTTGTAAAGAAAATGACATTAGTCCAGCTGAGCTTATCATTGTTGGCGTCCGCCAAGCTGTGGGGGGAAGAGGGGGGGGGGGGGCGGGGAGGGGGATGTGTTACAGGGAAGGACGTTGCTTGTTTTATTACCTGAAGCAATGGCTGCTCGTTTCAGAGATCACTGAGCCTAAGTACACACTTTTTTTGTATCAGCATGACAGCTGGTGACAAAAACGAACATTATCGCATAATAAAGTTGTTCAAAGCGCCTTTAAAACTCGCAGAACTTTGTCTATTCTCTTGCATCGACTGCCTTCATGGATTTCCATCATACAACTTGTCACGTGTTCTTTGGGCACCATGCACGACTAAATCCATTTGTATGGCTACAAGCATTTACATACATGTTTACATATTTCCAGGCTAAAAGTCGTAGAAGTTAAAATCCTCAGATGCTAGTACTAGAGTAAATACAGAATTTAGGGTGTTTTTAAATTTGAGGCTGCAAACGCATTACGTGCTAAAAAAACCAGAATGTCATGTTGTTAGACAAAAATCAATCCTAAAATTATTCCAATTGCTGTGCGCCTGCTGGTGATAGCTCAGCGTGTAAGGAACCCACTGTGCCAGCGACCTTATGGAATTCGCTGGTTACAGGTTTGACTGTAACCAGCGAATCTGGAGTTTATTTTAACACTCCCAGTAATGCTCAAGAGGGGGGTCGGGAGAGGGGTGGGGGTAATGGCAAAACATTTACAGGCGAAGTTTAACCGTTCGGCGCATTACAAATCTTTCTGAAAATTAACAGGCGCTGTGACTGTAATACTGCACGAATCACGGTGACTTCAAAGAAATGACAATCACGTCTTCAGCAGGACTTTTTTTTTCGATAGCGGGTAATTGTTTCTGCCGATTATTGCTCAAACTCTTTGGACAGGTTTAAAATACTGGGGGAATGACTCGGGTGATAATACTGGACAGAGAATTCTTGAGAAATGTTAAAGCAGATTCGTGGCCTTCCACCTTCTGAAATCTCTAAACCTCATATGGTGGACTCGGGAAACAATAACATCAGGAAGTGCCAAGACACACTTGAGCAACGGTGTACAGGTCACAACAGGTCAATAGTACTGCTGTTCTACGCAAACTCACAATTTGGTTTCATGATGATAACTCATCCAACTCTGGAGCGTTGCCAGCAGCATCCTTTTAACGCCACTCAAATGTATAGGCCCCAGAACTGCCGACATTACAAATAAAACAAGCATTTGCAATGCAATAGGTCTCGCAATTGCGCGAGTTTGAGCTATTGGCATTCTAAACGACAATGCCTTTTTTGTTTTGTTTTGCTTTTTAAAAACATAAATAAAAGGCATTGTTATTTACAATGCCAATAGCTTAAACTCTCATAAATGCGAGACCTATTGCATTGCAACAGATCTCGCATTTACCCGAGTTTGAGCTATTGGCATTGCAAATGACAATGCCTTTTATTTATGTTTTTGCTTTTGAAACATAAATAAAACGCATTGTCATTTACAATGCTAATAGGTTAAACTCGCGTAAATGCGAGACCTATTGCATTGCAAATGCTTGTTTTCTGTGCCAACTCCCCTTGTGCAGCGTACAGACCCTGTGCCAAGGTTGAGATACTCCTAACTATGTTAAAAAGAGCTGTCCCAGGATTGGCACACGGCAGGCGAGGGCTCTTGATATTTAAATGATTTGCTCACTCTGAATCACATGTTTAACACCTTGGCTGCGGCGCGAATTCCGCAGCGGTGCTAAACATTCCAATCGCGGGCGTGGCTCGGACGGCCCCCGGCCGTCGTGCGCACACGCCCACCGTGACTCATGACGGCCGGGGGCCGTCATGAGCACGGTAGGGGTTAAGCTGACCCTCTTCTTACCTTCCATCCTCCGCATGCTTTCTATTTCTGAGTATAGCCTCCTCTCAACCTCATGCCTGCCTCAATCCTTCTTATTGTAATTCTGCAATTGGCTGATGCCTCAATTCATAGATCACAACCTCTCCTCTTTAAAACCATATCCCTGTAATCTATCATTGCCTAATCTCTGCCAACCTACCTAACTCACCTACCTGCTATTAAAATATCACAGAGTAACTGAGTAAATGCATGACATTTTTTCTTGAAAGCACATGACTAATTGCAATAACCAACAATAACCACTAGATTAACCACTAACCTTGGGTCCCGGAGTAGCATGCTACTTGCCGTAAAGCGCTTCAATGCCTTGTCAGGGGTAGTAAGCGCTATGTAAATCCAATTATAATTTATAGGGAGAGATTTCTCCATCAAAATGCCTCTTTGTGTAAAAAATTATCAGAAACAACCTATAACACACAAACTCAGTTTTGAGGGGGCAGAGAGTGAAGTCTTAATTTATTTTCACAACTTACTGTTGTCTTTTTTATTGTAAAACCTGAGGAACCTTTGTGTTCACACAAATTAACACTGTGCTATGAACCTTCTGCTCCAAATGAGTAGGTTCTTTCTCAGCCTCCAAACCTGTGCTTAATTTGAGCCGGTGGGAGCGACCGGAGCTTATTTTTCTGCATCAGACGTTTACCGAGAGCAAGAGAGGGAATACACAAAAAGAGGAAAGACGGAGGAAGAGAAGGACAGAAAAACTGTCACAAAGGAAGACAGCAGGACCCTGCAAGAGTGACATAAAAGGACAGGGAGTGCCTGGTAGTGGATTAAAAAAGCATCAGGTGGATTTAAGACTATACAGCCTTGGAATTTTGTGTTAAAATTAATTGTACAGAATGCAGGCTTCAGAGCAAAGGTTTGGGCACCGGCAGTCATTCTTTTACAAATTAAGTGCTGCTCCCAACAAATCAATGTGTAGTGACCTTACATGTTAAATAGTCCTCTTGAAGTGTGACACCCTATGTTGAGGTGATATGCAGCAGCTTGTGTGCTCTTAGATCATTCAGCCCCATAGTGTGCATGCTTCATTATGGGGCTCTCCTACCTACTCCAGAGGAAACAACCTCTAGCTCTTCCAAGCACTTCCTATTCCAGACATCTTGGGCCTTGATTTAATTAAAGTCTATAAGTATATATTCTGCTGCTGTTTTCTGATGCCAAGTTAGAACTATAGGGCAAAGCTAAAAACTAAAGAATTGTAAAGCTGAACACTAAACACTTTATTTATGGCTTTCTCTTATCCCATGATTATAAACCAGAAGAATCCTAACTGGGGGGCATATTAACAAGGGCCTTATCTCCGTTTTTTTGGCTTTAAAAGCCAAAAAAGCGGAGATAATATTATCGCCCTATCTACAAGGGGATGCTAACATGCATTAGCGCATGCTAGCACCCGTTTTCCCGACGCCTCGCTTTGCATCTCTAATGAGATGCAAAGTGGGCGTCACTGGGCAGTACTCCCTGTAAATTATCGCTGATGTGCACATCGCGATATTTACAAGTAGGCCCACGTATTTTAGCAGACGTTAGTTTTTGCAAAAACTAACGTCTGCTAAAATGCTGACTTAGCCATACTTACCATTGGGGGTGGATTATGCTGATACGACCACAGGGTTGTATCAGCAAGGTTATCGCCGTTTTCAATGGAACATCGCTGAAAATCCAGCGATGTTCCATGGAAAACATCGCTATCGCTGGGATAATTATCGCCATTGCGCTATGCGTTGTTAATACAGCGCTAGCATGGCGATAATTATCTGCGATAGCCGGCGATAAACATTTTCACGCTGAGGGCGGCCAGCGATAATTATCGCTGCCGCTTGATAATATGCCCCTGGGTTCTTCATAGTCCATCTACAGGTTTCTGCCAGCAGGAGTAACATCCTATAAATGCAGCCGTTGAGTGGCACAATATACCTCATCGTGGTGCAAAATAACTTCTGTTCTCTGAATATGGGTCATCACCAAACTCCCAAAACATAGTCAAAGGAAAGTTACAATTAGGCAGGGCTTTGGGGCATGTGCCACCGCATGCTGTTTATGGAGGACTGCAAGATTGCACTATATTGGCAGAACGCGTTTGCACTTAAAAAGAAGAACACACCGGCAAAAGCTCACGGTGCCTATTGTTGTACCTGTGTTTTCATCAATCAATACAAGGATTGTTGACTGGTACTTGTCTGTGATCGGTGCAGATGTTTGCAATTTCCTGTTGTTTATACGTGCAGCACATCTTTTTGCACCTGTGTTTATTACATATTAGTGGAGAACTGCTCAGAAACTAAGCAATCAAAATACATTTTGCAAGCACAGTGGCACTTTGTTTTTAGTGGAGATGCATGATTGAATACAGAACATGTACGTTTTTTTGCACTTTTGCAATGAAGCTGAAAAGTTCACTATGGCCGGGAGGGTTTACCGCACATGCAAATTTTTTAATTTATTGTGCACACTAGTGTGATGGGCACACTTAAATTTCCAATCCCCTTTTTAAAGACATGACTGTGCCTTGCTTCCTTTGCCAGAGACAAACACAATATTTCATCACGTTATTCACACACACACCCTGTCTTTACAAAAACGTTTTAGCAAAGCGCTACAAGAGGGGGTTACAAAGCGCACATGTCCATCTCGGAAAGCCACAACCGTTGGGGAGGAGGCCCTGGATTGCTCTTCTGATGCAAGGTGATAACGTGATACCAGGAACTAACCGTGATGGCTGCAGCCGACAATGGGGCCCCAGAGCTGAGGACAAGGCGCGCTGGAGCAAGTACGTCGCAGGGTCTAGCCAGCACGCTGCAAGGACACACGCACAGGCACGATTGTAATTCTCGGCCAAAGGTCATGTGCGACCCGGGGCCCGTTTATTTATACCCTCGGACTGAGCCCGGTCACGAGGGGTGATGCAGTGATACAATGTGTGGTATCAGCCGGGTGGCACTCTACATCCCTCCTTTCTTTTAGATGGGTGATATAAACAGGGAAGAGGAAAAATGAAAAGAAGGAGAGGAACATAAGAACAAAAGTAAATCACACGTTGAAGTAGCATAGTTGTGGAGTCATTAACAATGAGCTTGCGGGTGCAAAGCTCGTTCAGCACACAAAGTCTTTCAGTCTTTGGCTGGGCTCTGGATTGGGTCGGAGCAGGTACCGTTGACTTCGGGAGGGCCCTCCCCTTGAGTCGCCTGCGGTGTTCTCGGGAGATCTCACTGACGCCTCGGGCAGCGATTGCTCATCGGGGCCCCTCCCTGAGGCACTCAGTCCGTCCGGCACTGCAGCTGGCGCGGGACCTGGGTTTACATCCGCGGAGGTTTCCACTGGCAGGCTCACCGGTTCTTCGCCCTCTTCCTGAGACGAGTGACCGACGGTCAGGGCACCCAGTGCTTCTTTGAACCAGCACACGTTTCTCACCACCGTGGGTCTGCCTCGTTGCGCCGTGATCATGGTGCCGTCTACTCGAGTGACAGTCCACACCTCCGGTTCATAGGGCGTGCAAAACTTCCAGCCCGGGTGATGATCTTTGAGGACTACCTTGGACCCTACGCTCAATGCCGGAGCTCTGGCTCCTTGACTTGCGGTCGCCTTCTCATTGGTCGTCTTGCATTTCTGTTGTGCTCTTTCAATACCCGGGGATGGCAGCCCACTCGGGGTCCTCGGGGATCAGGTCACGCAGCAATCGCTTGAGCAGGAGCGAGGCTGGGGCGCACCCGGTTGTCGAGTGGGGCATTTGTCGGTATGCGAGCAGGAATTGTTGTAGGCATGCCACGGGGTCTTGGTGTTGGTCCACCCCCAATTCGGAGGGCTCTGTTGAGCGTCCTCATGAACCGCTCCACCTCGCCGTTGGCTTGAGGCCACTGCGGTGTGATTCGGTGGTGTCGGATGGCCTTTCGCTCCAGGAAATCGTGGAAGTCCTGGCCCTGAAACGGTGGCCCGTTGTTGGACTTTACTTCTTCGGGCAGCAAAGATCATCTCCAAGGCAGGCTGAACATGGGTGAACGCTGTGGACGGCACCAGCTCTACCATGGGGAACTTTGAAAACGAGTCCATGACGACCATGGTGTGCAGCCCGTCCGGGAAGCTCCCAAAATCAACACTGACCTTCGTCCAGGGCGTGCGACTCGGTTCTTCAGTGATTACAGGCGCTGGAGCGGGGTCGCCTCCAGTGATGGTGCATGGGTGGCAGCGCCTGACTTCCTCATCCACCATGTCGTCCATGTTGGGGAACCACACCTTTGCCCGTAGTCTGGCCTTGGTTTTGGCGGTGCCTTGATGGCCTTAATGGGCGAGCACGACCATTCGCGGGCACAGATTCCTTGGCACGACAATACGCTGTCCCCTCAGTACTCGTCCGGACCCACGGACGCTGAGTTTGTGCCGTACTCTCCAGAGTTGGCGTCGGGAGTTCTGTTCCTCGGTGGTGAGCAGAGAGACTCCATCCAGGAACCGATGTCATTGCCCCTTTTCCAGAGCCTCCTTCACTCTTCTCATGGTGTCGTCCTCATCGGTGGCATTGCGAAGATCTTCTTTTGTCACCGTCACGGGGCAGGCATTGTCTTCGACCATGCTTATGAAGGCCTCTGTGTTGGCGGCATCGTCCTGCGTCAGCTCGCCATCCTTCGCGGTGGGGTGCCTAGACAGGAAGTCAGCGGGGTTGTCCGTCCCTGGTCGGTACAGCAATTGAAAGGAGTATGCCTGCAGCTGGACCGCCCATCTCTCAATTCTTGGGGGTGCTAGGCGTGAGGATCCGCTGAACAGTGGCAGGAGGGGTTTGTGGTCTGTTATCACCCAGAAGGGATGCCCGCAAAGGTAAATGGAAGTGTTGGCACGACCACCTTATGGCCAGGGCCTCTCGCTCTATTTGAGCGTATCTGGCTTCCATCGGGGATAGCGCGCGGCTGGCGTAGGCCACGGGGGCACAGACTCCTTTGGTGTCTTCCTACAGAAGGACTGCTCCGAGCCCCACCGGGCTGACATTGACCAAGAGCTCCATCTTTCTTTTGGGGTGAAAGTATGCCATGGTCGTCTGATTCAGAAGGGCTTTCTTGATGTCTTGGAACGCTGCTTCTTCTCTGGGCGTCCACTCCCAGGGCGTGCCAGTCTTTGTCAGCTGCCGGAGTGGCTCCTAAATGGCATGTCACCATCCCGAGGAAGCTCCTTATTTCCATGGGATTTTGCGGGACGGGGGCGCTCCTGATGGCTTCGGCTTTGCGCGGGTCAACGCGGAGTCCATCTCGCGAAAAGACGTACCCAAAGAAGTCTATCGACCCTTGGTAAAAAGCGCACTTCTTCTTATGGAGCATGAGTCGGCAGTCTGCCAGCCTCTGCAAGGTCGCCCTCAGCCGGACATGGTGTTCCTCAAAGCTTTGTGAGTATATTAAGATGTCATCAGTCTAGCTGATCACTCTGACCAGCCTGAGAGGGCTTCTTTGATGGCGTTTTGAAACACCTCTGTAGCGGAGGACACACCAAAGCTGAGCCGGGTATACCGTCGGAGGCCTACATGCGTGGGGAAGGTGGTGATGTAGCGACTTTCTGGCGCCAGCTCCAACTGGTGGTATCAAGAGTTCAGATTGAGCTTGGAGAACCACTGTGCCCCGTTCAAGTACGGCACGATATATCCATGGTCGGGGTCACGTGTCTTACTCTCCGGATGGCCTAATTGGGAAGCCTCATATCGACACACAGTCGAATGGTGCCAGGTTGCTTCGGCTTTGGTGCCACCACCAGCGGGGACACCCACGGGGTGGGCCCAGACACCTTCTCTATAACCCCCAAGTCCTCAAGGTCCTGCAGCCCTTTTTCCACCAGGGGGCGAAGGTGAAAAGGGATGCGACGGTGCCGGAGTGCTCTCGGCTGGATCGCCTTGTCGATGTGTAATTTCACTTGGCATCCTCTGAGCTTGCCCAAACCTTGGAAGAGCTGGGGGAATTCACTCAGCATGTCCTCCGTACGGGTGTCGTGAACTTGCTTGGCAAAAAACACCAGCTCCAGGTCTTCTGCGGTATGGCACCCCAGCAGAGTTCCTTTCTTCCCTTCCGTCAAGTGGAACCTGGTCGTTACTGAGTACTCAGAGCACGAGACTTCGACCTCCATCATCCCTCGGAGTGGTATTGGTTCTGTGCCTCCGTAATTGTAAATGTTGGCTGAACTGGGTGTCAGGCGTGGTTTGGGTGATAGCCGTTCGTACTGATCGGAGTCCATCACATTTACTGATGCGCCTGTGTCTATCAGGGCGTGTACCGAGGTTCCATTGACCTTGATGTTGCACATCGGGGGTGGGCGCCTCTTGCGTCCCGGCCTTCCTGCAAATGATATGATGAACGTGTCATCATCGTCTTCATAGTAGGCGGTGGCGCCTTGTTCTTGCGTTGTCCCAGGGTTGTCGTGCTCTTCAAGCATTAGGTGTCGAAGGGTCGTTGGACGTCCCCTGGATGTGCTTTCTCGTGAGCACCCTCCACCACTGCGGCAGATGCTGGCATAGTGATTAGCCTTGCCGCATTTTGAGCAGGTTTGTCCTCTCGCTGGGCACCTGTCTTGCTCTTTGTGGTCGAATCCAGTGTCCACACTTGCCACTTGGCCGGCTCCCGGTGCCTCGCCTCTGTCCGGGTGTGGGTCGCCTCTGCACGACATTCACTGTCTCCTCTTTGACTTGGACTATTTTCTGCGTTGACGCGGCCGGAGTATTTCGAACTCAACCAGCCTCCATTTCTTCTGCCCGTTTGTCTGACAGCTCGTGGGAGCGGGCTAGGACCAAGATTTCATCCCGGGAAATCCCCGGTTGTCAAAGCATCTGGCGCCGCAGTGCGACAGACTTGCATCCCTGAATGATCTGCGCCCTGATCTCTTCATTTTGGTCGATGCCTGTGCACGTGCGCGCCAACTTCCTGAGCCGGGCGTAGAACATGTCCACCGTTTCCGCCTTGGTTTGCCGGGCCTGGCGCAACTTGAAACGCTCGTAGTCAGGGTTCATCTGCGGGTCGAAGTATCTATCGAGTGCCGCGATAGCTGCGTCATACTCATGGGCCGCTCCTGTGTTGGGCAGTGTCTCAAACAGCTCATAGAGCTCGTCACCCCCAAAGTGCATCAGCAGGGAGCGTTTTACTGTCCCATCTGTCTCTGGTCCCTGTGAAATAGTGGTTGAGGCGACCTACCCAGAGCTTCCATCTGGGCGCTGCTGTGGCGGGGTCGGTGAGCTGGCTGAACGGGGGTATTGGCGTCACTGAGGCGTGTGAATGTGGCGCTGTTGGCGCTTGTGCCGGTGGCGGAGGGTCTCCCATGATACGCTGAGACTGGTCTTCTCCTTTGGTGGATGCACTAACGTGCGCTAAGCGTGGGGTGGCGCTGCAACTCTACCCCTGTGCCGATAGGCCCTCACCCTTCTTGTGCCCGGAGTGCGCCCCTTTCAGGTCTTGAGACTGATCTTCTTGTGATGGCTGCGTGGGTACTGGCCCTTGGCTGCAGGCGGGCAGGTCTCGGGCTGATAAGCGCCTGACGTCGAGCTCATCCGCTCAGACAAGGCCTGCTTCCACACGGCCGCAGGTGTACCGGCCCGCTGATCTTCCGTGGTGCAACCGCACACACTGCTGCCTTGAAGCGGGTCTGCGGCAGGTGGAGCGAGTGATGGCGTGGGCTGCACAGGGTCTCCGGCGGCAGATCGGGCCACACGCAACCCACAGGTGCAGTGTTTCTGCGGTAGCAGGGAGACACGAGGGTCCGTTCACCCCTCATAGCCAGTGTGGCGCGCTGGAGCAGGCACGTTGCAGGGCCTAGCCAGCGCGCTGCAAGGACACACGCAAAGGCACAATTGTATTTCTCAGCCGAAGGTCACGTGCGACCTGGGGCCCGTTTATTTATACCCTCGGACCGAGCCCAGTCACGAGGGGTGATGCAGTGATACAATGTGTGGTATAGGCCGGGTGGCACTCTACAGAAGGTAAGTACCCCCAACGGGGCCACCAGAGGCCACTCGTAAGGGACACACCCTTAGATTAGCACGGCTTGACACCAGTTAATTTGATGCAAAGGGTGCAGAAAACTGAACCAAGCCAGCGTCTGCAGCAGGAACTCTGTCTTTCACAAGAGGGAGAATCTACCAGCACAGACACCGTCCACTGATGGTTAAACTTGGGACGCTGAGCTCGACATGTCTGCAGTGCAGACCTAGGGTTTGTGAATAGAATGAATGAATGAATGGAAGAGTAAGTGTACTCCCGACACTATGGAGAGGCCGGAACCAGTGATGACGGAAAGTTATGGATGTCTAACCAATTCAGAAGGGAGCCAGCAATGTGAAAGCAGGAGCTGGTCTTCGTCGAGGATGATTGACAGTGGTCCCTTACAGCTTGGGTCACAGCCAGACAGAAGATGCTCTGGCAGTGGAGCGCCTAGCATGAAAGGAGGTTTGGTGGGACACTCCAGCAGCTAGAGACCCCCCGTGCTGCTTTGGTCCTCTGTGTCTAAATCATTTTGCACAGTCGCTGCTCATGCTGTACCACTTGTGTTTGAGCACAGCGTGCACTGCTGCCTGTTCTGTGTTTGTAAGTAAGCGTGTGCAGCTGCTGCTCCACTGTACTTTTTGTGCGTGTTGAAGACGCTTGAGAAAATCATTAATTATATAAAAGCCAAAAGAATTGGCTTTCTGAATGATAGTTCGCCTTGCGTATGTATTTTTCCTGCGATATTTCTTTCCAAAGTCCGTGATTATTGCTAAGGCCTGTTTGCTGCTAATATTACTGTCCGATTAAAAAAGTCAGACTCTTTATTACATTTCTACTTCTTGTGATTCAAGTTGAGATCACAAATTAGCGCCCAGATACACGGAACAGCTGAGCTATAGAAAGGGCGCCTCTGCTGACCGGGGAAATGACGGTATTTGAGAGAGAAGTTTAACCAGCAGATCATCGACTCCCCCCAACTGCACAGCGTAAACATTGCTCATGAGATCCCAACTAAACACTTTCTCTTTAAATCTCTACAATACCATGCTTTCTGAGCTCCAACAAAACAACTTCACCAGTTTCTGAAACACAATCTGTGCAAAAGTATCACAACACATTGTTCCATCCATGCACCTCTAGGACAATCTTGTCTTGTGTCCCATCACAAGAATGTTTTCGCCGGCTCCACCAACGCAGTGTTTTTCTCCAAAATCCCCCAGCTCCATATTTTGCTAATCAAACAGTATTTCAACAAAACCCTCCAATACAATATTTTTTCATCAGGTTCCATCAACACAATGTGCCTGAAGGCCTCACCAACACAATGTTCCCCGATGCCTCACTACAGCTAACTGCAGGGCCCTGGGATGAAGGTGATGGCACCCCCTTCCCCTCGCTGGGGTAAGTTCAGTTTCTACTGTAACACTTTCATAGTACTACTTGTGCCTATCATTATGTTGCATGTTACATAAATTGCTGATTCATTTTGACTCTCTATTCCTTTCCTCACATGTGCAGTGCCCGGCTGGGTCCCATGTGAGTAACCTTTTAACACTTTCACTTCCCAGAGGTGCACGTAAATCACACTGACAGAGAATCCTTCGTCTCAGGTACAGGTCGCCCCTAAGCGTTCCAATACAACTACGCTGCTGCCCTTATGTCTCACACTGATAGTATCCTTTTCCTTCTTTTATTATTGATGTCCCTATATCATTAGGTCCTGAAGAGACCCCCCATTGCATTAGGGGTCGAAACGACGTCGACAAATTTAAATCAAACCATTCATCAGCGCCTATTATTATATAAGGACGCTGTCTCCATTACTTATTACTTCTGATGGTCGACTTTTCTAAATGTTGGAAACCAAGTGTATATGTCACAAATATGTCACTATTTTTTTAGGTTCCATGTTCACTGGGGACACATCGCATTGTTTTTTGTAAAAACTGCATTAATATATACATAAATAACTATTGTTATTACCAAAGATTGAGTTGTATATGGTTTTTCTCATTGGATATCGATTTAACCCTTACCTGCATTGCGATTGCGCATAGTAGTATCACCCTTAATTATATTATTCCACAGGAACCACTGTTTATATAATACTTACCCTGGTTCCGTGTGAGTAGGGTCCCCCTTGTCTCTTGTTCTTCACTACAGCTAACTGCAGGGCCCTGGGATGAAGGTGATGGCGCCCCTTTGTTGCCATGGCAGTTGTAAGCCTGAGCGACTGGGGGCTTGCCTGGTAACGCTCCGCCTCTGCATGCAAGTTATTTTTCTGGAACTATGGAGTTCAGATGTGGCATGAACTCCCGAAGGCTGAGCACCAGATGTTGTTTATTCAGGTGGGATCCCAGCCTTGTTCATATGATCACTGGCAGCCCTTGGATCACCCGTAAGTTAACCCATTACACATAACATAACATGTGTATTTGTAAAACGCACGTTCACCCAGAAAGGTATCTTGGCACTGAATAACAGATGTTTATTGTTACCCAACTCAATGGTGCTCATTTTATCGACCTCAGAAGGATGAAAGGCTGAGTGGATCTGCCGGGATTTAAACCTGTGATTATGAGGTCAAACACAGGCCCCTACAGTGAACGCATTAGTCTACTGCGCCACCAGACCCGGCTGCACGCATGCCTGACCATGGGATATCTGGGGCTGTGTTTTCTCAAGCTCCACCAGTGGAATGTTTTTCTCCAGAACCCCCAACATGTTACTTTTGCTAGTTAAACATCATTTCACTACAATCCCCCACACAATACTTTTTCGCCAGGTTCCAACAACACAATGTGCCTGACGGTCTTACCAACACAATGCTCCCCAAAGTCCCTACACAACAATGTTTCTATATACATTTTGTTCCACTATCACATGTTTTCCAAGGTTCCAACAGCAAGATTTCTCAAGCTCATGTTGAACACACTGTTTCCCAAGGATATATCAACCAAACTCTCCAGACCCCACAAATGCTGCTTTTTACCACCGATGCAACAAATCTCCAACTACCTCAACAGACCTTCCTTGGACTTACCTCGCCATCTTTGGATTCCAGGCGGAGGTCTGTCCTACATGTTGCTAGCAGGTCCCCTGCCTCAGCGTCAATTTCAATCCCTTTAGGAGCCTCCAACGTCAATGACCGAGTGGGTGACTCCAGTCTGTCCGAAAGAGAGACACAGGCAGGGTTAACAGCCGCACACCAGAAGAGCACATACACCATTTTGATAGACACTGGATTTTTATACCATTTGGGGTGTCAGGACTCACAATATTTTCATAGCTTTGGCAGTAATGATGGACAGAAAAAGTACAATAGTGAATGATGACATCGCAATGAACCTGCCATGCCCTGTGATACCTGTTGATTGGGTTTACACCGGAGGAGGCGGTGACCTTTCGAGTCTTTCTCCGCCCGCTGGCAGATCAATTCACGAATAGTGGAGAGTGGCTACAGATGGTAGAGTCTCTGCACTGTTCGCATGCCACAGGATGCCACCGTGTTTCAACAGAGAGAAAATACTTACCCCTGAGTGTTAGGTAGAAGCTGGCGAGGACACATTGGGCTCCAGAAGACTAATCAAATTGCCACCTGTGGCAGCCACAGGGGAGAATGGAGAGTAGTCGGACATCAGAGGGGGGCTGTTGAGAGTGTGTGGCATGTAGGCACACGTGTGTGTGGTGTGTATGTGTCTCTCTGTCAAGACCACCTCTCACCCTGGTTAAAACGCTTCTTTACAAACTCTTTGTCCCCTATTTCCCCGCACCCATGGTCAAATTCTGCTTCCTGCAGGAGCTCTTCACTCGCTGTATGACTTTGAAGCCCGCAGGTTCCATTGCAGACCACGTGTCTGAAAGCAAACTCGGGAAAAACTTGGAAACTTGGCTTTGAGCAGATGGCTCCGGCTCAAACGTTTGAAAGTAGCAACACTGTTGATGGGATGATGGGCTTCCTCCCAGCTTCCGGAAACATGGTTCATCTTTATTATTTCGAATAGTTATTGTGTTTTGTTGTTTTTGAGCCATCATCATCTTGACTACTTGTCCACACTTATGGCTATTGAGTAAAGAGAACCAAGACTGCTGTGTTTAGCTACTGCAGCAAATTTTTTTTAGGGCCCCGGACAGTGGAGAAAAATGACAGTACCAGCACCTGAAACTGCCCAACACTCCTCATAAACCCAGAACCTGATGAAACCACCTTGGGGGAAGATCTGACCAGCATGGATTATCTCTCCAGTGGCCTGGTTGAATTCTGATGACACCCCGTGGGGCACCTTGCTCTTGATGCTTGGAGAACATTTTGTTGGAAGAAGAATAGATTGTGGAGAAAAGACTTTAAAAAACCTTTGATAGTAAAAGAGAGATAAGGAGAGTCGCTCCACTGGAATAGTGGCTGCAACGCACCCGGACCAGTCACCACCAGAAGAATCTTCAGACTGCTTTCTGCTAGATGACAGGGACTACCTCTTACTTGTAAGCTTTATACGTTCAGGCCAAGGCAGTAATTAATAGTTTTTTCCTACAGTAAGAACCCTGGGAGATCTGGGACTTAATAGCCCTGAACAGTGACCATTCAGGTAGTACTCCAGTCTGGTCATGAGCTCTACCCAATGTTTGTATACCTCGAATGCTGATGTTAGGGGGAAGACGTGGGAGATCATCTTTAGACAGATTATTTTTAGGGCAAGCTGGAAAGGAGTTAGTGGAATGAAAGGATCTCGCTCTGGTGACGAAGATGTTGGCAATGATTACAATTTTTACAATCATGTCAATGTTATCTTGCATATTCTCAAAATAAAGAATTTTAACATTTCTATTTTCTCTGCATTGTAAGCAACAGCCCAACCACTAGGCTTTCTTTGCAAATTGTTTATGGAGTGAATTTTCACTTATTTCTCTAGAAATAAAGAGCAGAGGATTTGGCCAATTTTGAACTGCATGTTTCATGTCTTCTGCAGTGGCAGCTAGCAGTAGCAAAATATGGTGGGGGGCAATGGTGCACAACTCATCATAAACGCGGCAGCGGCTCCCGCCTGGCTCGGTACTTCTCTGCCAGCGATCCTTGTGTCCACAAGCAGTAAAGGGAATGACTTCCTTCCTGTTCGTGGAATGCAAATCCAACCAATCCTCTAATGTTGTTTTCAGCATGAGAGAGATTGGTTAGAGCATGCTAACCCAGCACTCATTTTGAGGCTGGGGGCCTGTGCCAGCTATCTCCAGGCTGTTTCACAGTCCTTGGATTGCTGGTTCTACAGTGCGCATGTCGGATAGGATGGCTGTAGACTGCCGGCCAATCTGACATGCGAACTGGCAGGGGCAGCAGTCATCCTGCAATCGCAAGAATGAGCCATGCCAGCACTCTCGTGCTGCACAGCGCGAGCCACTGGCAAAAGCATTGACATGCCATTTTATTCATTTGTGTTTGCCTGCTACACTCGCAGAATGCGGGGTGATGCTTCTCTGCCATTTAGGAGGAGCCGCCCCTGGTCTTGTGGCAAAAGAAGTCTCATTGTTATGATGGATCCCATAATAACACATAATGCAAATCAGCATGGTTATTGATTACTTTGGAGACTAGAACAGACCTACACTCGCCATCCACACTCATTGCACTGCACCTGATCTTGCCCTAATTTGTGACTCGCACCTCGGTTACACACTGCTATACAAACTACTAAATAAACATAATGCACTAGCATGGGCTATTGAGCCAAGGACTGGAGACAATGAGAAGTGGGAGCAAACTCATGATATTTAACTACAAGGTCCATAATGCAAAGCAAGACAAAAGTGAAAAAGGGCTTCTTATGCCACGAACTACGCCATACTTGATTGTTATTGGTAAAGCACTTCCCCTGATGCGTTTCAATCCTTTACTTCACAATAGCTTCCGCGATGTCAAAATAGTTTTGGCGCCATACCTCGTAAGCACCTTGTTCAATCTTTTCAACAGCCCACTGTTGTCAAGCTTCAGTTTTAACTATTCCATTACCACCTTCACACCCTTTACCCATAGCCCACAGTTCTACATGTCTCCACCCATACATGCCCAAAAAATACTCGCGCATATTTACACAGATGAGTCCTTCAGCAAGGAGCAACCAAACTCCTATAAAATGATCCTAATGCTCAGACTTCTACCCTTTATTGAGACAAACATTTGGCCATTTAGCTACATCCAACCACACACTGTCCCAAGATAAATTTGTTACTAGTCTACACAACGAAGGTCGGACATGTCTCTTCTGTTTATCAGTACTGCTGCATAACACAAATTCTCCTGCCCTTACAGCGTCCTTCGGTTATTATAAAACATGAACACAATTAAAATATTATGTATTTTAACATCTATTTATACTAACAATCCTACGTAATGCACTCCTTCGTCTTACTTAGCCTGTTTCTCATTACCCCGCGACTGCCCGCGTTGAGAAAAATGTCGGCGGGTGCCCTGCCAGCACCTGAAAATGGCACTAGGTGATGCCAATTCTAGTTTGCGCTCGCCAACTTACTGTTGGCAAGCCGCGCATGAGAAAAAACTCCACTAAGTAGCGATTGGCGGATTTTGGCCGGAACTCCGCATCCAAGCGTAACGCGGAGTGGCTAAAACTTGGCTGCAGAGCGGAATTTATCGCCCACCCCTACTTTTTGGGTCAAATCCTACCAGACAGCATAGTTGTCTGGTTGCTAAAGACATACTGGGGAGACCCTCCTGGATTTTGCGATTTCGTGATTTGCCGCGAAATCGGCACTCTTGTAAAAATGCCATGACTTTTACAAAAGTGCCTGCGAAATTGAAGGAATGCAGAGACAAACTAAAACGGCACTAGAAGCAACTGCAACACGCCTCAGACATTCTCCCCTGAATTGAGAAACAGAGTGCTTTCCCACACACTCGGGCCTGCATCTGCGAGGTAGCAATCGGGTTGCCAGGGGCCTGTCACTTATATCAACCCCAGAGATTCTGGGGAGTCTTGGATAAAGAAGTTATTGTTCCAGTGTCATTACCTATCGGTTTTTTCCCAGTCAGTGTTATGCAGAATGGGCCATCGCTACAGGCAATTCGGTTTTCATCACTGCTTTTAATATTGGGCCAGACCTACTCAACAGATCCCTATCCCCCGAAATAACATAATTAGTGAGAGCATTATGGATTTAAATAATAAAAGGAGGGCTGCTGTCCATCACACAATGCACATCATTCAAAGGTTGCATTTCTAAAGTTTGGTAAATGGCTTTGAAATGATCTTTACTCACTGGTTGGAAACTGTTCCTAAAAGAGAAAGATATAACCTACTTGGTTACATAGAACATAAGTTAGAAAATAGTCTCTATATGTGCTCCCAGTCTGATGAAGAAGGGGGAATTTCTCCTTTAGAAATTAGTGCCCTCACACACTCTTGCTAGTGTCATACTTCATCATCGGGCGTTGCTCCTCGTGGGGGTGGCGCTGCTGTCCTCCACGGGCCCCGCGAGAGGGCTCTTTGTCAGAGATCTTTCAGGAGACGCCGCAATTGTGCATGTGGGTGTGTGTGCCTAAAAAGGGATGTGCAAGTGTATTAAAATTGCCCCGCCGGTACCTTGAGATCAGTTTTATTCGCAGGTCCGTGAGGTCAAAGTAAAAAGATAATCTGGGGAAAATGAGGCACCTCTATTTAACAAATATAGTAGAGGTCGAGGTGTTACTCTGCTGCTCTCAGTACCCGTGTGTATTCGTGAATGTGAAACCTGGTCGACATGTTTCGCGCTCGAGAAAGGTCCCTAATGGATCCTGGTGCGCTTCGTCAGGACCGTGTCATGTGAATTGGTGCAGTTTAAAATATATATAAAAATAGGAGCAAGGGGGGGCGGGGCGTGGCCGGGCAAGATGGCCGATCGGACGTAGTCCATCTCGGCTCCCGGTCCGCGCACTGTTCCGGAGCTGATAGCTGCGGTTTACCGGCACCCAGAGCGCTGAAAATTGCTCCTGTGCCAGGCTGAAGTCGTGAGGAATACTCGGCGAGACCTCACCTGTTTCCGATGTAGCGGTGGCGGACCCAGCGCGAGCCTGTCGGTGCGCGACAGGCGCCTTTCAAAATGGCGGATGTCGTCTGGGGCTAATCGGAGTGTCTGCGGGAGTTCGGCGACGTGGAGCTGGGACCCCTACCTCCGGGTTTCGCTTTCTGCCGACAGAGGTGAGGCCAGCAGCTGTGGCGATTGCTGGGGCGCCCATGACGACCTTCCCTGGAGCACACCTGATGACACAGAGCTCTGCACGGCGCCTGCCTGACCTTGACATGGTGGCCGGTCTGTGAATCTCGGGGCCGCATTTGACTTGCTAGATTGAGGCCCCACGTCCATTCGCTGCCGGGCGCTATCCTGGGGGGCACAATCATCTAGTGCTCGCTGTTACCATTGCGGCAAGATCGGAGGCGCCCCGCGAGCGACTTCGCCCAGTTGGTGCGCCCCTGGGCCTGCCCCTGCATCCACAAAATGGCGTCCACTCCGCCTTGAGGAGGGTGATGGCTCCAGAGCGGTGACTGGTGACGGTGGGACACACGGGTGCTGAGAGTACTGCCACCTTACAGCTGGACGACTGGCACTGAATTCCGAACACAGCCCCTGCTGTGGGTCGGTGGCCTGTCCCTTCTCACCGTGTGTGGCGTGGAACAATCCATCAGGCTTACGCCTTGCCTCTACTTCCCACGTGAGGAACGGCCTCTCGTCCAACAACACCAGCCACTCAAAAGGCCGATCTGTGCAACGTCTGGGGGTTCGTCCGGTGCCACCTAGCACGCGTGTGGTCAGTGATCCTACCCACTCCCCGCGGTTACCGGCGGCCCCTTCCAGCGCTCACCCTCCACTTAACGGACCCCTTCATTGGATATTGGTCCCTCCAACTACCAGCGCTACTGTGACAAAGGCCTCCTGGACCAGTCCGTATGCCACCAAAGAAGGCATCGAATAGGGCTTCCACCAAGGTATCGGACTTCTTCGCATCATCAGATAAGCGCTCGACGCTGAACCAGCCAACATGGCCCTCACAAAGGCGGACCTCCTGACCATATTTCAAGACTTCAAAACGGAACTACGAAACGACCTCGGTCAGGATATCAAAGCTTCCATGGAGCAGCTGAGGACGGATCTTACGGAGAGATTGACCTCCCTCCAGCAAGACGTGGACTCTGTGGGCACTAGGGTATTGGATCTGGAGGCGCAACACCAAGACCAGGAGAAGCTCTCCACTGAATTGCGTGAAGATGTCCGCGCCCTTCGGGACCAATTGCATCAGACACAGCTCAAGACAGTGGACCTAGAGAACAGGGCACGGAGGGAGAATCTACATATCAGAGACTTGGAGGAGGGCGCGGAGGGGCCGGACTTGGGGGCCTTCATGGAGGGGCTCTTTGCGGAGGTTCTGGGTCCCCAATCCCTTAAAATTAAGCTGGAAAGGGTCCATCGTGTCGGAAGCCTCCAGACAGGCGAGAAGAAGAGACCCCGCGACATATTGGCGAAATTCCACTCCTATAAAGTTAAGGAGGCAGTGCTCCTAGCGGCCAGGTCAAAGGGTTCCGTCTCCTTCCAGGACCACTCCTGCTCCATATATCAAGATTTGGCGCCGGCCACCCTGGCACGGAGACAGTTGTTCAGGCCCATCACCTCCAAACTACGAGATGACAAGATCAGATATAGGTGGACCTATCCGTTCGGACTCAGCTTCGAATTTAATAACAGACAGCGCCATATCACTGAATTAAAAGAGGGCCTGGAGCTCTGGGTCTCGCCTCAGAGGAGAGTGGGCCCGCCCACAGTAGAGACCGGGAGCCTCTTCGGGGTCCTCCACTGCCGACGGCGTGGTCTGTGGGCTCGCGTAGGGGCCGCAGATGATTTCCCAGTGATCACATCATAGGTATGTACTGTTCATGCTTTATAACAGGCCTGAAACCCATAGCCTCGTGGAACCTCACTTTCAGACTTACCACAGATGGCGGTATCCTGGTGAAGCTGGCGACTTTGAGAGCGATCCGGGAGGGCTGACAGTGACTCACTTTCATACGCTCGTCTGAACTTTGGATACCTCTATGGCCCTGCTTCCCGGGTTCTTGACTCACACTCATATTATGTTGTTAATGAACACAATCTGCCTTTATTATTAAGAATAATTACTTTATCTCTTCTCTCAAATTGGTTCTGGTTAGGCACCTACGTTCTGACCGCATAATGTCATTATCTTTGTCTTGCATCCGGAGGGGCGCGGACGGGGTCCTCGGACGTACCGTCCCCCCTGGTCCCTGTGGGCAAGATCTCCCCAGCCAGGGACAAGATGGCGGCTTTTTCGCCGCACTTTTTGTTGTTGTTCATTTTGTTGTTTTTGGGGCTTGTGGGGAGGGAACGGGAGGGTAATGGTGGCGGCTTTTTAACCTTTTTTGCTAGCGGGGTTTTCTCTTTGCCCTTGTTTATTCACAGGTGGGCTCCTTTGGGTTACAGACATTGGTGGGGCTTCCCTGGGTCCTACACCGGGCTGGGCCACTTGGCATTTGCTATGAGATACTGTCTCACCCTTTAGGACGAGGACGATGACGATTACCATTGGTTCTTGGAACGTTAAGGGGCTTAATTCCCCCCCAAAACGCCAAAAGGTATGGAAATATATTGCTGACCATCATCTCGACATAGTGGCTCTCCAAGAGACACATTTGGCCAGGCCAGAAGACACACGCTTTTGTCACAAACACTTCCCACTGATATACAGATCGTCGGCACTTACAAAACACAGAGGGGTGGCACTCATTTTTCACTCTTCCACAAAATTCCAACCCCTGGATGTCCTCTCTGATAAAGATGGCCGCTGGATTATGGTCAAGGGGCGTTTGATGGGCAAACTGTGCACTTTCATAGTAGTATAGGCACCTAACACTGGGCAAGCAGCATTTTTGAACTCTTTAGTGGGAAGGATTCTGGACTTCGTGGAGGGACCAATGGTACTTCTGGGCGACTTTAATCTGACTTGGCAGGCAGATCTCGACAGCACTCACCCACGCCGCTCAGACCTGGGCTCCTTCCCTATCGACACTAAACAACACCTCCATGACCTGGGCTTATTGGACGCATGGCGGACGCTTCACCCCCACTCTCGTGACTACACTTTCTACTCCCACGTCCATCGCACGTATTCCCGACTCGACTATATTTTTATCAGCCAATCTCTGTTGGGCATGCTCCAGGAGGCTAAGATATTCCCCCTTTCAGTGTCAGATCATAGTCTCCTTTCCATTTGCCTGGCCTGGCACGGTAAGGTTTCATCCATCCCTAAATGGTATTTCCCTCCTTCTCTCACGCGAGATAAAGAATCCTGCACCAAATTGAGGGAAACCATTACTGAGTTTTTTTACATTAACAAACCTGAGGATACCTTGGAATATACCACCTGGGACACATTTAAAGCGGTCTTCCGGGGACACTGTATTGCCCTCAACTCGGCACTAAACGCACAACTCAAAGCTATTTACAATAATATTTACAATAATAGAGCTGAATTCACATTACTAAAACTCCGACACCTCTCTTACTCCCAGGGTAATAAAATTGGCACACACCTCGCCAGACAGCTAAAAGGCAGACGAGAGCGGGAATATATAGGAGGTATCCTCGGACCTACTGGGGAGATCACACATAAAGATGAGGAAAAGTCCGCGATCTTTGGCTCTTTCTACAAAACTCTATACACCCGGGACCAATTAGATTCTGACGCCCAACGCGAATATCTCCGAGCATTGCGCCTCCCCCAGGTCTCGCCTGATTGGAATGCCACCCTGACTGCTCCCATTACCTCCAAAGAGGTAAACTTAGCCATACAAGCTCTTAAGCCCCGGAAGGCCCCAGGACCGGACGGATACACCGCTTTGTTCTATAGAACTTTTGCCCCTGCCATCAGCCCACATCTCACGCGACTGTTCAATAAAATGGCGCTTGAGGGAGAGACCACTGGGTCATTGTCCGGGGCTATGATCTCAGTTATACCTAAACCTGGGAAGGCCCCTCACCTTTGTGCCTCGTATCGGCCCATCGCCCTATTGAATCTTGATGCGAAACTTTACTCCTCCATTTTAGCTAAACGCCTGAATGATCTTCTGCCAGATCTCATACACCCAGACCAATCGGGGTTTATTAAGGGGCGGCAAACACACGATAACACCCGTCGCATTGTACACCTCATCGAGAAAGCTAACAGACGTCATATACCCGCGGTACTGGTAGGCCTGGATGCCGAAAAGGCCTTTGATAGGGTCGATTGGCCATTTTTATTTACTACCCTCACGAGCTTTGGGTTCGCCCCTAAATTTCTCACCATGATTCGGGCCAACTTTGTACAACCGCGATCCCGAGTGCAAGTCAATGGAGTAGCTTCACCCGCCTGTTTCCACTCTAGAGGTACCCGACAGGGGTGCCCTCTATCGCCCCTACTCTTTGCCTTGAGCATCGAACCCTTAGCGATGGCTATTAGGGCCAACCCCGACATTCATGGCATACCCTTTAGTGTAGACTCCCATAAAATCTCCCTCTTCGCGGACGACGTCCTCTTGTCGCTCTCCGACCCTGGCCAATCCCTCCGCTCTTTATAAACTGAACTGGAGCGCTTTGAGGGGGTGGCGGGCTTCAAAATAAACCTCAGCAAGTCGTATATTCTTAACCTCACTCTCCCGCATGCGGAGGTGCACAGACTTCAACCCCTCACTCCCCTGCAATGAGCCACTTCCTCCATACAATATCTGGGTATCCAGTTAACGTCTAGGGTGGAGGGACTTTATGCGGCCAACTTTCCCCATAGTCTCATCCAGATCCAATCGGAACTCACAAGGTGGAAGCCTCTCTTTCTCTCCTGGCTTGGCCGAATACTGTTAAGATGACACTCCTTCCGAAGCTTCTTTGTTTATTCCAGGCCTTGCCGATAGAACCAGAGAAGGACTTTTTTCGCCGAGTTAAATCTATGCTCCTCCAGTTCATTTGGCAAAAAGGACGCGCCCGCCTCTCATTCTCTTTATTGCGACGCTCTCGAACGGACGGCGGTGTGGGGCTCCCTGATATCCACTTGTATTATAAAGCGGCACAGCTGCGGGTTCTGACTGAGTGGTCCAAACGAGATTCCGACAAACATTGGTTACATATGGACCGTAGCGTTGCAGGACGAACCATCTGGGATCTCGCTTGGCGTCCCAAAAAAGATAGACCCCAGAATGTATACCTTAGTACTCCTACGCGTACTACCCTGAGGGTGTGGGATTCTGTTGCAGGGGATGACCGATGGACTACCTTCCCCTCACCATTTACACCACTACACTTTAATCCTGCTTTCGCCCCAGGTCTGACCGAGGGACCCTTTGACACTTGGAGGAAGGGAGGCTGCCTCGCCCTGACGCATCTTTTTCATAACTATGATCCCCTGACCTTTGACAACTGCAAACGGAAATATGGATCACCACACCCAACTACTGCATTGGGCTCTCTCCCCGACGATCCGTGATGCAGCCACCCGCCCACCTACTAGATTTGAATCCTTCCTCTCCAAGGCCTCCACAATGAAAGGGGCGATTTCATTCATCTATAACTTCTTACTCACCACCACCAACTCACCGCGTCCGCGATACATGACTACGTGGGAGGGGATCCTACAACGCGACGTGTCAGAAGAGGACTGGTCACATTTATGGTCCGACATCACTAGATTCAACCACTCTGTGGACCTCCGGGAAGCCCATCTTAAGACCATGATGGACTGGTATCTCCATCCGTCTAGGCTCAAGCAGATTTTCCCCAACACTTCTGACCGATGCTGGAGAGGCTGCGGCCACCTGGGTGATTTCCAGCACATTTGGTGGGATTGCCCGACTATACGCCTCTTTTGGGCAGAAATCTTGGCACAGATTAAAGAAATGCTGGGTTACCCCATTCCAACCACTATGGCAGAGATCCTCTTGGGACTGAGAGACCTTTCCCTAGAACACCAGTCCCGCTCGGACAAGGCCATCATGTGGCTTTGTATAGGCGCGGCTAAAGTGACCCTAGCGGCCGCCTGGAAGCAGAGGGAGGCTCCAGCAATCTCCCTCTGGCACTCACGGCTATGGCGGTTACTCAGCCTGGAAAGAATGTCTGCTTTTTTTCAGGATAATTACAAGAACTTTGAATTCAGATGGGGGCCATTAGTTACTTTCCCCTCCCGGTGGCTACCACTGGCTGTTTGCCCTCCAACTGTCCGGGCACTACACCTTTTTCAATTTTAATTTAATTGTCACTACCCCATGCCGTCATTAGTATTTTGATTTTGCCGCCGCCACCACTGTTTGGGTGGGGGGAGGGTGTTGGGGGTTTTGTTCTTTCTTCCGGGGAGTTCTTATTGTAAGACACTAGTACGCCTTATAAGATTCCCTCCAATTGGAACGGTTTGATAGAGCACCACCATAGAAAAACGACGAGACACCTAATTACATTCTTTAGTTTATATGATGCTGGCGGGGGACTGCCCATACCCCTTCTTTATTAGCCGCTGTATCTTCATTTTAGCCTTCACTACAGATTTGGGATCCGGGCATTTTCTGAGTGATGAGTTTTTACAAGCCTTCTATGTCTCGTTGATATTCCAACGCTCACTGCGTTGAGCGAACTATTGGTGCGAACTTATGATGTACTTTGAAAAAAGTTTAATAAACACATGTTTGACGAAAAAAATAGGAGCAGGGAAACAAACACCCTATAGTCCTATGGTACCTCTATAAAGGCTCTGAATGAGTAAAAGTACTCAGTGGAACATCTCAATGGTGTTCCTGTTATTACCTGGAGGGAAAAAAACCAAACAACAACAAAAATAGGAGGCAAACATATAGAGTCAAACATGAGTTTAAAGTGAATAAAGTTGTATCCACATTAAACTTATTTTCAGCAGCTGCGTATCAATCACACCATGCAACTTGTGCGACAATTGTGGATGCAAGTGCCTTGTCTTTTTATCATACAGCCACCTGAATACATTTAGACAGTGCAATCTGTCTATATCTGTGGGTCATATAGAGGTCTCATGCTTAGGCCTCAGGTTGACGGCGCATTTAATGCTTCAGACCATGCGACTGACTCGGACTCATTTGTTCCGGTCATGGTGGCCACCATTGGTTAAAAATAGTGAACATGAGCGCGCTTTTTGGAGGAAGCGGTGAAAAAAAGGGGAATGTGGTTGCCCTTGTGCATGAAGGCAAGTCATTACCGTTCGCTATGTTCCGCTAAACATTATCTGTGATCACAGTGTCACGTGACTCGGTATTCCTATATAGAGAGATACGCATCATCACATCCAAGGTAATAAAAACGTTTACCCCTTCATACGAATGGAGTGCCTCATCGGCGAGTCCCCGCGGTCTAGAGGAGGGGTCTCTGTGGGGTAAAACACCTTCGTGAGTGTCATAGCGTGCCTTGACATACCTGCTCGTGTCAATCATTCACTCCCCCCCTAAACCAGCTTTTTTTTTTTTCTGAGTACATTACGACACATCTATAGACCCGACCATCTTATGCAACCGATTTATTAGTTTGCCCATGCAACTATGCAAGACATAATACCCACTACGATGCAGACTTAATAACCACTGGTGAGCCAAGGATGTCACCTACGTCCAAATGTAGTGTGTAAACGATCTGACAACTATGATAAGTATTGTGTATATCCGAGCCAATACACGTAGTAACCCCAAGATGGCTGCCCTCTAAAGCACATTTACGTGCTAGTTCTCCGAACCAACGTCCGCTAACGCGAACGTCACCACACCTTCAGACGTAGCTACGCCATTTCCGCTAGGGATAGAGTTTAAACCGGCCGGCAGCCTGTCAGTAACCCTCCGGCAGTCAGCAAGCAGCAGGGCAGGTTCAAGGCCATTGCGAAGGGGCGTTATCGTGAGTATTGCTCTGCTGACTCCCTACACGAGCAGGTATGTCAAGGCACGCTATGACACTCACGAAGGTGTTTTACCCCACAGAGACCCCTCCTCTAGACCGCGGGGACTCGCCGATGAGGCACTCCATTCGTATGAAGGGGTAAACGTTTTTATTACCTTGAGTGTGATGATGCGTATCTCTCTATATAGGAATACCGAGTCACGTGACACTGTGATCACAGATAATGTTTAGCGGAACATAGCGAGCGGTAATGACTTGCCTTCATGCACAAGGGCCACCACATTCCCTTTTTTTCACCGCTTCCTCCAAAAAGCGCGCTCATGTTCACTATTTTTAACCATTGGTGGCCACCATGACCGGAACAAATGAATCCAAGTCAGTCGCATGGTCTGAAGCATTAGATGCGCCGTCAACGTGAGGCCTACGCATGAGACCTCTATATGACCCACAGATATAGACAGATTGCACTGTCTAAATGTATTCAGGTGGCTGTATGATAAAAAGACAAGGCACTTGCAACCACAATTGTCGCACACGTTGCATGGTGTGATTGATACGCAGCTGCTGAAAATAGGTTTAATGTGGATACAACTTTATTCACTGTAAACTCATGTTTGTCTCTATATGTTTGTCTCCTATTTTTGTTGTTGGTTTTTTTTCCCCCTCCTGGTAATAACAGGAACACCACTGAGATGTTCCACTGAGTACTTTTACTCATTCAGAGCCTTAATAGAGGTACCATAGGACTATAGGGTGTTTGTTTCCCTGCTCCTATTTTTATTTATATTTTAAACTGCACCAATTCACATGACACGGTCCTGACGAAGCGCACCAGGATCCATTAGGGACCTTTCTCGAGCGCGAAACATGTCGACCAGGTTTCACATTCACGAATACACACGGGTACTGAGAGCAGCAGAGTAATACTTCGACCTCTACTATATTTGTTAAATAGAGGTGCCTCATTTTCCCCAGATTATCTTTTTACTTTGACCTCACAGACCTGCGAATAAAACTGATCTCAAGGTACCGGCGGGGCAATTTTAATACACTTGCACCATCCCTTTTTAGGCCCACACACCCACATGCACAATTGCGGCGTCTCCTAAAAGATCTCCGACAAAGAGCCATCTCGCGGGGCCCGTGGAGGACAGTAGCGCCACCCCCACGAGGAGCAATGCCCGATGATGAAGCATGACACTCGCAAGAGT
The DNA here is from genome assembly GCA_963921515.1 of Calotriton arnoldi. Classification (NCBI taxonomy): domain Eukaryota; kingdom Metazoa; phylum Chordata; class Amphibia; order Caudata; family Salamandridae; genus Calotriton; species Calotriton arnoldi. The sequence goes on along the minus strand of CAWUFW010004561.1, from coordinate 174,640 downwards.
GTGTGAGGGCACTAATTTCTAAAGGAGAAATTCCGCCTTCTTCATCAGACTGGGAGCACATATAAAGACTATTTTCTAACTTCTGTTCTATGTAACCTAGTAGGTTATATCTTTCTCTTTTAGGAACAGTTTCCAACCAGTGAGTACATATCAGTTCTTGGGAGCAATGGTACTGGACCTACCTTTTCTTTATTCTCCCCGTCCCCCTCTCTTAGTGTTTTGAAATGATCTTGTCAATTAAAATAAAGTTTAGTACCAAAATAACTGAATTCTGTTGTTCCTGAGCTATACAAAATCAAAACAGTTGAACATGTTTCCACCAGCCATTCTGTTGTTATCCTTCTACTGGACAGCAGATTTCAAATAAAGAATGTGTAGAAACTTGGTATTGCAATTCATATTGATTATTTAGAAACAAGACATTGCAAACCATTTTGACATTGCTTTACTTTTGCAATTGATCCTATAAACAAAGGGGCCGATTCACAAAGGTTCCTGTGCTAACATTTTGCAGTGGTGTAAATATGTTGTCTGCTGTAAGGGCATAATTCGGGAATTTCACATAGCAATTGTCATGCAAAATTGCTGAAATTATGCAAGATTACGCCTGCATTACGGAAATTTCACCAGCGCATAAGATTCATTTGAGACCGCATTTCATACTGTAGGGTGTGCGATTTGCACCATTTCTAAATGCACCGGTAAGTTCTGTTTTGCAGCGGCTAAATAGCTCAGATTCACAAAGAAAAGTACAAGCAGAGTTCTATGATTCCATCTGAATGTATTTTTACACTTTTTCCCAGTTCACAAAACAGATGTGACATCTGGAAAGCCATGCCATCTGCATGTTTCCACGCGTAGTATTGCATCTCTCACGTGTCTTTTTTTTTGGATGTCTATTTTTCCCTGTGCTGAATTATACAATTTGGTACGGTGTTCTTTTCTTCCCAGGTAAAACATTTTTCCCCATGGAGAAGACCCTTCCACAGACCAGCAAAAAACACACAAAAAGCATGCGGAATCCCTCAGCAGTCAACAGACTGCTGCAAAATTATCAGCTTGCACAGGTCTAGTTTGAGGTTGTTCCAGGGCTGCTCTGACTGCCTGACAGGAGCCAATCAGAATGGGCCTAACTCACAAACATATCCTGATTTATTGGAAGACTTGCCAGTTAGATTTCTGAAATAGAACTGTGACTTACCAGCCTTTGAACCATGGGAACTCGCAAACATCTTCCCAAGGGCCAAAATGTTTGGTCTGTGATGTGACAGAGGGCCACACTGATGCCAGCGGGGTGGTGGTCAGGGTAGGAGGGTTGGCAGAGCAGTGTTTGCGGTTCGGGGGGTTTAGGGGAAGAGAAGCATATATATCTAGTGACTGAACTGCACAATGTGAAACCAGAAAACCTGGTATTAATCCTGGGTTCCCATCTTTACCAAATTGTGCGATCCTAGGCAATTGTTTTCACTTTCCCTCTGTTTTTCTTCATGATCACATATAAGAGGACCTCGAAATATATGATTTCAGGATGTGCGCTTTAAAAAATCCTCTCCTGTGTTTGATTTGAAACATTATAATGCTGTTCATGTATAATACAAACCTAGGCCAACTAGAGGATGCACATAACAACTGAACAATGCTGGATTTGGACAGCCTTTCCAAATAATGCCTTCCGACTCGAGACGGCAGTCGGAATCAGATTTTGGGGGCCCGTAGTGGGTACCCCTGCACTTGGAGCCTTCCCAATCGGGCCCGTGGGGGTACCCATGGGTCCCCTCTTACCAGCCATGCACAGTGTGGCAGGCACCAAGGGGTGCCCGCCACAGGGTGCCCAATTTTCCCCAGCAACCCCTTTCTTCAATGGGAGCATATGCATTTGGTCGGAACAAAGGCTCCCATTGAAGTCAATAGGAGTCCAACCAAATCGTATCTGGAAGCATCCAGATGCATCGTACTCGGTCGGTTGGACTCTCCCGATCCGATTCGGTCGGAAACCATTCCCAAACCGATTCGGTCGGTAGGTTTTCCAAACCGCATCATCATCGGGCCCAAAAGTGTTCGCACCGGCACGTGTGACAGTCTGCCACAAGGTGGTGTTGTCTGGCTATTGTAGAGGTGACCAGAACAGCAGTTGATTATTAATTCAATATACATTAAAAATGACTATTACCTGCCGCCCAAGCCTTTCTTAATGCTTTGGGGGCCTGAAATATTCGGATTTGCCACACTTGTAGGAGTGTGATGGTTAGTAGTTGTGTTGGTACAGTCATTGGCAGCACGGTAAGGGCAATGTGTGGTGCAAGCTGCAGTGGTCTCCTGATGAGAGCCTTGGCACTTATTTTATTTTTTTTACAAATTAAGCACTGCGTATTAAGGAGATACAAATCAATTTATGTAACAATGGCACAGTACTCAAGCTGAAAGTAATGTGAACATAAATACTGCATGATACACACAGTAGATAAACCTGGCAGCCTAAATATTGTACACAGTGCTTTGGTGTAAACTTTCATGTTGTAAAATACCTCCTTAAAAAAATAAGATCTCTGCGTTTGGTGTTTAAACAATTGCAAAATAAAGTGCCGCAAAAATGCCACAAAATTCCCATATTTGTGCAGCTAAATTTCCATATTTGTGCAACTAAATTTGCTAATCCATGCTGCAATATCCTGGGGGGTCTGACTGGGGACATGCAGAAAGCATACCTAGAAATGAACTCCACCTATTGCTTACTATTGGCTTTGCCTTTGTCATCCTCAATTGCTTTATTCTCTTTGTGCTGGTTTTTAGGTCGAGCCTCGAGTAGCGCGCAAGCGCTGCCCTGGCAAGACTTTATGTTAGGTGTTTCAGAAAGCTGACCACACGCTCGTGCGTCATGGCCTTTTCCCTGCGGTTACCCGCAAGCAAAAGGCCATGGTGCACGAGCGTGTGGTCACGCCTGCTGCTTGCAAGCGCGCGCACCACTCGCGTGCTTTTTTTTTTTCCTTGACGACGCTGCAGCGGCTTGTTTTGCTTTGCTAGTGCCTTCCCTCTCCTCCTCCTCCGCTTGTATTCTGTTGCTCGCCCCCGTCCTCGGTGCCCCCTCCTCTGTGCTCGGGCCTGGCTTCAGAGCCGGTGAAGGATGCTGTGCGTGCGCGGCGCTGCTCGGATCCGGCCTCCCCACGGCTGGAGCTGTGTCACACATCAATCGGGCCCGGCTGGGAGTTTGGGGCGCAGGAATAAACAGCAGGGCAGTGGTTGTTATCGAAATGATTAACTGGATGTGTGTTTGTTTTATGTGCCAGGAATAGGGACGAGGGCTGCGGGAAAATGGACGCCACGAGGAAGGCAAAGCGGGGGCTCGGTGGAGAGGGAGGTGCGGAGCCAGCCTCGCCGTTCTGAAGAGGGGGGAGGAGGTCTTAAAGCACATACTTACAAGGCGGGCGGCTGAGAGGCAAGTGGATCAAATTACTGGGGGCGGAGGCGGCGAAAATCCCGCCCCCCCACCCAGCTCGCCTCTGCCGACAGACCTAAGAATTGGAGATATGCCCGGAGAGGTGTGAGAGCACGGGTGATGAGGGGGGTGCATACACAGGGCCAAGGGAGAGATAGGCCTGCATGGAGAGGGCAAGAGGAGGTTGTGAGTGGAGAGAAGCGGTCACCTTGAGAAAGGCCAGCAGCTCACCATTTTGACAGAGAGGAAATAACGGAAAGAGGGGGAGATGGATGTAGAGGAGAGAAAGTCATCGACAAAGGGGAAAGAGGGGAAGACAACTGGGAGTGGGGGGCGGTTAAACAAAGAGCGTTGACGCAGATTAACGGACACGGGCGAGGGAAGGGGACCTGGGACCATAGGCAACAGAAAAGAGGGAGATAGAAAATGGCAGATAGAATAAGGGAAAAGAGAGACGATAAGAGAAGATGTCAAAAGGGACAGCACAAGAAGAGAGCTCGTGTAAGACACAGAGGAAAGAGAATTAAAGGAGATAAGGAGAAAATTAAAGTAGGTCATTGAAAGAGGGAGAGGCAGGGCGACTGGAAAGGGAAATAATAGACCAGAGAGAGAACAGTGGAGAGGATAAGAGGCAGCTGAGCAAGAAGGAGGTGAGTGAAGAGAGAAGATAAGCAATGGGCTGGGACTATGAGAAAGAAAGCCTCTGAGAAGAAAATTAAAATGACACTGAAAATGGGTAAAAATCACAAAAGGAAAAGGTGCCCCCTAATTACTAACAGGTCCGAGAGGAGGGGGAAACTGCAAAAAATATAAGAAGGACCTCTCAACTGACCTATATTGCTTTTTAATATGGCCTCCTGAGACTCATTAGCAGCAACCACCCCAATATCAGTGTCATACAACAGAATCAATTCAAAAATATATTTTTTTATTTTTTATTTTTTCGTATAAAAATATTTTATGCATTTTTTAATATATTTTATAATTTTACTACTATTCGTTGTTTGTCAAAGAAATTCATCATTGTCTACACATACATCTGACACTTCGGCAAATAAACAAAGAGTTACCAGGATACCAACAAGGCCTCTCACATTTAAGTATACAATGGCCTTACAGTATTTTGAACATTTGGTATCAACACTTGAACAGTAAATTAATACTTGAACAGTGGATTACATTTACATTGCTTCAGATTCTACCAGTGTATATTCATCTGTAGCTATGTTGGAAGCAAGGTAACCCACATTACAACTCTAAAATCGAAATACAATTGATAGGTATACAGATAACTCCACACTCAACCATCAACACTTCTCTCTCAACCATCAAACCATCTCATTCACACTAACACTCATACAAACAAGCATTGGCATAGCCAATAGGTCTCGCTTTTGGGACCTTATAAGTGTTTACCCATGCAACAGTTGATGTTGTTGCACCAAGGATATTGTGCTGCATAACTAAATACTTATAAGGTCCCAAAAGCGAGACCTTTTGGCTATGCCAATGCTTGTTTAGGTCGAGCCTCGAGTAGCGCGCAAGCGCTGCTCTGGCAAGACTTTAAGTTAGGGGTTTCAAAAAGCTGACCAGACGCTCGTGAGTCATGGCCTTTTCCCTGCGGTTACCCGCACGGGCGCCATCTGTTTGCAACTAGTGTGCCCAGACACGGGCGCGATAATTGGAAACAGATCGCTCGCTGTGGCGCGCGCGCGCGGACCACTCGCGTACTTTTCCCCATTTCTGCTCGGGCCTCCTGTGGGCGCAGCTCTGCCCCCACCCCTGCATGTCTCATGCTTACTGACTTTACTAATGCTTGTTCACCTTGTGCGTAGACTGCCTTGTATGCCGTTTCCCTGACCACCCTGTGCCTGCTTTAATTTCAGGTTTCTTAAAAAAAGAATACTTGGGGCTTGGACACTGGTGATGCGGGGAACGGCTGGTGGTAGTGGTGGTAATTCAGGATAGAGAACAATATTAGTAAGCCACCCATAATTGCCTCGCTCTTCCTCCTCTGGCAATGCAACAGGAGGAGATGGAAGGGGAAAGGGAAGCCCTCAGTAACAGAGGCCCTCTCCTTCTGGGGCGGCTAACACCAGGCGCGTGAGGTGACAGCAATGGATGCCGGCCTTGCATGATGTCACTTCCAGGTTCCTCTTGGCAGTCTTTTGCTTTCCCATCTTCTGCCCATTGGCTGAAGGAGAAATTTCAAAGTAGTGGGGCATGGATTTCTATCCGAATTTCACTAGTAGAGCATCGGAAGTGCTCGAGGAGTCATTTACTCCGTTGTACAATTTTGAAAGAAATGGAGCCAAATGATACATTTTATAAAACAATTTACAAATAGAATGGCTACAACGCTGTAAGTTTAATTAACAATTCGGTTTCCCATCAAGAAAGATTAAAAATAGGGTCAAACAATTAATTCCTGGGCAAAGTAAATATCTCTGCGCTTAACGTTTTACAGGCAGGTCGGATGCCCCTGATATGCAGCATGGCGTGGCCTGCTGTCGTTTTTTTTTTCAAAATGTATGCGGCACCTTCCTTCAGATCAGGGATCTACTAGATATATGAGCTTACACCTGGGCGCTTGATGGTTTTCTGTAGGCATATCAAGTTTCTCTTTCAGCATTTTAATCTGGGCGCATACTAGATGTGCTGTGGCATTTGAGGTTAGGCCTGGGATACATGGACATTTGAGCCATATTCTGACGAACGAAGGTTGTGCCTGAGCATATGATAGTCCTGCCTTGGTGTTTCAGGTTGTGGCCATGGACTTGAGGCTCTAACTGAGCATTAGAGGCTGCAACTGTGCGTATGAGTCTGTTTTTAGGCACTTGGTAGCTGTAGCTGGCAAGAATATCCGCGAGATATGAAAGAAAGTGGGGAGCCCTCGTCACTGTCTGCAGGAGGAGCACATCACTTTGCTTCACACTACCGCCCTACGCGTATATGTATGGGCCTTTGCAAGGAAGAGTAGGGCTCAAAGCTATAAGAGCACATCAGGGCATTATTCACACGCATGTAACACACTGAGCAAGTCTGAGCTTCCTCAGTGGGGAACATCACAGTTTTATATTCACCTGTGACACTTGCCCTTATCAATACAGAGTTGCAAGTAGATTGAACAGTTACACATTTGCAGTAGAGATGCCACTAGAGCCTGCTGCCCTTTCACCCAGCTCCTTATAACTCACCCACCCTCGGGTAGTGCTAGCGGACTGCTTGGCATCGCCTTTATGTCACTGCTGACCCCAGGTTGGAGCCAGCGCAAATGGCTCTCCCTCACAAGCCGTGTTTGACCCCGGAAGCTAATTCAGTAAACACATATTTTATCCACGATGCTCATTTGTTCTCAGGGCCCCGAGGCTTCTGCGAGACGAGTTCAAGTGCAGCCAGTTGTGGCTTGTCAGCAGCAGCCCACGCCCAGAGGCGCTTAACTTGGCAACAGTAGTGCTTTCTTTGAAAGGCCTCCCCTACAGGCAGCATTTCAAAGTCAGGTGCCTGCTCGTAACCCCAGCTCTGCATTTTACACTTGATTTGTCCTTTTTTCTGGTTCAGCACGCCCTGGCAGCCAGGTATGAAGATGCGAATTAGATGTATAACCTCTTCCTCTAAAAACCTTGCCTGATGTACAGTAGCAACGTGCCAGGGGTAGTGACTTACTGCAGCAGCATGCGCATTTCTTGAGGAGGTACCCACAAACCATAGCGAGGTGCTGTAAATCCATGTCTAACGCTGTAATATGGCAGCAACGGAGGGTGCAGAATGATGCAATGCCACATTTCCCTGGTGCCAGCAATGTACTACGGCAGCACGTCAAGTGTCACAGTTACACAAGCAAGTGACATGATGATGTATGGCAGCAACACACAAAATGCCATGTAGTGCAGTAATATTGCATCAACATGCTCAGCAGTAATTTACTTTATCGCCAGACTGGCTGGCACCATGGTGATGCGCACTACTGTGTTGTAGTTTTTTTTTACATAGGAGAGGATGTACCCTTACGGCCAGAGCTGCCGACTTTGGAGCTGGGGAACCGGGTTCAAGCCTCGGCGTCGTCTCACCATCCTGTGGTTCTGAGCAAATCCCTTAATCTCCCCGGCCTACCAAACAATGAATGTGTCAGTGCTTTAAATGGGCCAGTACTGAGTACCAGCACTTTTTAATTTTCTCCCATTGGAGTACCGGCACTTTTCCTCGAACAAGGAGAGTACCGGTACTCACGCGGGCCTGACTTTGATCAGATGTCGCTCCGTTCATCGATCACCTCGGCAGCACCTTCAACTTTTAGTCCTGGTGGAAGCCTGAGCTGGGCCAAAAGACAGCTGCTCTTGTCACCAGTACACAGTGATCTGCATGTACTGCTCTGGAAGTCATCAGAGCAGAGGTGTGGCTTCACGGAGGTTAGTTTATCCTTTGCTCTTTTACACAGCGAGCGTAGACACGGGGCTGTAAAACCTAATGGGTGAGAGGGTGAGAGGTATTGTTCACGGTAACACAGGGCTGCAATGACGCTCCTGTAGCAGAAATCGCTATATGTAAACTGCTGACATTAGACTTCTTAACACAAATTCAGCAGTACATCTATCACAAGACAAGATGTTGAGCACTATGTAAAAGTCAAATACTGGTTAGTGTGCATCTACAAAACACATACAAGCATTTTTTCCAGTAAAACAAATATTGTTGCCTGCGGTGGGTATTTTCAATATGCGTGGAGAGAACAAAAAGTTTGCAAGTTTGCACTTGCTTTCTCTATCTCGAACCATCGGTCCACAACTAAATTGCCTATTTGCATGTGTAAATAATATGGGATATTGTTACCAAACTCACTAATCCCTGTTCATCGACCTTGAACAGAAGAGAAGGAGGGAAGCCAGTGAAACAAGCATTGGAATAGCCAATAGGTCTCGCCTTGGGGACCTATAAGTGTTTAGCCATGCAACGGTTGATGTTGTTGCACCAAGGATATTGTGCTGCATAACTAAATACTTATAAGGTCCCAAAAGCGAGACCTATTGGCTATGCCAATGCTTGTGTTTGTTTGTGTCTGTCCAGCTTGTGTTTGTCCCTCCTTTGGAGCATAGCCTGTTTCCTTCCTCTCTGATTAGCTCTTTGTTTTCTTCCTTCTAGCTCTGGTGCAGAAACTGTGCGGTGCTGCTCTGTGGAGCTCTGTGCCAGATCCGGTGAAACTTTCAGATGGGAGCTATGAAGTGCAGTTGGGCTCTGCATCGCTCTGCATCAGAACCAGATCCATTAAAAAATGACTGAAGATTTTTCACTGCTAGGATATGTAAAACATTAAATGTACATATCCACTTTTGAAATACCGTGCATCACACCCTCATGGCATTTAGGCCCTATCTTGAAGTGATTTATAAATATTTAAAAGTAAGGTTTAGGCCTGGCAAAAGGTTTATTTTGTCATGTCATAATGGCAGCTTTAACCCTTTTGCTGCTAGGACCATGCCCCTCCCCCACCCCCAACCGCGGCGCCCCACCCAGCTAAGCTGTTTTTGGCTAGTTGCGGTAGTTCACGCTTAGGCCTCCATAACATTTTGTCCAAATAAGCTATCCATGCCAAATTTAGGTCCTTTTTTCCAACATTCTGGCTGTTCTAAAGGCTCCTAGGGTTTGTGGATTCTCCTGCAGATAACCGAGAAAATAGCCAAAATATAGCTACATTTTGAGGTTTTTGGGGAAAATTGGAAAAAAGTGTTCTGGATAAAAGTGTCTGGGTTTTTAAAAATATAAAAATGGTATCAACGAATGGTTTGATGTGCTAAAGTCACCATCTTTACAGCTTTCAGGATGATTCAGAGGAGAATTAAAAAAACACATTTTTTACCACAGTTTTGGCATTTTTCAAACAGGTAGTCCATTTTTCCTATTTTTGGTGCTTTCAACCTACTTCCAGTTTGTGTTGCAAACCAGTGTAAAACCCATGGGTAATCTAGGAAAACTATTTATTTTTGAAAAGTAGACAAAAATCTGAATTCAGCCAGGGGCCATATGTGTAGATCTCTCAAGGTTTTCCCAAATAATCTAACTTTTGGAATAAAGAAATATTGAAAACGAGCAGGAAAAAAAAGCCATTTGTGACACTGTTTTAATTTGTAACTTTTTGTAATGATGGGCGATTTACAAAAACAATGTATTATTATGTTCTCTAGACCCTTTTGGTTTTGGGGGATACATGGGGTTTGTAGGTTCTCCAAGAACCCGAGGTACCATCTGCACCGTACAATGGTTTTTCATAGTGTACTGAGTATAGACCTATTCATATGGTGAAATATGTAGAGTGCAAAATAGGTATCAAGGTAACCTATGTATTTCTGAAATGGGCACAAGATATGGAGTTTAGGAGCAGTGGTTATTTGTACATCTCTATATTTGCGGGTGCCCATACAAGCATATGATTTAGAGGGTATTTTTCAAAATGTCTAATTTCGTACTCAATGGCCTACATTTGGAGGGCACAAATGCAGCAAAATCTGACTCATAATAATAAATATCCTACTATTCTATGCTCCTACATGTCTTCTGATACATATGGCACCTGCACAAAACGCAACATGGATACATCACATTTTTCCACTCAAAACTGACCCATTTTTTTGCAAAGTGGGTAGCAGTGGATTTTGGGCCCTAGCTCAGCCGTCACCAAGGGAAACTAGGCAAGCCTGTACAGTTTTGAAAACTAGACACCTAGGGGAATCCAGGATGGGGTTGACTTGCATGGAACTCACCAGGCTGTTCTACCCCCATTCCCTTGTAAACCTCAAACTTTGAAGAAGAAAAAAACACATTTTCCTCAAATTTCTGTGATTGGAAAGTTCTAGACTGTGGGGAGCTTCAAACTTCCATCCACCCAGCATTCTCCCACGTCTTCTGATAAAAATGATATCTCACTTGTGTGGGTAGGCCTAGAGCCCGCAACAGGAAAAGCCCCAAAATACATTTTGAATTGACGGCCAGTCAGAGAAACCTGCAAAACCCATACATTTCTGAAACCTAGATACCCAGGGGAGTCCAGGATGGTATACCTTGTGTGGAACCCACAAAATGTTCTTACCTAAAATGCCCTGTAAACCTCAAACTTTGCCTAAAATTGCATATTTTTCTTGCATTTCTGTGATGTAAACTTCCAGAATCAGCAGGAATCCACAAATTTCGTACCGCTCAGCGTTCTCCCAACTGTCCTGATAAAAATGCTACCTTACTTGAGTGGCTAGGCTTAATGCACGTGACAGGCAAGCATCAAACCAAGGTCAATGGGAGTCTCATGGAGCGACTCTCATTGACCCTGGTTTGATTTCTGCCTGTCAAGGGAACTACGCTAAGGCCCACAAGTGGGGTAGCATTTTAATTGGGACATGTGGGGGAATGCTGAGTGGTAGGAGTTTTATGGATTCCTGCTGATTCCGGACGTTTACGTCACAAGGAAAATGTGCAGTTTTAGGCAAAGTTTAGGATTTGCAGGGCATTTTGGGTAAGAAAACTTTGTGGGATCCACGCAAGGCATATCACCCTGGATTCCCCCGGATGTCTAGTTTTCAGAAATGTCTTAGTTTCATAGGCTTCCCCAGGTGGCAGCTAACCAGAGCCCAAAAAAAGCAGCCATTCTGCATCAAAGTAGGACGATATTCGGACGTAGTCCATCTCTGCTACCCATATGTATAAAAAAAATGATGGGGTCATATTGGAGGTGGATGCTAGGCCAGATATGTGGGAGGGTGGGAGGACCACCCCCACACCTTGTAGAAATAAAAAAAACTCCCTGGTGTCTAGTGGGCTTTCTGCTCCTCCCACCGGGGGAGATTGAAGTTAAAGACCTCCTACTTGCCCCCGAAGGGGAGCAGAAAGACTGGTTTGAGGTGTGGGGTTAGGCCCACAACCTAGACAGCAATCCCCACCCATTTCTCCACAAAACAAATCTCTAGTGTCTAGTGGGCTTTTTGCCCCCTTGAGTGCAGAAAAGACTTTTGGCACGGGCGGAGGGGGAGTCTTAGCCCATTGCCAGGGGGGCCACTGCCCCTCCTAACATAATCCCTGGTGGTCTAGTGGGCTTTTCTGGCACACACCAGAGACAGATTGGAGGAAAATGCCTCCTACCTGCCCTTGATTATGGCAGAAAGCCTACTGGGAGTTGTATGGGTGGATGGGGGTTAGGCCCGATGCCTGGGAGGACCGCCCCACCCATATCGCATTTTAAAAATCCCTAGTGTCTAGTGGGCTTTCTGCACCTGGGGGGTAGAAAGACTTTTGGGCCCAGGGGAGGAGGGCAGTAGCCTATTGCCGAGGGGACTGCTTGCCCCTACAAACATAATCTCGGGTGGTTTTTGCCCCCGCTGGGAACAGATTGGAAGAAAATGCATCCTATCTGCCCTTGATGGGGGGGCAGAAAGACTGCTAGGTGTCATTTGGGTAGGTGGGGGCTAGGCAAAAAGGCCTGGGAGGGCCGCCCCACCCATTCTGCTAAAACAAAAAAACCATTCCTAGTGTCTAGTGCCTCCAACCCCCCCCCCCCCCCGAGGCCAATTGGAGGTAGCAACCTCCAATCTGTCTCCAGGGGGGCAGAAAGACTTTGGGCATGTGGGAGGGAAGGAGCATTAGGCCATTGTAAGGGGGTTGCTCCCACCCTCAAAAGATTGTCCCTAAGGTCTGGTGGGGGGATCCCTGCTTGGGGATCACCCTCCTACAGCCATCCTCAAGCAGCGATCCACTGCAGAATCGAAACATTGGAAAGGGGAGAGTCTCCCATTTCCAATGAGACCTCCCCCGTTTAAATCAGTGCTCTTAGGGCTCAGATATGCCCCTCAGCACCAATGCAGTGATCGACTGCAGGCCATATGCGACAATCATTACATTTTAAAGGAGAAAAAAAATGCTTTGAGCTACTGGAAAAGCTCTTCCGAAATTCCCTTGACTGAAATAAAAACAAGCATTGGCATAGCCAATAGATCTCGCCTTTGGGACCTTATAAATGTTTAGCCAGAGCTATTGGCTTTGCCATTGTCTTTAAACTATGCTGTAGAGCATTATGGCTGCAGTGCAGCATGGTGAAAAGTTATAATAAAAAAGTGTAATAAGCATTTTTGTTACCTTATATTTAACCAAGAAGACATTATGTATAACTGAACAACCCTATTAAAAAAAGAATTAACATTCAAAAATGTCTACTAGTTTTTTTGTCCTTGCAATGCTGGCAACTTCTTCCTGCCTGTTCTAATGCTTGTTTGTTATAGGTTTTTTTTGTTATGGGAGAGGGCATAAACAAAGGGAGGGTGGAGGTTGGAAAATAGTACCTGAATTACAACACGAGCAGCGGAGGGAAACTAGGAGAGAATTAACAAATGCCAGATTCTGAGATGATGCTTAGTGATGCTGAGGTAGTGGTGTGCTGTGCAGACGTGATGCACAGGTGATGCTGAATGATACTCAGGTGGTGCTGAGTGATGCTGAGGTGGTGCTGAGGTAGTGGTGTCCTGGTGCTGAGGTGCATAGGTGATGCTGAGTGATACTGAGGTGGTGCTAAGTGATACTGAGGTGGTGCTAAGTGATGCTGAGGTGGTGCTGAGTGATGCTGTGGTGGTGGTGCTACACTGGAGCTCAGATGGTGCTAAATGATGCTGAGATGGTGCTGTGCTGATGCTGAAGTGGTGCTCCACTGGGGCTGAGGTGGTGCTCTGCTGGTGCTGAGGTGGGGCTGCGCTGGTTTTAATTGGTGCTGCGCTGGTGGTGGTGCACTGCTGAGGAGGCAGTGCTGTGCTGATGCTGAGATGGTGCTGTGCTGATGCTGAGGTGGTGCTTAGGTGATGCTGAGTGATACTGATGTGGTGCTGAGCCACTCTGAAGTGATGCTGAGTCATGCTGAGGTATTGGTGCTGCGATGGAGCTCAGGTGGTGCTGAGTGATGTTGAGTTGGTGTTGTGCTGAGGCAATACTAGGCTGATGCTGAGGTGGTGCTGTGCTGATGCTGAAGTGGTGCTGCGCTGGTGCTGAGGCAGTGCTCCACTGAGGTGGCACTGCACTGCTGGTGGTGCACTGATGCAGAGGTGGTGCTGATGCTGACATGGTGCTCTGCTGATGTTGAGGTGGTGCTGTGCTGGTGCTGAGGTGGTGCTGCGCTGGCATGGAGGTGGTGCTGCGCTGGCACTGAGGTGGTGCTGCACTGGTGGTGGTGCACTGATGAGGAGGTGGTGCTGTATTGATGCTGAGATGGTGCTGAGTGATGATGAGGTGGTGCTGAGTGATGCTGTGCTGGTGCGGAATGATGCTGTGCTGGAGTTGAGTGATGGTGTGGTGGTGCTGAGTGATGACATGGTTGTGGTGCTTAGGTGGAGCTGAGCTGGTGTTCAGGTGGTGCTGAGTGATACTGAGTTTGCGCTGTGCTGAGGTGATTTTTCACTGAAGCTGAGTTGGTGCTGCAGTGGTGGTGGTGCACTGATGAGGAGGTGGTGCTGCGCTGATGCTATGATGGTGCTGCGCTGATGCTGAGGTGGTGTTTGCTGTGCTGGTGCTGAGGTGCTGATGCTGAGGTTGTGTAATTATTTATCACAAATTTAGAGAGAAAAGCGATTTAAATTTCCCTTTGCTACAGCTTTACACTTGTCACCACTACCTCTGAATTGGGGGGGAAAGCATGTGCAGAAAATGTAATAATGTATACAGAAACAATAACTGCATGGATTAATCACCACTTCTTGCACCAGGATGTAATTCGAGTGCAAATTTTTGCCAAAAATAGATAGTAATTTCTAATGTAGATAGGTAGCTGTATCTTTACGTAAAAATGTAGGGCAAGGCTTAAAATGAAGAAAGGTGAACAAAACGTTTAGTCAGTTGGGTGTACTCATTCTATAGGACAGCTGAGTTCCTTCATCCAATCAGAAAAGGCATTTGGCCCTGTATTTGCATGCCACAGCTTGAATGCCCATACATCTGAGAATTCCGTTGTACATTATGTACATTTTTGTATTGTTTAAATCAGCGCTTGAATTGGAAATTTAGAAGTGCACAGAAGTAAGTGTCTGTACTCTTCCAATAAAAGTACTGAACCTCTGCTGAGAAGTGCAGGTACCCATACTCTGCCTTTCAAAACAAAGAAAAACAGGTACTCAGTGCCTGCTAACCATGAAACATATGCCACGATGTTGAAGTCTGATCGCCCGATCTTGTGATACTAGGCAGAACTAGTTACACGATTCTGATTAAACGGGCCTCTTGTTGACTCCATGCGCCTGATAGTTATAAACTCACACAATTCACCTGAGAATGTTCCAGTCAGTGTTCTTCGAAAGTGTAACCCAGAAAAGGCATCCCTCCTGATCAATACACTCAAACATTTATGGGTAAACCATTTCCAGTTTTGGTACTTCTTTTATGTCGACGCCCTCTGGTACACACATTACAGTTAGCTAGGTCCCCATAAAGAACGGTCATGTGTTTTCTAGAGCCGCCCTGTGCCCTTCACCTACCTGGTTTGAAACTGGGATCTCTCCTCCCATCCCAGAGAGTCGAGTGGCACCCATGCCAAGGAGTAGGGGAAGTAGCAAGCGCGGTTGTGTTTACATCCAGCCTCATTCATTGACTGAGTAATAGACAGAGGCCGGCCCATAGGTGGAAGATAGCAGCAGCGTGGAGTGTGCGTGACTAAGAATGACAATAAAATAGTAATAAAGTGTCATGGCAGAATGCACTCACGCAGACACATGCCAGAGGCAGAAACAGTACCTTTGCTGCGCCGTGAGATAAATCATGCACACAAATTAAACTCACATTCATTGGGGGGGGGAGCAAGGAGCCTGATGAACTCAGGCAGGGACTTAGCAGAAAGGACGGTGCAGCCCCACATATAACCAGCTGGAGTTTTGAGCGACTGTTTGTATGGACTGATAGGAAAGGCACTAAGCTGTATTTACAAATGATATTCCTGTTTGGGGGGGAGAGAAGTGACGAGTCTGATGAACATGGCGGACCTTTTATCAAGTCTGCTCAGAGCTGGAGATGGGAGGTGCCCTGGGCGGGGAGGAAGAGGCTATCAGGGAGGTAGAAGGGAGAGCTGCTAAAGCCAGGAGGAGACAGTCAGGTCTGGGGAGAAGCCGCCGCCAGACTCAGGTAGGAGCAGAGAGAGTCAGTGGTGAGGAGAAGCCTGACCCGACAGTATATGAGGCTGCCGGAGTGGAGGAGATGAGGAGGCAGACCTGGTGAAGAGAACGAGAAAGGAGTGAGTCAGCATGCATGCCTGAAGTGGGGGTCATGCTTCTACACAGCCGAGGCATACAAGAAAAGAGTGCATTAAGGACCTTAAATAAAAAAATAAAAAAATAGAGGAACAACACAGTAACAGGGGCAGTCGCCTGGGAGGGTCAGAAACACTAAAAGGTGGGATTAACTAAACCTATCCACCAAACAAAAAAAGCGCTTTATGAAGGGCACTAACAGGAGCCAATAGAAAACATGAGCGGTGCTTCAAGCCCTATTCTAAATACAACACGTCTGGCATAGCAGCGTATGTGCGCTGCTAGGCTCGACCTAAACAAATTTAATTGGATGATACCCATAGAAACCTGCAGTGATTATTAAAAGTCTTTGGATAGGAATTGGCCTATTTCCATACATTAATGTCTTGATGTCCCATTGAATCTCCTTTACTGGGGAGTGTATGGGCAGGAAAAGGTGCTGATTCTGATGTACCTTACTGATAGGCCCAATGAGACCAAAACATCCTGTGAATTAGTTGATTGTGATCTACCGAAGAACCAAGGGCTAGGCTGTATTAGGTGAGGGGTATGGCTGAAGGCGCAAGAATGATTTCCAAACGTAAGATCTCCTCTTGTAATGACAAAGACAAGCTCTAAATAAGTGGAATGGAATGCTACCAAGAGGAATTTCGAGTGATTCTGAAGAAATGGTTGGGACCATTCCCACCACCTTTTTTTCTCCCTGGAAGTAAACGTGAAGTAAATAACCGAGTCTGATTATGAAGGTTTGGGGTGGGGCTGAAAGTCATAAATCAACCAACAAATACTGCAATAAACAGCGAACAACCTTGGAGTCTCTGTGTGCGCTTAACTGCGCTTGCAATAAGCAAGAAGAGATGAGCAGCGCAGAGGTAATTGTCTTGCCTGTAATGCACAAAAAGTTCATTAATACAATGTATTCATTCCAATACCACACCTTCCTTTTTTGTGCAATCACACATTCATTTATTTAGAGCATTTCTCTTTCACAAGACGCCGCTTAAATCACTTCTGAGCGCAGAATTTAAAAGGAAAAAAATAAACCATTGAAAGAAAACGAAAATGAAAACATGAGTGGCAGAGTGCAGCTGAATACCATAGGGACAACACAGACCAAATATTGTCCGGTCTCTCCAAACAAATTTAAGAAAACAAATGTTCTTTTCTCACAGCCACTTTATCATTCCATTATCATCCCAGCTGAATGAAGCCAATCACACTTATACATTCACGTCCCCAGTGCAAGCGTATCAGCAAGATGTAACAGAATGAGCTCTGGGCCTCTTGAAAACACCGAGCTCACGCCTAGCAAGAGCTGTAGTCACAAGGCTGCTGCTTGGCTCGCACTTTACCAGATGGGCCTGTAGATTTTATCAACGTGATTGACATCAACAGATTGCTGTTCGCTCTCCTCTGGCGATGGGTTCGAAAGTAATGGGTTAGAGCATTAGGAGGGAGCTGGTGGGCTCAGGCAGTGACAAAAAGAGGCACACAAACAGGGTCTGCACAGGAGAGAGAGACTGGCAAATCATATTTATTTACCTTACGGACAAAGCATGACATGACCTGTCTAAGAAGAGGACGTGGCGTTACTATCATGGCTGCCGACTTCAGAACTGGGGAACCAGATTCCAGTCCCAGCATCGGCACAACATCATGTGATCTTGGGCACATCACCTGATCTCCGTGTGCTTAGTAAATGGATGTGACCTTGTGTAACGCAACTGATGCTCACATTAAGTACATACATATACGACAGTGTGGAGCGGAGGTCGGGCAGAAGCACTCTGGGATTTAGAGCAACATGGGATGGGGTGGGGAGGAGGGGTCCTAGAGAAGCATACACAGAAGACGAGTGTATAAAACCCGCACTCTCGCGGAGCACTTGAAGAAAAAAGAGAATAAAGTGTCTGAAAAGCAAGCACTCATAGAAGAAGTAAAAGAGCCAATCAGGTGGTAAAAAGGGTAGGCTCCACAGGAGGGGCAAAGGCAAGCTGGAGGGGCTATGAGGCTGCCGGGGTGGAGGAGATGAGGAGGCAGCGCTTGTGAAGAGAACGAGAGAGGAGTAAGTTGGTAGGCATACCTGAAGCGGGCGCAGTGCTTCTACACAGCCGAGGCAAACACGAAAAGAGTGCATAAAGGACATTAAATAAATGTAAAAAAGAGAAACACCACAGTAACCGGGGCAGTCGCCTGGGAGGGTCAGAAACACTAAAAGGTGAGACTAGCTAAACATATTCACCAAACAACAGAAGCCCTTTATGAAGGGCACTAACAGGAACCAATAGAAAACATGGCCCGTGGTTCAAGCCCTATTTTAGATGCTACACGTCTCGCAGAGCAGCGCATGTGCGCTGCTTGGCTTGACCTAAAAAGGACATCCCTCTAGTGTTCACACCACAGGGATTTCCTCCCTCGGGCGCGAGGATGGCCTGGAGCCATCCTCAGCACATGAGGACCGGTGCTCTGCCGTCCTCCACACTGATCAGATTAAACGCCACTACAGGCTGCAGTGGCAGGTCTGAGACATGTTTTACAGTGCTACTTTAGTGGGTGGCGCAATGAATGCTGCAGCCTACTAGCGGTATTTAATTCACAGGCCCTGTGTAGATACAGGACTGTACATTAGGGACTTATAATAAATTAAATGTACCAGTCAGATGTACACCAAGTTGACCATGTTTGGAAGTGAGAGCACAGGCACTTTATTGCTGATAGGCAAGGGTAAAGTGCACATAGGCCTAATGAGAACAAAAATGGATTCAGCTACAGAAGGCAAAAATATCTGAGCAGACCATGCAAAAAATGATCATTTTTAACAGTAACAACCAAATAGAGTGTGTCTACACTGTTTGGACTATCTTTCCACTCTTCTTTATAGTTAGAAAACAGAAAGTTTTCTTAAAATAACCCTCACTCACCAAGATTTCCCTTGGTGGCATACTTCATCATAGGGTGCTTCCCGTCCCGCTGCGGAACGGGACGTGCTGCGACCAACGGAGACGTGGAAGCACTTTTAGTCAAATATTATGAAGAGTTGGGTGGTATAAGAGTGGAAGGGTCTTATCTAGAGTTTAAAATACCTGGCTAAGTAGGAACAAAAGGTTTATTCGGACCTCTTGCTGGTATGGTTAAAATGGGGGAAATTGAGAGGCATACGTTTATGTGTGTGTATCTCAAGGTCTACATGTTTCAAGCCATTATTACCCCAAGTCTTTTCATCAGGATCACAGCAATGATCCCTGGTACCACTCCTAATTGTGAGCGACTCAAAACTTGGTCTCCTTAATAAATATCAAGGCAAAATATATACACAATACAATACCCAATCGGTAGTTTTTTCTTTAGATATGTGTTATGCCATAATATGGCCTCATGAGCTCAACGGGGAAAGGGACGCTTGAAGTCAGACTTTCCTGAAAGCTACTCCCTTGCCAATGGAAAGTAGCCTGCGAGCGGCTCCGACGATGTTGACATCGCCGGAGCCGCGGGCAGGCCAATATGATGCACCCCATGATGAAGTATGCCACCAAGGGGAATCTTGGTGGGTGAGGGTTAATTTAAGAAAACTTTCTGTTTTCTAACTATAAAGATGAGTGGAAAGAAAGTCCAAGCAGCGCAGACGGACTCTATTTGGTTGTTACAGTCAGTGCTTTAAATGGGCCGGTACTCGCCGGTACTGAGTACCGGCACTTCTCATTTTCACCGCTCTGAGTACCGGCACTTCTCTGCTGCCAAGGAGAGTACCGGTACTCATCAAAGGTAGGCTCATTGTTGCTTTGGCTCACGAGCACGAACGAGGCTGTCCGACAGCCAAAGCGCCTCTAGCCCAAGCTGAGCCACCTCTAAACAATTCAGCAGGGCTCACCTGCATAATGTCCGGTGTTCACCACCACGCTGTGTTTGACAGAGCAGGGTCCATTCAGGCCCTGTTCTGTCAATCACATTCACACCATGGTGTGCATTTGTGCACACACTCGAATCCAGGCATCCAGCTGACAGCAGCAATAGCAGCACTTAAGAAAGCCACGGGAGATAAGGAGTGTAAAATGGCCTTTATCCCACCTGAGTCTTTTGTGTGAGTGTCTGTCTGCTTGTGTCTGGGTGTTTGCCTGCTTGTGTCGGCATGTTTGTGTGTGTGTGTGTGAGAGAAAGGCGAGTGAAAGAGGGAGAGAATCCAGACACTAGGGAGGTGTTTTAAAGGACATTCTTGGAATGCTTTGTGTGAGCATTGCTGCTTGTTTCTGTGAGTGCGCACTCAAGAATATATAAGTATTCGGCCACATAGTAGAAGTGTCTTATATGTCTTGTCCTTAGCCCCGCCCCTAGCCCCGCCCACTTGCTACACTCATAGCCCATTTTAAGAGTACCTGCACTTATTTTTTCCCATTTAAAGCACTGGTTACAGTAAGCACAGGATGCCGAGTCCTCTGTTTTCTGACCTCGGTCTCCCCTCAATCTTGATTTACATTTCTAACAGTATGCTTCTCTGTCCCCCCTTGTCACGCTCAGGCGCCATGTGCTTTTGTGCAACCCCCGCCCCACCTGCATTGCCTTTTCTCGCCAATTTAGTTCTCTGTCTCCCACATCCTGCTCTCCGTATTCCCCAGTTTTCTCCCCGCCCTCCCCTTGCTTCAGCCCTTCCCCATCTACTTTGCACTGAATTTTTTTTTTTTTTAAAGCACTTGTATGCTACTATCTACAGATCGCCGTGATGATGCGCCCACTTAGGCCATACCATTGTGTAGACATATATTCATTTGCAAAGTGAATAGGTCCTTAAGCTGCGATCAATTGGCTTTGCCAATGCTTGTTGGTATAAGACCGTCTGTTGTGCTGTGCTTGTTCAATAGTCTCCCGCTCCTTCTCCCTGCGGATCTCGCTCTTACCTTCTTTCCTCCACCCCTCAGACTCCGTCTCTCTCCGCTTCTCTGCCCTCACACACCTCCTGCCCCGCCTGCTGCCCTGTTTCTTCTGCTCACAACTGTGATGGCGCTGACACTCCGAGGACGGTGTGCGCCGAGGACCCCAATTAGACATTGTTATTTCAGCTCGAGGCGGAGTCGAGAAGCGACGAAGCGGCGCTGTCTTCTGCCTCCTGCGCCACCTGCTCCTCCTCCCCAACGCCGGCAGAGCCAGCCCCCGGCTTCATTTCCAGAGGTGCGTCCGGGTGCGGAGGGCACTTAAGGCCTCTCTCAGATCTCCCCTCTCACCAGGCCTCTAACCTCACTCCCACACCTTACACCTCACCAAGCCTCTCACTCCCACATCTTACTATCCACCTCGCCCATCAGCACCAGGGCGTTACACGGCCATGTCTCTCTCGTCTGAGGTAAGGCGGCCCCGTCCTCTCACTTCCAGCCTCATCACACCTGTCAGCCTGTGGACCAATGGTTTGCAGAGTGTCGAACATCGACCCACCAGCAGAGCCCAGACACCTTTCGACCTTATTGACACCTTTTATCCTTACTTCATGAAAGCACTCACTCTCGTAGGCATCACCCTAACTGATTCTCACTGGTTTCATATACTCCCTCACCCCTCACTAACATCATAGCCATGTTCACTGACATCACATCCGCCCTTTAAAAAATATTTGTCACGCTCACTGACGCCATTGTCGCGATGACTGCCATTATAACCCTCTCGTTCGAATTATAATAACCCTTAGTGACAGCATAAAACCATTCATAACGTCACATTCGCCCATACCAGCATCATAAAATCACCCTCGCTGACAGCATAACAGCCCCAATGACATCATAGCGCCCCTCAGGGACATTATATTGACCCTTACTGACACAATAATAACCCCCAGTGCCATCATAGCCACCTTGCTAGAATCCAGCAGCCCTCAGTGACACAATGGCCACCCTGGGTGGCATCATAATTACCCTTAATAACATCACACTCACTGGCCTCTTTGGCATCAATGCTGGTATAGCCATCACCCCTGCTGTGATCATAACCACACTCAATGGAATCATAACACCCCCCACCCCCCACACACACACACACATCTTAGGCACCTTCCCTTGCATCAACCTCACAGGCATCAATCACCCTCTCGGGCATCAACGAAACCCTCAATTATATCATAGACCCCCTTGCTGACATCATACTAACACCATGACATCACATTTACACTTGCGGTCTTCTTCATAACACTCAATAACATCACAGTCATTCACACTAGCATCATATTAACCATCAATGACGTCAGGGTCACCCTTGCTGGCATCACAGTCACTCACTTGCGCACACATCTCCACTTGGGCCTAATGCTCGCAGCCACATCTTCTCAGATGTCAGTTCTAGCGCCCTGGAGTCGGAGAGCACTGTGCAAGTCCATTTTACAATTTACAGCCAGACCAAGACTCCGATGATAAAGAGTAGCAAGAGATACAGAGAAGTCTGCGCCTCTTTTTGGTACACGCTGCTCTGCTAGTATGTTCAAATCAGGGACTTCAGCAGCTCCATGTTACAAGGAGGCTTTCTGCTACTCTTGCTGTCTGATCTAGGGAGGGTCTTCATTGATTACTACAAATACAGTATGGATTACTCCACCAATACCCACGTTTTACGATGCAAATATAATTTACTCAACTGAAAGTGCATCTGCCGGGAATGAAAAAGCATGTTTATTCCATAAAAAAAGAAAATGACAACATGCGTTTTTGTTTTTACATTATTTTCAGCCATGCTCTGCTACATTACAACGTAGCTAAAAATCATTGCCAAAGCCAATAGGACTCGTAGGCAAAACCTATTGGTTTTGTCAATGTTTGTTCTTCTAGCACCATCCTCTAACATAGCTCTCAGTTAGTTTCACTTCTGCATCATTCTTCTTCAATTTTAGCACTCACTACACAAGCCTGTGCTTCTGCGTGAGTTTATCCATACGTGGCCATTCACAAGTGTTTATATAGCAGCGTATAGGTTAGACCTTGCACGAATTCTTACCAGTGTGTGACATCTTTTCCTGAGTTTATTCCCTTGCGTGATACCTTGCACGTGCTAATGGTTATGTGCAAGCGGTCCTTAAAGCATATGGCATGATTTAGCGTTGGCAGATGGATACTCCGTCACAAAGGTGGCCGGATTTCCCGTCTGCCTGGATACAATGCACTTGTGTAAATTATAACCTACTGTGTATGTTGTCACTTACAAGCTAAGGGTCTGATTTAGAATTGTGCAGATGGACACTTCCCAGTGCTTAGTTTGCAAAAAAATAAAATAAGCACCAGGACTCTCGTCAGGAGGCCACTGCAGCTTGCACCGCACATATATATATTTGTTTTTGCAGTTTTATATTGCGCAAACTCAACCCAAAGGTTTTGGAGCACTTTATATGAGCACCAGTTATATTACACAAGGAAATAGTCATTTTTTAAAATTTATATTGAATTAATAATTAACTGTTGTTATGGTCATCTTTAAATTAGCCAGACTGTGCCACCTTGTGGCAGACAATCTCAAGCGCGGGTGTTGACAATTAAGTGCTGATGCCCAGCACCGGAAACCACCGGCTCAAATTAAGCTCTGGTACTTCCTTACAAACGTGACAGATATCCCAGGTGCTACTGCTACATTAGGATACGATGCACTTGTAATATGACAGACAGAATATCCATTATGTTTGTGATGGAGTACTTGTCCACCAAACTCTACAGGACCTTAATGTGTAATTGATAACTTGTATGAGCTTATGAATCTGTGTAGTGACACCTGAATAGTTTGTGCCGCTGTGTATGTTGACTTCCACAAGTTATTGCCCTAGCATCAAACATAAAATGCTTGCATTTATACCAGTTCGTCACTGCATGTCTTCATTGTTAGATATCGCATGAGTTGATACTAGTGTGCAAGTGATGGCTTGATTTATATTAATCTGCAAGTGATAACTGCAGTGGTAATTTATGCAAAGTGTGATGCCAATGAGCAATATCCTACATGACTTTAAAAAGTGTAAGAGACATCTTGCATAGCTTTGTGCCCATGCAAATATGATATTTCCCAGAGTTAAAGCTGTGATACATTCCTTGAGCCTACATATGTGTGTAAGCCATACTTTGCACACATTTATCCCAGTGAGTAAAGTCATTACTTTAATGAGTTTATCCCATTATGTAAATGATACATTGTACGAGTTCCTACAAGGTTGTAAGTCAGGAATGTCCAACGCACCTGAAGGAGGGCTGATCCGTGCCAGATTTTTAGGATAATCACTGATCATGTACATATGTTTCACTTGGATCAAATATATATAAATTTATCATGGGTGGATATCCTGACAATATGTCTTGCATCGGGCCCTCCTGTGCCTACATTGGACACAGATGCTGTAAGTTATACCGTGCATGGGTTTATGCCTGTGTGCAAGGGATGCCTGGACTTTGCATCTGTGCATTTTCACATGTAAGCTACATGAATTGATGTCAGTGTTTAAATGATCACTTGCAGAGTTTTAGACCAATGTGTAAGAATGTATACCAGTGCACCTCGGATATCTCGCCTAGCATTATTCCTATGGGTTTTCAACACCATGCATGTCTCTATACTAGTTTGATTACTTACGTGTAAACAAGTGTGACACTTTGCATGAGTTTTGAGTGAGTGAGTGATTACTTGCATGAGTTTATACCACTGTATGATACATTACATGGCTTTATACCATTGAGTATTTAATACCATGCATGCACTTATGGAAATTAAATGATCTCTTTCATGAGTTTATACTAGTGTGCAACATTGCATACGTTTAGGCGCCTTTAAGGGCCGACTTTCATCAGTTTATACTAGTGTGCAATACTTTGCATGCATGTATACCAGTATGTAATCGATTTTGCGTTTCATATCTTCAGAGGTTTATACCGGTGTATAAGCAACGGATGGAGCTTACACCACCTGTAAGAGGTGCCTTGAGTTTTACAAGTGTGTAAGCAATACATCGCAGGAGTTTACACCAGTGAGCCAGGGGTGTCTTGAATCGATACTATTATGTACATTTTAACTTGAATACAATGTCTTCTATAAGGACCTACATTTTTAACATGTTCACATTATCACTGCCCTCATAGGCGCCTGCTCATACATACATATCTCCTTTCCCGCCCTGTGCGGCACGGGTGAGGTGAGTGTGTAGTACTAGCAGGCCCAGGCCCTGAAGACAGCAGACAGTGTTTGTCTGTTTTCTGTTTCCAGGCCCGCAGCACAGAGAATACTTCCGCAGTTCATTGGATTCTCCACAAACCTAAGCAGCGGAAAATTGGAAACAAATGGAAGGAACACCGTGGAGATAATTAGAAATATGCGTATTACTCGCCCCCTGTTATCTGTGACGGCTCCGATAGTTCTGTGATGGCTTATTTCAGCTATGGGAGAAGTTGCAAGATCCCGCCCGGGTCCACGAAATTACATTCTAAATTGTGCTGCGGGAGCTTTTCTAGATCTGCAGTTTGCCAGAAACCACTGAAAGCGGAGTAACTGGAGGAGTGAGTCTCCACATCTTGTCAAGGACAGAAGAAGGTTGGAGGTTTAGAAGAAGTGGGCAAGCATTGGCTGGTACAGAGGCAGGCACTGGTTGGTACAGAGGCAAGCATTGGCTGGTACAGAGGCAGGCTCTAGTTGGTACAGAGGCAGGCACTGGTTGGTACAGAGGCAGGCACTAGTTGGTACAGAGGCAGGCACTGGTTGGTACAGAGGCAGGCACTGGTTGGTACAGAGGCAGGCACTAGTTGGTACAGAGGCAGGCACTGGTTGGTACAGAGGCAGGCACTGGTTGGTACAGAGGCAGGCACTGGTTGGTACAGAGGCAGGCATTGGTTGGTACAGAGGCATTAGTCGGTTTTTATGCCAGAGGCATTACTAATATTTTAAGATGGGCATATAACCTTATCCATGCGGACCAAGGAACCCTACGATCACTACTAAAAATAGAGACATTTGAACAAGGATCGCCGAATTATGTATTCTGTAGAAATGTATCTATCGCTTTTAAAATATCAAATGTTACTATTGATCTGTTGCAATCTTGGACTTCCGCTCACTTGAAGCTTTTTTTAAAACATTTAACACCAAGGTTAAGCTTCGATCTTGACATCCAACACTGCTCCAAATTGCCATTGTATAAACAATATGCTGAAACAATTGTATATAAGAAAATGCAACACTATATTTGTTTTAATTTAAAGCATGGAGTCAGGCGAAGCATTATATTACTCCGTCTCGGGATACTTTCTCTAAAATCATTCACCTTTAAGTGGTTCTCAAAGGAAAAAGCTAGTAGTTCCTGTGATCTGTGTAATGGCGGGGTACAAGACTTGGAACATGTGTTATTCGTTTGTCCAAATCTGACTGTTGTAGAAGCTAGAAAGAGGTTTATACAACCAATTTGAACAAAAAGTAAAATTAATTCGGTTCAGAACTTGATTTCTCTTTGTAAGGCACCGCCTAATGAATTTGTGTGTTACAATATGTTTAAATTTTTAAAATCTTTTTTAACTTTGTACTAGAATGACATTTTACTATTTTAAATGTAATTTTATTCTTTAAATATTTGTTGTTCTCAGTCGAGAACTAAATCAAATAAACTTAAAACTTACAAAACTGGTACAGAGGCAAGCACTGGTTGGTACAGAGGCAGGCACTAGTTGGTACAGAGGCAGGCATTGGTTGGTACAGAGGCAGGCATTGGTTGGTACAGAGACAGGCACTAGTTGGTACAGAGGCAGGCACTGGGTGGTACAGAGGCAGGCACTGGTTGGTACAGAGGCAGGCACTGGGTGGTACAGAGGCAGGCACTGGGTGGTACAGAGGCAGGCACTGGTTGGTACAGAGGCAGGCACTGGTTGGTACAGAAGCAGGCACTGGTTGGTACAGAGGCAGGCATTGGTTGGTACAGAGGCAGGCACTAGTTGGTACAGAGGCAGGCATTGGTTGGTACAGATGCAGGCTCCACAGGGTGCATGGTGGCACAGTAGTGAGATTAGACCATGATCCTCCCTACAGCTCCTCCTCACTGCGATGCTGCTGCTGGTTCTCTTTTGTCTTGGAGAAGAGAGAGGCCCAAGGGGCAAGAACTCAGATTCATGGAAGCCTCCATAGATGAGTTGGCCTCTAGGTGTCTGCAACCAGCAGAAGACAGTGTGTCTTCAAGACTGGCCACTGGCAGCCTAGAGGATGCATGTTAATGAGTGAGAGGCCGGGAGAGAAGGGGCTAAGATGAGACATTCCACAAAGGCAGAGCATCAACCACGGACATGCTGATTGCTGTGCTCCTTAAAGAAAAGGAAGAAGGAATAAGTTTGCCAAAATCAAACAAAATGGAAGAATGAGCCATCATTCACATCATACCACCTCTAAAGACAGATGTATTTGCTAGAGGATGTGGCGTTACAGCTAGAACTGCTGACTTTGGAACTGGGGACCTAGGTTCGAGTCTCAGCGATAGATCAACATCCTGTCATTCTGGGCAAATCAGTTAATTCCCCGTGCCAAAAGATGAATGTGACCTTGTGTAATTTTAATGGTGCTCAAGTAAAGCGCTCCAGTACCTTAGGGTCGAGTTTGCACAATCTAAAACTGCAAAAATTGAAAAACACCACAAATCTGATTCATCCCGCAGTGCAGCACAAAGAGAGATATCATACAAGTTGAAGACAGCACAGATCACCTCACTAATTACAGTAAATCATGTCTCCCCAACCTGTACAAGCTCCCAGTAGCATTCAACAATGTCAGCCATCAAGCCTTGCTCAACACCCTCTCCTCAAGGTTGGGCTTCAATGGCATCACTATGCAATGGCTCTTCTCTTTCTAGTCAACAGATTCCAGGTTTTACAGATGAACTCCTCTAGTCCTACTTCTATTTCCTCTACATATTGCATTCCCAATGTTATATCTTATTACCAGTGATCTTCAAATTTAAACAAAACCCCTCAGAATCTTCTTGGCCATCGTGAATGCTGGGATTCATCTATGAGCATATGACATTGAGCTAGAACTCAGTCCTCTGAAGCTCTCCGCAGTGCATCTTAATGGCCTCACCCCTAGCCTGTTTGGGGTTGCTAAACCCTTGATACCACCCTCATCTTCGGTACACACATTGCAAAACAGACAAACACCTCTTGCCATTAACTCTCGCGACTACCAAGATGAAAGGCTTTTCTCCCAGAATCAGCCTTTTAAGCTGGCATCCAAGTGAGGGAATGCCCTGCTCACTTGCATTTAGAGGTCCTATCTGACCACCCTGAAAATAATTCTTCTTGCTGTGGCCTGTGTGATTAAAGTATTGAAGAAGTATGAAAGGATCACCTGCACTCTCTGAAACCTTGACTATTACTGGCTGCCCAAATCTCCTTCAAAGTCTGAGCATCATATTCAAGGCAGCAGGCCCATGCCCCCCACTGCACCTGACAAACAGAACCAAGATCTCCAGTGGCTTAGCAGCACATGCAGTGTCATCATCAGGCTGGAAACCAGAGAGCAGGAGCTAGAAGACAGGACAACAAGCCTTCTACCACTGTGCTCTGAAACTCAATCCAAACCCATATCCGAAAAGGCCTTTCTCTCCCCACTTCTGAAGGAACCGAAGACCCATCTCCTGAAGCAGTAGCTCACCTTTGTGTAACTTGCCCAGGATGATGGATGGCCTGTATAGAGCCTCGTGTAAATCTTCAGCATGTACATATTTAATGTCACCTCTCTCTTGTATTCCATTATCTGTAAGCATTGGCTAGTCTGAACTTGTTCCCTTGCTACTATACAGTACTTGTTGCTTTGAAGCTAGGATTGAACTTTGTCAGTTCTCGCACATAGACGCGTACATAGATATAAGCAGGCCTCTCGAGTACAGGAAGCTGAATCTGGACCTTTGGCACCTCTTGGTCAGTGATCAGCCTGATCACAGTAGTGAACAGCTTTGTTTCCAAGACTCAAAGCAGTGAAGCCGTCACCTAGGCGATGGCACCATATCAATTGGAATATACAACTGTTCCAGCCTAGGGTTGGCAAAGTCGACGGGTGATGAAGCTCTCAACTCTGCGAGAATCCAAGCAAAGCAGGCAGCTACTCAGAGTTTAGAAAACATGAGGGCCACTAAGCGCAAAGGAGTGCCAGCTGCTGATAGCCATCATTCCACCCAGTGTTAGAATCGAGCCTTACACCCGACAGACTCCTTGACATCCAGCCAACTTGTCCAAACCCACCCACGCACCCAAGGAGTTTCCTGGCTGGAACACTGTTTTCTGAAGACCAACACCCCATATCCTATAGCACCACCCCAGAACCATCCATGGTACTCCACCCCGCTGTCTCCCTTGTCCTCTGCTCTGTCCGGGTTTTACTCCCCAGCGCTTTTCGATGTCCTGTGGGTGGGTCCAGTCTTTCCCCTGCCACCCTCCCTCATAGGAGGGATGGCATGTGTAGTTGTAAGATACTGGAAAACTTCAGCTGCCAAACGTAAACAGAATTTACAAATGTTTGCCAACTGCACATGTGCTTTTCTTTTTCCCCCCCTCCTATCTGGGATCTGCCCCGCTCTTACCTGCGTGGGGCAGATCCCTTCACAGAGTATATTCTATATCTTTCAGCCATTCTTCACTTCGTCATAAAATCCAGATAAGTACCATGCTGCAACTTCTAATGTTCCTTTTAAGAGTCACCATGAACTGTGGTACTAACAAAACCCTGTCCCCTATCTAACCTGCCTGAAAGAGACAAGCACACAACCCTTTTTGGAGAACTGTTTAGTGGTATTTATTGAAGGCACATAAATGAAAATCAAGAACATTGTGACACAATATACACAGTTTTAAGACTGGACATTTGCAAAATCAAACACATCAAAAGTGAACTTTGCGGTCAGTGTGGTCCTGTGATTGGATCAACAATAGCATACCATACCATTATGTGTCACGTGTCCATTCTGCCTTCAAACATCCATATTATGGCTACAGTTCCAGTAATCTGGCCTGAACCCTCTGTCCCCAGTCCATGTGCCTGCAGGGGAAATGAGGGATGAATAGGGTATATGCCCCAATGGTCTGTACCCAGAGTATACATTCTATGTAAGTTATTGTGTCCAGTTGTAATATGTAAGGTTTCCTTTTGCGGTCTCACTAGAGACTGCTCCAGCTGTCTGTTGGTGATATTGTTGAATACAATGCTCCACAAAACCAATCCTGGCTCCAGATTGGATGTTTTGTGTCAGTCTCTGTTGCCTTGCTCTTATTTATTGCTTTCTTCTCTCTCTTTGCTTGATCTGCTCACAGGAGCTTTTAGGTTTTGCTGTCAGTAGATTCATCATTTGTCCTGCTCCGAATTCAGCATTGCATCTAAGAAAACAACCATGTTTAAACACCAGTTTGTTGTATTTTGGTGTCACCTAGTGGTCACTAAAATAACTGCAGCAGAAAAGTGGAAGATCCAACATCGATTTTGAAAGACATTGAAGACTACTATAAGCATGCGTGGGCAATGCCAATTGGTTGCACTTGTATGTAAAGGTAAGAGAGACCAATTGACATTAACAATACTTGTTTACCAATGCCAAAAATGGTCAGAGGCTGACTATGGAACTGGGGATCAGGTTCGAGTCATACTTAATCTCCCCATGCCTTGTGTCCTTGTGTAATGTAACTGGTGTTAATGTAAAGTGCTCCAATACCTTTGGGCCGAGTTCATGCTATGTTTCAAAAACTGTAGAAGACTGCATTAAGAGGTAAAACCAACACATTAACATTAGAAAAGGCAACTAGATATCCATTTACTGGCTGATTTGTTCAAAGTGAAACCAGAAAATCTGGATAAATCGTGGCTTCCATGCTCATATTGTATGATCTTAGGCAAAGTTTTATTTTAGCAAAACTCTTTTTTCATCATTATTGGTATTAAAGCACTTTCAAATATGTGAATTCAGACCACCAGATGTACAAAACTATAACGTTTAATAAGTACTTCTCAGTCCAGTGCTATAATGTGCCCTATTAATTAGGCCTGGGCGGAGCTCCGCGTAAAAACTCTGCCACGCTATGTAGAGTTCCCCAAGTGGCGGAGTGTGTTACGTCGTGCCGTTCGCACTGATTTTTACAACCGGGTGTTTGTCCTGTGCTTAAAATCAGCACGAATTGCACCACGGGCAGCACAAGAGGGCGCTGCTTCTTTTTGCCACTCGGTAGATATTCTACTTGAGCAGCAGCATCCTCAACATGAACGGAATGTTCCGCAGTGCGTGCGGTAGCGACCATTTGCAACCACCCGCATTCAGAAATCTAGCCGGGAGTTGGTCTGGTGTAAGATTTTCCTCGCTCACCAACTTAACGTTGGCGAGTGCGAGCGAGGAAAAAACTGTGCTCTGCTGAGTTTTTCAAAACTCTGCGTGCTACACGGAGCGCGGAGCGGGAAAAACTCCACAAGTGGAGCAGAATTTCACGCCGAGGCCTACTATTAATATTAAAGCTTCCACATGTTAAAGAAAAACACTGTTTTTTAACATTGAAGAGACTTTATCATATTTTAAGTGGTTTGTTGAATGGTTTACATTACACATGTTCAGGGCTCAGCTGGTTCACAGGCTCTAAGATCCAAGCTAGACCCTTAGCTCTGTTCTCCCTGTTAATTTATTGACTCGCTCACCTCTAATACCAGATTGACCTTCTCCCTAGCCCTGCTTTCGCTATTCCCTCTGAAGCTCACAGTAGCAGTTTTGTAACAGCACACACACTACTAACCACGCACAAGCAGAAACACACGGATGCGCAAAAAAAAGCAATACATTTCCACACTCAAAATTAAACATCTCGTTAGCTGAAATCATCCTCACTCTCAGAGTCATTCTCAATAACTCCATGGACTTTAACAGAATCTTAAACCTGGAAATCTTAATTTCTCTTTTAAAATATGATTTTCGGGTTGAATCCCTTGATGCTCTGTGGTCTCCACATGCATTCGCGGCAGCATGGTGCTAGCACTCAATAGGGGGCAAAGAGAGAATGCCACCCGCAGCAGAGGCAAGGCACTGGGTTACCCAGGGGCCTCAAAAAGCCATCAGACGGGGAGCCCCCAGCACAGCTGGTCGCAATCGATGGTATGCCAATCATTCTCCTGTGACAACCTTTTGAACCCAGGAGGGAAGAGAGGCCTTCGACTCAAACCTGAGCAGACTTGCCAGGCAGCACTGCGTCCAGCGGTGCTTAGATGCTGGGATTTTTACATAAATCGATAATTTTCATCTATAGCGAAATCATTTCCTGCCATCTCCATGGAGACCGTGTGCAACAAAGACCTGTGCGAGCCCTTCAGAGTAGTCTCTGGCATTCTGCGCTCTTCCTTTCACCACTATTCCCTGACAAACACCGACCCCGACTCACAGAGACAAAGGGTGGCCCCCAGGACCGTCACAGGAGGAGGGCAGCGGCGGCACTATATCCTGGACCCCATGCTTTGGGCGAACCTCCCACCCCTCCCTTCCTGCTTCAAAAGCCTTTTTATAGATTTATAAATCAAGCTTGCCATATTTGTTATTATTAATGATGAGGCGCCTAGAAGGCAGAAGATGCTGCATAAAAAAACCTAGAACGACTTTTTGTTACACTTTTAATCAAGTAAACAGTCTAGTGCTCTTGCCACCTGGCATCAACTGAAGAAGTGGGCCCTGCATGAAGGTTTTTACCCAGACCCCGTATAAACTCCTGACATGCCTGTAGACATGCGGTTGCAGGAGGCCCACATAAAGGGCCCACCCTCCTCGCACACCCAGGGTGTGATTTTGCATGGATCCCTCTCTGTCCTGGTAGAGCTCACTGCAAGTCACCTGTGCTTCGCAGGGGTGCTGCACAATAAAATTAAGTGCAGAATACAATCCCGTCCGGGAACCAAGGAATCAGCCAGAATCACCAGCCTTAGGCCCCACATCTGGATGAAGGTGGGTCCTGCCAGACTCTACAGATGCCGTAGCACGTCCGAGGCTACCTGAGGATATAGATGGGTCCGTTTTGCCACGTCTGTCCTTCAATGAATGGCTCCATCTTTGCATTGCCAGCCAGCTACAAACTGATGGTGGTCCCACTACATGGATTGATTCTGTAAATGGATTCAGGGTTACCCTACAACCATCCAGTGAGATCAGTTTGGGGAGCAATTGGGCAAAGAACACACCTAGTTTATTTATTTAGCAGCTGTGTACAGTGCAGACTGCAGACAATACCTCCTGGATGTTGGAGCACTTTATATCATGTAAATCTTCCAGTCTTATAGATGAGAAGCCAAAAACTAAATGAGATGGAACAGAACTAAAAGGGTAGGGTATAGTCATGCGCTCAGTCAAGATACACAGCCAGCTAACCAAAGAATGCGCTCAGTCATCAGACACAGACAGCTAACCACAGAATGTGCTCAGTCAACAGACACAGCCAGCTAACCACAGAATGTGCTCAGTCAACAGACACAGCCAGCTAACCACACAATGCGCTCAGTCAACAGACACAGCCAGCTAACCACAGAATGCGCTTAGTCAACAGACACAGACAGCTAACCACAGAATGCGCTCAGTCAACAGACACAGACAGCTAACCACAGAATGCCCTCAGTCAACAGACACAGACAGCTCACCACAGAATGTGCTCAGTCAACAGACACAGACAGCTAACCACAGAATGCGCTCAGTCAACAGACACAGGCAGATAACCACAGAATGTGCTCAGTCAACAGACACCGACAGCTAACCACAAAATGCACTCAGTCAACAGACACAGACAGCTCTGCTCCAAACAAGGTGCACGGGCAGGGGATGCCACAAGATGCCTCCTCCTGCTGTGCTGGCTCAGTTGGATCTGCACAATGTCCGAGGGGAGGGAACAGACACAGACAGCTAATTACACCATGCGCTCAGTCAACATACACAGCCAGCCAACAAAAGAATGCGCTCAGTCAACAGACACAGCCAACTAACCACACAATGCACTCACTCAACAGACAGCCAGCTAACCACACAATGTGCTCAGTCAACAGATACAGCCAGCTAACCACAGAATGCGCTTAGTCAACAGACACAGACAGCTAACCACAGAAGGCACTCAGTTAAAAGACACAGAAAGCTCACCACAGAATGTGCTCAGTCAACAGACACAGCCAGCTAACCACAGAATGCGCTCAGTCAACAGACACAGACAGCTAACCACAGAATGTGTCAGTTAACAGACACAGCCAGCTAACCACACTATGTGCTCAGTCAACATACACAGCCAGCTAACCACAGAATGTGCTCAGTCAACAGACACAGCCAGCTAACCACAGAATGCGCTCAGTCAACAGACACAGGGAGCTAACCACAGAATGTGTCAGTCAACAGACACAGCCAGCTAACCACACAATGTGCTCAGTCAAGATACACAGCCAGCTAACCAAAGAATGCGCTCAGTCATCAGACACAGACAGCTAACCACAGAATGTGCTCAGTCAACAGACACAGCCAGCTAACCACAGAATGTGCTCAGTCAACAGACACAGCCAGCTAACCACACAATGCGCTCAGTCAACAGACACAGCCAGCTAACCACAGAATGCGCTTAGTCAACAGACACAGACAGCTAACCACACAATGCGCTCAGTCAACAGACACAGCCAGCTAACCACAGAATGCGCTCAGTCAACAGACACAGACAGCTAACCACAGAATGCCCTCAGTCAACAGACACAGACAGCTCACCACAGAATGTGCTCAGTCAACAGACACAGACAGCTAACCACAGAATGCGCTCAGTCAACAGACACAGGCAGATAACCACAGAATGTGCTCAGTCAACAGACACCGACAGCTAACCACAAAATGCACTCAGACACAGACAGCTAACCACAGAATGTGCTCAGTCAACAGAAAAAGACAGCTAACCACAGAATGCGTTCAGTCAACAGACACAGACAGCTCACCACAGAATGCACTCAGTCCACATACACAGCAAGCTAACCACACAATGCGCTCAGTCAAGATACACAGCCAGCTAACCAAAGAATGCGCTCAGTCAACAGACACAGACAGCTAACCACAGAATGCGCTCAGTCCACAGACAGCTAACCACAGAATGCGCTCAGTCAACAGACACAGCCAGCTAATCACATAATGCGCTCAGTCAACAGACACAGGCAGCTAACCACAGAATGCGCTCAGTCAACAGACACTGACAGCTAAATACAGAATGCGCTCAGTAAACAGTCACAGACAGCTAACCACAAAATGCGCTCAGTCAACAGACACAATCAGCTAATCACACAATGTGCTCAGTCAACAGACACAGCCAGCTAACCACAGAATGCGCTCAGTCAACAGACACAGACAGCTCTGCTCCAAACAAGGTGCACGGGCAGGGGATGCCACAAGATGCCTCCTCCTGCTGTGCTGGCTCAGTTGGATCTGCACAATGTCCGAGGGGAGGGAACAGACACAGACAGCTAATTACACCATGCGCTCAGTCAACATACACAGCCAGCCAACAAAAGAATGCGCTCAGTCAACAGACACAGCCAACTAACCACACAATGCACTCACTCAACAGACAGCCAGCTAACCACACAATGTGCTCAGTCAACAGATACAGCCAGCTAACCACAGAATGCGCTTAGTCAACAGACACAGACAGCTAACCACAGAAGGCACTCAGTTAAAAGACACAGAAAGCTCACCACAGAATGTGCTCAGTCAACAGACACAGCCAGCTAACCACAGAATGCGCTCAGTCAACAGACACAGACAGCTAACCACAGAATGTGTCAGTTAACAGACACAGCCAGCTAACCACACTATGTGCTCAGTCAACATACACAGCCAGCTAACCACAGAATGTGCTCAGTCAACAGACACAGCCAGCTAACCACAGAATGCGCTCAGTCAACAGACACAGGGAGCTAACCACAGAATGTGTCAGTCAACAGACACAGCCAGCTAACCACACTATGTGCTCAGTCAACATACACAGCCAGCTAACCACAGAATGGGCTTAGTCAACAGACACAGACAGCTCACCACAGAATGTGCTCAGTCAACAGACACAGACAGCTAACCACAGAATGCGCTCAGTCAACAGACACAGACAGCTCACCACAGAATGTGCTCAGTCAACAGACACAGACAGCTAACCACAGAATGCGCTCAGTCAACAGACACCGACAGCTAACCACAAAATGCACTCAGACAGCTGACCACAGAATGTGCTCAGTCAACAGAAAAAGACAGCTAACCACAGAATGCGCTCAGTCAACAGACACAGACAGCTCACCACAGAATGTGCTCAGTCCACATACACAGCAAGCTAACCACACAATGTGCTCAGTCAAGATACACAGCCAGCTAACCAAAGAATGCGCTCAGTCAACAGACACAGACAGCTAACCACTGAATGCGCTCAGTCAACAGACACAGGCAGCTAACCACAGAATGCGCTCAGTCAACAGACACAGACAGCTAACTACAGAATGCGCTCAGCCAACAGTCACAGACAGCTAACCACAGAATGCACTCAGTCAACAGACACAACCAGCTAATCACACAATGCGCTCAGTCAACAGACACAGGCAGCTAACCACAGAATGCGCTCAGTCAACAGACACAGACAGCTAACCACAGAATGTGCTCAGTCAACAGACACAGACAGCTAACCACAGAATGTGCTCAGTCAACAGACACAGCTAACCACAGAATGCGCTCAGTAAACAGACACAGGCAGATAACCACAGAATGTGCTCAGTCAACAGACACAGCTAACCACAGAATGCGCTCAGTCAACAGACACAGGCAGATAACCACAGAATGTGCTCAGTCAACAGACACCGACAGCTAACCACAAAATGCACTCAGACACAGACAGCTAACCACAGAATGTGCTCAGTCAACTGAAAAAGACAGCTAACCATAGAATGCGCTCAGTCAACAGACACAGCCAGCTAATCACACAATGCGCTCAGTCAACAGACACAGCCAGCTAACCACAGAATGCGCTCAGTCAACAGACACAGACAGCTCTGCTCCAAACAAGATGCACCGGCAGGGGATGCCACAAGATGCCTCCTCCTGCCCTGCTGGCTCAGTTGGATCTGCACAATGTCCGAGGGGAGGGAACCAGCCCACTTAGAGTCACCCTGCTTGTTAAGGTAAACAAGGGCCCCGTTGTCTCTTCAACTGCTCAGTGTTAATGTACTGCATACTGCAGCCTACTAAACATGATCCCACACGTACAGTGAGGACAGCTGATCCTCCTGAGGATTTAGGGGATCCTCGGGACAGGTTTCAGGTCGCTGGCTGCCTATCACCCTATACAGGAATGGATGAGATATACCACAATTGTTCTCTAGGAGTCCACAAACGAAGATCTTATTGGGCCAGACAAGCCCTACCCTACCCTATCTTCTGACTTTGCTGCTACTATAGCCCTCTGCACGCCTCTGGACCTAGCTGGCGCTGGTCTTTGATTTCGCCCTGAGTTTCAAACCCAAATCACTGCCGGAGCTACTAGTGCTTCCCACTTCTTTTGACTTCTGGGACGGCTTCTCGGACTGATAACCCTGGTCCCATGCACGCCAGATATATGGCTGGATTCGTGCAATTCCAGTCATGCAGGTTCATTGCCTAGCCTCTTTGCAAACTAAGTACAGTGCAGGTCCATACATCCCACACCCTCTCTGAACTATAATGAACAGACCACATCATCACTACCTGGAAGACCATAAACTTATTTCCTTTTCTTTTTACATTATTTGTGGAACTTTCTACACACAGACCAGGCCCCAGAGGCAGTGGAGAGCTTTACAATCACTAATATACCAGTAGGTACCATTAACAGGAGGTATTGTTCGAGGAACAACAAACATATGACATCATTGGATTTACAAGGAAAGGTGGCAATGGATATCCAGGCTGAAAGGGAGACTCTGTGAAAAAGTGGGTTTACGGTCCCTACTAGAAGCCAGGATGTGGGGGTGCAGTCTGATATGATCTGGTATCATGTTCCACCTACTGGGTGCCAACCATGAGAGTGACCAGCTAATGGTTTGTTTTCTTGGCTGAGGGAATCTCCTGTATCAAGAATGCCTTACTTCTTGTTGATTTTATCTCTCTAGGGTATGTAGTTTCTCATGTAGACCAGCATAGATGGCTGGCTTATGTATGCTGTTTAAATGTAATTCTGGCTTCCAGAGGGAGCCAATTTAGGTCTTTCAAGATGGCGACAATACTGTCCAATTTCTTGTCTCCAGTGACTAAACGGAATGCAGGATAGCTCTAAGGGAAGTGGTGGAGGATTTGTGAGGATGTCAAAACTGCATTTCCTCCTTCCAAAAGACACAACTCAAACGCCCTGCATTGTCAACAAGCAGAGCGTTTTTATTAGCTCTTCACTAACCACTTTTTATGGGTTCTACCCACAAAATCATTTTGGAAAAATGGAACCAAAAAGTTATGCGTTTTTCAATAGAGATGTCCAAGTATATTGGTTAAAAGTCTTAGGAATTACAGGCAATTCTGAAAGACAAATAAGTACATATAGTCCAATACCAATACTTCTACAAATATTCCAAACTGTGCCATAGTAATGAGGAGCAATCGTAGTACGCTCCTACAAGAAACTCCATAGCAGCAAATAGTGTGCATTCCTCTAAGATAATGTGGTGCTTGTTACAAAACACTGAAGGCAGAGCAGACGCATGTGTGTTCCACAGGAGAAAGAGTGCCTAACTAAAAACATACCCTTGCCAAAAGAAACAATACCAGTTTTAACTACCATGGTAGGAAGCAATGCTCATCCCTATTCATGTGTTCCAATGCTGGCAAACACACCATCAAAATATCTGTATCAGATTATAAAAGGCCAAAAGAATTGATTCTGTTTCAAGTCAGGGTGAGGCCCTCAGGCACAAAGGTGCCTTCTCTATATACCTGGGCATGGAACAAATATGCCATGGTGTTGCCAGTTATGTTTATTTGCCTTGCAAGTATTCCATGGTTGTGCTGATAACAGGACGCCCAATGTGCCACTCTGCCAGGCATGCTACCCAATGTCCTACTCAATATGCCAGGCTGTCAAGGGTCTCAGAAATGCTCCTAAAGCTCAGGTCATTGCCGCTTATTGTGCCATCCAGGTTACCCCTGAGGGGAAAAGGCTCTCACCAGTGTGACAAACCAGCTCCTATTCAGGCAAGCACTGCCTCTCTACGATAACCATGTCAGCCTTCTGGTAACAACCTGGCATAAGGCAGTAAGCTTTCAACAGGTCTGGTCTGCTAATGATGCAAACAGCAGCACAACAAAATCCCGAATCAAGAACTCACTCAGTAAACCTCCCAAAACGATTTAACAAAATTAAAAGTATTTTATATTTAGAATAAGATCAAAATAACCAAAGTTCAACTCAGTTTAACTACTGACTCTGTTCTGCAAGTCAGTTAAAGAAAGTTTATGCGCATTACTCCCACGTGGGCACTGGAGGCTTCCTCACGCCTCCAGGTCCAGGCTCCCTCCTGGGTTCAGTCAGGCCGGAGGGGCTGGATGACAGTCCGTCGCTTTGTTCAGGCTGGCCCAGTTCACAGCTTCCAAACGTCATTGAGAGTAGAAGAGCTCTGCAATAAAGACCCACGGCTCTAGGGGGACCTGGATTAGCCGT
Organism: Calotriton arnoldi; assembly: GCA_963921515.1. Lineage (NCBI taxonomy): Eukaryota > Metazoa > Chordata > Amphibia > Caudata > Salamandridae > Calotriton > Calotriton arnoldi. Next base: position 135,311 of record CAWUFW010004561.1, on the reverse strand, counting down.
CGCCCTAACACCTGATTTAATTTTCTCGATTTCGGTGTAGATATTGCTATTAAAAAAAATGCAAAATTGATGGAAACTGAATTAAACCAGGACAGGAGCAAGCATATTGAGTAGCTTCTTGACTGAGCTGGAAAGCTATTTTGTGAGGATTCGAGTTGTTGAGCCGTAATTGGCATTGATGTTGTCATTTGTCCTGTTGGGGGATCCTCGAACGATCCCTGTGGGCTCTGAGAGCCAGGGTTAAGGACTGATTTTGCCAATTTCTCTCCAGCTGCTGGCTTCATTGTTTTATGACTTTCAGTTCAGGGGGTCAAGGAAGAAAGAATGCAAACTGTTGAAAAGAGTTTGATGAGATTTTTTATGCGTTGACCTCGTAGGGAAAGGGCCCAAAGGCAAGTGAATTCCCTCTTTTCTCCAGTCCTGATATACAAGTCACCATTGCCAAGCCATGCGACTCCGAACTCAATGCCTGGTCTGCTAGTGCTGGACTCTTCCTTCCCTAGCATCAGTGCGGCCAGCACATTGAAGGAGCTGAACTGGGACCAGCAGCCGGAGAGGATGGACTCCCAGGTGGACCGTCCCCAATGGCTCCTTTAAGGATACAGAATCAGGCACTGGCTTCAGCTCTAGTCTCTGACCTTCAATCAATCAATCAATCACAGAATTTGTAGAGCGCACTACTTACCCGCGAGGGTCTCAAGGCGCTGGGGAGAGGGAAGGGGGGGGGGATGCTGCTACTGGTCGAACAGCCAGGTCTTGAGTAGCCTCCTGAAGGTCAGCAGGTCTTGGGTCTTTCGTAGGCTTAGTGGAAGGGTGTTCCAGGTCTTGGCGGCGAGGTGTGAGAAGGATCTGCCGCCGGTGGTTGTTCTTCGAATGCGGGGGACGGTGGCGAGGGAGAGGTCGGCGGAGCGGAGCTGGCGGTTGGGGACGTAGAAGAAGAGCCGTCTGTTGAGGTAGGCTGGGCCAGTTTTGTGGAGTGCCTTGTGTGCGTGGGTGAGGAGTTTGAAGGTGATCCTCCTGTCGACGGGGAGCCAGTGCAGGTTCCTCAAGTGGGGGGTGATGTGGCTGTGGCGTGGTACGTCGAGGATCAGTCGTGCAGAGGCGTTTTGTATGCGTTGCAGTCGCTTGATGAGCTTGGCCGGGGCTCCCGCGTAGAGGACGTTCCCATAGTCCAGTCTGCTACTGACGAGGGCCTGGGTGACTGTTCTTCTTGTGTCTGTCGGGATCCACCTGTAGATCTTGCGAAGCATGCGGAGGGTGTTGAAGCAGGAGGAGGAGACTGCGTTGACTTGCTTGGTCATGGAGAGCGTTGAGTCGAGGATGACTCCCAGGTTGCGTGCGTGGTCGGTGGGTGTCGGGGCTGCTCCCAGCGTGCGTTGGCCACCAGGAGTCGTCCCAGGCTGAGGTGTTGGAGCCGAGGATGAGGACCTCCGTTTTGTCCGTGTTCAGCTTTAGTCGGCTGATCTTCATCCAATCGGCGACGGCCTTCATTCCTTCATGGAGTTTGGCTTTGGCGGCGAGGGGGTCCTTGGTGAGGGAGAGGATCAGTTGAGTGTCGTCGGCGTAGGAGATAATGTTGAGGTCGTGTTGTCTGGCGATGCGTGCGAGCGGGGCCATGTAGATGTTGAACAGTGTTGGGCTGAGGGACGATCCCTGGGGTACGCCGCAGATGATCTCGGAGGCTTCGGATCGGAAGGGTGGGAGGCGGACTCTCTGGGTTCTGCCGTCGAGGAAGGAGATGGTCCATTCCAGGGCCTTGTTTCGGATCCCTGCGTCGTGGAGGCGTGCGCGTAGAGTGCGATGGCAGACAGTGTCGAAGGCGGCGGAGAGGTCCAGCAGGATGAGGGCTGCGGTCTCACCATTGTCCAGCAGGATCCTGATGTCGTCGGTGGCGGCGATGAGGGCAGTCTCAGTGCTGTGGTTGCTGCGGAACCCTGTTTGGGATGGGTCCAGGATGCTGTTTTCTTCGAGGTATCGGGTTAGCTGTTTGTTGACGATCTTCTCGATGACCTTGGCTGGGAACGGAAGCAGAGAGATGGGCCGGAAGTTCTTGAGGTCTCTCGGGTCCGCCTTGGGTTTTTTGAGTAGGGCGTTGATCTCTGCGTGTTTCCAGCTCTCTGGGAAGGTCGCGGTCTCGAAGGAGAGGTTGATGATGTTGCACAGGTGGGGTGCGATGGAGCTGCTGGCTTTGTTGAAGATGTGGTGCGGGAAAGGGTCTGACGGGGAGCCGGAGTGTATTGTGCTCATGGTCTTGATGGTGTCCTCGATGTTCACGCTGGCCCAGGCTGGCAGGGGGTCGTGGTCGATTGTGTGTGGCGGGTCGATCTTAGTTGGAGTTGTCTGGGTGTCGAAGCTGTCGTGGATGTCGGCGATCTTGCGGTGAAAGAAGGTGGCGAGGGAATTGCACAGGGGTTGCGACGGCGGGATGTCGTTGGTGTTGGAGCTGGGGTTGGAGAGTTCCTTCACGATGTTGAAAAGCTCCTTGCTGTTGTGTGCGTTGTTGTCGAGGCGGTTTTTGAAGGAGATTCTCTTGGCGGACCTGATGAGGTGGTGGTGGTTACGGATGGCGTCTTTGTGGGCTGTGTGGCTGTCCGGTGTCTTATCGCTGTGCCATTTCTTCTCTAGTTTCCGGCAGGTGCGCTTGGAAGCTAGGAGTTCCGAGGTGAACCAGCTGGCTCTTTTGGTGGTGTCGCTGTAGGTGAGCTTTTTCAGCGGGGCGAGGGTGTTGGCACAGTCGTCCATCCATCGTCTGAGGTTGCAGGCAGCGTCGTCGGTGTTGGATGGGTCGGAGGGAGGGCTGAGAGCGAGGGTTGCCTGGAGTTGGTCTTCGGTGACTTTGCTCCAGCAGCGGCGTGGGATCTGTTGGGTGCGGTGGTGTGTGGTGGGTTTCTGGAAGGTGAAATGGATGCAGCGGTGGTCGGTCCAGAGGAGTTCCGTGGTGTGGCTGAAGGAGACGTTGGAGCTTGAGGAGAAGATGGGGTCAAGCGTGTGGCCGGCGCAGTGGGTCGGTGTTGTGACAAGCTTCCTGCTTCAACAGAGCATGCTGTTATTGGGACATGCATTGTAGCAGAAGCCAGAGGCAAGGCAGGAAGTGTGCTGTTCTGATCCCCGAAAATAAGGAACCTCGAACCTGTACTGCTTTCGAGTTCATCTAGCTGCACTTTGGTCCTTGTATCCTCGGGCTGAGAGGCGAGGGTGGTTGCACGCTGAAAGGGATAGCCTTCAAGGACATGGATGGGCTAGCCACTCAGACATGAGAGTAGTCAATGGGACCCCAGCCTCCTCACGCCCCCCTACAGGACCACCCCCAAAGAATGCCCTATTGTCCCACAGTGCTGTATGGCTGAGCCCTTCCTATCTCAGAGACCTACCCCACTCTTTAAAACCAGCCAGGGATCTCACACCGACCATGGGCAGCCCACTCAACCTCCACCCTGCAAAGCACGCGTAGCCTGGTGGTGGATCATTCAGTACTCCAGGCTCAGTACCTTTGAAACCTTCTCCGCATCCACCTCAGACTTAAAGAGGACTTCTTACAGTTGTGACGAGGATAAAAAAAACACTCCTGTTCCTACCGGCCGGCTGTCCTGTCATAATACGAAGATTACCACCTGCTGGCTGTCCTGTCGTTACACGAAGACTACCACTGGCCGACTGTCCTGTCGTAACACGAAGACTAGAAGCTGTATGGGAACCACGGTGACCTTTCAACACCACCTGTAGAACCGTCTCTTTATTGCTTAACTCCTACCTTCCTGCCTTTCTGTCCTCCTAAAACGTATCTTGTGTATCCAGAACCGTGCAGCAGTATTTAGTGAACCCAGAACCCTACAAGAGCACAATGTAAAGCCAGAAACCTACAAAGGCACAGTGTAAATACACTTCCATGTAGCAGCAGTATACATCTATGAATTCAGAAACCCGCAGTAGCACATTGAGTGAAGAACCGTGAGATATAATCTTAGGAATACAGAACACCTAACTGCACTGATAAAAACAGAACTCTGCTTAAGAATCGCTCAAATCTAGAAACATGCAAGAGACCTCGACAATACAGAAACATGAAAAACCCGTTGTCAAGTAGAACCAAGCTTGGCACCATCTGAAGCCAGAATCCTGCAACAAAACTTCACAAATACAGAGCCCTTCAGCAACAACTTTAAATCAAGAACGCAGCATTGCATTGGGCACAGCGAACACTGCAATAGCACCTCGTGAAGCAGAACCCTGCACGTCCTGAATGCAGAAGGCATTTTGAACCCGAGTCCTGCAGCAGCCCAGTGTGATCTTGGGAGCTGGTAGCAAGACCTGTCAATGCTGTGTGCAAACACAGAACCCGCAACAGAACCTCGTGAGCAGTGGCGTAACGCAAAATGATGGGGCCCCTGCATCTCCCATATCTCACAGATGCTCATTGGTCTTGGGCTGAGTGGGGGCCTCCTTGAAAGCTTGTCTCCCTGCCCTGTACCACTGGGGCGGCAGGAGCCCGCGTTATGTCCCTACTCGTGAGCACGGGGGCAGGTAAGGGCACCTCATAATGATACTGAAACAGCAGTAGCAAGGCTTTAACTGAGGGCCTGATTTACCAAGGTCAACTTACACTTTTGTGTAGGTTTACATTTTTTTGGGGTATTCAGAAACTACGTGATAATAGTAAGTTTACGACTGCTGAGACTCCACACACAGGGCTGAGAACTGCGCATATAAAGATAGGACAGGATTTTTTGTACACAAAAGTGTAAGCTTACCTTTGTGAATCAGACCCTGACTTTGAAACAGGTCCCCACCCGGCCCTATATTCATGTCTCTGACTTCACAAGTAGAAACACAAATATATTTCCAAAAAATGCTGCCAAGGCATTTAAAGTAATCCTTGCTAGCAGTGCCCTCCTGTTTACATTTCACATCTTACTTCACCATGCATGCCTTATGAGCATTTGCTTTTTCCAGATGATGTGTTTCAGTAGGTTTTATTTTTTTATGCAACATTTAAATCTTGTCTATTGCCTACAGTGAAGTGGGACGCCTCTAGGAGTCTGGGTGACGGTGTTGTGGATGAGTGAACATGACGCAGCAAGACTGTGAGCTCTGATGACGTTCGTAAGTATAGCAGAAACTGAAATGTAGTACAAAATTGATGAACGTGGGCAGCCTGTCAGTGTGTCATAAATGTGTTCAGACTACATGCTCATCCAATCACTGGCCTCGCTGCAGAGCACACAGAGCGAAAGTCATAATGTAGATTTTCCACAGCCTGGTGGGCAGAAATTCTGGATTTTATTAAAGACACGGAGGCTAATATTATGCAATATCCTTTATTGCTACTAACTCCAGCATCTCCTTTAAAGAATATAGAACTTAGAATTCTGACTTAATAAAACCTCAGAACCCCCTACACTCAGCCTTCTTTTTTAGCGACTGCAACTGACTGTATAACTCAAAAATAGTCTTATAAACAATCCTTGATGTCGAACTTTCTTCTTCTCCACAGGATTTCCGAAGTAACATTCCATCCAGATTGATCCTCTATGTGCCTGTGACTGCAGACCATGGCAGCTATTATGCTTGCCCTAGAGCTACAATTTAAGAAAACCACAATTAACCAGGGTTGGGTAAATAGGTGGGATAATATTAGCCTCCATGTCTTTAATATATTCCCAATTTTCTGCCCACCAGGCTGTAGAAAATGTACATTTTATGACAAGACCTGGAGGCTAACATTATGCACTTTTAAAGCATTTCCAACAAACAACTTGCCATATTCTCGACTGGTTTAAAATAAAATTTTCTTAAAGTCACATAATTCGACCAGCGCAGAAGGTCTTGCAAAGATCCCCCCATCATGAATACCTTAGAAGCAGCCGCTCCTCTCACTGAGGGAGCTCCAAACATACTCACATCACATCTGCTCTGCACATAACTTCTCACACCCATCTTGCAAGCGTGGGAGACGACACTGCCTTATACAGTCTCTTAATGGAAATAAGTAGCTGATTCACCCCATACGGTCTTACCTCTGCAGATCTCCTCTCATACTCTTTCACACATCTCACCACACACAATTTCTCTTTTTCATCAAAGTATGGATAAAAAATTGAAATTGAATTAGTCTTTATTCTTTTTGTTAAACAGAAATACACACCCTCAGGTGAACAAATCCTGCTGGATAAGTCAAGAGCTTTTACATCTGACACCCTCGTAATGACAACAAACACAACAAAATTGTCAATGTTAGCGACAAATCTCTCAAGGACAACAAGTCATTTTCCTCCCATCTTTGCAACAACTCCAACACCTTTGAAACATCCCAAACTGAATTATACCTTGACAGAGGGGTTTTTAGCAATTCTAATGTTAAACATAAGTCTGTGCACCACCACATCCTGTCCTTCTGGTAACCTGTTCACCAGCTCATGACCTGCTGCAATTGCTGGTTTATACAAGTTTACTGTCTTATAGACCAAACCTTCTTCAAATCTTTCTGACAGATAATTCACCACTTCCACCATGGACACCAAAACGGGATCAAACTCCTCTCCATGCACCAGCAAACCCATTTTTGCCAAGCCAATCTATACATCTTCCTTGTTCCTGGAGCACAGGATTCTTTAATGAGTTCTTGAAAGGCCTGGAACCTTACAAACTCTCCAAGCCACCAACCTCATTTGCGCTGAAATCACTAAATCATGCACCTCTCCTTCTGTGCCCCTCAAGAGTTTAGGAAACCACAGCAACAGAATGGGAAAATCCACACATATTTCCCACAGAACTGGATACCACACTTGGGCCTTCCAAATTGGTGAAGTCACCACTGTCGTCTCCTTCCACCTGCGCACCATCATGGCCACCGGTGCAATGACTGAAAATGGTGGGAACGCATATGGACTGAGACCTGACTTGATGTGCTAAAAAGTGTCTATCACAGCTAACTTCTCTTCATCCGTCCATCGACCACCTGCTGAAACAGCACCACAATGTGCACCCCAACCATCCAAGATTGCATCCGACTCTATTATTAACTCTGGATTCTCTTAAAAAATTGCTCTCCCATCCCAAGCTATCATATTCATCAACCACCATCTCAGTTCCTCCCTTGCCTCTTCCGTAAGAACAACCTTCTATGAATACCTCCAACCACTTCTTAGATGCATTCCCTTTAACCTCTGTAAAGCCTGATAATTTAAAGGACCAGGAAAAATACCTGTATCGTTGAAGACAAAAGGCCAACCACGCGAGCTAACATTTTCAAAGAAATCTGACCTTGTAATAATGTCCTCTTTAATTTCTTCCTTCTCCTTTTCAACTTCTCCTTTGGAAGTTTTAAAATTCTGTCTACTGTGTTTACATGAAAACCCAAAAACAGAGGCTCTTGTCTTGGTTCTAAACAAGATTTTTGTCTGTTTATCACAAAACCCAAAGACTCTAGCAAATTGATTGTCATCCCTGCATACTCTAATACGCGTAAACTGCTCTGATCCATGATCAAAATGTCGTCTAGGTAGATTATCAATCTCACCCCTCTTTCTCTCAGGAGTGAGACCACTGGTCGCAATATCTTCATAAAAGCACCATGGGGCCGACGTAATACTAAAAGGAAGGCACACACATTTTCAAGTCTTTCCGCCCCATCTACTTCTGATGTGGTTCCCAAACTGGAACCACAAGATATGTGTCCTTTAAATCCAAGTGAGTCAACCAATCTCCTGTTTGCAGGATGTCTCTCAACATGTGCATTCCTTCCATCTCAAAGTGATAGCATACCACCCAATCATTGAGACTTCTCAAATTTATTGCGTTCTCATCCCTTGATCCTTGTCTACAAGATTTACTTATTCCACACCGAACGGTACTACACCAAGCACTCAACTCTGAACCGGTTGCTCTATGAATTTGATGCGATAACCCTGTACAGTCTCCAGAACCCAAGGATCCCTAGTTACCTGTAACCAATTGTGGTCCAAGTCTGCCACCCAACTTTACTGGGATAGAAGAAAGGCCTGACCTTACCACCTCCACTGAACCGACGATCACTCCGAACTCCATGACCAAGGTCTAGGGCACTCCGATCTCAGCCTGACCCTTACTTCCTGAGGGATCGGTTTTCTGATCCATGAGTGCATATAATCTGCCACATGCTCCAGAGGCATCCACTCCGGAGACAGAGGGTGCCTAACCAGAAAAGGGTCAAACATCGAATCCCCTGAAGGATCCATAATTACCTCCATGTCAGTGTCCTTATATCACTCCTTTTTCTCCTTCATTTGATGGACCTCCTCACTACCAGACTCAAAATCTTATATACAACTAATCTCCACTTTAGTTGAAATCCTAACAGCACCAAAAAAGCAGCGGCCCACACCTTTTGGACATAACGAGTGTCTGTCAGGCTGAGCAAAGGCCAGCCTGACAAACACTCTTTATTTTCAGGTCAGGAAGCCAGGAGCTAGACATGCGCTAAATGCGCAGGCGCCTGGCTGCCTGAGCTAAGGGTTTCACAGCTCCTGTGGGTACGACCTCCTCCGCTCAGCAAAGGTCCTCAAGACCCTCCCCCTCGCGATGAGTGAGAGCATCAGTGATAGCATCATACCTGGGCGCTTCAGTTTTAAAGCCATGAAGTTCCCAGTGTTGAATGTCTATCATTGGCACCTCGTCACAGCGTAGGTGGGATCAGCAGTCTTTGTGACCCCATCCTACACTGTGATGAGGCAGGGACTTCTGCCTCCCCTCACTGGCTGAACTTAGGGGAGGCAGCAGTCCCGACCCTCCTGGGACCTCCATAGCTTCTCTCCCCAAGAGCTGCAGCAGGTAAGTGTTAATTTTTATTGACTGTTTTGTTCCTGCGTGTATGTATGAATGTATGTGTATTTGTGAGTGAGTGTTCTGAATGGGTGTATGTGTGTGTTTCTGCATGTGAATGCATGTGTGAGTGTGCATGTGTACCCCCCGCCTCCCTTTCAGTTGTACTTAGCGGCCACCACTGCACCAAAGGAAAAGAAAATGCTGTGTTTATGGGTGAAGAGAGAGAGAGTGAGAGTGGGTCTGTGTGTGTGAAGAAAAGAGGATATGGTGAAGGGGAGGTGATAAAACGAAGTACACACAGAAGGGCAGTGAAAAGACAGTGAGGAAGGAGAATAAATGTGAGATATGCAGATGAAGGGTGTCAGAAAGATGTCTGTATCTAATAGAGAGATAGGATGGGGAGGGTGGTGTGCGAGAGTGACTGAAACACTTCATAGACTGATACTACACTACCTCTTCCACAGACCTTAGTCAAGTTTAATACGTTCTCATGTTTTCAGAACGAAAACATTTTCAGTTTTAAATATTCTCAACAAAATCATTGCTGTTATTCATTAATGTAAAACTGCTAAGAAGCATTGGCAAAGTCAATATGTTTGGTTTGTAAAAGGCATATATTAATTGTTGGGAATATGTTTGGATGCAATAATAGAAAGCTCACAGACCAATATGCAGCTCATCAAAATCTCACATGATGAGCACAGGCTTTTATCCTTCTGTGTGTTCAATGAAGTGAGCGCCAGTTTACCTGGGCAGGGGAGTAGTCATCCCCCCCCATTAGCAGCTAGAGTGAGGGTGAAGTTTATTGATGGGCCTCTTCTGCCTGCAACTCGGCAGACAAAGGCTCACAATTATCGCGAAGGGGTGGGAAGGTGAGCGAGTGAAAGGATGGATGAATGAATGGATGATTGAAGGGGTGGATGGATAGATGCATGGATGAATGAGTGAAAGGATGGATGTAAAGATGGATGCGTGAACGGGAGGAAGGATGCGATGGAAGGATGGATGTGTGAAAGGGTGGATGGAGGTGAGGATGGGTGGGTGAGTGAAAGGATGGGTGATGATTGAAAGGGTAAATAGATGGTGATGAGTGGATGGATGGATTGATGAGTGAAAGGATGGATGTATTGAAAGGGTTGATGGATGAATGAGTGAAAGGGTGGATGGATCTATGGATGATGGAAAGGATAGAAGTAGGGCCGGATGAGTGAAAGAATGGATGAATGAGTGAGTGAAAGGGTGGTAGCTGGAAGGGTGGATGGATGGATGAGTGAAATGGAAAATAGGAGGGCGGATGGATGTGTGAGTCAAATGGTGGATGGATGGGTGAGTGAAAAAGTGGATGGATAGATGCATGAAAGAGAAGTGATGCATGAGTGAAATGAGTAAATGGAAGGTGATGAGTAGATTGGTGGAGTGAAAAGTTGGAATGATGGGTTAAAAAGGGTTGGTAGATGAATGAGTGAAAGGATGGATGGATCTATGGATGAGGGAAAGGATAGATGTAAGGATGAATGAGTGAAAGGGTGGATGGACGGATGGCTGAATGAAAGGGTGGATGAGTGAAAGGGTGGCTAGGAGGATGGATGGATGTGTGAGTGAAATGGTGGATGAATGGGTGAGTGAAAAGGTGGGTGGATAGATGCATGAAAGTGAAGTAATGCATGAGTGAAGGGGTACATGGATGGTGATGAGTGGATAGATGGATTGATGGAGTGAAAGGCTGAATGAATGGGTTGAAAGGGTTGATGGATGAATGAGTGAAAGGATGGGAGGATCTATGGATGAGGGAAAGGATGGATTTAAGGACGGATGAGTGAAAGAATGGATGAATGAGTGGAAGGGTAGATAGATGGATGGTTGGGTGAAAGAGTGGATGGATGGATGAATGAAAGGGTGAATGGGAGGATGTATGTATGTGTGAGTGAAATGGTGGATGGATGGGTGAGTGAAAAGGCGGGTGGATAGATGCATGGATAAATGAGTGAAAGGATGGATGTAAGAATGAATGACTGAAAGGGTGGGAGGATGAATGGATGGATGAGTGAAAGGGTGGATGATGAGAGAAAGGATGGATAAGTGAGTGAAAGGAAGAATTGATGAGTGAAAGGATAACTGGATGGACCGATGAGTGGATAAATGGATGGATTGATCGATCAACTGAGTGAAAGGGTGGATGGATGGATTAGTGAAAGGGTGGATGGATGTAAGGATGGATGAGGGAAAGGATGGATGAGTGTAAGAGAGAGTAGATGGGTGGCTGGATGAAAGGGTTCACGGATGGATGAGTGAAAGGGTGAATGGATGGGCGAAAGAGTGAAAGGGTGGCTAGATGAGTGAGTGAAAGGATGGATGGGTGAAAGGGTAAATGGATAGATAAGTGGGTGGATGGGTTGAAGGGTGGATGGATGACTGAAAGGATGGAGGACTTAGTGAAAGGATGGGTAGAGGAGTCAAAGGGAGGATGGATAGAGTGAAACCATGGATGAGTGAAAGGATGGATGGATTGATGACTGAAAGGATGGATGAATGGATGACTGAAAGGATAGATTGCAATTGTAATTGCATGGATGGATGAATGGATGAAAGGGGGATGGATAAGTGAAAGGATCGATTACTGAGTGAAAGGATGAATATGTTTGATGGATAGATTTGAAGACAGATGGATAGGTTTGGATATGGATGGGTGGACGGATGGATGGAATGGGGACAGTCTGAATTTTGGATGAAAGACTGAATGGATGACAGAATGTTAAGGTGAAATGCTGATTATCAGCAGGCAGATGGAAGGTTGAAAAGATGAATGGAGAGATGCTTGGATGGAAGAGACAAGCAAGCTCTTTTGAAGAGGGTTGCAATGACTTTCTTCACTTGCTTGGTGCCTAAGAGCGTTAGCTCATAGTGGGGTGTATTTTAATTTTCTGGCTACTCCGTAGTAGATGGGTAACAATATATGGACACAGACTGTTCTATATGGATACAGACTGTTCTATGTAAAGCACTTTAGATAAAAAAAAGTACTATGTAAAGAACTAATTGCAGTGAAGGCACCGAAAGGAGGCATGCGGAACACGTTAAAAATGCAAAATAAATACATAAAAAGAAAAGGAAATGAGTAATTCTCTACAATGTGAAAGGTTGATGTTGTGATTCCTGATTTTTCTATTTTTGTTAACAAGGCATAAAGCGTGCCCCTCAAACACCTAACACACAGACATCCAGTAAGTTAATCTACATTTTGACTTGTTGACAGGAAAGGCACTGTTAATATCTCGGCCCTAAAAAGAACAATCAAACTATAAATGGTGTTTAATCACCGCAGACATTGGGCGCTCCAATGACCCTTCTGTAAGATAAAGAAAGTCTTTGAGGAATTGACTTCCCTTATAATTCTCCTCCAGTCCAGGTTTGTGTCTGCAGAGCACTGACAATTTCTATTCTCTGGCATCGATTGGCCCGGCCACCAGATGGCGATAAGTTATTGTGTTTTTCAAGAAGAGTGAGCAGATGGAAATGAAGTGACACACCGAATCACTGCATAGTACCACTCACTGACCTCGTGCAAAAGAGACCTCCCATAAGCTATGCGTGCTAGTTTAATTTATGGAAATTGATGTATGCGTGTGTGAAGTGAGGCACTTTGCCAAGCTCACAGAAGCTCCAAAACCAGTGCTTTAAATGGGCAGGGACTGCCCAGAATCAGGTGCGGCCCGTGGTAGGAGTGCCGGTCGGGCGGTGATGTGGGGAGAGGCAGGGTGGGGGGTAGTAAACGAATTTCATTGCGCGCACTGCATCGCATTTGGCGATGCAGCGCTCACAACGAAATTCGTTTTATTTATTTAAATGTTCACTTACCTGTATTCGGCCTTAATCCGTAGTTTACTACCCCCCACCCAGCCCCTTCCCACCCCACGTCACCGCCCGACCGGCACTCCTACCACGGGCCGTGCCTGCCCAGAATACCGAGTACGTGCACTTCTTTAAATTGAAAGCAGAAGAAACTGCACTTCTCAGCACTGCTCCCGTGCATTTAATGAGAAAGCACCAGCACTTCTCAGAAGCAAACCGGTACTCTAAAGAGTGAGTACCTACACTTCTATATTTCCATTTAAATCACTGCCCCAGACTCCGATCCTGCGCCTACACTCCTCCCTCCTACTATGCTCTCTAAACCAGTTCCATACATGCCAACATATTAGATTTGTGAAAGTGGGGGGTTTTGGAAAAAAAGCGGGATGTATTTTGCCCTTTTACTTCTATTGAAGAAGAGGCAATTTTGGATCGGGGATGGATAAGATGAAGCCATTTTTAGCTTCAGAAACTGGGAGTCTCCCATCTAAATCGGGTAGGTTGACATATACTTGACAACATTCTGACCCTTTCGAAACTGTTCATGCTGTTTCTGTACTGACACCTCATTGGCTCATCTCCCTCCTCATTTAAACCCTCCGTGACATATCATGCTGTTCCTTCTGTCATAGTGAACGCCTTTTCGTCTTCCCAGAACTATTCACAATGCTTCCTATGTCCACCCTTGTGGCCCTATTACACATATGGCACACTTTCACTGTATGAGCCACGGCGCACCTTAAAATAGGTGCGCCAGGTGCAAACAGTGAAAGTGCACCATATTACATTGAATGTGCTGCCCCCAGGGCAGTGGCTTTGAAGCAGTCGCTCAGTGTTTCGCTATGCAGGCGGCAACCCGCCTGCACTTTTAAGAGGGGAGAGATCCCCTTGTGGATGGGTGCAGTGAGTGACTGCACTTGCCTGCAAGTAGATATCTGGGGGGTCCATAGGACCCCCTATAGGACCCCCTTTCCCCAAACCAGAGGGCTGCCATCAGGGAGCGCAATGATAGTCTGCCACCTTTTAGGAGGCGAACTGTCAGTGTGCCTCCTAAGAGATTCTTTGTCTCTTCGCCCGCATCTATATTGCGGCATGGGAGCAGAGGTAAAGGGATTCCCTCATTTGCATGGGGTCACGCCCCCATGCAAATGAGGGAACACCCTCTTGTGATAGCGCTGGCGCTGTATGTGCACCAGTGCTATCTGTATTACAGAAAGGGCTGCACACACGTCTGAGGCTCTTTCGGTAATACCAAAGTCCCCCGGGAGAGCGCAAAGAGGGCGCGCATGTCCGCTGCACCCCCGGGGCACTTTCTATAATACAGCCCATGCTGGCTTACTCCAACATACCCCCTCCATACATATCATGCTGGCCACCTTCTCTTTCCTCCCTCCCTCCCCATCACTGTGCTTGAACCCTTCCCTGCGCCAAACTGTTCAAGCATCCCTTTCACAGACCTCCAAGCAGATCATGCTGGTCTCCTCCCATTCCATCCACAGTGCAACCATTCACAGGTCACCATCCGCTACCCGCTCACCAATTAATGTCTATTTTATATTGATTCTGACTCCTCTAAAGCTGCACACCAAACTCCAGGGCTGGTATTACAGAAGTGTCCCAGGGAGCAACGAGCATTTGTGCCCACTTTGTGCACCCCTGGGCACTTTGGTATTACAGAAGGGGCTGCAGACGCTTGTGCGGCCCCTTCTGTAATACAAGCAGTGCTGGTACATATGTTGCACCAGCGCAATCTCAAAAGAGCATTCCCTAATTTGCATGGGGGCATGGCCCCATGCAAATGAGGGAATCTCTTTACCTCTGCGCCGTTACGGAAACAAATGGATGGAATGCTGAATGAATCATACATTCACCCCCAGTCAAGAAATCTGGGTTAAATCCATTGTTCTTTTGCTCACCATGCCACCCCAGTTTAGACCCAGCCATATGCAAATCAGTATTGACCCTGATGCCCCGAAACTGGCCCCAGGATGCTTGTTTCCAGTCCAGGAGGGCCTGGCCTGGCAGTTCGGGCTGGACTGTTCCCATGGGGAACAGGGTCAAGACTGATTTGCATATGTCTGGGTCTGAACTGGAAAGGCATGGGGAGCAAAAAAACGATGGATTTAGGCCCAGATCTCTGTGCTGGGGTGAATGTTTGACATTGTGCAGCATTCTGTCCATCAATTGTACTTTTTGTATTTATTATGGATGCAGGCACAGAGGAAAAAAGCTTTCAGGAGGCACACTGGCCGTGTGCCACAAAAAGTGGTGCACTGTTAGTGCGTCCCCTGATGACAGCCCTCTGGAGGGGAGGAAGAGTGTTGTATAGACCCCCAGACATCCCCTTGCAGGTGGGTGCAGTCACTCACTGCACCCGCCTGCAAGGGGATCTCTTTTCTCTCTTTAAAGTACAGGCGGGTGCCACCTGCACAGTGAAACACAGAGCGGCTTTGAAGCCGCCCCTCCGTATTTCACTTGAAAGCGATGCCCGAGGACAGCATGAGTTCACGGCTGCCCGGAGGGCAGCGCATTCAACCTAATAGGGTGCACTTTCCCTGTTTGCGCATGGCGCACCTGTTTGAAGATGCGCCATGGTGCAAACAGGGAAAGTGAGACCCATATGTAATAGGGCCTCTGATGACAACCCTGGAACTGACCACTAAAATGCCCAGCAGATAGGAAACAATACACCGCTGACAACCTCGAAAGGTAAAAGTAGTACTCAAGAAGTCGACCCAATATCCAGAAGTGGTCTCCAGATTTGGACTCAGTATTCCAGAGATGGCCCCTTAATGTAATAGCATTACTGTGCCATAGAAATGCTATTTGGGAATAACAAAAACAACAATAAATAATTTAGACACAATATTTCCTATGCGGCAACATACTTGAAAGAAGTAATTACTATCGATTTGCACTTTGTAAAGTTGTAACAAAAGCTCACTTTTCTGGTGCTTTTATTTTTGCCACCTCTGCAACCTACATTTTCAGTTTCTCTTCTGGCGGCTTGTCATATTGGTTACCCACATTGAGATCATTCAGTATGGGAACTCCAGATGATCAATGACAGCGGTCACTTGTGTAGCTTCGGCCATCACTAGAACTGCATGCTGAAAAACCACTTTTCCGCAAAGTTTCCATCCTTTTTCTCTGCTACAGACTGCTGGTATTTCGACTTGAAAATCCACTAACTGGATTTTCAGCGCACGAGTTACATTTTTGTTCTATAAGTAAATTGTAGTAAGCTGCTGTACCACAGTCACACCACATGCCTGTCCTTTGCAGGAGGGACCTGCAGAAGATCTTACTCCCTTCACAGGACCTCACAGGGGTCTGTAGTCCTACAGGAGATGAGGAGGGTGGAAGCACTGAGAGGAGACAAGAGCGGAGTGTGGAAGGGGGCTGGGCCCACTCTTTCAGTGAACCTTCAAAGATCTAGCAAGGCTGGGATGTGACAATGGGGAGATGTACGTTTCAGCCTGTTCTGCATTGAAGCGCAAGATCAAAGATCAGCAGCCAGACTGAGTGAGACGGCTGCCTTTGTTTTCAGTAGGAGGGAATCGACAATAATAGACTTAACAAGGACAGCTCAGTTTTTGTACATTACTAATGTAAACTTTTAAAAAAACAACTGATCATTCATTTAGCAGATTTTTCACATTAAATCTTTCACTGTAAATCAGAGACTGTATGGGAAACAGTCTTTACAACGCGATTTTTACATCACAGTGCCTTTACCACGCATTTATTACCACACAAGTTTTCAGCACGCGTAGGCCTTTACCATGCATGACTTTACCATACATTTAAGGTAAGTATGGGGACTTGAGCAGTCTACCACCAAAATGTTCAAATTTTTTTTTTTACAAAAAAAAAAGATAAATATATATATATATAAATATATATATATGTATATATATATATATATATATATATATATATATATATCCAAGTCTCAAGGTTACCCAACAGTTTAAGAAGCACTCGAACTGCAGTGTTAGCTGAAAAGCCTTTATTTGGTACGGGCGAATCCATCATGCCGATATATTAAAACAGCTGCTCCGTCGAGTCTTGCCTAACGCGTTTCGAAGTCAGTGCTTCTTCTTCAGAGGCGTGGCGGAATAGAAAGGTGCAGTTCCGGTCACTTACCACTCAATACATACCACTTCATAGCACGCCCTCAGATGGGCTGTCCAATTGAAACTGTACTGTGCATTCTGGGAATGGTAGTGCCAAAATTTCTGTCCACAAATGGCTGCACTAAAATTACTGTTCGACGGAGCAGCTGTTTTAATATATCGGCATGATGGATCCGCCCGTACCAAATAAAGGCTTTTTAGCTAACACTGCAGTTTGAGTGCTTCTTAAACTGTTGGGTAACCTTGGAGCTTGGATATATATATATATATATATATATATATATATATATATATATATATATATATATATATATATATATATATATATATCTTTCAAGCCCCAAAGATCCGTGCGCTCTCAGGACGAACGAACTCCGCGCAAATAGAATTCCACCAAAGTGTTTATTTCACAACGCGTTTCAACATCATCCGAAGCCTTGATCACGTGAAAAGTGCACAGAAGAGAAGGTAACTGATATAGGCTAGTGGTTTGGGTAAACAACAACGTGGGACAATCGCAGAATTGTGTCAAGAGTAGCAGACATATTGGAATGGTAACAATCATAGCTGACATGGTATTGCTCAATTCCGTTACATTCACAACATAGCACTAGCCATTGCTTGCATTCAGCCTAATACACAAAATAATAATACATAAGTAAAGTCTCAGTTGTTAGTGTCTATGTAGCCACAAATGTGAACATCATCCTTGACATAATGGTACAATCAGGTGACTACCAGCCGAGTTCTGCTGAAAGAAATTCAATGTCAATGAAACTTTATCTATGTCACATTGGCATGCGCGAAAACATTGTGTGTCCATGAAACATGATCTATGCCTCAGAAGTATGCGAGAAAACGTTAAATGCGGCCAGCGTAATATTCTTGATTGTTACAATGGTATGCACGAAACTGAAGCATGTCAATAAAACTTTATCAATGTCACAGTGACGTGCAATGAAACATAGAATGCGGCAAGCGTGTTGTGCTCGCGTTGCAGCCCAACTAATTGAGTGTCCCTGACAAGTGCCTAAGAACCTGCTTATTAAATTGACTTCATGATTATACTGCCATGTGGCATAGTGCAGAAACACCCCGCCCTGTGAAATTCTATGTGCTCTAAACATGCGATGATTGGCAAGTGCCATCATAAATGTCTCTGATGTCGTACTGAGATAAAATTGATAAAATAATGCAAACTAAGGCTGACGTGCAAATGTAACTGCTGATAGCAGACTCAAGGTTGTGCGATTGAAACTCCCACTGATTAGACAGAGCCCTGTCTAGATTGCTTCACATCCCACATACAAGCAAAAAGTTACCAACTTAATAATTCGTGATGGTGAGACCAAAGGGGAAAAGGGTAGGCAGCCCGTGCAGGTGAGTACAGGTGAGTGGGCTCCTTCCTTTCCTCCTGCAAGAAAGCAAAAGAACAGAAAAAATTAATATAAATAAAATAGTACTGTGAGGTTGTCGTGTCTAAGACAATACTATTATGATTATAAACAAATTGCATGTGCCTACCTATTCTAATGCACAAGAAATTGGAAGAAAGAGAATATAAGGAGGAATACACATACAAACACAAATTAGAATTTAGAATGACTACATCATGAGCCATAGCAACATCAAATGAACCAGCACTTGATAAGAGTACAACCCTTGAGCTCTATTCCTCCTTCAAATGTATGGCAAGCTCTTCATCTTGGTTAAGCCCCCCCGGAATCTTAGTTTGAAAGTCTATGATGTATTTGGACTCCCTTGGTCTCAGTTTCAAGACTATGTTGCCCCCTCTCGGGTTCCTATCAATCTGTTCCAGAATAAAGAAGCCCAAATGGGATGAATTGGAAAAGTGCTTTTCATAGAAATTACGTGCTACTGGATATTTTGGATCATTATTAGTATGGCTCTGCTGTGCTCTAATATACGTTTCTTCACCATGAGTGTAGTACTGCCAATATACCAGAGTTTACAGGGGCATTCAATGGCGTATATGACGAACGTAGAGCTGCAGGTAAGAAACTGAGATATGGTTTTACTGACACCGTTATAAATAACCTGGTTCCGAAATGTGCTGTTCCTGCAAGCCTTACAGTGGCCACAGGGAAAGTAACCACTGAGACTATGTTCATATCTTTTTGGATAGATAGTGATGTCACTGTGCACTAACAAATCCCTAACGTTTTTGCCTCTTCTGTATGTTATACTAGGTCTCTCAGGGATGGTATCACCAATGATGTTGTCATATTTAAGAATATCCCAGTTTTTAGATAGAATGCGTTTCATATCCCTGGAGTCTGAATTGTACGTCATGATCATTCTCGTACTGTCCTCTCCTGTATCTGTAGGCACTGTGTCGGTTTCGGAGATGGTCTGGGCTCTATCCACCCCATCTGCCCTTTCTCTGGCCTTCTTGAGCACCCAGTTAGGATATCCCCTTGCCCTGAAGCGTTCAACCATGGCATTACCTTCTTGCTGATACGCTTCCTCTGTGTTGCAGTTTCTTTTTGCCCTCAGCAGCTCACCATAGGGGATGCTCCACTTGAGAGCCTCCGGATGGCTGCTGAGGGCGTGAAGTATACTGTTACCTGCTGTGGATTTCCGGAATAGGGCCGAATATACTCGATTTTGCTTGATTTGAAAGCTTACATTGAGATATTCAGCTTTGGTTTTACTAATGCTGCCAGTGAGTACAATATTACGATCGTTGACATTGAGTTTCTTTATAAACTCACTGGCCTCCTGTTCAGAACCTCCCCAGATAATGAACAGGTCGTCGATGTACCGTAGCCACATCGACACATGCTCAAAATCCACAGTATAGTCAGGATTGGAGAATATGCCCTCCTCCCAGCACCCCATAAACAGATTGGCAAAGCTGGGAGCAAAGCAAGATCCCATGGCTGTGCCTGTTGTTTGTCTGTATAGTGTACCATTGAACATGGTGCTCAAGAAGTCCAGAGAAAGGGCAGATGGGGTGGATAGAGCCCAGACCATCTCTTAAACCGACACAGTGCCTACAAATACAGGAGAGGACAGTACGAGAATGTTCATGACGTACAATTCAGACTCCAGGGATATCAAACGCATTCTATCTAAAAACTGGGATATTCTTAAATGTGACAACATCATTGGTGATACCTTCCCTGAGAGACCTAGTATAACATACAGAAGAGGCAAAAACGTTAGGGATTTGTTAGTGCACAGTGACATCACTATCTATCCAAAAAGATATGAACATAGTCTCAGTGGTTACTTTCCCTGTGGCCACTGTAAGGCTTGCAGGAACAGAAAATTTCGGAACCAGGTTATTTATAACGGTGTCAGTAAAACCATATCTCAGTTTCTTACCTGCAGCTCTACGTTCGTCATATACGCCATTGAATGCCCCTGTAAACTCTGGTATATTGGCAGTACTACACATGGCGAAGAAACGTATATTAGAGCACAGCAGAGCCATTAATAATAATGATCCAAAATATCCAGTAGCACGTCATTTCTATGAAAAGCACTTTTCCAATTCATCCCATTTGGGTTTCTTTATTCTGGAACAGATTGATAGGAACCCGAGAGGGGGCAACAGAGTCTTGAAACTGAGACAAAGGGAGTCCAAATACATCATAGACTTTCAAACTAAGATTCCGGGGGGGCTTAACCAAGACGAAGAGCTTGCCATACATTTGAAGGAGGAATAGAGCTCAAGGGTTGTACTCTTATCAAGTGCTGGTTCATTTGATGTTGCTATTGCTCATGATGTAGTCATTCTAAATTCTAATTTGTGTTTGTATGTGTATTCCTCCTTATATTCTCTTTCTTCCAATTTCTTGTGAATTAGAATAGGTAGAAACATGAAATTTGTTTTTAATCATAATAGTATTGTCTTAGACACGACAACCTCACAGTACTATTTTATTTATATTAAATTTTCTGTTCTTTTGCTTTCTTGCAGGAGGAAAGGAAGGAGCCCACTCACCTGTACTCACCTGCACAGGCTGCCTACCCTTTTCTCCTTTGGTCTCACCATCACAAATTATTAAGTTGGTAACTCTTTGCTTGTATGTGGGATGTGAAGCAATCAAGGTCACGGGAGGGCTCTGTCTAATCAGTGGGAGTTTCAATCGCACAACCTTGAGTCTGCTATCAGCAGTTACATTTGCACGTCAGCCTTAGTTTGCATTATTTTATCAATTTTATCTCAGTATGACATCAGAGACATTTATGATGGCACTTGCCAATCATCGCATGTTTAGAGCACATAGAATTTCACAGGGCGGGGTGTTTCTGCACTATGCCACATGGCAGTATAATCATGAAGTCAATTTAATAAGCAGGTTCTCAGGCACTTGTCAGGGACACTCAATTAGTTGGGCTGCAACGCGAGCACAACAGGCTTGCCGCATTCTATGTTTCATTGCACGTCACTGTGACATTGATAAAGTTTTATTGACTTGCTTCAGTTTCGTGCATACCATTGTAACAATTAAGAATATTACGCTGGCCGCATTTAACGTTTTCTCGCATACTTCTGAGGCATAGATCAAGTTTCATGGACACACAATGTTTTCGCGCATGCCAATGTGACATAGATAAAGTTTCATTGACATTGAATTTCTTTCAGCAGAACTCGGCTGGTAGTCATCTGATTGTACCATTATGTCAAGGATGATGTTCACATTTGTGGCTACATAGACACTAACAACTGAGACTTTACTTATGTATTATTATTTTGTGTATTAGGCTGAATGCAAGCAATGGCTAGAGCTATGTTAAGAAATGTAACGGAATTGAGCAATACCATGTCAGCTATGATTGTTACCATTCCAATATGTCTGCTACTCTGACACAATTCTGCGATTGTCCCACGTTGTTGTTTACCCAAACCACTAGCCTATATCAGTTACCTCCTCTTCTGTGCACTTTTCACGGGATCAAGGCTTCGGATGAAGTTGAAACGCGTTGTGAAATAAACACTTTGGTGGAATTCTATTTGTGTGGAGTTTGTTCGTCCTGAGAGCGCACGGAATTTTGGGGCTTGAAAGTGATTTCATTGTCGTGTGCTCCGCCGGCGTGTGCGCCACTTTCCTTGGGTCCCCGGCGGTCTGGAAGGAGCGAAAACATTTGAATATATATATATATATATATATATATATATGCCACGATAATTCCCAAAAACATCCACTTTCTTCGGACAAATGGGCATGAACTCCGATAAAATCTGTGCGAAAATCTTCTTTTTTACCCGCACGAACAAGTCATTACGCGTTTCAGTCACCTCCCGTGACCTTGATTTTATATATATATATATATATATATATATATATATATATATATATATATATATATATATATATATGTATATATATATATTTTCCACTAAAACGCCTTGAGCTCCCAGGACGCACACAACAGCTTGCCTGCCTTTAGGCTTTAATTATCAGCTTGCTTTTACCATCCGGTATAATGATTGCGGCCTGACGCGTTTCATGGCCAGAATGCCACTTCCTCAGAGTCCCATTATCATTTGCGCAGAGAATTTGGCTTCTTTATATACATGCCTTCAATTGGTTCACGGCCCCCAGTGGGCCTTGCTAGTTAATTACAAGTTCATGCGGCATGATGGACATGTAGTTTAGTCCTTTCAGCAATTTTTATTTCCTTAGTAGGTTTCCTGCGCAAAATAAATAAGACATCAATTAATTCCTTGGTAGGATCCAGCATCGTAAAAGCAAGACAATTTTCATTTGGGCTCACTGTGCTGTATATTCAGATTGGAATTCGTTTCCTCCACAGCCTCTTAAAATTAAAAGATGGTGCCGTCCTGCACAATACAGGGCCCCGTGACAATTATTTTCCACCAAAACGCCCTTGAGCTCCCAGGACGCACACAACAGCTTGCCTCCCTTTAGGCTTCAATTATCAGCTTGCCTTTACCATCTGGTATAATGATTGAGGCCTGACGCGTTTCGTGGCCAGAATGCCACTTCCTCAGAGGCCCACTGGGGGCCGTGAACCAATTGAAGGCATGTATATAAAGAAGCCAAATTCTCTGCGCAAATGATAATGGGCCTCTGAGGAAGTGGCATTCTGGCCACGAAACGCGTCAGGCCGCAATCATTATACCGGATGGTAAAGGCAAGCTGATAATTGAAGCCTAAAGGCAGGCAAGCTGTTGTGTGCGTCCTGGGAGCTCAAGGGCGTTTTGGTGGAAAATAATTGTCACGGGGGCCTGTACCGTGCAGGACGGCACCATCTTTTAATTTTAAGAGGCTGTGGAGGGAAACGAATTCCAATCTGAATATACAGCACAGTGAGCCCAAATGAAAATTGTCTTGCTTTTACGATGCTGGATCCTACCAAGGAATTAATTGATGTCTTATTTATTTTGCGCAGGAAACCTACTAAGGAAATAAAAATTGCTGAAAGGACTAAACTACATGTCCCAACATGCCGCATGAACTTGTAATTAACTAGCAAGGCCCACTGGGGGCCGTGAACCAATTGAAGGCATGTATATAAAGAAGCCAAATTCTCTGCGCAAATGATAATGGGCCTCTGAGGAAGTGGCATTCTGGCCACGAAACGCGTCAGGCCGCAATCATTATACCGGATGGTAAAGGCAAGCTGATAATTGAAGCCTAAAGGCAGGCAAGCTGTTGTGTGCGTCCTGGGAGCTCAAGGGCGTTTTGGTGGGAAAAAAAAAAAATATATATATATATATATATATATATATTCACTGAAAAAACCATAGGTTTTAGGGACAGTTATAGTTAGTTGGACATTGCACTCGTATAAAACCCGTGAAATTCCCCCGTTATAGTTAGTTCAGCTAACTATAACTCGCGCCCCCGCAATGCACTGCTGATGACGTCACATATTACATCACTCATGACATGGTCAGTGACATCACTGATGACATCACTGATGACATCTCAAATGACATCACTGATGACATCATCCAGTGACTGTGTGTTTCTGTAAAGTTTAAATATTTTTAATATATATAGGGAAAGGCGTATTGAAGAATGAGTGGGTGTATAAGTGTCTGTATGGATGATTTAGTAGGTGCGTGACTAACTCTATAAGTGAGTGATTAAACGTATCTTACTGAATGCATGGGTTAGTGACTAAACTGGGTGAATGTCTGTATCCGTCTGTCTGTTGCTGTGTAAGTGGCTGCATGGGTTTGTGAATAGCTACATGAGTGTCTATATGAGTTATTGATTAGTTGTCTGAGTATCTGTATGGGTGCCTGAGTGTTTGTGTGGGTGGGGTGGGTGCGACTCTGTGCATAGATGTGTGAGTGGGTGATTCACTGGGTGGATGGTTTCAAGAGTGCATCTGTGATAGACTGTATGGGTGGGTAAGTGTGTGTAAGAGTGTATTAGTGAGTGAATGTATGTCCCAGTGGTACATGTGTGAGTAACTACATATGTGAAAGGCAGTATATATGTGTGTTGGAGTATATAAATAGCTATAAGCGTGAGTGTGTGATTGTGAGAGTGACTGTATGGATGAGTGTGTGCTTGCATCAGTGATTGTATAAGAGCGTAAGAATGTGCTAGTATTTGTATGAGTAAGTGAGCTGGTGTGTGTATAACTGTATAGGTGAGTAAATGGCAGTGTGTTTAATTATTTGCATGACTGACTAGGTGTGTGAGTACCTCTATGGATGAGTGGCGGTGTTTGAGTGTCTATATAGGAGTATGAGTGCATATGATAGTCCTGTACTGAGTGACCGTAAGTATGAGTGACTGTACAGGTGAGTGAGTGGATGTGTGTGTAGACCTAAGAATCAATGAGTGGGTATGTAGTTATTGGTGTTGGAGTGTCTATGGTTTTGCGAATGGCAGTCTGTAATTTAGAGTGGGTGTATCAAAGGTTATATTAGGGTGTGAGGAGGTGCATCAGATTATCACGTGGATGATGTCATCAGTGATGTCATCAGTGATGTCATTTGAGATGTCATCAGTGATGTCACTGACCATGTCATGAGTGATGTAATATGTGACGTCATCAGCAGTGCATTGCGGGGCGCGAGTTATAGTTAGCTGAACTAACTATAACGGGGGAATTTCACGGGTTTTGTACGAGTGCAATGTCCAACTAACTATAACTGTCCCTAAAACCTATGGTTTTTTCTGTGAATTTGTAAGGTTTTTAAATGCAAATTTCTAACTATAACGTGTCTGAAACCTATGGTTTTTTCAGTGAATTTCAAAGGTTTTTTAAATGCTAATTTCTAACTATAACGTGTCTGAAACCTATGGTTTTTTCAGTGAATTTGTAAGGTTTTTTAAATGCTAATTTCTAACTATAACGTGCCTGAAACCTATGGTTTTTTCAGTGAATTTCAAAGGTTTTTTAAATGCTAATTCCTAACTATAACATGTCTGAAACCTATGGTTTTTCTCAGTGAATTTCAAAGGTTTTGTAAATGACAATTTTTAAATGTATTAATTGTTATATTTATTTTTTTGATACTGATTTACTACATTTTTTAAACTATTTATTTTTAGATATTTTATTTTTTAAATTACATTGTAATTACATTATACATTACATTACAAAATATACTTTCTCAGAATGAATTACTTTAGTTTAAATACTTTGCAAATAGGCAATAGACTTTTAAGTACAGTAGTTACAGTTGTTGCAATGGGCAACACAATTTCAAACACAATGCAACATTGAGCTCAATGTGAATTTCTAGTTAAATGCAATTAGTTACTTTATGGATTACTTTTTCTAACCACAGGACTGGATCCTAGATTCAGTCCTGGGACATCTCCTGTAAACAGTTGAGTAAAAGCGTTTTGGTTACAGTAGTGATTTTTAAGGAATATTATTGTATTTTAAAAGTTGACACTTAGAAACTTTTTCACATAGAATCACCAATGTTATCCTATGGGAGGAAATTCACTTAGCAGGTAAGTAGTGTTATCGTTATTTTTCTTACTCAGTGGTGGATCCTGGATCCAGCACTGGTGCATCTCCTGTAAACAGTTGAAAGAATGCGTTTAAGTCATACAGGCGATTTTTAAGGAATATTTGTAGTTTGTGAAAAACGGCACTTTGAAACTTTTCTGCGGAAAACCAGACAATGGATTCCAATGGAAGGAAATTCAAGTTACTGGTAAGTACAGTTAGAATTACTTTTCAGGATCTGTACTGGGCTGAAAGATGCAGCACTGAGGTCTCTCCTGATAACAGGAATTCGTAGTTCGTAGTTCAGCTGATTTTAGAGGAATATTATAAAGTTCCAAAACTCCACACTTAGAAGAATTTCCAAGTGAAACCAGTCAATGTTAGCCTATGGAAGGAAATTCAAGTTACTGGTAAGTACGGTTAGAATTACTTTTCAGGGTCAGTGCTGGGCTAAAAGATGCAGCACTGGGTTCTCTCCTGATAACAGGTGAGTAAATCGGAA
Organism: Calotriton arnoldi; assembly: GCA_963921515.1. Lineage (NCBI taxonomy): Eukaryota > Metazoa > Chordata > Amphibia > Caudata > Salamandridae > Calotriton > Calotriton arnoldi. The sequence goes on along the minus strand of CAWUFW010004561.1, from coordinate 109,097 downwards.
TTCGTAGTTCAGCTGATTTTAGAGGAATATCATAAAGTTCCAAAACTCAACACTTAGAAGAATTTCCAAGTGAAACCAGTCAATGTTAGCCTATGGAAGGAAATTCAAGTTACTGGTAAGTACGGTTAAAATTACTTTTCAGGATCAGTACTGGGCTCAAAGATGCAGCACTGAGGTCTCTCCTGATAACAGGTGAGTAAATCGGAATTCGTAGTTCGGCTGATTTTAGAGGAATATTTGCACAATGGTGAAGGAAGGGGGTGGGGCCTGAGGTGACATGTCTGCAAACACGCCCTGTGGCACGTTTTAAGTTGGAGAATTAATTCCTCCTCAATCCCGAGGGTCCCTAGGGGCCAACTGGCACACCAGATACCTCCAGTATGCGCCAGAGAGCTGCGTTGCAGAGAGGTGTTCAGAGGCCACGCCCCTTTTTACAACACTCTGCAACGCAGCTCCGTGGCGCTTACTGGAGGTACCTGGTGGGCTAGTTGGCCCCCAGGGACCCTCAGGATTGAAGGGGATTTAATTCCCCATCTTAAAACGCGCCACGGGGCCTGTTTGCACACATGTCACCTGAAGCCCTGCCCCCTCCCTTCACCACTGTGCAAACGCGCCCCGTGGCGCGTTTTAAGTTGGGGGATTAAGTCCCTTGAATCCTGAGGTCCCTGGGGTCCAACTATCCCACCAGGTACCTCCAGTAAGCGCCAAAGAGCTGCATTGCAGAGAGGTGTAAAAGGGCGTGGCCTCTGTACACCTCTCTGCAACGCAGCCCCTGGCGCATACTGGAGGTTCCTGGTGGGCTAGTTGGCCCCAGGGACCCCCAGTATTCAAGGGAATTCGTTCTCCTCTGCAAACGTGCCAGGGGCGCGTTTGCAGAGTGGTAAAGGAAGGGGCGAGGCCTGCGGCCCGATCGTTTTTTTTTGTTGTTTTTTTCCCGAAGGAAGGCTGTGTGGCCCCCTTCCTTTTCCTTTTTTGGGCCCTGGGGACCCCATCCCCCAGGGCCTTACCCCTTTTTGCTTTTAAAAAAACGGGAAGGGGGCCGCGTGGCCCCCCTCCCGTGGCCGAATCCGGCCCCGGGGACCCCATCCCCCGGGGCATGGCCACTCTTTTTATTTTTATTTTTAAGGAGGGGGGCTGCGTGGCCCCCCTCCTCAGGCCTCCTTTGCCCCGGGGACCCCATCCCCCGGGGCAGGCCTTTATTTATTTATTTTTGGGGGGGGGGCCGCGTGGCTCCCCTCCCGGGCCACTACTTGCCCCGGGACTCCATCCCCCGGGGCTGGCCCTCTCCGTTGGGGACCGTGGGGGGGTCCCCAATACCCCCACGGTCCCAGCCGGCTCCCCGCGTCCCTCGGGAGCCGGCATTGCTTTTCCACATGGTGAGCTGCTGACATGCAGCTCCCCATGTGGAAAGCAATCTGCTTCGCTTCATTGAAGCGAGAGCAGGTTTCCTGCTCTCGCTTCAATGAAGCAAAGCAGTTTGCAATGACAGGACGGAGCCGCGAGGCTCCCGTCCTGTCATTGCAAACTACAGTGTCCCGCGGTAGAGCACCCCGGGACACTGCAGGAGCCGGCCCTGGGGGTGGCGGTCCCCAGGGCCATCAGTGGCTCCAGGAGGGGCCGCGCGGCCCCCCTCCCCACATCTGCAAAGCCCGGGGAGGTGGTGGTCCCCGGGCTTCGGGGGTCCAAAACGGACCCCCATTTTAAATTTGTTAGTGCCCCGGGAGGTGGCGGTCCCGGGCGTGTGGGGGCTGGAGCCCCCACACAGGTGATTTAATTTTAAAAAGAAGCCCCGGGGGTGGCGGTCCCGGGGCTTCGGGAGGGCTCAGAGCCCTCCCGCACCATTTTGTTTAAAGCCCCGGGGGTGGCGGTCCCCGGCGCTTGGGGGCCTTAGAGGCCCCCATATAATTAATAATAAAGCCCCGCATGCCCCCGGGACTTGGCCCACCCGGGGGCCAATTAACCACGAAGCGCGGGAGACCGCGCTTCGTTTTTTTTTTTTAATCGGCAGGATCCGCGCACCCAGCGCGTTTTCTGCCTAGCAGGGCTAGGGGGTCAGGGTGTTTCTACCCTGCCCCCTTTTTGCGTTTTGCGCCCTTGTTTTTGTCTTTTCTTGTCCCTCGGTTCTACCGAGGAACAAGATGGCTGCCAACACTTCCTGGTTTGGAGTGTTGACAGCCAATTAGCATGCAGCTCGTGGTCGGGAGGGTGCGCGGATCCTCCGTGCCTCTAAATATCGAAACTTTTATTTTGGATTTTCTCAGCAACTACTGAACGGATTTACACCATTTTTAAAAAGGGTGCTTTCTGAACCAAGCACTACCTTTTTGCCAAATTTGGTGTAATTCCGTTCAACAGTTTTTGCTGTAACCTTGCATAAAGTTTCCTATGGGAAATCGATTTTTTCACTCTTATTTTTTGAATTTCTCCAGCAACTACTGAACGGATTTACACCATTTAAAAAAAGGTCGCTTTCTGAACCAAGCGCTACCTTTTGAAAAATTTGGTGTAATTCCGTTCAGCAGTTCGGGCTGTAGCCGTGGCTAAAATTTCCTATGGGAATTAACATGGAGAAAACGCGTTTTGGGACCCCCCTTTTTTCTCGGCCCCCGCTTGACGAATCAACCCGAGACTTTCAGGGTAGGAGCGGAGCGCCCCAACAAGTTGGAAGCTTTCGCGAAGATTCGTCAACCGGCGCAAGAGTTATTTCAAATAGAATGTTGCGGATTTCCTATGGATAAAGGTAGTAACTATAACTATCTACTGGCGACCGCCAGTAGATTATATATATATATATATATATATATATATATATATATATATATATATATATATATATATTACTAATACTTACCTTAGTCAGACTATTAATGCTTGGTAATGGCATGCGAGGTAAAAGCATACACGCGCTAAAAAGAAATGTGAGGTAGAAAATGCTTTGTAAAGGCATGCAATGTTTTTACCTGTGTTGTTCGGTCATACAACCAGACTGCACTAAATTGGGGGCAGGAGAATCCCCGTCCCTCCCACCGTTGAAGTGCTGAAGAGGATGAGGACTTTGAAGTCAACACCAAGGACTAGATTCGTAGCTAAGAAGGAGAACGGTACACTGACTTAGGCGGCCTTGGAAAGAAGCCAAAAGAGGCTCTGTCTGCCCTGGAGAGGCAAGTCAGAGACAACTTCAGAGGAACTCTGAAGTTTGGAAGCTGTGAACTGTGCCAGCCTGCACAAGGCCACTGACTTGTCCCCAGCCCCCTCTCAAGCCTGTCAGAAGGTTGGCAGCAGCCTGGAGCCGTGCTCTGTGACGGGAGGGGGAAGACGTCTCCAGTGGACACGTGGGAGTACTGCACAGCGACTTTCATTTATTGTCTTTGCAGATTGGAGAAGCCATGAAGAATGTAACAGTCACTTTAAAATGCTATTACTTTGCAGTGACTGATCCATTTTTGTCGTTTTGCCCTTATTTTAATCATAAAATATGTTTTCAGTTTACTAAATTGGTCTAGGTGCTTCACTGAGTGGACTCTTGATGCAGGCGTTGTGCTGGGTTATCTAACTCTTAGCACACATTCCGGGAAAAAGACATTCTGTCTTGACTCTCCACTTCTAAGGAGAAGCCAATGCTGTCTGGGAGATACAGTGTTTGCCTATTAGCTTTGTACCATGGTGGGCGGAATTTGCCCCACCGAGCAATCCTGCTTCCTACAGATACCCACTTTGAGATCGTTCGATATGAGAAGATGAAGAAAAAGGGAGACATTTGTGGCTTCTGCCACTGCTAGAACTGTTTTGTGTGTGAAGGGGAAGCTTGCGCTACTGCTGTCTGTGCTGTTATGTGCATGAGAGGGACGTTTGCACTGCAGCTGTTCCTTGTACATGTTCTGTGTGAGTTGAAAGATGGGGCTGTTGCTGCTCATGTCGTACTTGCATTGTATGTTAGTAAAGTCTGTTACCACATTTTCATTATACCAAACCTAAAAGCTTTATCAACTCCTATTTTCATTCAGAAAACAAGAAAGGCCCTGGCCCACTAAAAGAAGGTATGTGCACATTTTTATTACGTGAGCGTAATCTTGCGAAATTCTAGATTATTCGCTACCTTTAGTCAGCGGCGGCCGCCATAAACATAGGGTGGTGAGGCGGGTGGGGTCGCGCAGGAGGCATTGCGCGGGGTGGAAAATACAATATTAAAAAATAAATAAACGTACCTTTTTTTGCCGGCCTCCTCCAGCGTCGCATCTCATCGCACTGCCTCTCCTATTCCTGCCTGGTCCCAGCAGCCCCTGGGACAGACTCCCTGTCCAATCCCTGTGTTGCAAAGCAGTGCAGGGACTGGTCTGAGCAAGCAGGAAAGACGCCCTGCTCAGACCAGGGAGTCTGTGCGGTTTCTCCAGCCCGGCTGCTCAATGCAGATGGGCTGGAGAAAACCTAAGTGCGCATGTGTGTTTTGGTCGGCCTGAGAAGGCCGGTCAAACACACATGAGCACTTAGGGAGTGGTGTGCACTAGCACTCCTCCTCCCCCTCCCATGCCTAGGCCCCGCCCCTCCCAACACCGCTGGCTCAGAGCAGGCACATGTAAAATAAAATGATGCAAGAACATCGCTTTATTTTTCATTTGCTGACTCTGAGTCAGGCAGTGAGGCGACGCTCCTCCGCCATTGCGGAGGAGCCGCCTCTGCCTTTAGTTTGTGGAGCTGACTGCCTTTCCAAACCTTCTTCACCCACGTAGTTTTCTCTGGGGACTAGTTGGCTCTGACGGTAACTAGTGGCCTTTTTGTCTGCAAGTGCACACCTCCTTAGCTTTTACTCACGAGTACTCGGAAACCCTGCAGAGCCACTAACTCATGCACATTTGGTGCACGAGAGCATACCTTGATTAGACCTGTCTCCTGAGCATCCAGAAACCATGGTGTACTGACAACTCGCGAGCATTTTTGTAAATATTCACTAACATGTTGTTTTGAACATGAAAGCTCAACTTCCATGAAACTTTGCAACTGAACAACACCAAGTTCATAAGAGAAAAACTGCGGCTTCTCACACCCTTAAGAGACAGGCTTGCTGTGACTTCCCTTGCTTTGCTGTTCCCTGGATCAGTGGCTATGTCCTAACGCCAAGCTTACCATGTCTTAGAGTGAAAAAATAGCAGAGCTGAAAATCTTTACAGGAAATTTATTTGGGGCTCTATTGTTTGGGCGGGAATTTCCTGAACTGAAATACCTGGATCATGTCCCGTGGCATGAAATCTCCTGCCAGCGCCACGTGAAATCCATCCTCCAAGGGCGCAGTGTCCTCAGATGACATCGAGGGACGAGAGGCACTAAATTACTCTCTTTGCCAGGCCTTGTCGGCCATACATCTTCGGCCCACTTTGGCTGATGGAAAAGAAGCGGATTATGGAGGCTGGCTGGGAGAATTCAAGGTTAAAATGTGGTGTGCCAGGATGCCGAATCCAGCTCGGAACAATACGTGGTGTGTTTACCCCGCTCTACACAGTACGTGGTGTGTTTACCCCGCTCTGCACGGTCCGTGGTGTGTTTACTCCGCTCTGCACAGTACGTGGTGTGTTTACCCCGCTCTGCACGGTCCGTGGTGTGTTTACCCCGCTCTGCACGGTCCGTGGTGTGTTTACCCCGCTCTGCACGGTACGTGGTGTGTTTACCCCGCTCTGTACAGAAGAGAAGAACCGAAAGCACCGCCTTTGTCTCAGGAACGATGTTCTAGGAACCACCAGCGTCCTAGAAAATATGCTTCGAGTTATGGGATTTCCAGGTCTGTAAATTAATAAACGAGGCAGTGCGAGATGAGGGAGAGAAAAGGAGAGGAAATTGTGAAGAAGAGGAAACAAGAGAGAGAGAAAAAAGTAAGAGAAAAGGGACAGTAGAGGTGATTCACGAAGAGAAAGGGAGAGAGAAGTGATGGAAAGGGAGATTATCATGGGAGAAGGGAGAGGGAGAGAGGAGGTGGTGCGAGATAGATTGGAAGACTGACTCGGAAGGTAAGGAAAACATGGAAGAGAAGAGATTGAGTAGACACGAAAGGGAGTGGAAACAAGGAACGTGTAAGAAAGGAAGGGAACTTGGGAGACGAAATAAGAAAGGAGAAAATGGGAGATAAGTAGAGAATACAGGAGAGAAAAATAAGAGAAGAGAATGGGAGAGATTGTGAAACTGAAGGGAGAAAAGAGAAAACACAACAGAGGACAAGCCTTGGCAAAGCCATGATGCATAAACGTATCAACATACACACAATATACATACAGCCTTGCCTGCGCAGAAGCAGTAACAACAAGCATTGGCATAGCCAATAGGTCTCGCCTTTGGGGCCTTATAAGTGTTTAGCCAGAGCTATTGACTTTGCCAATGTCTTCAAGCTGTGCTGTAGAGAAGTGTGGCTGCTGTGCAGCATGCTGAAAAGTTATAATAAAAAAGTGTCAGAAGCATTTTTGTTATTTTATATATGACCAAGAAGGCATTATGTAAAACTGAACGACCATATTAAAAAAAGTATTTACAATAAAAAATGTCCTCAGTTTTCTTTTGTTCTTGCAATGCTGGCAACTTGTTTCTGCCTATTGCAATGGTTGTTTGTTAAAGCTTTTTTTTTGAGGGGGCATAAACAATCGGAGGGTGAAGGTTGGGAACTAGTACCTGTATTATAACACTAGCAGCGGCCAGACGCTAGGGGAGAATCAACAGATGCCAGATTCCGAGAGCAGGCTGAGGTGGTGCTGAGTGATGCTGAGGTGGTAGTGGTGGTGGTGGTGACTGTTGCGGAGACGATGCTGAGGTGATGCTGAATGATACTCAGGTCTTGCTGAGTGATACTGCTGTGGTGCTGAGTGATACTGCTGTGGTGCTGAGTGATGCTGTGGCGGTGCTGAGTGATGCTGTGGTGGCGCTGAGTGATGCTGTGGTGGCGCTGAGTGATGCTGTGGCGACGCTGAGTGATGCTGTGGTGGCGCTGAGCGATGCTGTGGTGGTGCTGAGCGATGCTGTGGTGGTGCTGAGCGATGCTGTGGTGGTGCTGAGCGATGCTGTGGTGGTGCTGAGCGATGCTGTGGTGGTGCTGAGTCATCCTGTGGTGGTGCTGAGTCATCCTGTGGTGGTGCCGAGTCATCCTGTGGTGGCGCTGAGTGATGCTGTGGTGGCGCTGAGTGATGCTGTGGTGGTGCTGAGTGATGCTGTGGTGGTGCTGAGCGATGCAGTGTTGGCCCTGAGTGATGATGTGGTGTCGCTGAGTGAAGCTATGGTGGTGCTGAGTGATGCTGTGGTGGCGCGGAGTGATGTTGTGGTGCTGCTGAGTAATGCTGTGGTGGCGCTGAGTGATGCTGTTGTGGCGCTAAGTGATGCTGTGGTTGTGCTGAGTAATGCTGTGGTTGCACTGAGTGATGCTGTGGTTGCACTGAGTGATGCTGTGATGGCGTTGAGTGATGCTGTGATGGCGTTGAGTGATGCTGTGCTGGCTCTGATTGATGCTGTGCTGGCTCTGATTGATGCTGTGGTTGCGCTGAGTGATGCTGTGGTGATGCTGAGTGATGATGTGGTGTTGCCGAGTGAGAGATAGAGTGAAGATATAATGCCCAATTAGAGAGGGTGGTGAGAGAGAAAGAGAGAGAAAGGGTGTACATAGAATAAAGAGTGGAGCGGGATAGAGAGAGAGAAAGAAGGGGAGAGAGAGTGAACGAAGGAGTTTGAAAGAGAAACAGATAAAGGGGTGAGAGAGAATGAAAGGCTAAAAAGATAGAGAGGGGAGAGTTAATTAAGTAGAGAGAGAATTAGAGAGGGAGAGAGAGAGAAGGAGAGAGACAATAAGAGTGGGGGTGTGGAGTTTAAATAGAGTGAAGAAGTGACGCGGAAAAAGTAACCTTAAATATAGCTTTGTGCTTTGCGCGAATAAATATTTAAAAAAAAAACAGAGTGAGACAAAAATACTGGTAATTAGGCTGTGACTCCCAATATAAAACAAATAGCGATATAAGGTGAAATCAACCCACCGAAGCAATATTTCTAACTAGACAAAAAAAAGCTTGCATTTCAATGCTAATCGCTGTTGTTTTTCATGCGACTGTAGTCCAGGGCCGTCAGTTGGTAATGTGAGCTGCTGCTGCGATTGAAACATCAGAGTCCAGAGAGTTAATGAGCCATGACGAGGAAATGAGGAAGAGAGAGGAAACCCAGAAGGCAGCTGCGCGCGTACACGCAAGCTGGTCGCCAGCCGAAAGCCAGTGGGTTTGCACTTCCAAAACCCGCTTACGAAAACTCTCGGCCAGACCAGCGCAAGCGCTGGTGCAGGTCGAGACCTAAAAAGCACTCATGGAGACCCCCACACGCAAAATATGCAACAGCTAAAGGCAGTATAAACTGTACTGACCGCCATCAGGCAGTAGAGGCACAACCATACCAGGCAGCATGGACCCTCCCCCCCATAAGCACCTTGGGCCGGTGAATTGAATCAACATTTGGTAAGATTTAAAAGCCACTTTCTGTGAGTTTTTAACCAGTGGAAGAACAGCATTGTGAGAAAAGAATATTGTACTGGCTTGCCAGTGTATTTTTGTGTGGCCAAGATTTTCTTCTTGCTTGCCACTTGGCATGACGTGTGCTGAGCTTAAGTATAGCAGCGTGTCTTCTGTGCAGTGTCTAAGTGTGCATGCATGAATGGCTGGCCACTGCAGGGTAATTCAGTGCTTGTGCAATGTATTCCAGTGTGCATCTATGGTAGTGCTGCTCAGTGTCCAAGTTAACGCAGACAAGTATGTTGTGACGTGTGTGTGTGTGAAAGCCAGTGTACAATGCCTGCAATGATTTCCAGCCAGTGGTACCAGGAGGTGGATAACTCAGGACCCTCTTGGGAAATGTTGGAGAAGACAAGTAGGCTAAAATGCCCTATTTCTGAGTTTTTACATCTGATGCCACCTCTGCACTCAGAAGTCCTACGAGAGCTCTCCACCTCAGGCAGCTGTAACCCAGAAGACGCTTGTGGGCTGCCCGGAGGTCAGCAGTGTTGTTCTGTTACTGATTAATTGCAATATGGCGACACTGCATTTGTGAGCAACTTCCCCTGCCGGTGCCTGCCCTGGCCCGCTGCTCCCCATTCTGGGGAGAGTGCTGTGATTGTGGCAGCTTTACGAGGGCTTGGTGGTGATGTGTAATGCAGCACATGAAAAGGGCAGTGGCAGTCCTGCCAAGTATCACGCATCAGGCGTGACTCTAACGCATTTCAGTGTGGTGTTCCGCATCACCGCACTGAAATGCATTGTCACGCATTTTGCCCACTCTACTGACAGCGCTGAAACTGGCTAAACTATAACGCCAGGGTGCTAGCGTGCGGCGCGCACTGCCTGGTGCCTCTGACCTGTGTGTGCGCCGGCTGCTCTGCAGAGTGCTCAGCTCGGCTCCCCGCAGACTTGCCAGCACTCCAGGTACAGAGAGAGTAATTGACATCATGCTGCTCTCAGAGAATATTGCTTGTGCTACAATGTTGCAAAATTAAATATGGGGCGCCGGCGGGCAGGCTGCTGGCTCTGAATGATTCCCGGCACCCGCGGCGCGCTGACTGCAATGAGCCATGTCTGACAGACTCACCACCTGCCCAATAAGACCCGGCGGGGCCTGCTCAAGTCGTGCGTTAACTGGCTCTGTGCGGGCAGCGGCGCCTGGCGCCCATGACCTTACGTCCTGTGTTACAGAAAGCAGGGAGTGAGGCTCGAGTCGTCTCAGTGAGTGAAGAAGCGGCGGGCGGGGACACTGCCTGGACCGACTTGTGCTGTCGTGTGCCAGGCAGCTCAGCGATGATCATGTCGTCCCCGTCTGCTGCCGATGCCGTCCCAGAGAGTCTCTGACTGAGTCTCTGTCAGGTGCTGGCAGGGGCCGCAGCCAGCCTGACTTGGTGCCTCGCGGTAAATATCCCGGCCGGCGCGTTGGACACCGGCGCGGCCGGGGCGAGGTCAGTCACACTCACGGGGGCACTGTGACTACTAGTGAAGTGACTGAGTCAAGTCTGCAGTCACTAGTGTCAGCATCGCGTCGACTGCGTGTCACCCGCCGTTGAGACTCAGTCTCACAATCATCATGCAGATGGCTGGCAGCGCCGGCGCAGTATCATCGATGCGTACAGTGCGGAGAGAGCACACAGAGCCTGCAGCTACAGTCACTGACGCTTCGCAAAGAAATAAGGTACTATGACTTATACTTTTAGTTGTACTTAAACTTTATGCATTTAAAAATGCCCAGCGGTCATCCGGATCTGCCTTCGGCCGTGGAACCGAGAACTAGTGTGCAGTGACACAATCTGTCTCAGTAGATTTGTGCGAAAGCACGCAAACTTGTTTTGGGCCGCGGTGACTTAGCTCCACTGATTGTGGTGCCACTGAACTTGCAGGTAGCGGGCAGCGTGGCCGACCTGTTTGATGCCAGGCACAGAGAGAGGTGAGCCAGGCCACATCCATGTATGGCCGCCGGCTGTATCGCTGCAAAAAAGTGTGCCTAGCCCTGAATTAAGGACATAAAATTATTTAGCTGCCGGCGGGGTAATGCAAGTAAGTAAAGTTCAAAATGTGCTTGCTTTTCACACACACCTGACACACCTGCAATTCGCAGCCACAAACTTGCACATAGCCAGTGACACGCAAGCACGGCATGCAGACACCTATCTCAGGCTGTTAGAATTATCACATGTAACATTTCTGTGCCGGCCTAAAAACTCACACTGACACTTCTACCAATGCCACCACACTGATGATCTTCACATTTTAATTGCCCACATCATGCACATAATTGTGCATTCAATTCAAGGACAGCCGCGTGCACTGCCCATTATTGTACGCAGTCACCCCACTTGTTTATTTTTAAGTGACGCCCCCTCCGAATTCAGTCACCATAATAACAACAGCAATCTCCGGCCCAGCTCATATGGACCTGGCGCCTTCTGTTGCTTTCCGTTTTATGCAGCAGTTCAATTGTTTCCGGGAGACGCAAGTTCTTTGGTTTCTTTTTTCCAGTGCTGCACATTTAACTTTATGGTGGTCTGGGCAGTTGGCATCACCCCTTTTCCTACTTTCTCACATTTCCTGGTGAATAGTCCTGGCGCCGTGTGTGAGTTGAGCACTGCTTACAGCAGTTTATTCCCTCCACACTAATGGTGTCCCAGGGGGGCGGAGCTAGCTCGAGACCAAGATGGACGCTTGAGTCTCGAGCTCCGCAACACCGGACACATATCCTGAAGTTATCCTACAGTCTGCCGCCGCCAAAATACCTAATTTAGGTGGATTTGCCCATCGGAGCACAGCCGCAGTTCAGTGTGCAAACCCCGACCTCCCTAACCCCAGGGAACCCACAGAAGCGGCCATGGAATACGGGCGAACCGAAGGCCGCTGAGCCCCGGGCTGAAGTGGGTGAACGGCGGAGTCACGTAGTAGAGCGTGCCACGCGGGGCTGCGGGCATTGGCCGGCCCCCCGTGATAGAGGAGTCCAGCCACGATTGTGGCTTGCACAGACCTGAGGAGCCGTCGGGAAGGTTGAGGAGTGCCTCTCGCGCGAGCCTGGAGGCACCACATCGGCGCTGGATTGCCCAGCGGGGAAATCGGAGCGAGGCTCCCGGGCAGATTGAACACTGTGTCGGCCGCGGTTCGAGCGGCCTGCTGGTGACTCGGCAGACGAGGAGGGGAGAGCAGGGGACATCCCAGAGGGACAGATTGTGGTGGCGACGGCAGAGGATCCGGGCTGCGGGTCAGTGCGGCGCTAAGCGGCTGGGCAGGGACGCCATTTTGAGAGACTCTCCGGAGTGCAAGGGAGAGCGGTCCCTGAGGACTGACGGCGTTCAGTGGGTCACGAAGCCAACAGTGAGGTATGGAGTGACCTTGATCCTGGGAGCGTGCAGTTGGGGCCCCGGAGGATTCTGACTCACTGTGCCTGCTTGGCGGTGCTGGGGAGCCTCCTAGATAGGAGAGCTTGTGACTGTTTCAGAAAGGGGAGGTTCCAGATTAAAAGACATGGCCAGGTCGCCTGCCACTTCTCCTCTATTCCCACATTGAACAATAGTCTGGCTCTTCGCCTGGACAGAGGCAAGGACTGGTGATTGCCTTCCGAGCTGCTTTGGAGCCTCACTGGAGGCTCTCTGCTGCCCGAAGAGACCTGACCGGGAGGTTCTAGGCACAAAACTGGCTAGTCCCTGCAGGGAAGTTGACGCCGGGGCTGGTGGCGGCACTGTGCGGCAAGACTGCTATTGGGAGTGAGGCGGCAGTGAGTCAGTGGTGGTGCAGGAAGAGTCCAGCTGGGTGTTCCACGACTGGCGCATTGGAAGCAGTCTGGAGGGAGGCGCACTCCTCTAAGAAAGAGTGACTAACAGCTGCGTGCAGTGCAGGGCAGTGCTGGAAGCTGTGAACGTCTGCTCGGCCACTACTAGACCAATAACAGAGGGAACACTGAAGATCGCACCTAAACCGCGGACGCACCTGGAGAAGAAAATGGGCAGGACGGACAGGACGCAGTCCAAACTCACTTTCGAACAAAAACGTTCTAAGTCTCATGACACGGCGACGGAGAAATCTGGCAGGACGCCGACCCCCTTAGAGGACGAGACGGACATACGGAGTATGCTGCGTTCAATGGAAAAGGGCCTACAAGGCGGCATCACCTCCCTGGGTACCAAAATTGACGCCCTCTCCTACCGGATGGACAGAATGGGGGAAAGACTGGATAAACATGCGGAGCGGTTAGATATGTCAGAACGGAGGCTCACGGAGGTAGAAGAGGCGCAAACTACTATGGACTCTGACCACAAACAGCTCGGGAGGGTCATACGTGTATTGCAAGACAAAACAGAGGACTTGGAAGCCCGCTCGAGACGTTGCAATTTACGAATAACGGGCCTGCCAGAGACGACGCAAACCGGCAATATGGAACATTTCGTGGAGAAGCTGTTGGTAAACCTTCTCGGCGCTGAAGTCTTCTCAAACATGTTCATCGTGGAGAGGGCGCATCGCTCCTTGGGACCTCGACCACAGCCGGGGGCCCCACCGCGCCCGATAATAGCTAAACTGTTAAATTACCGGGACAGAGACGCTGCTTTGCGGACGGCGAGGGACAAACTAGCGCTGGTATATGAAGGTTCGTCCATCTCACTCTACCCGGATTTCACTGCCCGAGTGCAGGAGGCGCGCAAACAGTTTGTACCCATGAAAAAGCGCCTACGTGAACTAGGTCTGGACTACGCTATGCTGTACCCGGCGAAACTGCGTGTGAACAAACAGGGTCGTTCCCACATCTTCACTGACCCAAAGGTACTCCAGACGGCATTAAAAGACTGGCCGAGAGAACAGCGACAGAGCCCAGAGCGGCAGCTCTTGGACGAGGCGGCTGGAGGATCGCTCGAGAAGCAGGACTGAGACTATTCACCTTATGCTCAATCGATAAGTAACATGGGGACGGGGGGTTGGGGGAAGGGAGTTGTGATGAGTCAGAATGGGCTGGAGTGATTTTGCTGCAATCCTTTTATTATTCCTATATCTATGCAAATGTGACCATTGTCTGATGTCGAATGTATGACAGGGTTGGGAGATACTCCTGAGATCTCATACTGGACACAGTGCTAATGGCAGGGAAAGCCTGGAAGTAGACAGTCCATTGACACAAGGATCGAGGTTGGATCGCGGCATGTGATCTCTAGCGGGCCTGACTGGGAAGAGCACTATGGTGGGGGCTGTGGTTCTATCAGCCGGTGTGCGGGGGTCGGGATATGAGAGTGACTGCGTATAACTTCTTGCTCCCACAGAGCGACCTCTGCCCACGAGTGCAAAACACCGCTACTGTTATTTGAGTTCGGGGGGGTGGTGGGGTGAACGGGTGGGAGTTATCGGGGATGAGACACGACCGAGTTGTGGGTGGTCAGCTGTGGGCGGGGGTAGGGTGGGGTTGGGCGGGGGTGTGGATGTTGTTTTTGTTGTTAGAGATGTCAGCCACAGCGTTACGAGAGACATGCATTGCACTCAATTGGCATGAGTCAGGACACACTGCTATAATAGACAGACATGATGGCAACAGCTAATGGAGCCACTGCCCCAAGAGCTATAGACTCCCTCAGAGCTCTGTCGTGGAACGTCAGAGGACTAAACGACCACCGCAAATTGCGCAAAGTGCTACACTATCTAACTAGACATAATGTAGATGTTGCCTTGCTTCAAGAGACCCACCTACCACTACACAGCCCAATGATGCGCTACAGGGGCCTGGTGGGTAATGCGAATGCTTCGGGTTTCACTTCCCACGCTAGAGGGGTAATGACTTTGGTGAACCCCAGATCAGAGTACACGATAAGACAGATGGCATTGGACACGGAAGGACGATTCGTAATATCCAAATTCCAGGGGAGGGGGCTGGAATTGCTCCTAGTAAACGTCTATGGCCCCAACTATGACTGCCCGGAATTCTTTGCAACATTGGCGAACACGATGGCTGGGTATGCGCCGACACAAATACTTTGGGGCGGAGACTTCAATTTGGTTAGAAATCCTGACTTGGACAGGTCTGGGGGCCCGACGAGAAGGCCGGCGCTGGCGGCTAGGACCATAGAAAGTGTTATGATTAGTGAGGACCTTTCAGACGTCTGGAGGGAGATGCACCCGCTCGAGGGAGGTTTCACACACTACTCGGCTTACCATAACTTACACACACAAATAGACTACTGGTTGGCGTCGACGTCCCTCATGTCTCTGATTCGTACTTGCCAGGTCTTGCCACGTACTTTGTCCGATCACTCGCCGCTTCTACTGGTCCTGTCCACGCCTAGGAAAACAGTGCCACCATTTACATGGCGTTTTCCCCCTTTCTCGCTACTGGACCCCCTCTTCAAGGAGGAGATGGCAGTGGCGATAGATACATTTTTCGCTAGCAATATTGGTTCGGTGGACAGTTTCCAGACGGTGTGGGAAGCCTTTAAGGTGTACATCCGCGGGGTGGCCATGACTAAGCATGCGGGGGTACTGCGCTCAATCCGACAGAGGTTGTCGACTTTGGAACGGAAACTTGGCGATCTGGAGGCTCGTCAGACGGCTGGGGACGATGGGGACATTGCAGGAGCTATTAGGGACTCATTGGCAGAATATCAGGAGGCAGCGGATAGTGAGGTGAAACACCTGGGCAAATATGCCACAGCCCGGGCATATGGTGAAGGTGACAGGCCGGGATCGGTACTGGCTCATATGTTGAATACTAAACGTAGTAAAACACTGATCACTGCAATCCGATCGGAAGAGGGTGACATGCTAACAAAGGAAGAGGACATTGCTAATCAGTTTAGACAATATTACTCGGGGCTGTACGCTTCCCGCTCTTCGGAAATGGATGGTGAAATGCTAGACTACCTAGAACACATCCAGCTGCCCTTCCTGTCGGACACTCACAGAGAGTTTCTCATGCTCCCCATTGAAAAAGATGAGATAGTGGAGGCACTCTCGGGAATGAGAGCAGCCAGCGCCCCGGGGACAGACGGCCTCACGGTGGGATTTTACAAAGCTTTTATTGATCTGCTGCTACCCCACATCTCAACACTCTTTGACGATCTATGCGTTAAGGGCAAGATGCCACAGTCTATGAGAGAAGCGATCCTAGTGGCCATTCCCAAACCAGGTAAACCCCCAGAGGAGTGCGGCTCTTATCGGCCGCTCTCTCTGCTGAATGTGGACACCAAGTTGTTTGCAAAGATTCTGGCTAACCGCCTAGCCCTATTGACCCCGGAACTAGTTGCCCCGGAACAGGCGGGGTTTGTGCCAGATAGGAACCTCACTTATAATCTCAGAACGGTATTCGGAACTATACAACATGTCCGACAAGATACGAGAGCCATCGCGGTGTTCCTAGATATGGAGAAAGCATTTGATTCGGTGGAGTGGCCTTTTATGCGACACGTACTGACCAGAATGGGACTCGGGCCCGTGTTTCTGCAAATGATAGGCGTGTTGTACAACGCTCCCACAGCACGCATCCGGCTGGGGAACCTTATCACTGGGGCCATTTCTATTTCCAGGGGTACACGGCAGGGATGCCCCCTGTCCCCAACGTTATACGCCTTGATCGCTGAGCCCTTGGCGTGTGCGCTCAGAGAATATCTTGGACACAGAGGGGTCAGGATCCCTGGGTATGAGATAGTGGTCTCAACGTACGCAGATGACACCCTGTTATACGTAAGGGACCCAGAAAACAATCTCTCCCCGGTCCTCAGAGAGGTGGTACACTTCGGTGCACTATCTGGGTTGCGGGTCAACTGGACGAAGTCCATAGCTTTTCCGCTCACCCCGGCGACTACGCAATTTGAGATGGAGTACCCACTGCAATGGTCTGATGACGCGGTCAGGTACCTTGGCATTAGATTGCACACAGACCCGGATATTGTGTTCCGTGAGAATTACGGTATCGCCGTGGCAAAATTGGAGGAGGACATTGAAATCTGGATCGGACTGCCATTATCTTTAATTGGCAGGGTCTCTATCATGAAGATGGTGGTGCTCCCCAGGTTCCTTTTCCTGTTCGTAAACATACCAATAGTGTTGCCTCGCTCCTTTTTTGTTAGAATAAATAAATCGCTGATACGATTAGCCTGGGCAGGCAAGCAGGCGCGGGTACAATGGCGAGTGCTCACCCTACCATACCACTTGGGCGGGCTAGGCGCATCAGATCTGGAGTTATATTACAGAGCGGCGCAGGGTGCACAAGCACATAGCTGGGTCCACGGTGCGGATAATACACCATATCTACGACTCGAAAAGCTCTTTGCTGACCCTCTCCCCCTCCCGGCAGTTATTCTGGAGCCGGTCGATCGCAGGACAGGCATATTGGACTCGCTCAACTCGACGAGACACGCATGGCACAGCCTGTTACAGCAACAGGCAGGGGCATTATTGTACTCCCCAGAAATGCCAATAGACTGGATGGTCTGGTTGGCCCCCTGTAGAGATGGAGGGGTCATACGAGCGATGCAAGGGTTGGGTATACACAAAGTAGGTAACCTGTTCTCAGATGGCGTTGCCAAAACGTGGGACGAGGCCTCGGTCCTCATAGAAGCTCCCACATTGCTTCAATGCTTCCAGTTCCATAGAGTGCGCAGTGCACTGCACCAACTTCTGGGGGAAGATCTGTGCGAACCCCCCGAGGTTAAAGAGCTGACGTATGTTATTAAAACTAAGTCCCCCCGTAGGCTAGTCTCTAACATATACATGTTAGCAATGTCTCATAGAGCGAATCAATACACAAGGGCCAGGCTGGCCTGGCAACGCGATCTGGACATGACTATAGACGACGCCATGTGGTCTTATTGTTGCAATAACACGAAACGCATATCATTACACGGCAAACACAGACTTATCCATTTCAAATACATTAACAGAGTCTATTATACACTGGAGAGATTGCATAGATACGGGCTCAGAGAGGAGGCGACCTGCGATAGATGCTCTTCCCCAGTTGCGGATTTCATACATTTGGCGTGGGGCTGCCCGGGCGTCTTCCAGTATTGGGATAAGATATTCCGGGAACTGAGCACCATAGTTGGCTTCACGATTGCCCCGGACCCTGC
Source organism: Calotriton arnoldi (assembly GCA_963921515.1). Lineage (NCBI taxonomy): Eukaryota > Metazoa > Chordata > Amphibia > Caudata > Salamandridae > Calotriton > Calotriton arnoldi. The sequence goes on along the minus strand of CAWUFW010004561.1, from coordinate 91,531 downwards.
TGTGGCACTGTTGAGCTATTCCAAACAGTTACCGAAAGCAGCCCGTAGGCTGGTGGACATGGGCCTGCTGATAGCGAAGAGAAGGGTGGCAATGTGCTGGATGAGGGGCCCCTTACCTACAGTGACTCAGTGGTCACATGATGTCCTTTATTGTTGTACGCAATCAGAGAACTTTAGTGGACTGCTTGCTCCGCGGAGCAGACCAAAGAACTTCTGGGGGTTATACACAACATACTTGAACAGTAAAAGTGAGACCTCGACTGAAGGGGCATCGACAGAACCCGTAGCAGGAACGGCTGTGTATTTCCGTGACCTTCATTTTATTTTATTTTTCACAATAAAAAATCTGTTAAAAAAAAAAAAAACTAATGGTGTCCCAACTGGCGCAGGACAGCCTGTCACAGGCGCGGAGAGTGAGTCCAAGACTCTGGGTGCTTCAGGGAACAAGCAGAGCTTACAATATATGGTTTAAGGAAGTGCTTTGCACCCGAGAAAAAGCAATGAACTAGCATTATAAAGAGGATGTGCCATCAGTCAGCTACTGACTTTGGAACTGAGGTACAGAAACAGGTTTGACTCCCGGCATAGGCTCAACATCCTGTGATTTTGGGCAAATAACTCCCCGTGTTCATAAAATGTAACTGGTGCTCATTTAAAGCCATTCAATACCTTTTGGCTGAGCCAGCGCTACATAAAACTCTAAAAAGGAAAACAATTAATTTGGAGAAGCCAAGGTCTTGAACAGGCCAGTGACATTTTTTGGCCTGTTTAAATCTCTTGCACTGGGTTTTACTGTTGATTTCCTGAATTAAAAAAAAAACAACTGGCCTGCAGCAAGCTTAAATACACGCACTCTCCCATCCATACCTTGTTGAGACATTGAGGCGGTAGCTTTCTTTTCATGCCCGCCTCCAATGCAACCCCTGAAGTGACAGTTTTGGGCTGATTGTTTTGGGTTGTTTGTGGGTGTGTTGGGTTTGCTGCACTGGGTTTTACTCTTGATTTTTCTGATATTACCACAAACCTTTCCTGCAGTAAACTCACATGTGCACGCTGTCTCCCAGTACAGACCCTGAAGTGTAGGCGTGACAGGTTTAGTGTATGGGCTGAATTTTTGGGCAGCAAATTCTGGTGCTGTGCAGCAGTTTTAAGATCTTAGAGTTCCTAGTTGCTCAAATGGGTGTAATTTCTGATATTTATATGTTTCTCTCGTCTTCATTGCTTGATTTTTGGCTCGCGAGAAAGTGTCACTCATAGTCGTTGAATGTCACTCATAATTACACTGAAATTATTAACATGTCACACATAAGCAATCTGAAACCTTGGCAGCTATGCAGTGGTGTAAGGCAAAATGATGACCCCCCCCCCGCAGGATGTGATGAGGGGCCCCTAAGTCTCCAAATCTCACAGATATTCATGGACCTTGGCCTGATTGGAGGCTCCCCTGAAGGGATGGAAGAGCCCTGAATGGGCTGGGGGCCCCCTGCGCTGCAGGGGCTTGAGTTATACCCCATGACAAGGCCAGTTTATTCATGTTTATTCACCACACAAGAGCACCAACAAACGGGCACTCAACTGACATCGAACTTTTCACAACATTCCAACAGCGCGTGGGGAAGCGCATGCGCACACAGCAGGACAGAGGGCTGGGTACGGGAGAGGAGAGAGGAAACATATACAAGAATACGCCAACTACTTTTGTGATGCAATTTACAGTTAGAGCGTATTACAGGCTGCCCCTCTCTGTTGTGAGGCTGGGGCGAGGCGAAGGCCTAGCCCATATAGGGGGCATTAGAGGCCAGGATGGTAACCCATCTGAGGGGACCCCTCTACGAAGGCACCAGGGGCGCTGGTGTGCGCATCATGGTGGCTGGCGACTCACCCACGTCACAGGCAATGGGAATAGAGGGGATTTGGACAACAAGCCAAGAAGCCTGCCGGAGAGGCACCGTGGGGTGAAGGAAGCAATAGGGCCACAGAATGGCAACCGTGGACGCCATTTGAAGGGGACTGTGAAGGTTCACCACGCAATCAACTTAAAGGGACTCGTCCAGGCAGGTAAGCCTGCAGGAAGAAAGAATATTTGCTTTGTCACCACTGTCAGGAGCCACTGATATCTTTTTTTGTTGTTGCAGTTTTATATAGCGCGAACTCGACCCGAAGGTATTAGAGCGCTTTACATGAGCACCAGTTACGTTATGCAAGGACACATTTATCTTTGGTAGGCACGGGGAGATTAAGTGATTTGCCCAGAATCACAGGATGTTGAGCCAACGCCAAGACTTAAACCTGGCTCCCCAGCTCCAAAGTCGGCAGCTCTGGCCCTTACCCCAGCAGCAACCAGCCAAGCTTAGAGAGGAAACCGCGGCCGTCAGCGCAGGACACCGGAGAGGCCAGGAGAGGAGGCGGCGCAGCATGAAGCACTGTACTCAGGTGGAGAAAGGATCCTGCTATGACCCAAATTAAAATCGTTGTGTCCAATAATTGATGAAAGCCCCTGCATTTGAAACAGCGGAGCTGCGGCTAACAGAACGGGCAAAAGGGAAGCCGGATAAAGGCACGCTGGGAGTGAGTCAAGGTGCAACGTGGGCAAAAGCACCTGAAGGAGAAACTTAACAGCATCTGTCTTCAAGGCACTGAGACAAAACCAGGTACAGCAATATGGCAGCAGGGCCGGAAAAATGCAGGGAACTGCCCTGCAGCGATGTCCAGTTTCTTAGAAGGGGCCAACGAGCAACCAGGGCAAGGTGCATCCACCTGTGATATACAACAGCTTGTGCACTTAGCAAGATGAGCAGCAGCAAGCATGAAAAAGAATGGATGTTAAGGCAAATGCAGGAATTCAACGAGTGGCAACCACAGAAGCAAGACCAAGTGAGGCAAGATGAAAGGGCAGAAGCCACTGAGGGAACACCTATGGCCAACAACTTTTCATGAATAATATGTTTTCACTATCCTGGGCCTTCGCCTGCTTGAGTTACATGTGCTAAGCAATTAATCAAATTGATGAGCACGCATGGTTCATATGACTCATATTTGGTAAATATTATTATGTTCTACAGTGTGATGATCAAGCCAACATCAATATATTTACAATGTTTTATTTAAATGCTGCGTGCCTCATTTTTTACATAAGTTTTTTATTAATTTCTAAGAGTTTCAAGAAGGTTGACAACTACATATCTTGCTTTTGTTGATATTCATAAGAACACAGTCTCGTAGAATGAAAAGAATTGAATGGGCATCAGGCCACTTTGTGAAAGTTGTTTCCCACTAAGAGTTCCTATCAAGAATGAGATTATGTTATAAAAGGTGAGCACTGAAAGTGAAGGGCAGAGAGGATTTTCACACAAGGTGACACTGGGACATATTGTACACCATATCTCCGATTCCCACTGAAGGCTACTGAGACAGGAGGCACTTAAGTCTTCGCTCGCTGACTTCTCAGTGCAGCCGGACTCATAGCAGACATTGTTATTTCCTTGAACAAAGAACATTGTTGATCAAATAGGTACGAGGGTGTGTACCATCTATGAAACTCGTAAAAGATTTGATTTTCTGCTATTCTAGAATTAGACTACTGCCTAGAAGTATCAGGAAAAACTGTAGTATCGCTGCTATATGTTAATTAGAGTAATCTGTTATTGACTCTTTTGGTAACCATTGCTGCTGCCATATTATTTGTCTTCAACGTGGTTACAATTCCTAATTGTGTGTACTACACTAGTATTTTGATTTTCAAATAAATATTTTCAATGATCCTTTGTGTTCTAGTGTACTTGAGTGCGTTACTCCTTAATGAAAGAGGGTTTGGGGTTCCACTGATTATCCCTGAAATATCTATTGCGATTGATCGTTACTTAGAACACATCTTGCTCAAAAACTGCTCAGTAAGTTTTGTAATGGTTGCAGTACAACTGGTTTTCTGATGCGGGTTGGCACATTCATTCAGGCCTCAGTGCAAGGGGGTCTAGAAAACTGATCCCCATGTCTCTAGAAAATCTAGAAAAAGTATCAACTTTGGGGAACAACAGTAGCTAAAGTCCTGTGACAGAACCAGCAGAGACTGAGAATGGCCCAGGAAAGGAACAAGGAGCAACCAAGAAATAGACCTACAAGGAGGGAACGGCTGCAACGTTCTGCAGCCAGCATGGGGACTGCAGGACACAGCAGTGGGGGCAGCAAATAATGGAAACAGTGAGAAAATTAGTGCATTTATGAAAGACTGTATGAATGCATGGGCTCCTGCGAAAGAGGAGCGTGTGGGCAGAAGCAGTGTAACATCATAAGGAGCAAAGAGGTGACAAACACAATCAACTTCAGGATGAGGCATTCAAGCAGTGCTTACGACAAACCAATCAGGCCATCTTATGAGCAACAATATAAGGAGCAATGCAGATTGTCTGACAAGAATCCACAACTTAGGGGAAAAGAGTGGTTAACTGGCCAATGGGCAAGACAGCAGCAACTAGTGTGGGTATGACAGAACATACACCCCATATAGTGGCAGTGGGGCCACTGGCAAAGCAGAACAATTTCATGGGGGCAGGATACATGAGAGTTGGCCATGGGCTTTACACACCCACAGGAACACATACAACAAGGGAGGTAAGACAACATGGTAGCACAGCAGCAACCAGTGCAGGTAACCAACATGCCAAAGACATTTACTAGCAGCAATGGGGGCCTGTCCCACTCAGGTCTGAACCCAGGGTCTGAAAACACTGGTATAACCCAGAACATGTGTATGCAGATCACCCCACACAACAGTATGGACCGAACACTTGCATGGTTACCAAATACCATGCCTTCACTTGCGGCAACTGGCACAGGGCCAACAGGACAACACACTACCAACTACATGAATTCCATGTCCATGGTACCAACAACAAATATGGCTATATCCAGGCAACATACCAGAAGCAGCACAAACCCCATGCCAATCATAGCACACTGGCAGCCTCACAAGCACCAGGCCAATCATGGGGACATGTGGGGAGAACATCAACAAACCCTCAAGACCCATCCCCTTGGCTTGAACACCAGCCATGGCACGTGGTCTGTACAGCCTTAAATGCACCATGTTCATAGTTCCGGCAGCAAATTCAGCACCAGGGCCAGCACTGTCAACATCACTAACCATGGGCACACAGCTACAGCTACAGCTGTGGGAAATCCAGGGAAGCACACTGTCAATCTCATTATAGCAGTGCTGGGGTCTCCCCCCCACCCCCCCACCCTTCTCCCCGCATTGGGGTTGCTATATCAACTGAACTGGCAGGCAGAATTTCTTTATCAGTCAAGGAAAGGATTTGGAGGAAAGCATTTATAAATATATTTTAAGTGCCTGATGTTCAAATGGAAGGGTTTGACCTACTCAACAATAACAAAAGAAGAAGCCAAGAAGGAAAGGAAAAGGGTGAGTAAATAACAAAAAGATAATTGGTTGGTCGCTTTTAGCATATTGGCATGTGTGTTCATGAACATAATCCCAGCTATCACACCTGATTTCTGGCTATATGATTATGAGACTCATGAAGCATACAGGATGTTTAGGAGCGATGTAAGGCTTACAAATGACCAAGGTTTCAGGTTCGAAATGCAGAAGTGGGCCTCGGTGTAATAGGGCAAACAGGATCTCACGGGCTTTGTGCATTAAATGAAGTAGCCAAACATCCAGGTTGTACACTAGGAAGCGAGGGCCTTAACTGGCATGGACAAGAGGAAACTGTTAGAAAAAGAAGAAAAAAAGATATTCTTATCGCAAGGTCAATAGGCAGAACCGCACATATATGATTGAGATTACACCTAGATTCGAGAGGAGGGGCGTAAACATCCATGGTACAGTTCAGAGGTCGAAGAGAAAGCTAAATATTGCGATATGCACGCTCTGAAAAGGAATGGGGCTGGAATACATAAGGTAAGGGGTTAATTAACTTGAAAATGTCAGGTTACTACACGCAGGGCGAGGTACACTTACCAAGAGCAGGCATGGACATGTTACTCTAGAACAAAGCCGCGGCCATGAGTTAGCAAGATCAGGTAGTGTTGAGCAGGGACCCAGGGCAATGTAAGGGAAAAGAGGGAAGCCAGCAAGGGGAATCACTCCCTTAGCAGTGCGGTGGTAAAGATTAATTAATGATGGCCAAAGGGGGTTCGCTTTATGACAGACAGGGCACTCAGCCCAAAGTTCGCAGGGTGGCCAGCTACCCTGGTCAAACCATACAGCAGCGAGTCAAGCCTAGAATCTGTAGAGTGGGAGTGGGATACGTATTCCTGAGAAAGACCCAAAAGAGAGACAGCGACAAGGACAAAGGGACTCTTTAAACATCTGATCATTTGATTATGACACGGATTGAAATTGTATATGCGACAGATTATTGATAACTGACTGTGTGCAGATTTTGAAGAGATGTGTGTAAATGAACTTTGGGCTTTAGCACAATTGGTGGGGGAGCAAACAGAACGTAGGCCGAACTGCCTGAGATCATGGGTAAACACTCAAACAGGAAGTGGACTTTCTTTGTTGAAGCTAGAAGGAAGCGTCTCTGGGCGACACGGATCTGTCAACTGATAAGTTAACAGAACAGTCTAAGCGATAGCATCCCAGAAGCTTCTGGCTCACGACCGAATGTTCTGTTGCAGAAGCCAGTGCAGGTCAAAGGTATTTTTCCTGAAATACCCTGAGGATTTGAGTTAAAAGTATTTTTATGTCACCGCTGACCCCTTGTACAGGGTTGAACTGTGTATGGAAGGCCCTACAGACTCCAGATGCAGGGCCAGACCGGCCATAGCGGGCACCAGGCGTTAACCCGGTGGGCCGCTAGGGTGGGGGCCGATTTTGTTACCGGGGCCGGCAATATCAGCCCCCTGTAACAAAATGAGCTGAAACCGGCCCTAGCAAACAGCTCGGCCGCACACCCTCTTCCCCCCCAGGGAGGCCGGCCGAGCAGATTGCCAGGGCCGGTTTCGGTTCTCAGTCCGGCCCTGTCCAGATGTGGAAGTAGATGGGGGGCGGGGGGGGGGGGCGGCCCCAGGCTCCAACAGGATATATACAGATGCCATCTTGGATGGAGTGGCACTCTTGAAAAAAAAAGGAGTTCCCGGTATGGTGGCTATGACGAGGAACCCTACTCCACGGCAGCGACTTCTTCGCGGCATAATGGATTCTGTCACGTGAGAATCTCCCTAATCCTTTTCAAGAGTGCCACTTCCATCCAAGACGGCATCTCTACATATCGACAAACATGTGTTCTGTAAAAATATGTATAAGGGGAAAAAAAAACTTTTTAAAAAACTTTAAAATATTAACAACAGTGCTTGTTGACACCAATTTAGTATTGAAGAGTCAATAGTATGTATTAATGTCTGTTTTTTGTGTGTATTTGGTATACTTATGATTATTTGTCAGTTCTTTGTATTTGGTCATTTGGGTTGTAGTCCTTGTCCTGTTCATGTGTCTGAGTGAGAGTGTGAATGTAAGAGCTCGTGTTGAATGAATTTGTGATAGTGTGGGGCTGAATGTATGAACAATGATATGACTTGTAGGGTTTTGTGTCCTTCTACATGTTCTCTTTCAATTTGTATGAATTTTATTGATTATTTATGACTAGCTGATGTACACTGCTATATATATATTTTAGTACGATGGATACATATAATAAATTGATGATACTTACCCAGATTATATGATAGTCGGTTCTCACTACTCTACATGTAAGCGTCTTTCATTGCACACTAGTGGCAGCCCCATGTGGATGTGGCGATTTTTGTCCCGTTCTTATGGTTTAGATTTTCCGCCATATTAAACAAACAGTGTTCAGGCAGTTGGGTTGGTCTTTTGATTTTGTAACCATAATAGAAGTGACCCTGTTTTATTTATATTGGATAGCTAAAAAAGTGGCCCATGTTTGTGACTTGGGAAGTTTTTGAATTTTGAAGAAACTTTATCGTATTGTGATGTATGATTTACATGGCAAATATTTTCTGGGCTTGGCTTGTGCACGGGCTCGTAGAGACAAGCGAGACCCTTGGCTCGAGTCTGGCTCAGCTCTCACTGTTTATTTGTTGGCTCGCCCACCTCTAGACACACACTGCCAACCTCTTTCTGTTACATGCAAGCAGTGACAGAGACACACCACAACAAAAATGGCCGCCCGTAGCACCCTGCCTGGGCTGGTGGAACAGGCTGACCGTGCTGCAACACGAATAAGCAGGTGGCGCGCTGTGGGGATCGGCATGGGCAGAAGAGGAATTACCTGTCCAGGCTGAGGCTTGGCCAGTAATGGTATCTCTAATTATATTTCACACTGTGCAACAACGAACAGGCTGCATTTGTACTTTTTTTAAAATCCATGTGCGAAACTGGCAGATGCAGGGAGTCACTAGGCAACTGACCGCAATGCGTAAGTTATCATTTCTCAGTAGTATCTGTGTGGGAGAGGTTCTCCATCCTAGAATTCTGTGGAAGCTGCCAGCAGAAATAGAAGTAGGACTAATGTGCATGCAGGATTATAATATGGACATCAAGCCTCATTCTGAGGTGTGCAGGAATCCCAGTTGGTAAAACCATGCAGACGAAGTATCGTTAGTGCACATTGCACTATTATTCTCCGATGGTTTCACATCATGCATAGGCGAGTGGGTCATACCACTGGTTTCAGTCTCACCGACTAATGAAAAACACGCTTTACTCCTTTTTGACTTGTTTTCCTGCACAAAGTCTTCCAGGTAACACCTGGAGAAATCTGTGTGAGGAAGATCCAGAGGGGCAGCGCTTATTTGCGAACAACTAGAAATCTGGAATCCAACAGTTTTGGAACCAGATTTCAGGTATGCCACATCTTTTAGAATGAGTTTTCTTCAGGTGTAATGATCTGTCCCGAAAAGCATTAATAATTATTGTTATCTGCAGCGCACTCAGCACACAACTACGCAGATGTGCTGAATGCTGTGTATATCCATGGGAGTTCTAGTCAGAAAGATATGCTGAGATGTCCACAAAAGCAGCAACTAACTCATATATACACTGGGAGACATAATAACTCAGACTCATTCTGTATCAGGTGAACATATTGAATCAGATGCTTAATAGAGTGTGAAGCATTCAAGGAATATGGAGCGCTCGCGGTCTCTATACATCTGACTGTGAAAGCGCCAGCCTGGACCAATGTCTGTCACAGCCATTCCCTTGCAGATTATTTCGGGCACTGTTATGCACAGCTAATATCTAAGCCAAAATAAGGCATCTTATCATTTAATAAGGCTGGATTTGACACTGTGCTGCTAGGACTGCAAAGCCATTGAAGCAAAGAGTTTCGAAGCGCAGCCTGCTCCTACATGGAGCTTTCTTTTGTTACAAACCAGAAACGCATTTAGTCCAGGAGAACATCCTGTGTGTCACGTGGTCTGGAAACTGGCGCCATTGTTATGCTCCAAGAACAAGGGCAAAAGAGGGGCAGAGATTGTGAAATATGTCACTCCCAGTACAGCAGCAGGCCTCATGCTATGAGGCACGAGGAGGTACAGAACACCAAAAGCCTCTCATCAGGGCCGGACTGGCCGTAGCGGGCACCGGGCATTTCCCCGGTGGGCCGCCAGGGTGGGGGCCATTTTTGTTACCGGGGGCCGGCAATATCGGACCCCTGTAACAAAATCGGCCGAAACCGGCCCTGGCACACAGCTTGGCCGCACCCCCCCTCCACCCCGCTAGGGGGTCCGGCCGAGCTGTTTGCCAGGGCCGGTTTCGGTTCCCAGTCCGGCCCTGCCTCTCATGCTGCAGGGTTGAGATGTATATAGTGCAAAGGGCCTGCTCGCTGCTCAGAGAGTATTGGAAAAAAAATTTAAGATGTCCAATCCAGCAGGAGATGGAGACCCTGACTCCTCTGGGGTGGGGGCAGTGGCGTAATGAAACTTGAAGGGCCCCCCCACACTTCGGACCCAGTCAGAAGCTCTCAAGCAGGGCCAGACTGGTCGTAGCGGGCACCAGGCATTTTCCCAGTGGGCCGGAAGGGTGGGGGCCGTTTTGGACCAATGGGGCTGTTTTTGATACTGGGGCTGGTTTTGCGACAGTGCTGCAATATCGGCCCCCTGTAACAAAAGCAGCAGCAGTGTTTCCCACCAGCACCCCGCCCCCTCCACCCCCACCCGGGGCTGCTCCGACTTAATTGCCAGGACTGGTTTGCGTACTCAGTCTGGCCCTACTCTCAAGTCAGTGGCCCACCACCCGTGCACAGGGCCGGAGGGGGCCCCCTGGAGCCAGTGCCCCCCCACACTGCGGGGGCTGCAGGAGCTATTGTTACGCCACTGTGTAGGGGCTGGGGAAGGAGGGTGCGAGCAATATGCACAAGAACTCTGCATACAATAATTCACTGCACTGCTACAGCCATTTCCTGTCCGTTCTCATGTTCTTTTATTATTTAGGGCGAGAAAGAGAAAAAGGGGGAGGGTAAGGAGAAATGAAGAGAGTCAGGGGGAGAGAGCAATAAAAGATGGAGTATAGAGAGAAAGAGCAAAAGGAAGGGGGGAAGCAAGAGAATCAAGCATTGGCATTTCCAACAGGTCTGGCTTATGAATGAAAGTGCCTTTTGTGCCATTGAAGGGGTTAGGCACCCAATAAGTCATCATGCCTGCACCCTGTCATGCATCTTTGCACTACTGCATCTTGTTCATCCAACAATTGACTCATTCTTGCATTCAACAGCAACTGCAGTAAAATACACAGACTGAACAACACATGCATGATAAAGTAAAATAATACAAATAGAAAAAAGAGAATGTGCTTCCATATGAACATGGTGGGTATATGCTTGCAATAACAGAAGTAAATATAGAAGCCAGGGTTCATCTTACATTAGTAAAGTACATAGTCTATCATTGTTTTAAAGTTCCAACATGGCCGTCATGTTTGGAACCAACGTGTTGGCCATCTTGGATTGGTAAAACAATGATACACTATGGAGACAACTGCATTCCATAATAGTGGCCTGGTTAGAGGTAGTGGCCATGTTGGATGCAGATGAAATCAACAGCAAGCAAATGATCCATTAAAACTACCTGGAGAACTGTAGTATCCTCTTATGAAATTTTTTTTTTTAAAAGAGAAGCAACAAAATGAAAGTGGAACCATAGAAGGAGAAAACTGAAAACTAAAAGACTGGCCAACCAGCTCTGAAACTGAAACACTCTTATTTTCAGGTAGATGTGGAGATGCGATCAGAAAATGTCATAATTCGCAGCACAAGCAAGCCAGTGACTTGTGGACAGAACCATTACCTCATACAGTACACTGTCATGAATGGAAGCAGAGTGTAAATGACACTCAAACATACCAATGGCAAAAGAGGGCTGACTCAAAAGCCCTCTAAGCAGCTATATGGAGATATATTTAATTATAGGGATTGATTTATTATTTAATAATATTTATTTATTACAAGATCCTGCCACACAGCTAAGCCTGTTCAGGCCTCTCAAGAGATTACAGCAAGTCTTATTACAAAGCAAATCATCTAACCTTTGAGTTTGTTAAAGGGGAGTAACCGACATCAAAACTCTTACCTAGAGAGGTATTCTGTGAAATGTCATGTAACACAATACATATCTATCTGTGGGCTTTAATGCAGAGCACTAACACTCCATCTTTAAATGCCTACTGACTTTATCTTATGCTTTTCACAATCAATATGTCAGGCCTACTACTTTTATCATAACTTTACACAATAAACAATCTGGCCTATGGCCTTCAGCATTGGCTTACTACCATAACCAGCTCAGACCTACAAGGCAACCATCCGCTATACAGTAATACCATTAGAAATATGTAGAAAATTACAGTTGTCTAAACAATATAAAATCCCTGCTAATAGGGCCTAGTAAGTATAACCATAGTGCAAATCTGCTATCCCCATGGTTTGTTCGAGTGGGTCACCAAATCCCTTGCCTACTACGGTAAACTGCACTATTCAGTGTAACAAAATACCTGCCAAAATCCTGTTCTTTCGCTAAGTATAATGACAATGCACCCCTAAAAGCCTATTGCCTTTAACACATGCTTTTCGCAATAAGGAATCATGCATACTTGCTTTGTCATAACTTTTCAGACTAAACAGACCAGTCCTGTGACATCTAGCATAACTTTTCCCAGCACATCAATCTGTCCTACAACCTTTATCATTAACTTTTCAGCATAGCCATCTTAGGACTACTATATAAGTATACGCTTTCCCACAAGGGAAACATCAGGCATACAGTTATGAAATTACAAATGTACTCCAAGCTACAGTTGGCAAAGCAAAATATTATCTATCCTAAAAAAAGCTTAGCAAGGATTCTCAAAGCAAATTCTGCAGCACACATAGATAGAGGAATATGACGCTCGGGATTGTTTTTGTGCAGGAAGGCACCCCTTCCTGCACAAAAACAATCCTGCATGCAACACAGGCACCCTTGAACCATGGTGCACGGGTGCCTACATCGGCACTAGGAAGGCAAAACAGCACCAGCGCAAAAAGATAAGGCAGGAATGTGCTGTATTCTTTTGAATATGGCGCATGCCTGCCCTTTCCTTGTCACACGGTGCAGTGCAGCAAGGTGGCTTGCTGCGTTGCACTGTGTGACAATGTCATACATATGCCCCACACTTTGTAACCAACACCAAAACTCTAGTCTACTACGGCAATCTGTGAGGGATCCATGTAACAAAACACCTACTTGTATGCTTTAATACAGCGCAATAACAATCCATCCTCTAATGACTATAGATTTCAACTTAGGCTTGTCACAACAAATATGTCTGGCCTAATGCCTTTTTCATAACATTTAATAATATTCAGATCAAGCCTAGAACCATGATCTTTGTCTTGCCACCATAATCAACGCAGCCCTGCTGTACTGAGTATAATCTTCGCCACAAGCCAAAAAGTGCAACACAAACACTTTTTTTAGCAGAAGCACGCAACTTGGGCCCGCTTACATCCTCTACTCAGGGATACCAACATGTGGGTGTAGCTTAAGACCCTCTCTCGTGAATACTCAGATAAAATGTTTTTGTTAATTACATAAAGAGATGTGCTGCCAATGTAGACCTACGAATGCATGTGGATTACCGTAGCCCTGGCCATTCCATACTACACTCAAACACAACTGCACTGTGAAGTTTAGATTAATGATGAAAGGGTAGGGGATCTGTGCTGCTGCCAGAAAGAAAACAAACACCGTAAATTATCTTCTAATCTAAGACCCTTTAGCAGTGCCATATACACCCCCTGAAAGTTTAAGGTATATCCCATTGTAAGCTTGATACTTTGTGCATATTAGTGAGCCTTCTCTAGACAGCCATACTGCTGCTGGCTCAGGTAGTTTAATAAACAAACAAAATAATCAGAGGTGCATGGGGGGGATCACTTTTTTCTGTCTAAGCACCCAACTTCTGCCCAATCAAAACACATACTCCAACCCCACCTACATATGGGCAGAGCCAATGCCCTTCTCTGTAGTACTCCTGAAAGCTACATTTTAGGTTGATCACATAAGGACAGGTGACATCTGCACTGTCAAGCCAGACTTAATGAAAAACAATGCAGCCCGTACAGCTGGATAACTTAAAGTGCAAGTCAAAAGATCAAACAACTGAAAGGCATCTCCACCTCAGCGAGGGAACAGAGGCGTCCCTTGTGGCACATGGCACTTACCCCAATTGCAGCAAATGATTGTGACAAAGAGCTTACAGAGATGGAACAGACATTGCAAAGAGGTGCAACAGACATCACACAGACAGCATAAAGGAATGGTAGATACACTGCACAGAGGGGAGGGATGGCCATAGGGAAGGAGAGAAAGCACATATAGAGGTGAGAGCCAGCACATAGACATGCAACAGACAGCACAAAGAAACGGGAAAGACATCACACAGAGAAGGAAAGACAGTAGACGAAGAGAGGGAAAGCACACTTGTATTTAATGTATTACTGAAATTCTCCTCAGCAGGCAAACTTGTTACCACAGGGGGGGTGTTTCTGCGGGGTGCCTGCAGCAAAAAGTAACTTCTCATGACGGGTCTTTTCATGGAGAAGGTAAAAGGAAAAAGAGAGGCAGACAGACAATATTGAGGCGCAGCTGGGAAAAGTGGCCTCAGGCACACTGAGATTTTATGCACAAGCTTTGTAGTGAATAGTAAAAAGTTCCAATCGGAGTTCAAGTGCCTGCTAAAGTCCCAATTATGCACAAACCAGCTGAGGCAATACAAAGCAGCCGCCAATAAAAAAAGAAGCAGTAATACGGCAGCCCAGCAGGCACAGAAAGAGTCTGCAATTTAAACTCATTGAAGGACCCCTGTGAGAAACTCAAAACGGGCAGAAACCTAATTTAGTTTCACAGAAGGATAGACTGGACCAAGTTCCCCGGAGCCAATCTGACGACATCGCTGCAGGAACCAGAAGAAGGCATCAGTGAAATAGCCTGGAAAGCAAACTTCTGCAGGAACTCGTTAAAAAGCAGTAATATCGGAAAGGAAACTTAGCAGAAACGGAGAATTCCCACTCCTCTGATCAACTGCTGATGCACTGCTCAAGTATAGTTCTCAATATTTCTGGGAAGATATTAAATATCATCCTATAACTGTAGCACAGTGATACTCAAAGTACAGCCTGACCATTACGTGCGGCCCCCCTAGTCCACAGCACTATGCTGCTGTTTATGTAGACAGCACTCCCATTAAAATCTAAATAAACCCGCAAACATTTATTTAAAAATTGTTTGCAGTTAAAGAAAGGAAGTAAATAGGGTGGTCTGCACTACTTAAATTTAAGAACACCTTCAATTATAAAAACATTTTGCAGAAAACGTGTAAAATTATGATAAAGACAAAGTCTCCTCTAAATTCAAAAAGTGTATTTCATTAACCAGCAGAAACGTTTCACCTTAGTAAATTAGATTATACCAGTGTATAGAGAAGTCTTTTTTTTTTTTAAGTGAAAGTTTTCAAACATGAATTTAGAAACATTCAAGCCCCACCCCCCACCCTGACAATAGTGAACTACGGGGCAAGTCAGTGCACCCTTTGAGTGGCCTGGGTTGCTATTATGCATGAGCAACATTATTGTTTATTAAATCACACACAGGAGAAGCTTTTGTAGAGCACACATCTTGAAGTCATGTATTTTGAGGTTCTCTTATATGTGGCAATGAAGAAAAAAGGAGGGCACGTGAAATAAAACAATTGCCCTAGGATCACATAATTTGGTCAAGTAGGGAAGCTGGAATTGATCCCAGGTTTTCTGGTTCCTCATTGTGTAATTCAATTCACCTACTAGATGTACTTGCTTTGCTTTCCCTACACCCACCTTACTCCCCCCTCCCCCACAACCATCAGTGTGGCCCTTGGTCACACCATCGACCAAACTTTTTGTCCCCTGGGAAAAATTTTGAGAGCACTGATGCCATAGCACCTCTCCGACACATACAGAATGACTGACCACTCTCACCCTGAAACCAAGGGAGGCCCTGGACTCAAACATCTACGGGACCAAACAGACACTACTGAACACCAGCAGATTACAGAAAGTATAATACACGTGTAGAGCAAGGGATAACATCAGACACCAAAAGAGAAAGGATATTGTAAGACATAAGTCAAAGGAACACTAACAGACACCCAAAAATAATTGAAATGATAAAATACAGATACACCAAGAACCAATATCAGAAACACAGAGCTATCAGGAATTATAATATATATGTTCGGAAAAAAATATGCGATATTCAAAGATAATGAAAATTGTAAGACATAGTCCAAGGGACACTGCCAGTCACCAAAAGATAATGGCCATTATAAGCTACATGCAGACCAAAGGACATTATGAGGCACTCAGAAATATTGGAAATTATAAGACTTGTGTGGTATTCTATGTGCTCCCATTCACTATGCGTCTGAGTTCATGTCTGGAATGCTGAGAGTGAATGATGTAATATAGTCTTGGTGTGGAGTGGGAGTTAGGAGATAAGGACAATTGGAGGGAGGATGGAGCCCTGAATGCACCTACCTGCTGATGCTGTAACCTAAGGGCCTAACAAGAAATACCTCAATTGCTGAGTGGCTCCAGACTCTTCCATGAAGACCCTGCCCTCTAAAATCAACAACATGTCCAATGGACACTATCGGACACTCAAACCGCCATACACCGTCAGACACTTAAAGGCAAATTGACATGTTCAAACGCATAAAAACCAACAAATAATAAATGATGCCCAAACACTAATGGGCGCTTTCTACTGAAAATGACACAACATTATCAGATGCTAAAAAAACATCTGCCATTTTCAGACAGTGAAAAACCAACTGACACTTTTAGACACTCAGTGATCCACACGCACTGCCAGACATCAAAATACCAATGCACATAACCAGACATCCAGAAATGAATAAACACAATCAAGCACTGAATGATTTAACTCACACCACCATATACAGAAAGAAAAAACACAATCAGATACTTAAAAAACACAATGGACAAATGCAGGCACTCAGAGCAATGGACAGTGTCTGCACACATACATATCAATGGACATTATAAGACACACCAAGTCAAAATGGCCAATCACCACTTTCATGGCACTCAAAGACCAAGCAACGGTCGTATGTCAGAATGCTAATAACAGAAATATTGTATGACATAAATATTGCAACCTAAATTTTACTTACAAAAATTGTGCTTCTTTGGGTGTAGATTGTGTATCATTAACTCCAATATGGTGATAGTTTTGTAAACAATACTTAGAATGCTATGCTTTTATCAGAATATATTTAGACTACGAAATCCACATACTGTACCCAACCACCACCGTCGGATTGACTAAGATCAACTGATATTTTTATGAACCCAAGGCCAAATACACTGCTGGCAACCTAAATACCAACAGTCACTTTCAGACACAAATAAATGAAATACCAGCATTTGTAAAGCACACAGCTACCTCCCGGCGCTGGGGGCCCTCGGGAAGATTAAGCGAGCTATTGCCCAGAGTCACATGGTGCTGGGCTAACCTGCCGCCGGCACCGGGGACCGAACCGTGAACCCCGTGGTCCGGAGTCAGGCACCCTGGCCGCTGCGCACAACAGCCAAAAAACACTCTCGGATAACTAAAGACTACTAGTTTATATTTTGTTACATTGAAAGATGCATACTCACAACCTTTGGCAGACACTTCACAGAAAAGTTCAGGACTTGCTAGCCACTAAAGACAAAAAGACAAATAGCCTATTCACATGGACAGTTGTTTCACTGCAGAAAATACACAACCGATCTATATAAGAAAGAGAAAAGTTATTAAAATGTTTGAAAATTATGAACACTCCCAACTGTGAACCACATTAACCTCCCAAATGATTGGCTGATGTTTACAGTGAAAAGAAGCCTTTACTAGTACTTCCCAAATGTTGTGGTTATGGACATCATGGACAAAGGATAAACATGGACCGTAGAACAGACAAGGATCAACCACAGAGCTATTAAAGGCCGCCTTGAAGGTGCCTGGGGTAGCACAGTGAGCAAATCTACTTAAGATGGAGAACGGATCTGTCACGATCCAGGAGGCCAGCCATCAATGCACCTCAGGAGGCAGTGGAACTGGCTTTCTATTTTGAATACTCTGAAGTAATGGGTTTTGATTCTTGGTGATCAAGTAACTGGGATCTCCACACCAGATGGGACTAAGAAACTCAATGTTGCTCCAGGGTTTTTACTACCATCGTCTCCTTCACAGAAACCTAGGAACTGTACCAGCAACAGGCTGGACCTTGCTTCAGGGGAGAACGCCAACTGACTGCTCACGAGGGACCTTGGAGGTGCCCTTGTACGAGGGAGACAATGCTTTGAAAGAGAGGAACCATGAAGGAGCCAAAGTAGTACAAGCACAAGGCATCGACTGCAGCATCAAGGCAGTACCTGCCCGCTCTGCCAAGGTGAGGCCCAGGAGTCCTGAGGTGTCCCTGCAGTGTGAGTGGACTTTGTACCCATATGAATGGAGGGTAGTGAAGAACTCACACTTGATCAAGTTCTTTTGAGACATTAAGTGCCAAAAAGCTGCAAGGTGCTGAGAGAAAGCAGGACCGGGGCCGACACGAAGGAAGCAAAAGTGCCAGAGGAGAACATCATTGTGTGAGAGGGCTGCTCCAGGACACAAGTATTCAGTTTTGCAAGAGAGGTGGGCATCTAGTTTGTTTGGGTGATGAGTTTTAGGTCTGGGTCGAAAGAAGAACCCCAGCCGCAAGATCAGTCAAAGGACTTGATTGCAGCCTCCTCAGCTAGGTTTGACGCTGCCTCCATTTACCTGTGTTACAACTTCTGCTCGTGCATGAGTCAACAGTGCCGGGGGCAAAGTCACCATCTCTTGTGCTCCATGGGCTGCGAGAAGCCCTCTAACTGGACCAGCGCTGCCCAACTGAACACCAGAAGACTGCAAGAACTGCCTTCACTGTCACAACTTAATGCACATCATACTGTGCAACCTGAGGGAAATCAAGAGGGGAGTCGACAGAGTTCTCACATATGGAGAGGGAGATAATTGCAAGTGCAGGCCCAAAACCTGACTGGTCTACCCTAGGGATTGTGTGTCCCAACAACTCTGCAAAGGAGAAAAGCTGAGATTAGATGGAACTGTTGCAGAAAGAATATCAAAGAGATTGCTCCACTGGAACAGTTTAGACTGTTTCCCCGTGATTACTGGAAGTGTTCAGTAACTCAAAAATACAATTGACTGCCTTCTGATATATTAGACAGGGTGGTAAACTGTGTGTGTTTTGGGTAAAGTACGTTTGCAAGAATAATCACTGGCTGTACATTGAATTATTAACAGGTATTGGTCAGTTTATTGAGTTCTGAGTCTCTCACCCCACACCATCTTACTTTGTAAGCGTTGGATGGATCAACTTCACTACCCTTTGAGCCAGATGCTAAAGGGGTGTACTTGGTGCTTCGTTTCGGGTTCAATAGTAAGGTTAGGCCCCAGTTAAACAGTGGTAAAAAGGATTTAATTGCCATAACTTGAGATCTCTAATCCCTGTCTATTCAGGGACACCTGAACAATTTCCCGTACAAATTCCCTTTGTTCTGGTGCTGGCTATCGGTATTCTGCTTCTAGAAACTGGTACCTTTGAGAAGAGGAATTTTCTCTGTTTTGTTATCCACTGAGGTCTTCAGTAACATGATCCAGCTAGCGACAGGACTTTTCAGCAATGCACAAGACACCTGTAGCAGCATTCTTATTCTAAGCACTGGATCTATGTGACAGGAGTGCAGCACACAGGTCACACCAGCTGCCCTTCAGCATGCCCACGCCTTGGGGAACATTTGCCTTCAGCCATATGACCTACACTTTAGGCTATGGGGAACCTGAGCTCTATGAATTACAGGGCAGGTTTGGTTCAGCCTTAGCCAAGTGCACCATAGAACAAACATACGATGCCTTTAGCGCGTTTTGGACAACTCTCCCCAAATCGTTATAATGGAGAGATCTTTGGGATTACTCTCATGAACGGAGAGCAATATGTTGGAAGGTCCAGTCTAAGTGCTTGTTTAAGGTCTGATTAGATATCAATGCACCTTTATTAGCGGCATATTTTACATAAGGCAGATTGGGTAGGCAACATAGTCAGCACAGTGATATATAACAGGTTGGGGGGGACACAGACAGCCTTGGGCCATGCAGGTAAGAGCAGTACGGCTGGGGGAGGGGGGATTTCGACAGATGATGACGAGGAAAAATTAATTATTTATTTAATTTTCCCTCGCTATCATCTGTCGAAATCCCACCTCACCCGGCCCCACCGCTTTTACCTGCACGGGCCACGGCTGGACACAGGGTTAAACTGAATTTATCCAAGGCCCTGGTGAATCCTTTGTCATCTGTAAGACTGTAGGTCCACCACAGCCTCACTCCTCTGGGCGATGACTCTGACCAGGTCTCACGTCCTGCTGGTCCCAGTGACTCCCTCTGGCATATGGGATCGCCAGATCCTCACAGTACACTGGCTTGATTGGCACAGTGAAGTCCTTGACAGTGGCCCCTCCTGCTATACGGGGTTGCAGCCCACTACTACACACAGGTAACGGCCCTTACCGCAAGGCAGTCTTCTCACAGTGGCCCTTCCTGACACACGAGGTCGCCACTCGCCCACTATGCACAGGCTCTGGCTCGATAGCCTGAGCAATGCACATGGCTCAATTCACTGGATCCCACCTCTGGCATACGAAGGTCACTGACTTCGCTCTACACACGAGCAACAACCCGATCCATTGCAGCAGCTGTCTACTCACAGCTCACACAGGGAATCCAAACGCAAGGGCTTAC
Source organism: Calotriton arnoldi (assembly GCA_963921515.1). Taxonomy (NCBI): domain Eukaryota; kingdom Metazoa; phylum Chordata; class Amphibia; order Caudata; family Salamandridae; genus Calotriton; species Calotriton arnoldi. The sequence goes on along the minus strand of CAWUFW010004561.1, from coordinate 71,188 downwards.
CACAAGGCCTCGCTGCCTCCAGCGCTCTCCTCTTCCTCACAGGGCTCACTGGTCTTGGAAAGCAGGCAGGCACTGGTGCTCCAAGCTCCAGAGCAGTTGATCCCCACCCAGCACAGAGAATGGCAGGCCTTGGCCCCCAATCCTGGTGACAGGCAGAAGTCTTGCAGAGCTTCCCCTCCTCACACCGCCCATCTGGTTGCTTGGCAGAAGGCAATTTTTGAGGTCTCAAACTCCTTTTCTTGTAGTCCATTTCCAGACACCAAATGTGATTTAGACTCTGAGTCTTTGAAGTTTATTTTGGGGTCTGCTTATTTTGAAGTGTCCACTTCTTTGCCCTCATCTTTTTTGTTTTTTGTTTTTGCAGTTTTATATAGCGTGAACTTGACTCGAAGGTATTAGAGTGCTTTACATGAGCACCAGTTGCTATACAGATGGACACATTCATTTTTAGGCATGAGGAGATTAAGTGGTTTGCCCAGAATCACAGGATGTTTGAACCAGATTCGAACCTGGTTCTCCAGCTTCAAAGTCAGCCACTCTAGCTGTCTGTCACAGCAGGAGTGAATCTAAAGCAAACAGAACCACAACAGTTCATGAGAGTGACTAGCGTTCACACCTAATGTCATTAGGGATTCCGACATCAGTACAGTTGGGCACTCAGAGCAGGGGTGCACATTCATTACCATTTGATGGAGTTTTCCATCCCAACAGATGCCCTTCCTAGATCAGAACACCTTCAACCAATTACTAACCTAGAGAGGTTGGGTGGTCAGATTAGTAAAACTGGCTGGAAAGTCCATCAGCATTCCTGTGGCTCAATCTGGCTCTGTGCTCCACTGCAAAGTCTAACCCTTGCAAAGAAATAGACCATATTAACAATTTGGGATTTTCTCCCTTCATAGCCATCAACCAGAATCCATTTGCACTGCAAACTTAGTGCCAAACAAATAAGGGCAGAACTTACGCAAGGCTCACACTATAACAAAGCACTCCTTCCCAATAGCGCGCACAGTTCTGTTCTCCGGGGGGTAACCTCCTACTAATGAAGGCTACTGGATGCTCTCTACCTAGCCAACACCGCTCAAACTCCTTTGACAGAGTCATCCATCTGTACTATGAAAGGATAATTGTAGGCAGGTGCTTTCAGTACAGGTGCAGTGCAAAGCATCTTCTTTAGTTCCTCATATGCTTTTTGACACTTCACCCTCCTTTTCACTTTCCTGGGCTGCTTCTTGGAGGTCAAAGCAGTCAATGGAGTAATTATACTTCTGTAGTTTGCCACAAAATTGGTATAATACCCGGTGAGTCCTAAAAAGGCCCTCACATCAGTCTTGGGTAGTAGGCACTTCCCACGCTATCAGAGATTGAATCTTGGCATCCAATGGGTGAATCACCTCATTCTCCACCTCAAGCCCAAGGTAGACTACAGAAGACTGCCCCAACTGACACTTGTTTGCCTTGATGGTCAGTTTCGCCTCCTGAATCCTAGATAACACTTGGCCTAGGCGTCTCAGGTGGTCCTGCTATGAATTGCTGAACATCGCAATGTCATCCAGGGAAGTTACACACAACTCTTTCAGCCCTGCAAGAACATGATTCACCAGGCACTGAAAAGTAGCAGGAGCATTCAACCCAAAGAGCATCGCCCTAATTTGATACACCCCTTCTGGCACAGAAAATGTCGTCTTCTCCTTGGCATTTTGTGTCAAAGCAATCTGCCAATATCCACTGGTCAGATCCAAGGTGCTCAAGTACTTTGCAGCACCTAACTGATACACAAGCTCATCCGCTCTTGGAATTGGCATCGGTTTTGGTTAACTCATTGAGGGCTGGGTAGCCCACATTGAACTGAAAGTCAGTAGACCCTTGCTTTGGTACTAGAACCACAGGACTAGACCAAGGACTACAAGATTTCTCAATGACCACCAGGTGCAACATTTTGAAAACTTTCACCTTAGGTTATCCCTGAACCCAGTCAGACATTCTGTACATCTTGCCCTTCACTGACATACTGTCACCCATGTCTACATCATACACACAGTCAGGAGTCAACCCTGGTGTCAACAAGAAGAGGTTGGAAAACCATCCCAACACCTCTCCACATTATCTCTGCTGCTCAGGCATTAACTTGGGGCTAAATTAACCCTTTGCACAGTGCCATCCTTCATGTCACCATGCAGTATGTCAAGAAGATGCTCACTTTCTTCCTCTGCCATAGCCATGACATTAAACTGCGTAATCTCTCTGGCTTTAAGGCTTCAGCCTGTTAACTTGGATTCCCTTGTGGCACCTGTGTCTACAAAGTATTTTACCTCACTCAGAATCCTTCTGAACTACCTTGTATGACCCACACCATTTGTCCTCCAAAGCCCTGGGGCAAATAGGCTTTAGCAACAGCAACTCCTGACCTTCCTGATTCCCAATCAGTGTAGCTTTTCAGTCATTCCATTCTTTCACCAGCTCTTGGCTGGCCAGAAGGTTTTTCTTTTCCTGACTCATGTATTGTACCATCAACTTCCTGAGGCCAATCACATAATCGACCATCATAATCATCGATTATCATTGTGTGGAGACTCTGAGGTTCCTTCTCACCCTTCTCTGATTAAGGTGAGATGACACTGCACCTGGTGTCCATACAGAAGCCCAAGGGGACTGCCCCCTGCCCCCTTCTGCAGAATCTCTTGGTAGCCAAACAAGAGACATGGCAGGAGAAGATCCTACTTCCTCCTGAGGTTTTCTGGCAGAGTTCCCATCATGTTCTTTCGTGTCTTGTTAAATTGCTCCACCAACCCATTGGTTTGTGGGTGGTATGCCTACGAGACCTGGCTGATGAGCCTAAGAAGGGCAAAGCCGGTCCTGGGTTTCTTGTATTCTGGTTCAAGGAGGACCTGGCTTATCAGTTAGGCTAGAATGTTCCCATTGGAATAGGGTCAAGACTGATTTGCGTATAACTGGGTCCAAACTGAGTTGACATAGTGTGCAGAATAACAATGGATTGGGATGCACCCTAAGTAATTAACAGTGGCTGAGATTAATTCAAGCATTCCAGCCATCACTATTTTTTACACTTAATAGGAGAAGTGGTATGTCACACCAGGTTACTCACACATCTCTGTCATGTAAGAGGAGATGAAATTGGTTCCCAGGTCAGAAATTACCATCCTTGGAAATCCAACCCTAGAAAAGATCCCCAGGAGAGCTCTCACTTCCACTTTTGCAGTCATGGTCCTCAGAGGTACAGCTTCAGGGTACCTGGTGGCTTCATCCACCACAACCAAGATATACTTGTTGCTTGACTGTGATGGGTGGTCGAAGGGATGAATTATGTCTGTTCCCACCGGCTCAAATGGAACATCTACAAGTGGTAGCAGCACAAACAGTACCTTGCTATGCTCCTTCAGACGGGGGTAGGTCAATACACTGATCATCCACGGAGCACAAATCTGTGTATTAACCTACCCCTGTCCTCCTTAGGATGGGTGTAGGTTAATACCACCCCCGTTCTCCTGAAAACGGGGGTAGGTTAATATTTTGGGAAGAAGGGGGACCCCTACAAATACAATGTGCTTGCTAATCGCAGGGAAAAAGGCTCTTAGGTAAAGAGATAATAGCAAGCTTTCAATTAGATCTGGAGTTAAAACATTCTAGGTATCATGTAAACAGATATGACCACACAATGAACCGACTATAAACTGAAAACAAAATCTTATTTCTGTTTATAAAAATATATTTTATTTAGTTATTTAATCTCTTTTTCTTGGAATTATTTTCCATTCTTGATCAATAGTGTAAATATACATAGATACAGAAAAAATGAACACATAATGAATACATGCAAAGAAAAAAGTCAGTCCAAATCATGCGGTCAATAATTATATCTTTCTTAAAAAGCTTTTTCAGATTAGATGAAGGCTAGCGGTAGATGACAACTACGCGCGTTTCGGCACTTCTGCCTTCGTCAGGAAACCGTCTATTGCGAACAAAATTCAAGCATGTCTAATGCTTTGAAACCCTGGATGAGATATGATACTGTGTTGATTGTTTCAGAAATGAGCAAGAAGAACTCCTTATGGTAAAAAAAAATTTAACGATCCAAAAAGACACTAGTAAAATATTTTTTCTTTGTATCAGCAAAGATAATTGATATTTCTATTATTTTTAAAAAGGAAACTCCTATCCAAAATAGAAATATGGACCAACATGGAGCAGATGAACTGGCGTCAAGCTGCAGCATCGAAGCCCCTTAAATTGAAGGCTGTGATCCCCCATGTTGGTCCATATTTCTATTTTGGATAGGAGTTTCCTTTTTAAAAATAATAGAAATATCAATTATCTTTGCTGATACAAAGAAAGAATATTTTACTAGTGTCTTTTTGGACTGTAAAAAATTTTTTACCATAAGGAGTTCTTCTTGCTCCTTTCTGAAACAATCAACACAGTATCATATCTCATCCAGGGTTTCAAAGCATTAGACATGCTTGAATTTTGTTTGCAATAGACGGTTTCCTGACGAAGGCAGAAGTGCCGAAAGCGCGTAGTTGTCATCTACCGCTAGCCTTCATCTAATCTGAAAAAGCTTTTAAGAAAGATATAATTATTGACCGCATGATTTGGACTGACTTTTTCTTTGCATGTATTCATTATGTGTTCATTTTTTCTGTATCTATGTATATTTACACTATTGATCAAGAATGGAAAATAATTCAAGAAAAGAGATTAAATAACTAAATAAAATATATTTTTATAAACAGAAATAAGATTTTGTTTTCAGTTTATAGTCGGTTCATTGTGTGGTCATATCTGTTTACATGATACCTAGAATGTTTTAACTCCAGATCTAATTGAAAGCTTGCTATTATCTCTTTACCTAAGAACGGGGGTAGGTTAATACCGGGAGTAGGTTAATACACCGATCATCCACGAAGCACAAATGCCTGTGTGCCGTCCTCATTTTCCAAGGGAACCTTACCAACAAATTGGAGGGTCACTGTTTTAACATGAAGCACACATGCAACGACGTGAGTATTTTAAAAAAAATCTGATTTGATGTGGATTACCACAACATCCACCGGGGTGAGGAAACCCAGACACACACTTTGGTTCCACTCCCCTATAGAAGATTAGGTATGCCAATATAAAGGTCCAGATGAAATGCCACGAGATCGTTGTTCGACATATTTGAGGCATGAATCATGTCGACCACAGACTAAGATCTAGGTACACCAACTCGATCTTACATCACAAAGAATACCTTTACATGTAAGAGACTAGAACCGTAATGTTTAATAGTCTCTCACTCTGCATTTAACCTCAACATAGTCTTGGAACCCTATTAAATAGATAGGCCTACGAAGTCTATATTCTATTTTAGTTCACATTTTTTTTCCAATATTCTAACGCCCCGACCAGAAATACACTCATACCTTCAGTCATCCATTGGCGATTAAAAGATTTACGACAAAGCACCCTCTTGCAGGGCCCGTTGGGCATTGCAGTGGCAGCCCAATGAGGAGCAAGCCCAATGATGAAGCATGCAACCTTCGGGTGGGTGAGGGCACTTGCTCATATGAGTGCATTCTCCCAGTGACTACATTCAGACCCCACTGAGAGTCTGCCATAGTCAGTTCAGAACAGTGTATCCACTGTTTGATGTTTCAAGATTAGAGGAGACTGCACACTGGACCAAAAGTCTCCTCATCCTTCCTTATATAGATGATGGTTTGAAGTCTGTTCAGGAGCTGTTTGTTGATTCCAACATACAGTGCATTGCCGTAGTCCAGTCTACTTGATATGATGTTTTCCAAGAGCCACTTGAAGATATTTTGCAGAATCTTCAGCAGGTGGAGATAACTGCATTGACTTGTGCTGTCATGTCCAATTTTTCGTCCAGGATGATTTCCAGACTTCTGGCATGGGCCGTAGGGGTTGAGGAGGGTCTGAGGTCTGTGGGACACTAGGTGGAGTTCCACAGGGAGGTTTTGCTTCCAAAGATCACTGCTTAGGTTTTGTCCATGTTGAGCTTAAAGCAGTTGGACCTCATCCACGTGACTACTGAGGTCATGCAGGTGTTAAAGTTGGTCTTGGTCACAGGAGTCTTGTCTGAAAGGGAGAGTATGAGTTGAGTGTCATCTGCATAAGAGAGGATGTTGCTGCTGTGGGGTCTGATGATGTCTGCCAGTGGTATCATGTAGATTTTGAACAGGGTTGGGCTAAGAGATGAGCCTTCAGGTACTCCACAGACGAGACTTCTGGCTTCAGATGTGTAGGGTGTCAAGCAGACCTTCTGTGTTCTTCCCATGAGGAAGGAGCAGATCCAGGTGAGTGCAGAGCCTTGGATACCTGACTTGTGGAGTCTTTTGAGCATGGTAGAGTGGGAGACTGTGTCGAAAGCAGCTGACAGACCAAGCCGGATGAGGGCTGCTGTTTCTCCTCAGTCTGGGGGCATCCTGATGTTGTCTGTGGCTGTGATGAGTGCAGTTTCTGTGCTGTGGTTTGGTCACAATCCTGATTGCGAGGTGCCCAGTAGTTTGGTGTTGGCCGATTTGGCTGGGTGTTGTATGTTAATGATCTTCTCCATGATCTTTGCCCAAAAAGGTAGCAGGGAGATTGGTCGGTAGTTTGCTAGTTGAGTGGGTCAGCGAAAGATTTCTTAAGCAGAGCGTTTACCGCGACATGTGTACTAGGCTTCTGGGAAGGTGGTGGTGGAGATAGAGGTGTTCAGGACATGGGTGAGTGTTCTGCCGATAGTGTGGGCGACAGCGTTGTAGATGTGGTGTGGCATGGGTTAGTAGGAAATCTGAAGTGTATGGATCTCATGATGCTTGTTGTTTCTTCTGTGGTGATTGTCTTCCAGGAGAAAAGGGTGCTTCTGGTGTGGTGGGTTGGTAGGCTGGCGGTGAGGCTCCAGATGAGAGTCGAAGTTGTGTGCAGGGTGAGTCCAAGGATGCAGAGGCTCTCAATGAGTGCTGTGGAGCTGGGGTCACTCTGGTCTTTCAGGTGGAAGTTGAGGTCTCCTATGAGGGGGCAGAGGGGGTGGTGTTGCTATCATTTATAAAAACAAGTGGGATCTCCGCAGGGGGGACATAAGTTCGTGGGGCGGATGCGAGGCTCTTGATTTCAGAATTCGCTTCTCAGCCCATTTTACACTAGGAGGCTCTTTGATATACAGGCCCCCCGGCCCAGTGGGACCTTTTCTCCAGGCCTGGGGAGATGCCGTTATCTCCAGGGCGGTTAGATTTGCCCACTTTATGATCTTGGGTGACCTTAATATCCATCTGGATCAAGCAGACAGTAAGGATGTGCGTGACCTGCTGGATATTTTACATCTAGCTCAGCTTGACCAGCATGTCAGCCTTCCTACTCATCAAGCGGGACACATACTTGACCATATCTGCACCAACTTCCCTATCTTATCAAAGGCCCCTTGCCCGGTCACCTGGTCGGACCATTTCATAACCCACTTCTCGTGGGAAGTGTCTAATACTGAGCCTTTAACACGCTCATGTTATAAATCAGCCTTCGGTAAAATTGACCCACTTGAACTTAATATGGACTTGGAAGCTTCTAGGCCTAGCCTGGTAAGGGAGCTCGAGGAGCGTTTGGCTGGGTTCTCTAGCTGGGTCTCGAATGCAGTTGCTACGGTGGCCCCACAACGTTCCACTAGGTTGGCTAGGGAATCTCCGTCCAAACCCTGGTTCAACCCAACCCTTAAAGCCTTGAAACATGACTGTAAGACCCTTGAGAGGGCCTGGCGGAGGAGTGGGTATTGCCCGGTCGACAAGCGGAAGCTCAGAGATAAGCAGAAAATATACTATGCAGCCATTAAGTTGGCTAAAGGGCAATTCTACGCGGCCCGGATTGAATCAGCCAGTAACAACTCTAAGGAACTTTTCGCTATTGTCCAGAGCTTCACGTGCCCTCTGTCCCAAGCTAGTGTGGCGCCATCCTCACCTTCCTGGTGTAACACTCTCTCCTGCTGTTTTAGGGATAAGATTCGGGCTATCCAAGCTGCATTTACTCCCCGCGATATCAGAATGGAGGCATCTTTGGAGTGTCAACCTGTTGGCACAGCTCTTTCCTTGTCGGTATTTAGGCAAGTTGACCCATTGGACTGTTTTAAAATCCTCAAGGGTCTAAAGTCTGGCTCGCCTTCGGACCCATGTCCTGCTAGGATACTGGCAGCAGTTGCAGGGGTCGCAAACACAGAAGTGAATACCATCATTAACATGTCTCTCCAGAATGCAGTGGTACCACAGGCTTGGAAGGAGGCTAAGATCGTGCCACTCCTAAAAAAGCCGTCACTGGACCCTCTTTGTCCAGGGAATTACCGGCCTATCTCCCTCCTTCCTGCTTTGGCGAAGGTGTGTGAGAAGGTGGTAAATAAACAGCTGACTGGCTTTGTGGAAAGGGAGGCGCTCCTGCATCCAGCCCAATCAGGGTTCCGGGCGTCTCACAGTACCGAAACACTGCTGGTGGAGGTGGCGGAGGCCATCCGGGAGTGTTTGGACGCCGGCGGGAGAGCTGCATTAATCTTGCTTGACCTCTCTGCGGCGTTTGACACGGTCCCGCACTCACTTCTTTTGTCACGTCTTGCCAAGATTGGTCTGTCGGGTGCCGTGTGGGGCTGGTCCCTGTCCTTCCTGGAAGGGCGGGTTGAGCAGATCTGGATTCCACCGTCCTCCTCCTCCCCTCAGCCAGTAACAACGGGTGTCCCCCAGGGTTCCTCCCTTAGCCCCCTTCTTTTTAATATCTATGTTACTCCTCTGATTTATCTGGCAGAGGAGCTGGGGGCCAAGGTGATGGCTTACGCTGACGACACCCAGCTGCTTTTTACCTGGGACAAAGATGCGGACTCTGTTCTTCTGGTTCATCATTGCCTATCTTCCATCTTTAAATGGTTGGCGGAAGCGCAGCTTAAGTGCAATGAAGAAAAGTCAGAGATTCTGCTATTTGGTAAATTCCCCCTTAACTTCAGAGAGCAGCTCTGGCCTCCTGAGCTTCTATTACCCACCTCGTCAGGGAAGCCAGTCAAAAATCTTGGGGTATGGTTCGATGAATGTCTTTCCTTCTCGACTCACATTAAGAAGCTGGCTGGCTGCTGTTTCGGCCTGCTTAAAACTTTCAGAAGATTTTTCCCCCTCTTACCTCTGATGGCGAGGAAAACGGTCACCTGTGCGCTGATTCTGTCACGGCTGGACTATGCCAACGCCCTTTATGCTGGTATCACGGGCTACCTGTTGAAGAAGTTACAGGTGGTTCAAAATACGGCAGCCAGACTTTTATTGGGCGTGCCGGCTAGGAGCAGTGTTAGTCAACAGCTGCACTCTCTCCACTGGCTCCCCTTGGTGGATAGAGTCAAATTTAAACTACTAGCTTTAGCCCACCGTGCTCTCCATGGCTGTGGTCCTCTCTACTTGCAGAGGCGCCTTTCCTTCTATGTTCCTGCGCGCTCCCTGCGTTCCTCCTCCTTATGTTATGCTCAGGTCCCTCGTTTCAAGCTTCAGAGGATAGGGGGCAGCTCATTTGCAGTGAAAGCGGCGGTTGCTTGGAATTCTCTTCCTCTTGCTCTGCGTACCATTCAGGACCCAGTCGTGTTCAAGAGGAAATTGAAAACACGTCTATTTCCCTGAAGCTTTCTGTCCATACCCCACTAGGCTTCGCGCTGGGACACTCATGAGTAGCCGCGCGCGTTACAAATTTATATAACATAACATAACATGAGGACATAGGCTTTGGAGTCCAAGGCGAGGGGAGGGGGGGGGCAAAGTCTGTGATGTTTTGAGTGAAGTTTGTTTGCAGTCCAGGTGGGCAGTAGCCGAGGGTTCCATTCAGGGTCTAGTTGGCTATAATTTGGAGCTTGAAGTGGAGGTGCTCCATGGAGGGGATCGAGTTTTCGATGGCTTTGATGCAATTGAGAGATTTATAGAAGATGATTGCGACTCCGCCTCCTGGTTTGTGTTGTCGGTCCCATCTTGCAATCTTGTATCCTGCCGGAATTGCCGTGGGAATGTCTGGGGCCGACGATGGGAGTCAGCCAGGTTTCAGTCAGGAATAGGAGGTGAGGTGTATCGTTTCTGAGCAGGTCCCAGATCTTGGTGGCATGTTTACAGAGTGAGCGAGTGTTGACTAGCATGCATGAAAGTGATTAGTCCTCCCTCCTGTTCTACCACTCCTCTGGCAAGCGGGACACGTTCTGCCAGACCTATCTATGTATCTGTGCATCCCTGGCAAATAGAACAGGGAGTCCAACTTATCCTGGGTTTTTCTAACCCCTATGTGTCCTGCTAAGGGCAATTCATGGGCCACTGACAACAGGAAGTTCCTGTGCACTAATGGAATTACTAGCTCTTGCTAGTTCTTAGCTCAGGATTTACCAGTTCACTATAAAGTAGGCCACCCTCCCCAGGAACATAGCGTTTCCCGACCACTCCTTTGCTGACCTGTTCATGGCCTTCCTCCATAAGTCCCACAAGCGTAGGCCACTCCTCCTGTGCCTTGCAGGAATCTTCCAGGGTAGGCTCTGAGCAGCTAGCAAACCCTGCAGCTCTAGAAGCGACCCAGACTCTTCAACCGGTCTGCTTCAGGAGCGTCCTCCTCACAACCCTCTGGCAGCACACGTGATGGCCTCCATGGCCATTGCCTTTCCTGAGTCTGTAGGTTGGTTCACCAAATACTGAACTGCAGGGAGCTGCAGAACGACCTGCCTAGTCAATATTCATTAGGCAGCTCTTAATTTGTGACCAGGTGCAATTGGCCACAATCACAGAAAATGTGGCCTGCACGGATCAGCAGACCACCATGTCTATAATTGTGTTTATATAAAGCAATATTTTTTTTGATGCAGCCTTTTTCCTTAAAGGAACCAGGACTGTGTTTAAAACAAAAAGGTATCTTTTTGTACATAGTTTCAATCACAGCTGGCAGTGGTCACATGGACCACTGCATACTCTCCCTGAAACGTTTTTCAACATTCAAAAGGGGGAAGGGGTTAGTTACCACTCAAACTTGGGAGTCGATAACTTTTCAAAGTTTCATGACTAGATTTTGAAACTATTTCTAAACCTTTTTAACAATTTGGAAAACCTTTTACGAATCACTAAGTGCAGTTATCACATTTGAAAAAGGGTTTTAGCGCTCACAAACCCTCCAATTTACCAAACTGGAGGGTCTTTGAATGCTAAAACCCTTCATACATGAGGCCCTATATGTCGGACCCAGGGGTTTCATAAGAAATGAGAAATTACCGGGGTAATTAGTAATCCTAATCCCCTTTCCCCTGATTACGTCTAATTTCATACACAGTATTTCACACAGCATGTTCAAAATGAACCTTGTAATTCCAGTGGGGCTGATAACTCCCATAGCCCCATTTGAATGAGGTACGCACGTGTAATAGAGGCCTTGGCCTGCAGTCTCTGTCGTTGCCTGTATTTTAGTCCTGAACCCATCACTGCAGTCAATGGTGCTTTACATCTGCTCCTTGAATGAACCTGTGAGGGTCGAACACCCACCTTCTGCCAGCGGCTCCTGTGAGCTGGTGAGCGTAGCAGCACATAGACCAAAGGAAAAGGGGCTATCACCCAGACTTTAGCATTTGGTGATTTCAAGAATTCCAACCCAGTTCAGCAATCACAGGTCAAGCAGATAACCCCAGCGCCTGGAGGGTTACAAGGCCTGAGCTTCTATCAGCAGTCTCGGAGCCAAGCCAGAGGTTTCACAGCTTCCTGTGCTCCGACATCTTCGGTGCATTCCGCAATCCTCGTCAGTCTGCGCCCTCCGCTCACATCCACCCTCCAAAGGCCCATGAATTCTGCCACAGCTAAGTGCTATGCAAATGGCAGAATCACATCACTGCTCCAGGCAGCACACCCGCGAGCCGGTCTGCTCCAAGTCACGCTCAGACACTCAAGGCAGTCTGAATTACAGCGCTCTCCTGATGTCCCAGAGGGAAGGCAATATTTCTAATGGACGTCCTTGAGCGCATGAATCAGCCCTCTCTCCCCTGGGAGGCGGCCGTGGCTCCCGCGCCAGTGCTGAAGCATCCTGGGCGACACGTCGTTGCCCGCGCCATGCCGGCCGGGGCTAACGCGTGGCCTAGAAAGAGACGAGTATCCATCTATGTGTAGCACCAGAAACGAATCATAATGGCTGATAAAGCACAGCGAGCTGCCTTAATCCGCTTGAACAATAGCTGGTACATATGCAGCTGCACTGTACTTATTTTATCAAACTTTAAAGAATGAAATGGTACCTCGGCCGTTCCACAGTTCGAGCCGAGGCCGGTGCTCAGCTCGCTGAGCCACCTTACTGCCTTATATCACATAACGTCGCATCACACTGCAGGGGCCGATGCTTTTTACACACGGGATTCACCAGCTTACTAGAGGGGCTGCAAATTGCTATACAACGGGACCTATTACAGCCTCAGAGGCTGACCTGTCGACCAAAGGACTGGGTCATGCACTAACTTTAAAACAGCATATCTCAAATTATGGAGACTCGTGGCCCACACAGAAGTAGAAAAGGGCCAAATGCGTTTTTGCAGCTATTGCTGACATTTCTATTTACAGCAGTAATACAAGTATACAGTGCTTTAAATGGGAAAAAAATAGTGCAGGTACTCATTTAAATGTGGCGAGTGGGCGGGGCTAGGGGCGGGGCTAAAGGCAAGACAAGCGAAGCTTACTGACTTATATACTAATTGCAGCACATACCAAAACACGAGAAATTTGTTTCTATAAAAAAACAGGTTAATTCGTTATACAAAACGAAAGTCAAACACAGTGATATTTTAACATTTTCTTATTTTGTAATATTTTGTTTTTCTCTCACACAAAAACACGCGCACACAAGCAGGCAAACAGACAAACGTAAGCAGGCACTCACACAAAAGAATCAGGTGGGATTAAAGCCCTTTTAACCTCCTTACCTCCCATGGTTTTCCTCATTGTGCTATCACTGGGCTGCCTGGATTCCTTGCAAAACAGCATGACGGGGAACACCCGGATATCATGCAAATGAGCCCATGCTGAATAGTCAGCGGGTGTTCAGCTCAGGGCTATAAAAGTGCTTTGGCTGTCAAAGACACAGGCTACCCCCACTAGAAGCCAATGCGCCTACCTTTCATGAGTACCAGTACTCTCCACGGCAGTAGAGAAGTGCCGGTACTCAGAGTGATAAATCTAAGAAGTGCCGGTACTCAGTACCGGTGAGCTCCAGCCCAGTTAAAGCACTGCAAGTATAGCACTTTATAGTTGCCAATGGTGTTCATGGAACGTGAAAACACTGTACCATCTATTTTGCCAAAATATGCAACTTAATCATGTTTCACCTCAAACATGTTTTTCAAGAGAGGCCAAAACTCGACCTTTCCTAACTTTTGAGTGTGGAGACCTCTAACTGCAGAGCTCTCTACATTTTAGTAATAAAAGTGTGTGTGTGTGGTGGAGTAGCTGAAAAAAGGAACATACTTACTACTAAATGGAAGGGGTTAAGTGAGGAGTAGGGAAGGGTTTAGGAAGGGACAGGCACCCATCCACAAAAGAGTAAGGTGATTGCTATTCACAAACTGTAATTCTATAGTTAGTACAGCCACGAAGGACACCAACAATAGAAAATGTACTCCAGCTCAGAGCAGGAGAAATCCAGCACTACACATGGCCGGCCACTAATACTGCGCCATCCTCCCATAGAAAATAATGCAGGCGGGGACATAAATAAAAACCCACAGGAACTAATGCTAAACTATATTACCATATTTTAACTTTTTAAAAACATAAGTACATTTAATTTAATGTTACAAAGTTACATAAAACAAAGCATAATTATTAGCTTATAATAAAATGTGATAACATTTTTAAATTAAAAAAATAATGCCACTTTAATTAAAAAAATAATTACATTAATACTGTGCATAACTTTAAATAGTTTTCCTACATAATAAATTAACAAAACTGGGAAAATTCCAGACGGATTGGGTCTGAGTGCTGCTTTATCAGCTGGATGGGCTGAGAACCCAACTAGGCCTGGTACAGGGACACACAACCTTTTATGTGTAGCAGCCTGAGTTGGTTGAGTACCAGATAAAAACTGAAGCATAAAACCTAGTTTTGTCTCATAAAATGATTCTGCCCAGCTCGTTGATAATGAATGTAACGTGCAGGCGGTATTGTTCATACAAAACTGCAGGTTGAGCACTAAGAGAGAACGATACTGTAGTCAAACAGCAACTCTGCATTGAAAAGCTGTAAAGTGCTGAAAATTGAGTTAATTGAAGGTAGAGCGAGAGGAAGTGACGGGGCTGGGCAGGCCTGCTATTCACAGAGAAGCGAAGAAAGGCCCCATTACCATGGCAACGAGGGGCCGCATCTGCATACACAGCAGGGGAGATAAGGAACACAGCGAGCTGCAATATATAGGGAGATGCATAATAGTATGTTGCAGGGAGGGTGGAGGGTGCTACTCAACTAGCCCCTCCCCCAACATCTCTTCCTCTTAGCAAAGCGGCTGTCACTGAAGTCAGTGACGTAACCCAAATTGACGTAGTCCCCGGCAAAATTTGCTGACGCGTATATTTAAGACTGAGTCACCGAGTTTACTAGATAAAAAACTAACAGAACCTGAACAGAAGACGCGAAAACCTAAAATGCGTGACAGTTATCTTTCACACAACATTACTAGTGGTACTATCCCGCAATGATTAGTATTCAAGTGAGACGAGCAGACGGGGCGTGATATCTTTGGGAGGCAGACACCTTAAAGTCTTAAGCACTCAGAATAATTCATGGAACTAGCGACAACGTTAAAATATACAGTACGTACTGGAATGGTGAAAGACGATAACATACAATAGTCGTCTCTCACTGAGGATCGTTAGACGTACTGTGTGTCTGAGTTAATTATCTATCTCTCTGTATATAGAGATTATGGGTTCGCTTGTTTTTTTTGTATTTCAATTCTTTATTTATTTTGCTGTGACCGATTCAGCGGTACAACAAGAATTTCGAATACTCGTCACAATATAAAGCAAAACAATATCAACGACCAAAAATCAAGCATTACCTCATACTCCAGGAAGGCCAACGGTAATTATAAGCATAACAGTAGGCAGGGAGGCGCATGCGCAGACAAGGAAGGTGAGAAATAATGAAATTGCGAATTAGAAGGAAAATAAACGACAAAGGGAGTGAGGGTGACACCCCCCCCCCCCCCACCCGTGGTAATCAGCCTTATGTGTGATAGGCCTTGTGACTGCAGCACAAGCATAAAGCAGGCAGACACTTCAGTTGCTGCTCGCCAAGTGATCACGTGCGATCGCCGCCCATTTATTTATCCCCTTGGGCCGAGCCCGACCACGAGGGGTGCAAAGCAATACATTTAAGGGTAGAGTCCGGGTGGCTCTCTACATCCCTCCCATCTTTTAATCAAAACATATATCTTAACAAAACCTCTTACACCCACTAACACATAAAGTCTCTTAGCTTCTGGCTCGGCGCAGGGTTCGGGCGCAGCTGATATCGCTGACTTCTCGGCATCACACTTCGCTCTTGTTCACCGGCAGGGTTTTCATCAGATGCACCTCTGGGACGTGTTGCCTGACTCTCTCGTGCCTGGTTTAGGGGTTCTTCGTCTCCAGAAGGCCCTGCTGTTGCCTGTGGAGGGGTGAGCGGCACACTTGCACCGTCCGCCCCGCTGGGAGGGTACTCTTCGTCTTCCGGGTTGCTTTCAAACCCCCTCCGGTCCGGGTGTTTACAGGTGCAGTAATCGGGGGGAATCTCCTTGAACCAGGCCACATTTCTCACTACTGTGTGCCGGCCTCGCCAGGCGGTTATCATGGTTCCGTCGGCCTGCCCCACTGTCCATACTTCGGGTTTATAAGGTGTGCGGAACTTCCACCCCGGTGGCGGACCTTGATCACTACTCGTGACCCTACTTGCAGATCTGGGATTCTTGTGTGTCGATCTTGGGAGGCCTTCTAATTGGTTGCTTGCCGCTTCTGCGGTACCTTCTCCACATCCAGGCTTGGTGGCACCCACTCGGGGTCCTCCGGAATGACATCCCTGGGCGGTTGTTTGAATAGAAGGGTTGCGGGGGCACACCCTGTGGTGGAGTGAGGGGTCTGCCTGTAGGCCAGGAGGAATTGATGAAGACATACTTCAGCGTCTTGGTTCTGGTCTACTCCAATTTTGAGGGCTCGATTCAGTGTCCTCATGAATCTCTCCACCTCCCTATTCGCCTGCAGCCATTGGGGTGTGATTCTCTGGTGTAGGACTGACTTTTGTGCCAAAAAGTATTGAAACTCCTCCACTTAGAAGGGGGGGCCATTGTCGGACTTCACTTCTCCCGGCAGGCCAAACATCGCAAAGGTCTTCTCCAGTGCGGGTCGCACATGGACGAATGCGGTGGAAGGTACTAGCTCAACCACTGAAAACTTGGAGAACGAATCTATGACCACCAAAATGTTCCGCCCATCAGGAAACCTCCTGAAATTGATGCTGACTCTTTCCCACAGAGTGAGGCATGGCACTTCAGTCAGCACAGGCGCTGGAGCAGGATCTTTTCCAGTGATGGTGCACAGGTGACAGCGCCTGAGCTTTTCGTCCACGAGCTCATCGATGTCAGGAAACCACACTTTCGCCTTGGTCTTGGCTGCTCCTTGGGGGCCTTGATGGGCGAGCGTGACCATCCGACTCTGGAGGCTCTTTGGGACGACGATCCTCTGCCCTCGCAGCACCAGGCCGAATGCACTCATGCTCAGTTCTTGCCATGTCTCCCAGAGCTGGTGATGCGTGTTCTGTTCATCCGCAACCATCAGCTTGGATCCTTCAAGAAACATGTGCCATTGTCCCTTTTCCAGAGTCTCTTTAACCTTCTGGAGCGTTTCGTCAGCATCTGTGGCTTCCTTTATATCTTCTTGGGTGACGGCCAAAGGGCAAGCATGAATCTCCACCATGTTCACAAAGCATTCCGGGCGTTCTTCATCCAGGGTTTGTTCCCTCGGAGTGTTGGGTGAGGGGTGGCACGACAGGAAGTCGGCTGGGTTGTTGACTCTGGGACTGTAAATTAGCTGGAATGAGTATGCCTGGAGCTGTATGGCCCATCGCTCTATCCGTGGGGGGGCCCGGCGGGATGATCCGCTGAACAGCAGCAGGAGTGGCTTGTGATCCATCACCACCCTGAACTAGTGACAGCATAGATAGAGGTGGAAGTGCTGGCACGCCCATCTGATGGCCAGCGCCTCGCGTTCTATCTGTGCGTACCTGGTCTCCGTCGGTGACAACGCTCGGCTTGCGCAGGCCATGGAGACATACTCCTCTCGAACATCTTCCTGCAGGAGAACAGCTCCAAGCCCCACAGGGCTGGCGTCGACAACCAGCTCGGTTCTCTTCCATGGGTGGAAGTAGGCCATCGTGGTCTGGTCTAGTAGCGCTTTTTTTATGTTCTGAAAAGAGACCTCCTCTTTGGGACCCCACGCCCAGGGGACGCTCGTCTTCGTGAGCTGGTGCAGCAGATACGATAACTTGGCCAAGATGGGTATAAATCTCCCGCAGTATGTTACCATGCCAAGGAAACTGTGCACTTTGGTCAGGTTTTGCAGCACTGGGGCACTACGGATGGCTTTCACTTTCTTGGGGTCGACTCGGAGGCCATCACTGGAGAAAACGTATTCGAAAAAGTCGATGGAAGTCTTATAAAACGAGCACTTTTTCCGGTAGACGGTTAGGCCATAATCTGCTACGTGCTGTAGTGTGGCACGCAATCGCTCGTGGTGTTCCTCCAGGCTCTGGGAGTATATGAGGATGTCGTCACTCAAGTTTATTACGCCCATCGGCCCTGAGAGGGTTTCTTTGATGGCATTCTGAAACACCTCCACTGCTGAAGAGACACCGAAACCGAGTCTGGTGTACCGGCGGAGTCCCACGTGTGTGGAAAAAGTTGTGATGTAGCGACTTTCGGGTGCCAGCTCCAGCTGGTGGTACCCTGAGTTCAGATCCAGCTTGGAAAACCACTGTGCCCCATTTAGATCTGTCACGATGTCGTCCATAGTGGGGGTCACATGTCTTTCCTTCTGGATTGCCTGGTTGGGGAGCCTCAT
Organism: Calotriton arnoldi; assembly: GCA_963921515.1. NCBI lineage: Eukaryota > Metazoa > Chordata > Amphibia > Caudata > Salamandridae > Calotriton > Calotriton arnoldi. Next base: position 53,094 of record CAWUFW010004561.1, on the reverse strand, counting down.
GTCCACGCAAGCCCCAGGCTGTTTAGGTTTCGGTGCGATGACCAGGGGAGAGACCCATGGGGTGGGGCCCGACACCTTCTCGATTACCCCTTGGTGGTGGCAGGGGTCGGAGACCTGCTGTGACAATAGCCTCTATGTGGGGAGTGAGAATTTGTTCCCTTTATGTATTTTTTTCGTCTCAGGAACTGGGTTGTCACAACTAAACCCCTCACCTGCACTTCCCCGCAGGTGGTGGGGCGCGGTGCGCTGCTCCTGGCAGCGCTGCGGGCCGGCACCAAGGAGCTCGCCCAGCTTGAGGCACCGTGAGGCCGTTCTGGCGAAGCCACGCCCCTGCAGACGTGGGCATGTTAGAGGCCGCAGGGGAGTTAGAAGGCACGGCGGGGCGAGGCACAGCTGTCCGTAGTACTGGCGTCGCCCCTCGGAGGCTCCTGGAGCTGAGGGCGTTGCCGTGGCGCCAGGCGTCAGCGAAGGCTCGTGGGGCCGCTGGGTGGAGGTGAGCGATGCTTGCAAAGAACACTGGCTTCGCGGTGTGGCAACGAGGCGGCAGCCAGGTGAAGTTAGGGATCATCACTCCCTCATTGCCAATGTGGTAAGCGGCCTTATATGCGGTAGGCCTTGTGACTGCGGCACAAGCATAAAGCTTCAGTTGCTGCTCGGAGAGTGATCACGTGTGATCGCCGCCCGTTTACTTATCCCCTCGGGCCGAGCTCAAACACGAGGGGTGCAAAGCGATACATTTCAGGGAAGAGGCCGGGTGGCTCTCCCCCCCCCCCACCCGCAGGGAGGACCATGTGCCCAATGGAGAAAAACAATATGCCATGCCGCTATCTAGAAAAGTATCTGATGGTGAGTCTGGGACGCTTAGATGCCAAGGCAGAACGGCACGTGCGGTGCAAGCATGCAGAAGACAGATTTGGTACTACCGTCATACCTTGAGGAACAGGCCACAGACCTCTTCAAAGGACTGCAGCTTGCCATTTAACTTGTAAATTATTCTCTTAAAGAGCGCCATGTCATACATACTTTCCAGTTTGGACTGGAATAAGGGAGTGAGGGTCGTCTTCTAGGGGCACAGGATTGCCATCTTGGCCATGCCATGGGCAGAGGAGAGCCATCTATTGAGGTGACGAGCCATGGAGGGGAGGTCCAAGGTATTGTGCAGTAGGCCCAGGCGTCACCCTCAGCTCCCCCTTCAAATGGTCGCAGACCTGTTTCCAGAAGTCTTGTAGCATGTTGCGTTCCCATAACACATAATCTATGTCACAGTCCCACTCTCCAAATCTCCGTCACCAAGAATCAATGCAGAGATGGACTTCATACAGTTTCGCCAGTGACCAATGCCAGCGGCGGAGGATTTTGAAAGCTATACTTCAGCCGTGTGATGGAGCAGGGTAAATGTAAAAATTTTAACCTCCTAATATTTTCGTACAATATTAATAAACATGTTCGTTTAGGTAAATAACCAACAATGTATGTAAAGGGTTAATGGTAACACGCAATTCAGTGTGCAAATTAATTGACTTATAATTGTTTACGTATCTAACATAACATAATATTTGCGTACTAATTTAATAATAAATGCATGATTTTGTGCTTTTAAATAAAACGTGTGGTTGCAAAATAAAGCGATGGTAAGTAAGGGACAGCTTTATATGTTGCTTCTGCTAGGTAATACCTAATTGGGGTACGTAGGATGACGGGAGGGAAACAAAAGGGTTTATATTTCTTTGTTTTAATAACATTTTGTTTATCTTTGAAAATAGTGCGCTTAGGCCTGCCGAGCAGCAATATAAAATGGCCGCGAGTTACTAGAGTGCGCATGAGCGAATGCGACCATGTGATAGAGGAGAGAGGCTGTGGAAAAGGGATGATCACGTGCTGATGCCGAGAGGCTAAGAAGAAAGTATGGTCAAGGCTGCTGTGACCCTTCTGAGCAGATGTGTGCCAAGATGATCAGCAAGAAGCGTGAGAAGCCTGGTTGAATCAATAGACGGAATTGTATTATACAAAATGTAGCAGAAAAAGATACAATTTGGACTGATCGAAACGGATGAGCAAGTGCATGAACTGTGGGAAACGATGCTTGCATGGACATTCCACACGGAACTGGTTAAGACCAGGAAGTTTGATTAAAATGTATATGGACCTGAGTTTTTGACCAATGAGAATGAATCGCGCCATGTAAGAAGAAACATTTTATGCTGTAAGCTAGAATTAGGGTATAAGAAGACCTACTCTTGGTGGGAGGGGTTAGAATGCTGGTAGAATGCTGCGGGATGCTGCGGGAGATGCTGAAGAAGTTAGATGCTGTAGATGGGAGAGTTTGCGGTTGCTGATGCTGACGAGCTGATGCTGCTGCTGTTATTTTCCTTTTCCAGTTGAGTATAAAGATACTGCTTTAGGAGAACTTTTATTGATAGATTTTATTAGAATTATTAGGATTTCCCCAGAGAGATAGATAGGTTGATCTATAGTGTTCTTAGTATGATAACCTCGTTTTTCCGTCTAATAAAAGTGCCATGCAATTTCAAACCATTCTTATAATGATGATAAATGCAATGATCTGAATAATAAACTTAACCTTAATTTCCTGCATTCAAAACTTTATATAAACTTTATTATTCTTTAAACAAATGACTCAGTGATTTTCTTTAGCATAATGATTAATAATGCAATGGTAAAAGAGTTCATTGTGATTGAGCTGGTCTTGATCACCATCTACTGATTCATACTAGTTGGTCCATCAACCAATGAGCGGAATACCTTAAAAGCAAATGAGAAATACTATGTCATTATAAAAGAGGTATTCCGTCTCCTTCCAGCGAATCGTTTTTCTCCTAGGTACATTGACGGAGGAAATCCAGGAAACAAATGAGTAAGTGAAAGTATATGCGGTGTTATGGGCCCCACCGTCATATGGATATAGTGTGTGTGTTAGAGAAATAATTGCACCTGGATGACCAAAGCATAATAGGAGAAATTATTTTTATTGTTAGCGCTGGATCAGATTTCTTGGTAGCAGAGTTATGGTTACTATAGATTAGTTTGGTGATTATTGATTTATGATTATAGATTATTGATAAGTTTATGTTTAACACTTTTTGTTGAGTCGCGTTATGTTATATGTAAGTTTACATGCTTCCGGGAAGTAGGAAGTGGAACACGTGTGGCAAGAGAAGTCGCATGGAATTTTACACTGTCTGAGTTCATTTTTGGTAATAACACAGGTTGTGTTATATTAGGGACATTTTGCGTATAAAAGGTGTGTAAGTGAAAAAGTGATCGAAACTCTGGCCTTAATTCTCAGGAGCAGTATAGTCTCCACATGTGTTTTATCCCCAGAGAAACGGGTTTATTGATTGCTTGAAAGAAGGGTAAGGTAGAGGGAAGTGCTACTTTATCGACGAAACTGAAAGTTCTGTGGTAGGGTAGAGGTAAGCGCTGCCTACTGGAAAATACAGAATTCTTGTGTGAATGGTCAAAGCTATCTTTTCGGTTTAGCGAATCAGACAATGGAAATGTGGATAAAATGTTGTAACTAACAAGAATTGTTGAAAAAGAAATTGCCGATAAATTTTGTAAAGGAGGGGTCAAGAGTAAAAGTGACGTAGACAAGAGCCGCGCTGGGATTGGACAGTGCGATAGTCACATGAGAACAGGAGCAAAGTGACGTAGACAAAAGCCGCGCTGGGATTGGACAGTGCGCCGTAGACAAAAATCGTTGTGATTGGAGTGTTGGTGTGAGTCGCGCTAGTATTGGTTGAAATAACGCATAGGGAACAGTATTGAATTGCGGATTGTTTAAGGAGAAAAAGGTTGTGAATCATGTCGTACTATGAGTATGGAAAAGAGAAAACGTCTTGGATGTCGAAAGTTAAGAATTTCTTTAAGAAGGACAAAAAGGTAGTGAGTAGAGAGGGACAAATAATTCCTCCGCCGAAATCACCAGCTTCACATATGATGCTGAAATATGGATATCATACATGCATATGGTTAGAAAATTGGACAAAATACACCAAGAACGATGAAGCATTGGCTTTTCCTGAGAATGGTTCATTTAATGTAGCTGTACTACGGAATTTGAGAGAAAAGATGGTAATGTTAGAACCCAGACCTAGACCGACACAGTTTGAAGCTTTAACGGAATGGGAAGATGAGATGTATGAGCGAGAGAGATCCAGAGGATTAAAGAATAATGAGTTTATGCCTGGAAGGTTGTGGGGAATAAATCATGAGGACAGAGTAAAGCGTTGGAGATACGCTAACATGGCAGGAGGTTTGTTTCCAGCTTTTGCGGTTGAGGAAGAAGCAAAGAGAAAGTGTACTGAGAAAAAGAAGCATGTAGTGGTAGAAAAGTATGTGTATGGTGGTAGTGAAACAGATGACGAATTGCTGGAAGATATTCTAAACAGAAACCCACCTCCATACCAACAGACTTCTGCGGTGGTGACACCTAATGCACCGCCAATGGAAACTGGGAGGAATAAAAAACCCGAACGAAGAAATGAAATAAATAGGTCACAATAAACATTTAAAATTTCACAAAATGAAGAGACAGAAAATGACAATGCAATTGAATTAGCAAAAACGACAAAAGAATTGACTGAGAAAATAAGAGAATTGACAAAGAATATGGAAGCTGTAACTGTACCGGTAACGATAGGTCCAGTAATGCCAATTTTTGAGAATCAGAAAATAAATGAACATTCTTTGGTGATTCCCATGAATTCACATTTGCAAAGAAAAAGAGAAGGGATGGAACTGAATAATGAAGGTGCACACAATTCGGCTAGTACGTGTAGACCAAGTCCACCTACAAATTTGACAATAAATGAGAGTGAGATTAGGAGAATGCCTATGGTGACAGAGTCCGCATCAGGAACACCAGAAAGAAGCAGTGATTGGATAGAATTAAATAGTACGCCTGTAGGTCCAACTCCAGAAGAGTTAAATGAATGGATGAAAGCGCTAAAAGCAAAAGAACCAGAAGAAAAACCATTAGATGTAATTAGGTTGAAAATAGACATGGAAGAATTGATTTTGGGAACAATTGGAACAGAAAAACAAAAAAAGTATCAGAATGACGAGATTATGTTTTTGTGCAAGAGTCTTACTTGGAGAGCTAGAAATTTACATGACAAATTGGAAGAGATTGCAGGTGAACTAGGAGTGGAATTTGTGAAAGTGAGGACGTTGCAGAAACCGTACAGAGTAGATTTTTGTGAGAAAGACATAGAGAATTTGAACACATCAGGAAGACTGACCCAAATAAAAGAGCTGATTGTTTTATTGAGAAAATGGGGTGATGTGGATAGATGGAGAAATAGATGGACAAAGAGGAATGAGAAAACAACAGATAAAGCATCTTTGGCTTTTGCAGTGACAGATAGGGAACCAGTTGCTAGAGAATACCCGATGAGAGAAACACCAGGTGGTAGTTATGTGCATGTTCCGTGGACCAGACAGGATATACTGTCATTTACAAATGACTTCCCAAAATTGAGAGAGAAACCAGTAGAATGGTACAGACAAGTGGAGAGATTTGTTAAAGTGTCAAAAGTGCTGTGGATAGATCTAGATGGATTGTTTGATATAGTAGTACCTGCTGATTTATGGACAGAATGTAAGATTACAATTGATTGGCCAACTGTAGAATATCCAAGGGATGCCAAAACAGGAGCACCAGGTCCAGAAGTGATGAGGAAGTATGATCAAGTAGTTACCTTTTTGAAGAATAAAATTCCACCAAAAGAAACAGATTGGGTAAAAATAGACAGAACAACACAGGAAAGCAAAGAATCAGTGCACGCGTACTATGAGAGATTGTTGTTGGTTTTCAAACAGTATAGCGGTTATGAGACACTAAGTGAGAAGGACATGAGTCATTTTGTATATAGGTTTGTGTATGGATTAACACCAGAGATTAGTGAAAGGATTAAACAGCTCTTGATAGGATGGCAGAATAGCACAGTGGATGAAGTTTTGAGATATGCTAAATATTGCTGTGATGAAATTGAGAGTAAACAGCGTAAATTGAAAGAAAAAGCCATGTGGGCACAAGTAAAAGTTGCAGAAAAGCAAGAAGCTCAATTGAATAATACTAGCAGTGAAACAGGACAGTTTAAATCCCGACCTAATATAGGTAAAGGAAAAGGACAAATGAGCATAGATGAGGCAAAGAAAAAGTGGCCATGCCACAACTGCGGAAAGCTAGGACATTGGAGAAACGAGTGTAAATTTCCTCCAAAACCTAATGTGGAAAATCAATCATTAAATTCACAGGTGCAGAGTGAGGTAGTTACTCAACAAGGTCAGGTGCCACAACCACCACTTCCCAAGAGTGTTAACCAACAGAAATACAGTGCAGAAACAGGATTCTACGGAGGAGAACAGGTAAAACAGTTGTCACGTGCAGCTGAAATGTCACAATATTGGTTACGACAGAATGAAGATGAGACGGATGAAAGTTCATGACGGTGTCTAAGAGAGAGGGAAGAGTGCGTGCTTGGCGCAACTCTAGAGGTAGATCAGTCAGGTCCATTTGTGGATGGAGAAGTGAATGGTGCAAATGTAACATTCCTTGTTGACACTGGAGCTACCCGTTCTACTGTTAGGTCAGTGGAAATTCCAAATCTTCCTCTCTCAGGTGAACATATCCAAGTGGTTGGAGTTTCCAATCAGCAAATTGAAACGCCTCTTACTAGATTAGTAAAAGTAAAAATTGGTCCATTTAGTGAAATGCACCGATTTGTGGTGTGTGATTGTAGTCCCGTGAACCTTTTAGGACGCGATTTATTGTGCAAAATGAACTGCACAATTTATTGTACTCCAGACGGAATTGCATTTCAGACCCCAGATGAGGATGTGCTGTATAAAATGACAATGGTAAATTTAGAACCAGAAATAAATGGTTTGTTTCCTGTATTTGATGCAGAGAAAATCCCAAATGAGTTGAAAAAGACAGTGAAAGAAGAAGTGTGGGACTTGACAGGAGAAGATGTAGGATTAATGAAAGGAGTAGATCCCGTAAAAATTACAGTAAAAGAAGGAACGAGTTACCCAAATACGCCCCAGTATAAATTGACTCCAGAAATAATTGAAGGAATAACGCCAGTAATAAATAAAATGATTGAACAAGGGATTCTAAAAGAAATCATGAGCAGTCCATGTAATTCGCCAATAATGGGACTGAAAAAGCCAAACGGAACATATAGAATCGTACAGGATTTAAGAAAGGTAAACAAAATTGTTGTGCCTTGTTGCCCAATAGTACCGAACCCTGCTGTGATTTTATACCAGATTCCACGCGAAGCAGAATGGTACACAGTAATTGATTTATGTCATGCATTTTCTCTATTACATTGCATCCAGATAGCCAGCCAATATTTGCGTTTAGGTTTGGAGAGCGTATTTTGGCATGGTGCCGAATTCCTCAAGGGTACACAGAAAGTCCCTCAATCTTTAACCAGATCCTAAAGAAATCATTGGAAGATTTAAGAATGCCAGAAAAGTCAGTAATGGTTCAGTATATTGATGACCTACTGGTGGCATCAAAAACGAAAGAAGCATGTGTCAATGATACAATTGCTTTGCTGAATCATTTAGCAAAAAGAGGACATAAAGTGTCCCCTTCAAAATTGCAGTTTTGTCAACAAGAAGTCCAGTATTTAGGGCATAAAATAGAGAAAGGAGTGCGAAAGGTAACGACAGAAAAAATAAAAATGATTCAAGGAATGAGAGCTCCAATGACACAAAGAGAGGTAAGAATGTTTTTGGGAATGGTTGGATATTGTCGACAATGGATAAGCGGTTTTTCACTAATTGCTAAACCATTGCAGAAACTGACAAAAAAGGATGTTAAAGATCCTTTTGAAATGAATGATGAAGAAATGAAAGCATTCAGAGAGCTGAAAAAGAAATTGTGTGAGGCTCCAGCATTGGGAATGCCTGACTATGAGAAAGATTTTGAGCTGTATTGCAGTGAAAGAGATGGATGTGCATTTTCAGTTTTGGTGCAGAGACATGGAACTATGAAAAGACCAATTGCATATTTTTCAACTGTTTTAGACCCCGTAGCGAAAGCGTTGCCTGGATGTTTGAAAGCGGTTGCTGCTACTTGTGTGAGTCTGGAACAGAGTGAAGGCATAGTGATGGGGTATCCGTTGAGAGTGTATGTTCCCCATTCTGTGGAAATTCTTTTGACAAGAACGAAAACCCAATACATGACACATAGTCGGCTGTCTAGGTTTGAAAAGGTAATTTTGAGTGCAGATAATGTGACCATTGACAGATGTATGAATGTAAATCCTTCAACATCATTGCCAGATGAAGAGAATGTGATTGAAATGGATGAAGTAGATCACGATTGTCTGAATGTGCTCGAATACTGTACAAAACCAAGAGCTGATATACGAGATGAGCCTTTGAAAGAATCAGATTATATTCTGTTTGTGGATGGCTCATGTTTGAGAACGAGTGATGGAGTTCTGAGTGCAGCATATGCAGTTTGCACAGTAGCAACTGTATTGGAAGCATCTTGTCTGAAAGGTGTACGGTCTGCCCAAGTTGCAGAATTAGTAGCTCTGATTCAAGCATGTAAGTTGGGAAGAAATGTACGGGTTACGATTATGACTGACAGCCAGTACGGCTTTGGGGTCGTGCATGATTTTGGTCAGATTTGGTCACAAAGAGGTTTCTTGACGTCTGCAGGGACGCCCATCAGAAATGGAGATTTTGTGAAAAAGTTGCTTGAGGCGATACAGCTGCCTAAACAGATCGCTGTCGTGAAGTGCAATGCACATAAAAATGGGGAAGACTACATTACTGTTGGCAACAAATATGCTGACGAGATGGCACAGTACTGTGCAAAGAATGTGGTATCTTTGAATAAATGTCGAGAAAGAGAGCATATTTCTTGTCCTTTGCTTTTTACTAACTCTATTGAAACATGGGATGAGGTGAGACAGTTACAAGAAGCTGCAGAAGACGAAGAAAAGGATACTTGGCTAAAAGCAGGATGTAGAAAACATGAAGAAACGGATGTATGGGTTTACAGGGATGAGAGACCAGTTATGCCTGATAGCATGATTTCTGACATGGCACGGATGTACCATGGGCAAGCCCATATTGGGAGAGATTCAATGATCAGACTTTTTAGACAAACATGGTACAATCCAAAATTCAGAGCCATAGCTGAGAGTCTTTGTCAGAGATGTCTTATTTGTCAACAGTTAAATCCAGGAAGGAAGACAGTAGTGAGTCTAGGAAGAATAGGACGAGAAGGGGGTCCTTTCACTAGAATGCAGATGGATTTTATTGAAATGCCACCTTGCAGCAGATTGAGGTATGTTCTAGTGGTCGTCTGTTTGTTTTCCCGTTGGGTGGAGGCCTATCCAACAAGAAGGAATGACAGTATCACAGTAGCAAAACTTTTGCTGCGAGAATTCATTCTAAGGTATGGTTTTCCAGTCACAATTGAAACAGATAGAGGAACACATTTCCAAAATGAATTAGTTAAACTGATTTGTGAAGCACTTAGTATTAAACAGAAACTGCATTGTGCATACAGACCAGAGGCTTCTGGAATAGTAGAACAAGTGAATGGAACGATCAAGAACAGGTTAGGAAAAATGTGTCAAGCTACAGGACTCAAATGGCCAGATGCTCTGCCATTAGTTCTGATGACAATCAGAAGTATTCCGGAAAGGAAGACTGGACTCAGTCCACATGAAATAATCATGGGACGAGCAATGAGACAAGCACAAGTACCTGTCAACAAGCTACTGACTATAACTGATGATCTAGTACTGGATTATTGCAAAGGATTGGCTGATGTGGTGCGTTCTGTGTTTCATCAGGTTGGACCGGATGCGACCACTCTTGAAAGAAAACCAGCTCACGACTTGAATCCAGGAGATTGGGTTCGAATAAAAGTCCACCGGAGAAGAAACTGTTTGGTTCCTCGCTGGGACGAACCACGACAAGTGATCCTAGTGACGACCACCGCAGTCAAGTGTGCAGGAGTGAAACACTGGGTACATGCCAGCCACACCATTAGAGTTCCAGAACCTAAAGATCGACATGTGAGTCGGCATCTGGAAATATCAGATAGCAGTTCAGCATCAGAAAGAGAAGAGGAGACAAACAGGGTGCCAGAACCTGAAGATCGACCTGTAAGTCGACATCTGGAAGACCCAACTACAAGTGCAACAATAGAAGAAGAAGAGGAAATAGAAGAAATAGCTGAAGTTCCAGAATTTGAAGATCGACCTGTAAGTCGACATCTGGAAATATCTGACACCAGTTCAGAATCTGATACAGAACATTCGGAAGGTGAAGAAATTCTAAAAAGAAAGTGGAATTTTGAAAGCATAAGAGAAGAAACTGAGCCAGAAGATAGTGACAGTGAACAACCAAGTACAAGTTGTGGTAAAATTCCTTCGAAAATAATATTAATAGATGAAGAAGGGAGAGTTTCAAACCAAAAGTTAGAAAAATCGGAAAAACCCCGAGGAGCAGTAGGGACAGATAGTCAAACACAAGAACAGGGAAATTTAGAAGCAGATAGAGAAACTGACACGAAATCGGAAGAACCTCGAGGAGGGACAGAAATAGGTGAACGAAGGAAGATAAGAAAAGAACCACAAGTAGATGAAAGCGAAATTATAAGCTTTAAAATAAGAGGAAATAACGAAAGGATTGAAACAGAATCAGAAGAAAGTGGAGAAGAAAGAAATGAAAAACTAGAGACAAGAAAAAGAAATTGGAAAACAGAAAGAGAGGAAAAAGGAAGTGAAGCAAAAAGGCCAAGAAAAGGAGACAATTGGCCCAACGAAGTAAGAAAATTAAGATACAGAATCATAAAATTGGATGGGAAAAGTGCTGAACAAGTGAATGAAATAACAAGTCAAAAGAGCAAGGAAAACAAGGTGGAAAACACTTGCAGAAAACGAAAAGAATAAAGAAAGTAAATCAAAAGTATAGATCGCCTGAATGGTTGTATCGTGCTTTGACTAGTCACAAAGAAGAATTAAACACTCACGAAAACACAGAACAAAGAAACCTGATGGGAGAAAGTGAAGTGCAACAAACCTGAAGCAACAAACCTGAAGAAGTTTAGATAGTTTACCGGATTTGACAAAACACTGAACTGACGAATTTACCGGATGCGACAGAGAAAGAATTCTGAAAAAGAATTAAGAGAAAGTACCAAGCAAAGACAAAATATTGAAAGTACAGAGTGGCAAGCAAGTCATTTCTGAGGTGTAGTGACACACTTTTCTAGAAAACAAGTAAATAAGGTTAGAAGACAAAATGGAGAATACTAGAGATAGAAAGTGTAGATGTGAGTTTTTAAGTAGATGGTGCAAGATGTGCTGTTTTTGTACAGGTTTATTAATAACAGTATGGGTGGTTTTAGCAATAACTATTCCAATTAGTTTAGCTGTAGTAGAAAAATCTAATAACACTGAGAAAGAAAAAGGAGCTAACACTCAAGAGCCAGTTATTTTGAAGAGTAGTGCAGAATTACATAAGGATAAATCAATAACAGATTTTTCAAAGAATGTTTTTACTAAATTACTGTATGAGTATGTAGAAACAATGGATGTAAGAGATTGCTATGTTTGTATGCAGTTGCCTGCATCTGTAGCAGAGGGTGTGACTTATCATCACCTCCCTTTGACGTATGGAATAACATGTAGTGTATTGGCAAGCTTATTTTATAAAACAGGTAGATTAGAATATTATTACACTGATGTAGATAAGATTTTTGCTAAAGTTTCTGTAGTTCCCGAGCTTAACAAAATAAAAGAGGGAAAGACGTTTGGTGAATATTTCTTAGAAGATAAGATTTTAACATCAGATAATATATTTAGGTACAACCTTACCTGTGAGTTACAGAAGGAAGAAAAGGTATTTTTAGAAATGGTTGAAGAGAGAAGAGTGAAATTTCAAAGAAAAGTGATAGAAGAGACAAAAACACCTCTTTGGGCATTTGAGGAAGACCATCATGACAAGAAAAAGACAAATGCAGCTATGACTCTGGATTGGCCCCAACAGGGAAGGTTGTGCATTAGAAGAAATAAGACAAGATATGACAATTATTTTGTGGGTTCCAGCAATTGCCATGACAATTACCAAATTCTAGGTGGATGGGGATTCAAAGGGGGAAAAGATCCAATATTTCCAGGGATTTATTATGTTTGCGGGAATAGGGCTTATTATAGGTTGCCGGACCATTGGTATGGGTCATGTTACTTAGGCCTGGTCTTTCCAAAGATTTTTCATGTGGATAGAAAAGAAAAAGGAACACACAAAATGATAAATACCTTTACACGTAGAAAAAGGGAAAGTTTTTCAGAAATAGTAGGTGATATTTTTGGTGCATTGATACCAGCAGTGGGAATATCTTTGAATGCATTTAGAATTCGGAAATTATCCACAGTAGTAGATCGTTTATCTACAGATACTGCTGGAGGGTTCATAATGGTAAATACCGAGATGGTTGCCATGAGAGCTATGGTGATGCAAAATCGTCTTGCCCTTGACATTCTTTTGGCAAAAGAGGGCGGAGTCTGTGGAATGTTGAAAGTCCAACATTGTTGCACTTACATTCCAGATAAAAGCGAAAATATACAGAAGTATATAACAAATATTACAAATTTGCACAAAGAACTTGTTCCACTGGAGGTTGAAAGTGTGTGGGGAAAACTTGGTAAAGGGTTTTCTTCTGTAACAAATTGGTTAACAAGAATGAGTGGATTAATAATAGGGAAAGTTATAATAATAGCAACCATGATAATAATAATAATATTAGTACTGAAGCTTGCAGTAACATGTATAAAGAGAAGAAGAAGGCAGAATAAGATAGAAAAAGAAAACATGATAAACAAGGAAAGAGAGAGAGAAATAGGTGAAATAGAGTTAGAAGAAATAAAAGAGAACATGTACAAGAAAACGAAGAAACAAGTTGAAAGGGATACAGAAGTGTAGACTAAAAAAATCAAATGGATAAAAGATATATGCTGTCTGAGAAAATTGTATAACTTGGGTTTTTGTGGTGATATTAAAAATCACCAAAGGGGGGAGTTGATGGAGCAGGGTAAATGTAAAAATTTTAACCTCCTAATATTTTCGTACAATATTAATAAACATGTTCGTTTAGGTAAATAACCAACAATGTATGTAAAGGGTTAATGGTAACACGCCAATTCAGTGTGCAAATTAATTGACTTATAATTGTTTACGTATCTAACATAACATAATATTTGCGTACTAATTTAATAATAAATGCATGATTTTGTGCTTTTAAATAAAACGTGTGGTTGCAAAATAAAGCGATGGTAAGTAAGGGACAGCTTTATATGTTGCTTCTGCTAGGTAATACCTAATTGGGGCACGTAGGATGACGGGAGGGAAACGAAAGGGTTTATATTTCTTTGTTTTAATAACATTTTGTTTATCTTTGAAAATAGTGCGCTTAGGCCTGCCGAGCAGCAATATAAAATGGCCGCGAGTTACTAGAGTGCGCATGAGCGGATGCGACCATGTGATAGAGGAGAGAGGCTGTGGAAAAGGGATGATCACGTGCTGATGCCGAGAGGCTAAGATGAAAGTATGGTCAAGGCTGCTGTGACCCTTCTGAGCAGATGTGTGCCAAGATTATCAGCAAGAAGCGTGAGAAGCCTGGTTGAATCAATAGACGGAATTGTATTATACAAAATGTAGCAGAAAAAGATACAATTTGGACTGATCGAAACGGATGAGCAAGTGCATGAACTGTGGGAAACTATGCTTGCATGGACATTCCACACGAAACTGGTTAAGACCAGGAAGTTTGATTAAAATGTCTATGGACCTGAGTTTTTGACCAATGAGAATGAATCGCGCCATGTAAGAAGAAACATTTTATGCTGTAAGCTAGAATTAGGGTATAAGAAGACCTACTCTTGGTGGGAGGGGTTAGAATGCTGGAGTAGAATGCTGCGGGATGTTGCGGGAGATGCTGAAGAAGTTAGATGCTGTAGATGGGAGAGTTTGCGGTTGCTGATGCTGACGAGCTGATGCTGCTGCTGTTATTTTCCTTTTCCAGTTGAGTATAAAGATGCTGCTTTAGGAGAACTTTTATTGATAGATTTTATTAGAATTATTAGGATTTCCCCAGAGAGATAGATAGGTTGATCTATAGTGTTCTTAGTATGATAACCTCGTTTTTCCGTCTAATAAAAGTGCCATGCAATTTCAAACCATTCTTATAATGATGATAAATGCAATGATCTGAATAATAAACTTAACCTTAATTTCCTGCATTCAAAACTTTATATAAACTTTATTATTCTTTAAACAAATGACTCAGTGATTTTCTTTAGCATAATGATTAATAATGCAATGGTAAAAGAGTTCATTGTGATTGAGCTGGTCTTGATCACCATCTACTGATTCCTACTAGTTGGTCCATCGACCAATGAGCGGAATACCTTAAAAGCAAATGAGAAATACTATGTCATTATAAAAGAGGTATCCCGTCTCCTTCCAGCGAATCGTTTTTCTCCTAGGTACATTGACGGAGGAAATCCAGGAAACAAATGAGTAAGTGAAAGTATATGCAGTGTTATGGGCCCCACCGTCATATGGATATAGTGTGTGTGTTAGAGAAATAATTGCACCTGGATGACCAAAGCATAATAGGAGAAATTATTTTTATTGTTAGCGCTGGATCAGATTTCTTGGTAGCAGAGTTATGGTTACTATAGATTAGTTTGGTGATTATTGATTTATGATTATAGATTATTGATAAGTTTATGTTTAACACTTTTTGTTGAGTCGCGTTATGTTATATGTAAGTTTACATGCTTCCGGGAAGTAGGAAGTGGAACACGTGTGGCAAGAGAAGTCGCATGGAATTTTACACTGTCTGAGTTCATTTTTGGTAATAACACAGGTTGTGTTATATTAGGGACATTTTGCGTATAAAAGGTGTGTAAGTGAAAAAGTGATCGGTTTTCTTGTGAAACTCTGGCCTTAATTCTCAGGAGCAGTATAGTCTCTACATGTGTTTTATCCCCAGAGAAACGGGTTTATTGATTGCTTGAAAGAAGGGTAAGAAGTGCTACTTTATCGACGAAACTGAAAGTTCTGTGGTAGGGTAGAGGTAAGCGCTGCCTACTGGAAAACACAGAATTCTTGTAAAAAGTATACCCTACGGCGAGGTACTGAGGCTTAAACGTATTTGCAGTAATGACAGGGACCTCCAGTCAGCTCAAAATGAGTGTATTAAAAGATTTAGAGAGAGGGGCTACAGTCAAAAATGTCTAGAAGCAGCTCTTAAAAAAAGCAATCAAGAATCAAGGGCAATGCTTCTCAAAACCAAAACAAAGATGGAAGAAACTAAAGAAACCAATAGTTTCAGGTTCATTTTAAAATATAATCAGCAGGAGGTTGCGGTAAGAAAAATCATAAAGAAAAATTGGTACCTAATCAAACAGGACCCGATAATTGGCACTATAGCCCCGAAAAGGCCTGCCATAACCTATCGCAGGGGCAGATCCATGAAGGATGCCTTAGTAAAAAATTACCCATTTGGCCCCGTGAACAAAAATACATGGTTGTCTCAAAGATTTGGCTTTTACAAATGCAAAACCTGTAAAGCATGCCAACACGGTGTCAATATGACAAGCTACAAGGCTCCTTTTGGAGATTTTGAGAGGAGGATAGACAAAGTGCTTAACTGTAAAACTGACCATGTGGTGTATGTGCTGGAGTGCCGATGTAATTTAAGATATGTTGGTAGCACTATTTTACAGGGTCACAAAGGGTACTCCAGCACATACGAGCAATTAAAAATAAAGACACCACATACCCAGTGGCTCGCCATTTTAGTGAAAAACATGAAGGCAATCCCAAAGACCTTAAATATTATTTGATTGACTGTATTCCAGTCCACAAAAGAGGGGGTGATCGTGAGAAAGCCCTCCGCAAATTAGAGATGCAATACATCTTAAATCTCGACACTAAACAGCCAAATGGATTGAATGCCACTGAGGAACTTCATGCCAGTCTAATTTTCTGAATTCACAAGTTTAAACAACCGTGGCATGGAGTGTAGTCAGATTTAGCCAAATTTCTCCTAGTATAAATTTAAACCTAAAAACAAAAATGTAAAAATTTAAACTTAAATTTAGATTCTAAAAGAATTCTAAAATACAGCAACCATCTGTGAACATCTGCTGAGCACGTGAATCACACATAGTTACTCGGGTTCTCTCTTTCTCTCTTTTTATATGATGTGTCTAAATAAAGTATACTAGTAAATAACTTTGAAGTAACTATAGATTAAATCAACCAGTTTGCCCCTCAACATTTTAAGTTAACATTTTTGCTAGACCGCTTAAATAGAATTTTTAGAATATTTAGGTTTTAAACTTTTTTCATTCACTTTTTTTATTCTCTCTTTTTTTCTCTGGTTATAATAGATAGTTTAAGGCAGACATCACGATAGAGGTGCAAACACTTTTTATTCATTTTTAGAAACCAAACATAGATAATGACAATATATATTATATACATGAGGGGGAAGAGGGTACTAATAAATGGTACCAAATTCCAAAAAAGGAGCATTTGAGCCATGACTAAGAAATGTATTAGAACTGATTTTCAATGTAATATTTATATATTTATATATTTATTGACATTTTATATGTATTTATATATTTATACATATATGTATTTAAGAAACAAATCGGTGTAAACAGCATTTATGCAGGAGCAATATTGTCAATTTTGATTGTTCGGATATGTCATCTTTTTATTTATTTATTTATGAGCACTGTGCACTTTAAGAAGGTTGTCACGTGACACAATTGTAAAGAGTATTTAAATAACTGCCTAAACTACCAGCGCGTCATGTGATCAAGTCCCCTAGAGGGACGAAACGCGTCATGGCTGCAGCATTGTTTGGGGAGCACAAATAAACATTGCAAATTGAAGGCTGATGAGGTCCGCGCTCTTTCTTTGTGCCTGGTGAAACTGACACGCTGTGAAGGAGTTTGGTGAATATATATATATATATATATATATATTTATATATACATATTCCGTAGTTGGTGAATAACCAATATTTTCCCTAATCTCTTCAGAGCACACATCTGGGTGTTAGATTAAAAAGCCCACCCCACCACAATATTATCATAAAAAGTAGAAGCGTCCACTGGTATTTGCCCTTGAGAAATGGCATCTAGGGCAGTGTTTGAAGTGCTTTAAAAACAAGCATCTGCAATGCAACAGGTCTCGCATTTACGCAAGTTTGAGCTATTGGTATTGTAAATGACAATGCCTTTTATTTATGTTTTGGTTTTTAAAACATAAATAAAAGGCATTGTGATTTACAATGCCAATAGCTTAAACTCTCGCAAATGCGAGACCTATTGCATTCCAAATGCTTGAAGGCATCGCTGAGTTGCCCCCGTCTGTCTCCCATGGCCCCTGAAGAGCTCCCGTTTGCTACGAGTTAAATAAAGGAGCCGATGGTTACAACTGCGCACAAGAGACCTTCCTGCCCTCCTGCAGTAAGAGAAACTCATTAAAGAAAATAGTGCTTACAGACTAAAGAAGACATACTGTGTAACAACTGAAGTAAAAGGGCCAGTCCTCATGGGAGGTTACAAATGAAGACAAGACAATACTAAGGAGGGACTAACAAGCCTAATAACGAATCAGAAGCCAGCATTTACGAAGGACAATGACACAAGCCAATGACAAATATGGGCGGAGAGTGGGCCGGGCTTCAAGTAAATACTCCGAATACAGCATGGCTCGCAGAGCAGCGCATGCGCTGCCCAGGCTCGACCTAAAAAGTATGGGAGCTGTAATCCTGAGTCGATTAGGGGGCGAGGTCAGTGAGAATGGGGGCGGGATCAAAGGAGTGGCTAAAAAGCACAAAATATTCTGTAACTATTTTGTTGGTCTTTCAACTTCAAGTAACTGCATATAAAATAAAACACACCTTAAATGAAAAATAAATGCAAGTTAAACTAATCAGTAAGAGATGCACTTTTTTATTCTGTGAAACTTTTGCTATTAAAGAGTTAGACAGCAAGGAATGACAAATTACTCTGTGTACCCAGTTCTTTTGGCCTGTATTCCGCATGGAAGTCCTAATTCCAGTGAGTTTAACACAGGCATTTACCACCTGCTCAGAGCAGATGGTAAATGTCTGCGAGAGCTTCTGGACGGGGAGGTGAAAGGAGAAGTATGGCGAGGGCAGGAGAGGGAAGAGGAAGATGTCTTCTTAGACAGGGGTGCTTGGCTAAAAAACTGGTCTGGGCCACAATGCAGTCATTTCCAAAAGCAATTTTATGACCTGGAATTTCCAGGGGATAAAATCGGGTCCAGTGTTCCTTCACCTGAGAAATACAGGTTCAGAACACCGGCCCACTTATAATTGTGAGGATCAGAATTCCACCTGGGAATTCTACTCCACACAACTTGTAAGTGGACCCAAGTGTCTTATCCTCAGGGATAAGCAACTCTATGTTCCACTGGCAGAAAAATGACCTGCTCCGAAAGCATTGCATATACTCTCAACCAGTGCTCAATTTGAGCAGGTGATTGCCGGGGGGGATGGGCGCTGATGGGGAGGGGGGACTAAGATTTATTTTTGGGTACAGCATGTGTTTTTCTGGCTCAGACATTTAATGAGAGCAAGAGAGGGAAAATTAAAAAGCAAAGCGGAAAGACAGAGGAAGAAAAAGACGGAAAAATCTTCATAAAGGGAGAGAAGAGAGACATGCTAGAGTGAGATAAAGGGGCAGAGAGTGTCCAGCAGTGAATTAAAGAGGCACAAGGTGGATATAAGACTACCAGCCTCTGGCATTTGGCGCACCAACACTTAATAGCGTCTCCTAAGACTACTGAGCAAAACTTTGTGTACCAGCCTCATTCTTTTACAAATTAACCACTGTTCTCATCTACATCTCCTGTATTATCTCTCCAAGCTAGACACTGTTGTCTTCAGTGACAAAATAAACATGACGTCCTAACAAGACATCAAAGCCCATGACTATGCCTTGGGCTTTAAATGAGGGTACTATCGTAATGTTTCTACTGATACTGATATTCAACAGCGCTGTGGCTCGTTATTTGCATATATATTTCAGAATCTAGTCTTCTGATTTGATAACGAGAGGTGAAGGCTCCACCCCACTGGTGATCTAAGAGATCACGTGGTACCAGACGATTGTTACAAAAATGACCCGATGATGTTCTGTTATGTATCATTTTTAAAACCCGTGTTTACCTTCTCTGCAACACTGGCTTCTGCTATCATGTTTGAAGAGGTGCACGAGATGAAATTTCTACTCGTTGTCCCAGTTGAGCACCAGCCGAACATCACGTGAACAGAAATGTATCCAGCTTCTACTGACTAATTTAGGTTACCATGCGGTCAATGAAGTACAGTGAGGCCGCCTGACTCTATAACATGGAGGGTCTCCTGGTTTCAATGAAGACATCTAATGTGAATAGGCGGGTTTCAATGAATAGCTGCAGGGAGAACATTCCAGATATATGAGGTTGACTCATTTTTTTGGTTGTCTGAGTAATTTGGCCATTTCTCTACTATTTTTTAGTTTAAATCTGTTTATTATTACTGCTTTTCTTTTTATGGTTGCAGTTACAAATAGAAAATTATACCAGGATCACAGTGTACAATGATGACATCAATTCACAATTGTATATCATTACCGTGCAATAGCAGTAGCAACATGAGAAGTTACATTGTTGGCAATATTTACTGGAATCTGAATAGACATTGCTGCTCTGAGTATCTGTGTTAGTAATGGAAGGTAGGCTGGTAGGAGTTATGTGCTAATCATAAGAAGCGTTATTGCAATCGGTTAGATCTTACATTGATTGAACGTTTCCTGTTCAGAGCAAGCAATAATACACAATGACAGAGATAAACAGTTGAGGGTCTGAATCAAACAACAGTGAGAACACATGTGAAAAAGAAGAACCTTAGTAACAGCTGTCATGTCAGCTCCACCCCCCCACCCACAAACCCTGACCCCCGTCTAATTGCCAAGCAAATTACTCATGCCTGTCAACAGGTATCCCATCAATGGGGCTATTATCCATCAAGAGGCACACATCGTCCATGTCGAGCTTGCCAAGGGGGCAGCAACACATGTGCGTCACCACCTGATTCGCCACCGCGGGGTAGCTAGGCATCCAGGGAAAGGGGAACATCTGAGATGTCTGCGTGGAGGTCAGCCATGACCATGTCCCAGCTACCACCGGCCAACACTCTCTGCTTGGGCCCAGTTGGTAAGCGACCGCATCCAGGTCGCAATGTGCGGAGGATCAGGTGACTTCCATCTGCGTGTGATAAGTCGCTTAGCTACGATCAGACTTAGATCTATGAAGCAAGATGTGACTTTGTGTTTTTTACCTCGCCGGTATAGGTCGAGTATGCACATCTCCCATGTATGTGGGAGTTCCCTCTCAGTTAAGTGTACCAAACGGGCATAGACTCCACGCCAATAACGCTGCAGATGTGTGCAGACCCACAGCATATGTATGATATCTGCATTCATCCGTCCACAATGGGGGTAGGAGGCGTTTGCACAGTGGAAGTATTTGTTAATGTTGGCCGGAGTAAGGTAGGCCCTGTGTACAATATATAGCTGAATCAGGTGAAACTGGGCGTTGTAGGGTATGCGAGTAGGGCCTTCCAATATAGTGGGCCATTCTTTATCTGTGCAGGGACAGGAAAGGCCAGCCTCCTATCATGCCCGTAGGGATGTCAGCAGTAGAGCTGTATTTGAGCGCAAAGAGGCTGTGATCCAGCGCACCAAGTGTCTGCCCCAAACCATGACATACATATATTGTATAGTTAGGTTCATAGGTGGATCCTGGGTCATGTCTCACCACTGTCGCCTCAGGGCCTCCATCAGCGACGCATGAAGAAGGAACTGGCCGGGAGGGAGACCGTCCTCCTCCGCCAGCAGCTCATAGGGCAGAAGCTCACATGTCTATATAGATCTCCCGATGACTGGATCCTCGCCGCAGTCCAAGCAGTCAGCTCCAGTGTAGTGGTGTAGTGCTGACCACACGGCGTACCAAAAAGCGCCAAGGCTGGAGCATATGGCGTTATCTGCAGCATAATCTATAGACTCCGTCAGAAGCAGCGATGCACCACTAACAGGAGCACCGGTCTGGGTGGTAGTGGTCGAGCGCAAGGGTGGAATAGCTGGGCGACTGTCCAGGCCGGCAGCAGCATGGCGCTGTCCGCTAACTGGAAAGCAGGAAGCCACCTCGACACCAATTGAAGTTGAGGTACTAAGTAATATTGCTCAAAGTTAGGGACGGCCGGACCTCTGGAGGTTGTGGGTTGATAAAGTTTAGAACGTTTAGAAAATGCTACGTGGCACCTGGAAGTGTTCCAAATGAAGGTTGTGACTTCCTTCTCAAAGGAATGGAAAAAGAAGGCATGTATGTATAAGGGCAGGTTAGCGAAGTAGTACAGGAGTTGGGGGGAGTACGACCATCTTGAGCAGAGCCACTCTGCTTGCAATGGATAGAGGCAGAGTCCGCCAGAATGTTATCTGGGTCCGCAATGAGGCGACAGCGTGCGACAGGTTACCGTTGAGGATATCAGCAGATGAGTGGCAAATTTGAATACCTAGATATCGAAAAGTGTTGGGTTGCCAGACAAGGGGGGTAGTGAACAAGTCAGTATTCGGACCAAGGGTAGTCGGAGCAAGTGAGAAAAGACAGGATTTCACCCAGTTGACTTTAAGCCAGAAAGCTGAGCGAATTGTCCTAGAGGGTCATCTGCATAGAGGGAGACCAAGAGTACACCTTCATCTAGGAGTATACCCCACTTTACGCCCTGCTTACGCAGGTGAGCTGCCAGAGGCTCCACCACTAGGGAGAAGAGCAGTCAGTAGAGCGGCATCCCTGGCGAGTGTCCCTGCCTATGAGGATGAGGTCAGAAATGAGGGAGCCTGCCTTCACCCAGCCCAACAGCAATGTATATAGTAACCGAAAGAGTTGCAGGAACCTGTCTCTAAGACCATAGAGGGGCAACACTGCGAATAGAAAGGGCCACTATAAGGATTCGGAAGCCCTCTCTAAGTGAAGGACCAGACAACCTGAATGGGGCCATAGTAGAGGGGCTTACTCCATAATACGGAAGAGTCGTGGCAAGTTGAGGGAGGTTGCGAGCGCCAGAACAAAACCATTTTGGTCTGGGTGCACCAGATGCGGAACCTACGGAGCCAGTCAATCTGCTAAACTTTTAGCCAGGATCTTGTAGTCCGTGTTCGTTAATGCCAGTTGGTGGTATGACCCCCCAGGCTCCAAGTCTTTGCCCGCCTTAGGCAGGGAGATAAGGAGCGCTTCATGGAGAGAGGCTGGGATGCAGGAGGTCTCCAATGCCTCCCCATGTAGTGTTTGTAAGTAGGGGGTCAATTGCAAGGCATAGTCCTTATAGAATTCCACTGGCAGGACATCAGGGCCAGGGGTCCTGCCGGTCGCCAATGCTCGTGTCACTTCCTGTATCTCAAATGGTGTGATAGGGTCATCCAATTCCACTCTTTGGTCGGGTGTGATGCGGGGCAGGGACACAGCAGTCAGGAACGAGGCAAGGTCATCTTGGGGAGGCGCTGTGGTCAGTTGATAGAGGGAGGGGTGGTTATGCACTAGTTCACCATGAACAGCTTGCTGAGAATAGAGCGTTTGGCCAAAGACAGAGTGCTGTCCCACTATAGGACTGCTGGGTTGATCTTAGTGGATCAGCCTCGCAAGGCGCGATTCAGTCCTGCCAGAAGCTGCATGGGTCTTGGCTGAGTGTGCAGCATAATTGTGGTATCTTAAACGCTCCAACAGAGCCGCACGCTCATGCTGTGTGTCAGCCAGTCTACAGCCGTCAGTTGGGTTTGTCACTGCCAAATTTTCTAGGCAGAGTAGCCTGCCCTCTAAACGGAGAATGTCAGTGTCCATCTGCCGGCGAGTGTTCCACTGGAACCCCATACAGTGCCCCCTCAGTGTCACTGTAAAAGACCTTCCACTTGGTGGATCTTGCAGGAACTGATTCTGCATTTAGGTCAAAGTAATCGTCAATGTTTGTGGAAATAGAGGATCGGAAGGGGGGATCCTCCATTGACGCCGGCTGCAGTCCCACATGGAAATAGGCGGGGTGCAGGAGTGTCACGCATTCTGCAGGTATTGGGGGTTGTGATCAGAGTGGTTGCGGCCTAGGTAGCTAATGTGTGTGACACAGGGGGCCAGGCTCAGTGTGCCAATCAGCCTATCAATCCGCACGTGTAGAGCATGAGGCACAGAATAAAAGGAATACGCCTGGTAGCCTTGTTGCGGCTATGCCATAAGTCCACCAATCCCCAACTCTGTAAATAGTTTTTGAGTGCTTGGGCATTTGAGGAGGGAATGAATGGTCCAGTGCGACATCTAACATACTATTAAAGTCTCCACCTAATAGTCCCGGGACTTCACTCCAACGCCACAGAACTTCGGAGAGCACATACAGGAATTGCACCTGGTTGGTGGTGGGGGAGTATATGCTTCCCAGCAAGATATGTCAACCATCTAATCTGCCCTTCACAAGAACATATCTGCCCTCCAGGTCAGTGACCATCTCGCCCAGTTTAAACAACATCCCCAGGCTCACCCAGATCAAAGCCCCTCGGGCGTAGGAGGAGGAATTAGTAGCAAACATCTGACCAGGCCAGCAGCGCTGTAGCTTGGTCACTTCAGGGCATGTCAAATGGGATTTCGGCAACAGAGCAACATGGACAGGAGTGCCAGTTAAGGTATGAGTAAATGGCATATCTACACGCAGGGGTTTGTATTCTGCAGACATTCCAAATTAGCAGCTTAATGGATGAAATGTGTGTTGATGCATGTGAGGGAGGGACAGGCGCGGGCTTTGGGCATGAATGAACGGGTGAGTGGGTAGTGGTAATGGCTCGCCAGAAGGAAGGGATAGAAAAGGGGGGCCAGGCAGCATGTGTAAAACTGAAATAAGAAAGCATAATAAGATAACAAAAAAAGAACAATGAATACCAGATGTACAGTGCGCCAACTGAGAGGACGCCCAAACCAATCTGAAGTGAACATTTAGGAACAAATGAAAAACTTTTCGTCAGGGGGGGCCAGCTCAGATACAGGAGGCAGTTAATCCCCTTAGTGCAATCAACATTGAGTGCCTACATAAAGTAATGGGCTAATCTCAGGTAGATCAGCAGTGTCAATGGTTCATGTGGGGGAAAGAAAAGGGAGAAGGGTTAGCACAAGGCATCAAGAGAAGGAGCATAGCAATTCAGATTGCCATATGGCTATACAGCACTAGAGGTTAAGGTGAGTCCTGTGTAACCATGATCCATGCTGAGCATGATGGGTGAACAATAGTTAAGGCAGAGGGTAGGTCAAATAATGTCGTCGGCTGTCTGTGGAGTCACCTCTGGGGAAGGGGGGTGGACAAGGAGTTCACCCAGGAGGGCCAGGTGGCAACAGAACTCTCATCACTGAAGGATTAGTGTAGACTATCTGTAGGGCTCGAATGTCTTGTTTCATCTGTGAGGGCAGCAGTCTGTTGCAAAGCTCTGTGTAATTCTGACATGATCTGTTCCAGATCAGGCATAGACTTGGGGGCTGAAGGCCGGCGCGGTCCAGAGTGACGACGGCGACCTCCAGTGCGCACCCTATTCTCAGCAGCGCTGGATCTCGACATGCGAGTGGCGTGAGGGCCATAGGTTTCCAGCCACTGCCAGACCTCATCAGGCGAGTCAAAAAATTTGTGGTTCCGCTCGCAACCACTCTGAGGTGCACCGGAAAGAGCAGCAAGTACTTTAGCTCTAGTTCGCCAAGACGTTGCTTCACCGCCACAAAAGTGCTGCGTTGCCTTTGGACTGCGATTGTGTAGTCTTGCGCAGGATGGAGTAATAGTCCTGGAAATGTAGTAACCGGAATACTACTGGACAAGGATTGGCTCCAGGTGGGGGCTTTCTCGCCGGGACTTGGTGCACCCATTCAAAGGTGAAATATTGCGAGATGGTGTGGGGGTTAGGCAAATCCCGCAGCCAACGCTCCAGGTATTTTATAGCTTCTTTGCCCTCTGTCCCCTCAGGGAGACCCACAATTCGAACATTGTTTCTGCTCTATCTCCCCTCAGCATCTTCGGCCCTCGGCTCCAACACATCAATACTCTCCATCAGCGCCTGTATTGATGAATGCGTGCATTCGACTTGCAGTTATAAGTCAGTAATATCGTGTTCGACACAAAGTTGGAGGGGTATAAGATCCTGTCTATTGGCACATCCTACTTTATTGAGGATATATCTGTGATCGCTTTGCCTTGAAGAATGGTGAACCCCTCACCCGTTCATATCATGAACTAGTTTGGTAGACCAAGGCAAAGAGGAATAAAATCAAAACTAATCGGAAAATTCCATTTAGTGATGTTTAGTAATCCATTTATTGGTTCCAAATCCCATATTCAAAAAGCAATTCTTAGAAGTCAGAATCACTTATACTAGATCGAACCAGCCAACACGTGTGTCTCCCTGTTCTGGAATGCAAGCCTGGGGCTTTTTCAAGGCTGATGTATCAATGGAAACATGGGTAGGACATAAATATACATTAAACAGAAAAATGAAACTAGATCAAATAATTTTTATAGAACAATAAAGATAAAACAAGTGACCAGAGCAATCAAAATATATTCAATTCCATTTAGCAATCATGACATAGTAACCATTATTATAAATAAAGTGAAAATAGTAAATGGATAAGGGAAAGTACGAAATCATATACAAATAAATATATGATAAAGATTATTATATAAGAAGAATAAAAGAAGTGTTTGACACCCATGACCACAAATATGTACAATAGATTCCAATTTCCACCAATCCAAAGCAATTACAATACAATTTTAGACATGGCAGGGTATTGAGTCATTTCATTCAAGAACAATCAGAGTGTGAATAGAATTTGTGTGTACAGGAGGAAACATATAGAAAGAATAATATTTTGCTATATGAAAATAAATATAAAAATATATAGCACCAAGTTAATATAATAGTCAGCATATAATATTAGAAGGTGGGAGGCAGGAGAGTGATCGGTGACCCAGTGACAAATATAAAAAGACAGCAGAAAGACGGTACCATGTAATATCATGTTCCACTGTGTCTACCCTGTCCACAAGTGACTAGGATCCAGGTACTCCTCCCCTGTGCTCCACCTAACTCCCACAGCAGGAGCAGCCACTCATTGATGGCTAGGAGCCGCGGTGTCAGCTGAGGCAGTGCATACAAGTTCAAGTGCTTGGTACAGAAGCCTGGGCCCGAACCAACCCCCGTGCCCGCACCTCCAGCAACGGCAGCTGCAGTGGCACCCCAGCATCCCAAAGGAGCACTGGCAATCCACTATATTCAAGCCCTCTGCCAAGACCACAGGGGGAACAAATGTGACGCAGGGGCACCCCCCTCCCGTCAAAGGGTGTAAATACGCAGGTCAATGCTCGGCACCTCCCTAAGCCGCCAGGCATAGGTCCGACATTACCCCTGAGCCCGAAGCAACCATAATAGACAAGGAGGAGACAGTCCAAAATCCACCACAGTAGGGGGGCGGGGGGCCCGGACCCAACCCTGTCCACGCAATCTCACCTATAGGCGCAGTGGCAGGAGCCCCAATAGCACAGGGGCTGCAGTTCAGTCTCTGTGGGCATGGGACTCCAGGCAGCAGCCCAGGGGAAGGCCACAATGAAAGGAGTCAGGGCCAGTACTGGGGCTGGGGCCGAGGCACGACATGAGGAGTACACTCCACCCCTCACGGCTAGGCCCAGGTCCGATTGACCTCCGGGCACCTCACCACCACCACAGACAGCGGGGGAAGGGTGTAGAAGGAGTGGAGGAGAAGACACGCAGTACAGTGGTGGCCCTGTAGTCCCCTGGCCCGCTCTTCTCACAGGGATCAATTAGATGGTGGCCTTCTTCTCTGTATTCATCATGACCAAAGTTTACTTAGTCTTCAGTAGTTTCTGAGGACCTAAGTGGGAGTGCCAGCCTAGGCCAGATATGGCCCCCATGCCCTCGGCAGCAGCGGCAGTGAGGGAGGAGGCAAGTACGGATTCACTCGGCAGCAGAGGCCTGGGCCCGATCTGGCCCCCATGCCTCTGCTCTCAGCAACGCCAGTGGGAGGCAGCAGGCAGAGGAGCCAGGGCAGTGGCGCAGCAGGAAGACATCCACCCCACACTCTCTGGGGCCAAGCCTGGGCCCAAACCAGCCCCTAGACATCTCGCTCCACCACAGTCGGCAGCGGGGGAGAGGAGGGATAGGGCATACGGGCGACCAGCATTCGTACACAGTTTCCACAAGTGACAACTCTCACCTCCGCACTCATTGCGACCCTCCTTTCGGCCTGTCAGGTGTGTGTCAGCTACAGGGCCCAAATCGCCAGCTCACTGCTCCCGTCCAGCTAGCCCCAGCAATCGGCTGCACATCCACCCCAGTGCCACCATGGACTTGTGGTCTGGGCAGTGGTGCATGGCCAGGAGCATCCGTGAGAGTGTTGCAGTGGATCAGGAGTGTCCGACCGCACAGTGCTCACTGGATCACCTCCATGCAAGTGGGCGTAGGCCGCAGTCGATCTCCGCAGCAGCAAGGCGGTACACAGGAGGTGAGCCGTGTGATGGCCACATGTGGCTCCAGAGGATCTCACAGGGGATCATGCAAGGCAGGTCAGGGCATTGGATGGTATGTGTAGGTTAGGATAATGGCTGGATAATGGGGAAGATCCATGGAGCCTCCTCAAAACACGTCCGCCATCTTGGCTCCGCTAGCCACGCCCCCTTGGCCACTCTCTGCTATGGCACATTTTTATGTCCTGAACTAGCTTGCTTACTTCGATCAGCTTTCACTCAAGACACCCATAGTGGTGAGTGTCAACATTTCCAGCTGCCATGTCTCATAGTGTATGATAATGTCATAATTATTAGTCTGCACTTTTCACTTTATTCACTTCTTGGATATTAAGCAAGGTGTGAAACTGAATGAGTCTCACGATGTGAAAGAGACAATGGACACTTGCTATCACCCTGTAATATTGCATATAGGTAGGAACTCGTCGGCCTCGTTACTCTGGAGCCTGGGTGCAAGGATCAGCAGCACATTCTGGGGCACTCTTGCTCTTTACTCCACGTTTCTCACCGACAGCAAACAGAAATCCCGCACCAGTAAACAAGCATGCAAGGATGGAGGCAGATTACCGTAATTCCTTGAAGGGGTCCGCTCTGACATTTGGCGTTTCAATGGATTTCGGGAACACAGCGCCTTCTGCCCCTGAAAGACAAAAGACAAGGGGGGTAAGTGAGAGGCTAGAAGAGCAGTATGGGTACGTGAGAGAGGGAGGGAGACCACATAATTTGTACTAGAGAGAGGGTGGAGAGGCCTTGGAGAGCGACATGAGAGGGCAGTGAGAGATAGAGAACCCGTGACCTACAGTGGAGAGAAGATGGGCTTTGGAGGGGCAGCTAGAGTGGGCAGTGGGACAGGGAGAACCACGGACCTGCAGTGGGGAGAGGGAGATGGGTTGAGGGAGGCAGCTAGAAGGGGCAGTGAGAGAAGTCCCATGCGTTACAGAGGCGCGAGGAAGATAGACTGTGGAGGGGCAGCGAGAGAGAAGGAGGTCCATGATTTGTCCTGGAGCAAGGGTGATGGGCCTTGGAGGGGACAGCGAGAGAGGACAGAAAGAGAGGGAGGCCGCACCATGTTTCCTGGAGGGATGGAGAAGGGCTTAGGGAGGCAGCTAGAGGAGGAGTGCGGCTGGGAGAGGCCAGATTTCCGGCAGGATGGAGGGTGGGAGGATGGACAGGCTCGGGGGAGGGGACAGCATGATGCAGTGTCATGATATTCCCCGAATCCTCGAGCTGTAGAGACCATCTTGCAGTTTCAGTGGGGAGGCTGCTTGTGTTCCCTATTGACCGTGATGCTGAGCATAGGGTCAGGGCTGGACTGCTGGATATTGAAAGCCTTCTGAACTTCATGACTAGAGCACCACATGCCCCACAGCAAAGGTCAACTTTCAGCCATATTCATGACTTTAAAAGGTAATAATGCTTGCAACAAAGGTCCAACACACACTAGGAAAAACAGTGGAAATGTGAGGCCTTTAGCTAAAACAGCTTTGGGGTCATGGCCGTGCTTCCCCATTCAATGGGCTGGCGTGTGGTCATAAGCCACCGTCACAGAGGTTAATGTACTTTATTGTGCAGTGTTAACATGGATGGAGAGGGCTAGGGAGAAAGAGAGAGAAGCGAAGGGAGAAGGCACAGAGTGGCGGAAAGGGTTCAGGATTTAGGTTGGCCTGAGCCTGCGATGGAATAGAGGCCTAAAGATACAGGGAGAGGGGCCATGTGATGGAGAGTTCTCAAGAGCAAGGCTGGAAAGATGCAGAGGCATCACTAAGCAGTATATTCTAAAAAATAAACATTACAATACCGTGCTCATTGTCACCATCTCTTGCTTCTAATTTGTATTGTGGTGTTTGAAAATGAATGGTGAAATTACATCTACATTCACTTTCAAGCACGAATGCATTCCGAGACTTTATTAATTCATATTATAGCTTAAGCATTTTCTTTACCCCTAGACAAAAGACTGATCATTGATATTCGGATAGAACTTGATTTCCAGTGACGTATGTGTCATTATAATTTAAGGCTCTGTCTTGAATTCCTCTTCAAATGAAAGCCAGCTTAGACTATGCACCTCAGTTAATAAAATCAGTGTTTGTATAGCAATTTATCAGTGCAGAAAAAGTTGATATAAAAATATCCAATTGGTATAATTCATTTGGAAGGTTTGCCAGTAATTTATTATGATGTCATTAATAAATAGTATTTCAAACTTTCTTTTCTGGCGGTTGGTATGATTCAGAATTCAGAGAATTTTTACAGAATTATGTTACTGGCGCTCACTAGTAGCGCGCAACATAAGTACATTCACATTTTGATTGTAGGTTTGAAGATAGAATTAGTCAATGAATACAGTAAAAGGAGATTAAATTACTGCTCCCCAGCAGCAGTAGTAGTAGTAGTAGTAGTAGTAGTAGTAGTAGTAGTAGTAGTAGTAGTAGTAGTAGTAGTAGTAGTAGTAGTAGTAGTAGTGGTGTGGTGGTGGTGGCGGCAGTGGTGGTGGCGGGTGGAGTGTGACTGGGCGATATCAGAATTCAGAGATAGCATGAGCTGGGATAGGGACATAGAAAAGCAGAGGGTGGGAACAGTGCCAGAAATCAGACTGGGCCTGACCTGGGACAGAAGCACAGAGAGTCAAGGAGAGGAGGCAGTGTGAAGTGGAGATTCCAGGATTCAGGAATGGAGAGGCAAAGACAGGGTATCATGTGATGATGGGCTCTGAAGATCCAGGCTGTGCCTCAACAGGGATAGAGGGAGACTCTAGAGGGAGATTCGCAACAGGGATACTCCAGGTTTCACATGAAGCAGATCGTACACATAAGCATAGATGGGCACATGGCGAGATTCCAGGAACAAGACTGGAGAGAGGCTAATAGAAGGTCAGGAGAGAGGCTAATAGAAGGTCAGGAGAGAGGCTAATAGAAGGTCAGGGAGATGGGCTTTGGAGAGACAACTAGAGAGAGGTCCCACGATTTTTACTGGAGAGTAGGAGATGGGCTTAGGGAGGCAACCAGTGGAAGATTGTGACTAGCAGATGCCATATTTCAGACTGCGCCTGCTTTTGTTGCCGATATGCATCCAACAGTATTTACAGGCTGGTGTAACATACATAAAATAGCAGATACGGTCTTTGCATTGTGGGGGTAAGGATTAATATATAGGGCTATCTTTGCAGTCATACGAAAACTACCAGATCTAGAGGAATTGCTACAATATATAAGCAGAGAGTCATAAACTCAATGGAGGAAAATAATGCAAATTCCAATCTGCCTCATAAGGTTTGGCTATTTCTGTGGGTGAATGGCCAAATGTCTTGAAAATGCACCAAACCTATGGTCTCGTATTCAAGAGTGATTATCGGGCAACTGAAACTTTTAGGATGCGGTCACAGTTTAAAACTTTTTTGACTGGCGTCCAAGTTTCTCCCCTGGGTTCCAGTTTTCGTTTAAGGATCCTGGATTAAAATAAATAGGCACATACCTTCACTGGCAACAGTCTTGTAGTAGTAGGGAATTCCCTGTGTCCCAGGGATCATGGAATCTCCGGCTGTTATGGTTAGGGTTAATAGGGACACTTCAAAAAGTATTAATCTGAGAAAAACGGTTCGCCATTAAAATATATTTGACTGCTGTGCCCCTACAGTGCTCTGCCATCTTCTGACTAATGTTAGTGGTTCCAAGGGCAAGGGGCTTGAGCAACTAGGCCAATGAATATTAGGATCTGATCAACAATTGACTACCAGTTACTGGAGCAAGACACCAAGTTTGCTGGAGATCAAATGGCATTCTAAGTGTATCCAGAAATTGTTGAATAACACTGGGGCTGGGCACCGGACCCAGCTCCATGCTAATGCTGCAGTTGTGCTTTGTGGTACAGGTGGGGCTCAGAGAGAAGTCTCACATTGGTATAGTGGAGTAGGCTTGTAGGCAGTCACTACAGGCTGCTTGGCTCCCCTTCACTTACACTTAGGTATTCGTCATTGTCTCCCTGATCTGCTGGTCCCAGTTGTCCACCGCAACGTCACTAATTTAATGGCACAAATCAGGGAGTCACCCAAAATCAAGTCGGTGAGACCTTGAGACCCTCACGGGTGAGTAGCGCGCTTACAATTCCCTGATTGATTGATTGATTGATTGAGGTCACTCCCGGAAGAGAAAAGGAAGAGCAATTTGAGAGTTTCTAAGCCAGATAGAGTTTAGAACTTTCCCAGAAACATGTTAGCGTTGGCACATGGGTAGGGGCCAAATCAGTACTTATCAGAGGAAAACAAATATGGGAACTATCAGGGGGATATTAAAACAAAACAAACATTGTAGGGTGGGAAAATGGCAACAGACGAGCCTCTTTAAAGGGTATACTTAGGGGCCGTTTGTTGAGAGCTCATCTGTCTAGCAGGGGTCTCTTGGTACTAATAGTTGCATTTGCTTATTTATTCTTGCTGTTTTATAAAGCACAAACTAGGTTCGAAAAAATCCAGAAATTTTGGTCTCAATAATATTAAGTATTGTCAATTATAATACATTTTTTAGGCTACTACATTATTTGGACAAAACAAGCAAAATGAGCATAAATATGGAAGTGATTACATTAGATGGGGATGGAGGGGGCATGGAGGTGGCGAGAAACGCATTGTTACTTGGAGTTAACATTGCTAAAAATTGAAATATTCGTTGTGATGAATTTAAAGCCAGATTTGAATATTAAATAAGTGTTACATTTCTGAATTTGGGGAGAGAAAATCTTTGCAATACAAAGTTGTTGCCAGAATTGCTCTGTGTTCTAAAAAACATACACTTCAAAGTTCCCAGACATTTTTCAATTGAAATCGACAAGTTATTTAAAGATTTTATGTCAAAAGGGATGAGACCTATATTCTCTTTACAAAAATTGTGAATGCAGAAATTGAAGGGAGATTTTGACCTTCTTGATTAGAAAGTAATGTCTGTGCCCAGGATATAGGGATACAAATATTCTGGCGAGAATTGGACGGGAAAGGCCATGCAAGGGTAAGTGTTTTTCGCAACTGCCAGGAAGCCTATAGTAGGTCCTGAACTTTCTGGGTCACACCCCTGCTTCTCAGAGCAGGGATGGCAGCCGTGGTTTTGGGTGGTATGAGGAGTCAACCCTTAGCCCCAGCAGAACCTGACAGACACTGGTGTATTGGAATAAGTTTCCCATGAGGACTGTCTTAGGGATTCTGCACACACAGAGCTATGCACAGGATAATAGGACCTCGGAATATAGTGGTGAGCCTACCATAAGCCGTAGCACCTAAAACCCCAACCCAACTAGCCTTAGCGTCCCATTAGCAACAATGTACCAATGATTAGACAACCCAGAACACTGTATCTCTCTCTCTCTCAGGACTCGCAGTAGCAAGAACACCCTTTCGTCACTCACTCGTGCTTGTCCACAACGGGCGTAAGAAGAGACACAGTATAGGTTAAAATGTTTATTTCAACATACGTGCTCTAAGATACAGTACACGTGTCAGTACTATCAGCATAATGCATAAGAATAATATAATCAGCATAGTTACAACTCCATAGAATACTAACGGGGAAAGCATTTCATAAAGCAGTGGCTATAGGGCTAAATGACCTTACCACCCTCCCCGTGCTAGAAGCTAGTTTGTTATACACATAGAAGACCTCTGGGCTTTGACTAGCGAACCCCCATACCTCAGTCTCTAGATGCAAAGACTACATCAGCAGATTATCACAGATCTTCTCCCTGGAAAGGTTTTTCTCCAAGTCCCTCTCAAGAGGGAAAATCGCAATACTAAAAGCCCACCAATTTCCCCATGGCAGCTGTACATAGTGTTATGTCTAGGTGCGAGGGACTGGCCATATCAGCAAGAACCAGGGACGTTGTTTTTCGACCTTGTAACTGTTGTTCAGACTGAGCCCAAAGGGAACAGGAGAAAAGGTGAGAAACAGAAAATGCAGACAGTTGTAAAATAACTTGGCAGGAGCAGAGGGCGACAGAACAACGGCTAAGAGTAACGTGCGCAAAAGTCATCATGGCAGCCAGGCCTATGCCAACGTATCCAGGCAGGCCAGGAGGCCACAAACCACAAGACACCCTCCCCTGGACAGTCCATCAGCCAAGACTAGGGACGAAGACAGAGTTCAAAACACCTGAGCAGAACGGAGGCGTCCACAGTGGAAGTAGTCCTAATGAAGGACAACGAACGGGAAAAGGGAGCAAAAAAGACAGTCAGCAAGGCAGTTCACGGATAGAGAAAGCCCTATCAATCCAAAAACGTGGAAGTGCAGAAAAACGCTATACCGTCCAAGAGGACATCATTGGAATCGTCAGAAAACGTAGACGCCATCCAGTCCAACAGATCAAAGCTGCAGGAATGCTCCTCAGAGGACGGAGCATCCAAAAGCAATGCGGGACAGCTTGCGTGATACTCAATATAGCTTTGTTGTAGGAGATTCTGAGCAGCTGCCCAGATATCCCATTGCGCTAAAATCCCCAGTGCAGCCGCACGCGTCATGCACCCTGCAACGGAACAGTCCCATTCATGGGCCTCTAAGGGACCCATCAACCGAACAAAATCCGGAACAGACAACGACGTATTGGAGAGGCAATAATCCATGGTCCAGGTGAAAGGACAGCGGATGCAAGACATCACAGGTTGCACGCAAGTAAAACACGCAAAGCGAAAAGAAAGGGTATAGGACACACTCAGTGTCGCCAACGGCAGAACTCCGAAACCAGACAGAAGGCGTTCACGGAGCAGCTGGAGGCGTCCGGGGTCGAGAAGGGCCCATTGGGGAGCAGCCATTGCGAAGGAAGCAGACCAACAGCAGTACACCAGCCGCCAAGGCAAGGATTAACAGAAAGCCACCAAAGACGCTGGAAAAAATTGAATGAATAAATGCCGGTATCACACCAAAAATAGTTTGGAAAGAGGACACAAGGCCGGACCCCACCACCTTAAAAAAATGCACCAGACCTACAGTGTTAGATGCGTTAAAAATACGGTGAATCAATTCACCGAAATGTTGTGGGAGGTTAGTGTTCAAAAGGGCCTGTATTTCACTGTGGGTACTTGCCACCTGGAGAATGAATGTCTCCCGGGCGGAAGTGAGCATAACCTCCTCGTTCAATAATAGCGCCTTTATTCTGCTCAGTTTATTGAAATCCGCCTCCATAGTAGGAATGGAAGGCCAAATAGAATTATCTATGATGTCGTGAGGGGAGGAAAAAGCACATTCTTGCAGCAGACAACCCTGTGCGAAACAGTAACAATATAGGGTATGCCGGCCTGCATGCCACAGCAGTTGTCGTTATTCAAAAGCAAATAGCTACCATTTGTAAGCAAAGTAAAGGTAGGAGAAATAGTAGGAGCAGGAATGCCCTTTAACACACAAGCAAGATTAGGAGCTGAAACATCACAAGCCCCGTGCAATTCAATACGTTTACAAACAAGGGAATGACCCACAGCCGAATCGCATGACCCCCGTGAGAAAAACCTCCTTGCCGTCTCTAAGGCATCCACACATGAAAGGGAGGGACCAGAGTCCATGCAGGAAGGCACTACCCAAAGGCTGGAAACGGCCCACAGGATAATGTTTCATGCATGAACTAAATTCAAACAAGGAAAAAGGCAAAGCGATAACCCCATGAACTAGCCACACAGCAGAATCCAATTCCGCCACAGAGAATGGTAAGGGCTCCACTTTCTCGATATGTAATAGAGTGTAACCTGCATCTTTCATGGACATGAATTGTTGTTTGTCAGTTAAATTAAAAGGCCGAAATAAGGCAGTGGTGTTCAGAAAATGCCAAGGAACTTTACCCAACTTAAGTGTTTGCAAAGTCCACGCAAACTGCATAACGGAACGTAACTGATTTTGACCATGGTACAACACAGAAACATCATCTTGTACAATATCAACAACAGAGGACACAATATTCTCTAACGTGTAAATGCGGGAAGACAGGGTATTAATACTATTGTCAACAACAGCAAGCACCTTTTCCATATTAGCTTGGTCTATCTCCCGTAGACGGGAAGCAGCTTCCATTTGCGATAGCTTCCAGAGTTCATTATAAGCTTCATAAATGAACCTCTTCGGTCTTGGACCACGAGGTCCCAATATAAAGTCGGACAGATCAATGTTGCCTGTTAGGAGGGATAAATGTTGTTTAACAGATTCCAGGGAAGAATGCTGTAACCACTGTTTACATAATTTACCAACAGAATATGTTGTGACAGTACGGGAGTCTGAAAACCTAGGATCGGGCCTATCCTGTTTGTAGCCAGGGACTGAGTCGTGAAAACGCAGTTGGCACGCATTAGATGATATGGGCCAAGCCAACCAGGGTGACTGCACAAGCGTAAAAACATTAAACAAATTGTTCTGCAACAAAGCTTGCAAAGTGGCTAGGGACATATTAAGGTGCACGCTAGTGTTTGTAGTGGAAGACAGGGATGGAATGGAAGGTGCATTTAATTGTTTGGTAGTAGCCAAGCCCCAACATGTAGTCTGATAGATGGAAGCATTCAGAAACACAATTTGGGTCGGGATAAGGCAAGCACGATGCAAAGCCTCGGTGCCTTGCACTTGCCATGATTTTGAACCCCAGATCGATTTCAAATCTACAGTGTTCTTCCAGTACTCATAACCACCCACAGCTAAGGCACTCAAAAAGGAACCCGAATATAGCAATTTGGTGTGGGTCAACATGATTTTCTGAGTGGATGGGGCGTTTAATCTAAAAAAATAAGAACCAGGGTACAATCTATTAAAATCAGTGAAATATGTAAATTTATTTCTAAGAGTCTGGGAACTACCCGGTAAAGGGTTTGGACAATGTTCCCATTGGGTGTACGCGAAAGAACCACGTAGTTCACTTGGTTTATGAATAAAATGGTTGCCCCAATGCTGGTAGCAATATAAATCGGCATAATTCGCAGAATTCATATATAAATCCTCAGAATTAAAGGAAGCATAATATTTTAAATCAGCAAACAATGCTTCAACGGCATGCACATCCCAATCATCAGAATGAATATTACTTTTTACTATATCACCCATCGAAACTCGAAGGACATTTGGTACATTAATAATTTCTGTTGGTCCATGAATTTGAAAGTTTACTGCATCCCATACGATGCCATCAGCAACTGGAAAAGCTGAAATGTTCACAAATGTGTGATCACGCTTCATGATGTGAGATGAGGAATGTGGAGCCAAAGTTCCAGCAACACTGTTCGCAGCAGAGCGTTCCGGTAGATAGTGACCATTGATGAGTAGAAAAAACACTGTGACAAAGCCAATGGACATGAACAAAAAAATGAGGAACAGCACCAACCAGATGTATGTCCAGGGGGGAATCAAAAAATTGTCTCTGAACCAGGATACAAAAATACTGAACTTGGACGGGACAATTGACGAGGCGGAATCCGAGTCAAAGGAATAACGTGTTGGGCTCAATGGCGTAGTTGGTAAGTGTGCCACCGATTCGGTATCGGGATAGGTATACTCGTTCTCGTCGATGCAGGGGGAGACATGGGGTTCGAGTATACTTTCAGGCAATTCAACCATCTCAATTGTAACATCAGTGACCGTTCGGGCAGGAGGGCCACGAACACAAGTCCGGTATATGGCAGGACAAGAGACCGCTGGTGTAACACTATTCAGGATCGGCCAGATGTTGTAGCTTGACATTTTCCACTGAGATGTATCTGTTCTCCTTGCGACCAGGAAGCGGTGGTAAGATGACTGTACGTGTTCCCTTCAAGCCCAGGACTGGAACCGGTGCACGATAAGAGGGGCCGAATTCTTTCTTGTTCTCCACCTTCTCTCGAACCAGATCTCCAATCTTCGGAAGCCAGCCGGCAACCGGAATCTGCAGAGCAGGGTCTGTGGCTGAAGGTAAATGTGCGATTGCAAGTTTGTCTCGGGCTTCTTGTAAGTCCTGTAACATAGTAAAATGGTTATCTACATCAAACGTGGCGGTTTGCGCCGCCATGTCTAGACCATCAAGGTCAGGCACAAACATTCGTATGCCAAAGAGCATTTCATATGGGGTCCGCCCACCCAGAGATCTTCTAGGGAGATTATTAGTGCACGTTGTACGGTATACAAGTGGGCCTGCCAGTACCTAAGACTCTAGCTGTCAAGGATTGCTTTAAATCACGGTTCATTCGCTCCACAATTGAATTACCCTCAGGTCTGTATGGAGACGAAAACTTCACCCGTACCCCCAGTGAACCCATTGCATCCTTGTACGCCTTAGAGGCAAACGCTGGACCTTGGTCAGAATGGAAGGTGCCGCAAGCGAAGATTCCCACAAAGATACGCAAATCCCTGATGACATTTCGAGCATCAGCACTCCGTTGTGGCCAGACCCAGATGAAACGTGTGCACGAGTCCTCTGCAACTAAGATATATTTATAGGCAATGTCTGAAGAAAATGGATCGCAGTGATCCAAGTAAACACACCCAAAGGGTCTGTTAGAAATGTAGAGCGAGGTCTGTGGCGGTCGTGTAACCGTAGAAGACTTAATCTGTTGACATACAGACTGCTGCAAGATGGACACAGTCGCAGACACTCCAGCATGAGCCGAAGCCATGCCTTCGTGTGCAGCCGTTATCAAGGAAAGTCTGCGATCCGCGTTGGGTATCAGCCGATCACCAACGTTAGGTATTGTTACATAAGGAGCCTGTTCGGGACCTAACTGATAAGAATATGTGGAAGGAAAACCCCTAGGGTAATTAGCACCTTCCTTTGTCGCAGCAATAGCTGCCAAAATATCGGTGTCAATTTTTGACATGGATGATACTGAACACGTGATTACTGCTGATCTGGCCGCTTCGTCTGCCAGACCGTTACCAACAGCGTGTGCGCCCACCAGCTGATGGCCTAAGGTGTAAACTACCTGTGTGAGTGGCAGACGTTGTCTCAATTCTGAAACCCGAACCCAAAGCATTTTATGCTTAATTGTGCTACCTTTAGCGTCTCTATAGTCGTTTTGCGACCAAAAGAACAGATTGTCATTGTAAGATTGAACACAGTAATAGGAATCGCATACAATTAGAGTGGTCACATCCGGAGTAGCGAACTCAAGCGCAAGCACCAATGCGCGCAGCTCGGCCAATTGTGCAGTACTGTCCCCGAGTGCCTGAGTGTGCACTACAGTGGATTTGAACTTTCCGTTCACGAAGGTACCTGCAACAATAGCACATGCGGCTGAATAAGCATGCTTGGACCCCGTGGCCGGTTGTGCCGAACCATCGGTGTAGATCACACAGTCGTAATCCTCAAGCGGGAGCAATGACAGAGGAGGAGGATGAATGAATTCATACTGTAAAAACTCCTGAGTCTGTAGAGATGAATCAAAAATGAAAGTGACATCCGGAGACGTCAAAGAGGTTGCCCATTGAATCCAACGGGGGTGCAACGCCTTAGAGTTCGGGACACTCGCCTTTGTCACTGCCTCTAGGGCCGGATATGGTGTTACCACCAGAATGCGCTTTCCCTGTGCCAGTGCGCGTTCCTTTAGAATCGCCATCTGCACTGCAGTCAGAACTTTCTCCACAGATGAAAAGCGCATTTCTGCGGAAGTGTAAAGATGTGACTTGTACGCGATCGGAACTGTGTCACCTTCGTTAAAGGTTAAGTACGTGAAACCCACTGCCCCTGGAATTATTCTGATCACCAGGTTTGTGTGGTTATCACGCGTCAACAGGTATTTAGACTCAAGAAGGTCTGTCTGCAAAGACTGCAGAATGGAGGAATGCTCCGGAAGCCAACTAGACTTTGAAAAGTTTGGTTGTATCAAGGCATACAATGGCTTGATACGCTGGGCGTATTCGGGAATATAAGTACGCCCGAAGTTCAGAAAACCCAGCAAAGACTGAAGTTTTTCAGAGTAGTAGGAGGGCACAAAAGTGCACATTTTTCTAAGAAGTGGGGGCTAAGCCCTTACCTTCATTGTTGAGCTCGTAGCCCAAAAACAAAACTGTTAATTCAGCAATGTGTGATTTGGCAAAGTTAAACTTGTAACCTAAAACCGCAAACTCGAGAATAATGCGGTCCACTCTGGAAAGATGCGGATATAACTCGTCGTCTGTCAGGTAAATATCATCGACGTACGAACATGCATCTGGGTCTATGCCGTCTAACAAAGAGACAACACGGGCAGCGAACACACCTGGACTGTTTTTGTAGCCCATAGGGAGTCGCCTTAATTTGAATTGTTTACCACTGGAGGTAAAAGCGCTCCATTGGCTACACTCCATGGCTAAGTTATGCGTGTAAAATCCATTGGATAGGTCAAGTGTCGTTTTATATTTTTTACGAACAAGACTGTCTACAAGCGCAGAACTGTGGGTATTTTGCACCGCAAAGGTCCGACAATGAGAGTTCAAATGCCGGTAATCCAATACTAGGCGGTACGATCCATCGGGTTTAGCAACCGCGAAAAGGGGATTATTCATGGGTGATACGCATGTTTCTATTACTCCCTGATATTCTAACTGAGTCAGAATTTCAGAAACGGGGCCTTTGGCGTCACGTTTAATGGGATATTGGGGTTGTGGCTGCGGTAGGGACCGTAAAGGTATCTCATGGGGGGGAGAATCTTCATCCCAAGCCACGTGGTTGCGGTATAACGCAGGAGCCAGGGACACAGCCCACTCAGCTGCAAGAGCCTCCGCTTTGTCCTTTGGGACATGTCGAGAAAAGCTCGGAAGGATTACCTCCTCCCCTTTACGCGCAGCAAGTACGAATGGGGGTGGCCAATCCGCCTCCGCTAACAAAATGTCGTATGAAGAGGTCAGATTTTCCCAAAAATCCCTTTAATTACACGCTGTATATCACCTTCAATTTGGATGACAATATTAAACAGTCTGTCAGGGGTGCCACTCTGGTGTCTGCTGTCTCGACAGTAATGAATGTTTCAGTTGCTGTCGCCTCCATATGAGGACGTAGCGCCTCCTGCACTATGGTAACTACTGCGGCGCTGTCTAGGAGGGTGACTGCCCACGTCCAATTCAGGAGTCTCGTTCTCACCGTCTGTGGCATATTTTGCTGTTACAGCGGCAACTTTCTTCTTCTGAAATTGTGGACGAGAACGTTGAAAGTCTTCTGCTTTCCCTGTGACTTGTTGTCGAGGTTGGTCTCGTCCCTGAGGAGCCTCTCGACCCCTTCCTCTATCCTGGCGATCTCCTCCACTGGCCTGC
This sequence comes from Calotriton arnoldi, assembly GCA_963921515.1. Classification (NCBI taxonomy): domain Eukaryota; kingdom Metazoa; phylum Chordata; class Amphibia; order Caudata; family Salamandridae; genus Calotriton; species Calotriton arnoldi. The sequence continues at coordinate 12,171 of CAWUFW010004561.1, read as the reverse complement.
GAAGTTGTCTGTGCCTGTGAAGAACGAGGAGAACGCGTATCAGGGATCTGAAACCTATCCGGAGATTTAATTCTCGCCCTATCGCGCAAATCATAAGTGCGTTCAGAAGAGACTGAAACCGGGGATGCGCCTCTCGACCCCGGCTTCTTTTGTTGCTTACCCTGTTTTTTCAGCCTCCAGCTCTTTTTAGTGAAGACTGGTCTCTCATCTTTCTCAGATTGAGGTTTGGATTGTTGTTGTTGTTGCGATTGTGTTTGCTGTTTTGCAAAGGTTTATTACCCAGGCTATTCCTGACAATAGTTTTGTAAGCCTGTGTAATAATTTTCGGTAATTCGCGAGACTTGTCCAATTCTGGGACCAAAGCCAAAGCATTAGCTACTTGAAAGTTCACTGCATCGCCCTTGACATTCGCAAGGATCAACTCAGCTACTACTTCAAACACTCCCACCAGTCTCATCCCTAATTCCACAGCCGCTTCAGGGCCGTGTTCATCCTGTACTTTTTAATTACAGTGGGGAGAACCGTCATGGAAGGAGTGCCGAAACACTTCGAATAAACTGCTGCGAATACCCTACCCCAGTTGTCACATGCTGTCAACTCGGGAATTAAGTCTTTTGGCAAACTAATCGTAAGAATTCTATGTTTATCCACCGGTGTTGTGTTTGGAAAAACTGCCTCCAACTGGTCAAATTTTTCTGCAAGCCAATAAGGAAAATCATCCTTATTTTGTGGACGTTTGCCCATTACTGAGTTCACCATGACGGGACTTATGGTCACTCCGCCTGCAGCAGCTGGATGGCCCGCAACTCCAGGTGGGGCTCCCTGGATGTTGCCTGTAACATATTGCACTAAAGCGCGATGCACTCACACCAAAGCTGAATACATATTGCGCAGGTCAGCGACTGGTATCTGCATATATCGCGGATGTGGGGTGTACCCGGACAAAACAGGCCAAGTGGCCCCGTCAATAGACAAGGGGCCTAAACGAACCGTGGTAACCGGTTGTGGGAGGGCGCCATCAAACCACACACGGTGCTGCCAAGCCGTGAGCGGTACTTCAAGATTAGTATAAGGTCTGTAGGCAGCAGGAAAAACGGTGGGTTCATATTCATGGAACAGATTATCGTTCGCATCCACCGCTGGAAAGGTGACCCAAGAGTAGAACACCTCAAAGTGGTAAGCCGGATCGGCTTGGACCACAAAGATCAGTTCGACTCCCGTGTCTGGCACTCCATACACCCTTAGGTGATCCCGGAGCGCTGTGCGGCTATGTGCCGCTATGTTTATACCCGCCATTGCGATCGGGGATTTTCGACAACCTAACAGTAGGCAGCACAATAGAGGGTTCGATTAAAAAACCTTTTAACAACTTCAAGCTTGAAAGAACCTACAAAAACGTGCGCAAAAGTCATCATGGCAGCCAGGCCTATGCCAACGTATCCAGGCAGGCCAGGAGGCCACAAACCACAAGACAGGACGACTCCTGTGCATGGGTCAGTACTGGTTTTCCATTACTTACAGCTAGACATAGCCTCACTCTGTCGCAGGCAGCCATGCCTCTGACCCCCGAGTCAAAAGAAAGATGGGTGAAGATTGAATTTGTAGAGGGTGCTCCCCACCCACAATCACACCCTTCCACCAATCTAAGGCTGTCAGAGGCCTACGGATAAAATCCTACAAAGCCTGGACTTACAGTAGGAAAAGGAGGGGTTCATGCAGGGCCAATACACTATATCCCTTATTTAAAAAGCCTTCTCTAGGCAGTTGTAGAAAGGCATTCAGTGGGGCAGGACAGATGCAAAAGTCTGAGCTGTGGGAGGAGAGAAGTGTATGGATGACTGCATGAAAGGGTCTGAAGGTGTTGGTAGGGGAGCACAGAGAGCAATCTTCTTATGTCTCTTCACTGGTCCCTCCCGAGCGACCCCACCAGGAACATGGAAGCCAAATCCTGGTTGGTATCCATCCTAGAAGTCAGGTGAAATGACTGAAACAAATTGACAGTATAATATACTGGCCATTACGCTAACGGAATGGTGTCTGGAGTAGTGCCCCTACATATATGAAAAAGAATAAAGACCGCGTTTGGCCTGCTTCATCCTCATGCCGATATGCTTGTATCTCCAAGCCACAACACTGACATTAGATAATATTGGAAGAGTCAGTTTGTGGTGCATGCGGCGGCCCTTCATCACAAGACCAATGATGAACTGCCAAATGTGTAGAGCTGGAGTCAGTTCTAAAGACTAGCCATCAAAGTAGGCTGGAGTATTCAGATCAAAAGACCTCCAACGAAGAGCCCCCAGGCCTGTCAGGCATTGCAGCCCTGGCCAGACGAGGAGCGCCCCAGGATGAAGCATGACACCCCAACAGGTGTGTGAGGGCATTAAGATCTGACCTTCTGGTCTCCCTGCGACATAATTGTCCAGCCTTGTGGCTTCACCACCTTGCAATACCTTTTCTTACGAGGAACTACTCCTACTTTGATGGTTATGTTATGTTATGTTAATTTGGCTTTTATAGCGCACGACTCACCCGGGGGCATCTCGGCGCTGTTAGCGAAACCTGACTGAGAGAACCAACCGTACGAGATTAAAATAGATAGGCTTTTAGTTGTTTCCTGAATATGATGTAGGAGGGGATCTCACGGAGAGCCAAAGGTAGCTTATTCCAGTATCTTGGGGCAAGATAAGAAAAAGCTTTGCCCCCTGTACGATTGAGGCGTATTCGGGGCACCTGTAAAAGGGCAAGTGTACTAGATCTAAGATTCCTGCAAGGGACATGGTTTATAAGTTTTCTTCGCAGATAACGGGGGCCTTTACCTCTCAGGGCATTGTATGTAAGACAGCAGATTTAAAAAAAGGATCGCTTCTTTACAGGAAGCCAATGCAATTCCCTCAGCAAAGGGCCAGAAGGAGTGCCGGCCGGGCGATTCAGGATTATTCTTGCCGCAGTATTCTGAATCACCTGCAGCTTAGCAAGCAGGGTCTCTCCTACTTCGGCCAACAGAGCATTCCCATAGTCCAGTCTGCTAATCACCATAGCTTGGACAAGGGTTCTGCGTGAAGTAATGGGCAGATAAGGGAAGATCCTGCGCAGTAGACGCAGGTTGTAGTAACAAGAACTAGTTGTAGCAGCAATATGATCTTTCATTGTTAGTGTCCGGTCAAGTTTTATCCCTAAGTTTTTTACACTTTGTTTGGGCACGGGAACTGCTCCCAATTGGTGAGGCCACCATTCGTCCGACCAGATGGTTGGGGCTTTCCCCATTAGCATGATCTCCGTTTTCTCCGGATTCAGCTGGAGGCAATTCTCAGTCATCCAGCTCGATATTGCAAGCATTCCAGTGGTAAAGCGAATTTTCTCTGTTTCTAAATTGGGGCATACAGTAAACATAAGCTGAGTATCATCAGCATATGAAATTATTTCAAAACCAAACTGTTCTACGATCTTTGCCAGTGGGGCCATATATATATTAAAAAGAGTCGGACTTAAGCAAGAACCCTGGGGTACGCCCTTGTCCAGGGGCGTTTTATGTGAGGAATAAGGCCCTAGTATAACAGTTTGTTGTCTGTCAGTTTACTTCTGGGAGGAGCATAGGCATAGGACCTCTTTACATTTGAGCTCTTCTTCCCCCATTTGATATAATAGTCAGTTTTAAAGAAAAGTGTGCACATGACATTAAAGGCAAATTGAGTACTGACATTTAGTACATGAATTGTTTCAGAAGAGGTGTAGAGAAAAGCATTTTGATATTGATACCAGCGACAAAGCATGCATTTGGAGCACCAAGTATGTTACCCTTCCAACTAATAAGGCAAGATAGAGCGCATGGATGGAGAGAGGAATTAAAGTTAATTAATTCCTAAGATGCTCCAGAACATAACAAAAGGTTATCTCAGTCAATGTGACATGCTCTGTCATGGTTGAGCTGTGAAGAGAAACTTAGTTGAGAGTTCAGATGAGTTATTAATTATGTTTAATCAGTTGAATGATGATAATGAAGACATTACTCAAATGAATATTTTGTGGCTCTTTCAATTTGAGTATAGGCGAATTCCACATCACTGGAAATCTGCAAGAACAACTAAAGTTGAAGACTGGCATCTGAAATGCACAATATGGCTACCAAGGAAAGAGTCACATGAGAGACAGAAGAAATCTTTAGTAATACACGGTGGAAGCTTTATGTAGCAGTATGCTGATACCTACTTTTACTAGTAGTTCAAGTGATGCTGTTTTAACATTAATCTTCTGAAAATAGCTTAAAGGGAAAATGTTGAAAAGTAATTCATTTTAACTTATAGTTACCATTTCTTATATAGTTTTATTGTAATATGGAGTCATTTAAAGTTGCAAACAATAGAATATGGTTAGTATTGCCTAAATCTGTCTCCACAAAGTTGTGTAGCTGATATTTATCATACCAGATTGAAATTGGACATATAAAATAATGTTTACTAAATAGAAGTAGCCAGCAGTGTTCTACCGAATAAAGATGTAAGCCAGCCTGGAACAAAATAGTGTAAATTTTGTTTCAAAAGAAGTTATGAACTCCTTTTAACTTTAATTTTAAAGAAGTAAGTGAAACTACTGTGCTAATTAGAAGAAAAATATATTAGAAAATATTCATCTTTGCATTGCTCCCAGTGATTTAATGATTTTGTCATAAGCAGAGGCTCATAGAAAGATAAATGAGGTGATTATGAATGGATCATTGTTTAATTATGTACACAACCCAGTTGCCCCATCCAACTATCATGCTGACATAGAGAGAGAGAGAGAGAGAGAGAGAGAGAGAGAGAGAGAGAGAGTGTGGGTGTGTGTGTGTAGGCATGCTTGTGTGTGTGTGTGTGTGTGTGTGTCTGTGTGTGTCTCTCTCTCTATGTCTTTATTTGTGTGTGTAGTTAATCCACTTCCCCTCCAACATTTATTACCACTTTATATCGCTTGAAATAACCTTGTTTTTGCACAGAGGACACCGGCACAATAGCTCTTCCAGATACAATCCTGCTGTGTTGAGGTTTATTATTTCAAAGCACAGGCAGGAGTGGTTCAATATAAAAACTATGATTATTACCGCGCAGCCCACAAACTGGGACTTGTAGAACTATATTTTTACTTTTTGTAAACACAAGCTATTTTCCTCAGACTCCTTTTTTCTCTTAAGGGATAGATATAAAGGAGAAAGCAACAATGGGCTAAAAAAAGATTTTACAATCAATGTTCGTGCACAAAGGGTCCAAAACATGCAAACGGGTATTGCCCATTCTAAATTAGTTACAACTCTGGGGCCACAGTCATACCTTGTACTAATACGAAACTCTCAATATAGGGTTTATTTAACAAGGTTTAGACTGAGCACATTCACGCTCTGTGTGCAATCCCTATGCAGGGATCGTGGTTTCAGACTCTCCCTAAATTACCCTGCAACATCATATCCCCGCAAAGCGCGGCGCACTTTATGTTATTTTGCACGATCTATTCGTCTTTACGTAAAAAAAAGGCATGCTTCCCATTTTAAACGCTACAAATATTAGACATTATCTGCCTGCTTTATACTCTTTACAGCAATTAGACTTTACTGAAATATGTTATGCATTATTGAATTGAGTGCACTGATTGTTAGGCGTAGGTATGAGATTTGATCTGCTTTTTATTCATGTTTTACTTCTTTATCATAAATCTTTTTAAATTTGATTTTAATTCAAGGAGATGTTTTACATATGATGATTGTGTGTAATCTATGTACGAAGCATACTATGCAATGTTTTTACTTGTTTTTTATGATCTGAAATAGGCCGAAATAAACAAATTGTTGATTGGGACTAAAAAAAGATCAAAGATTATCCGTCTATGTTGAATAATTCCTGCTGCCCAAGGGATGAAGCAGTTGTTTTTTCTGTGAGCAGGGTCAGAATTAGCCACATAGTCGTCGCTTAAACCCATTCGCTCCACAAATGTATAGGTCAGTGAATGGCTTCAAGCTCATTGAAGTGTTCATAAGCCCAGGGCAGTGGTAGTGCAGGACACGCGGTCACTCTTCACCTGCAGTCTTATGCTGGGACACGCCATGCTGCTGGTCTGGCAAAGAAGACATGGATACGAGCAGCGACGCGATACGCTGCCAGGATGCTGACAAAATGGCGGGTTACACTAAGTGACCTGGTATAGCAATGCATTCATGAGACACTGATAGAAGAGGAAACAAAAGGTACTGCTGAGGGGAAGACCTTGAACAACTTCCAGCTTCAATCAAAATGAGTAAATATTCATCTCATCCAGCCTTGGAATGTGGCTTCTCACCAGGGCCTGTGTAGCCTGGTGCTCGATGTCTCTGAGTGTTGGAGCTCCTCTCTCCCCAAAGCTGAGTCCGCGTCTAAAGAGCCCCGCTGCCGCCCCTGTGCAAGGAGGCGGGTCTGTAGACTGTGAACGCAGGCCACAAGACTCACCCAGAGATCACCCCACAAACAGTGTGTGAGCTGCAGGACCCCAGTGACAAGCAGAGCTGCAATTATGAACCTCCACGATAGGAGAGTGCCCGGTGATGTCTCTTCGATCTCACTCCACTGCACCAACATAAAGTACATTTTGTGTAGACGTGGACCACACTGGCCCGAGGAGCCTTTTGCCTCTGTACCACATAGCATTGGGCACATGTTTAATCCTCTCTCTGGCTCAAATACAATGAAAGAGCCTGAAGCAGCACATAGGAGTCCTCCGCTGATGATAATAATAGGCTGTGCAGTGTCCATCAACCACTGGGCATTGATCCCAGATCCAGATCATGGCACTGTGGTGACCAGTACTTAGAAATCATGATTGCAAACATCTGTAGCCCCCAGCCTGGACCCCTTGGTGCCCAAACCTAACATGAGGCTGCAGGGTTCCCAGGGAACCCACTGAAGGTGAGGCAGGATCAGTCAGTACAGCGTTAGCACCATTGATAGGGCCATGATCAGTGCTTAATTTGTAAAGGAAAGAGTGCCGGTGCTGAAGCTCTGCTCAGAAGCCCGTGGCTGACATTATTATATGCCAGTGTACCAAATACCAAGGCTGTGTAATTCTGAATCCACATCAGGCCACTTTAATCCACTACAGACACGCCCTGCCCCATTACCTCACTGTTGCTGGTTCCTGCTTTTACTCTTTGTGATGGTTTATTCATCTTTCTCTTCCTCGGTCTTTCAAATTTGTGTGTTTTTCCCTCTCTTGCTCTCAGGAAATGTTTGATGCGGAAAAATGAGCGCTGGTAACACAAATAAGTGCCGGTGGCCTCCACCGGCAACCACCAGCTGAAATGAAGCACTGTCCATGAGGTACCAAGAGAATTCAGCAATCTGGCCATTAAAGAGTTTCACGACAATTCCAGTCCAATGAGTAGACGTGACACTTTGACATGTCATGTACCCATCAATCCCCAAGGTGCAGGTGAAGGAATTTCTTAACCATGGTGATTCAGTCCAAACACACCGGACTTTACAGTAAATCTCCAATATCCCTCTGAGCTAGTTCTCAGCAAATAGATAAAGAAGCACAAAATCATGAAGGGACTGTGAAAAATGTCCCATGACTGGAGCATTAGGACTAGCTTACTTTTTAGCCTACGTTGATTTACCTGTTGCATAATTTTTGCAGGATTACTGTGAGGAAATGGGGTGTATTATACGGTGTGGTTGTCCAACCTCACCGTGTAATACACTTAACAACCCCTTTCGGCCCCTTGGGCTTTGTCTGTCAAACCCTCAGCTCAATCCTGGGTAGCTGTGTCTCTGAGCAGCAAGGCTTACACAGAGGAGCAAGTGTTAAGAATGTAAACAGCACCAAAACAATTGAAGAAGAAATCAACACAACACTCAAGAAATCTAACACCAATTTATAAAAACAGACTGTATTTTTATAAGAATTTAGACACTAGAACAAAAATGATCCACCGGAGGGTTCCTGTGCTAGAGGTGGTATGGGCCTTGATCTCCTCCTGAGGGTTCTGGGGGTCTGAGGGTAGCTCTTTGGTAGGTTTACTACCATCCCCCTTTCCCTTCTGTGGGCCTGCCCCCAGTCTTAGGATCACCCTTCTGAGTCTTCTTGGGTTTTCTTGTCCTAACTCAGACATCCACTATATTGCCCAACTCTCTGAGGCTAGTTAGCTTGGAGTCTAATAGATGTTGGCGTAACTTTTCTGAAGGGCAATTTGTGAGTATGTGCTCCTTCACCACCAATTTACAGAGATCTTCTTAAAGGTACTTCATCTGGTTAACTTTTACTCAACCATCCAATGATTTTACTAATGTATCAACAAAGTCAACCCAGGTTTGTGTTGCCCCCTTGTGTTTTGTTCTAAGCTTCTGTCTGTACTCCTCAGGAGTGAGACAAACAACTCAACAAGTGCTGCCTTCATGGGTGGGTACCATTCTGCTACCTCATCCTCAAGTATAAGCAGTCTATCCTTGCCAACTATTGGTACCAACTCCCATTGTAGTGTTCCCAGTGTTGTGTATCCACCTTCCTCGTTTTGAGAGCTCTCTCATATGAGACTAGCCATTTATCTATGTCATCCCCTAGTATATTGCTAGAGACAATCCCTTTGGGTAATCTGACTTGGGCATCTCTGTCAGAAACACCAGTGTCTCTGTTGCTGTCACCATTCCCTTTGGGCCTCATGCCCAGCGTGGCTCTTCTTCCTTCAAGGGCCAGCTTCCATTCTTCCAGGGCCAGGGCTCTCTCCTCCAGGGCTGCCACTTCCTCTTGAAGGAATTTCCTGCTGCTGTGTGAGCTCCGCACACTGCTGGCTGTAGAGTGCACTCTTTGCCTGGGGTAGGGGTGGAGGGCATCTTCCTCTCTCTTCTTCCCCACTACCTCAAGGTATTTCCTTTTCCAGTGCTGGTGGATCTCTATGAGCTTCCTCCCAAGCCTTGAGGGCCTTCACCAGATTCTCTTTTTTTGCCTTTCGTCCCACAGTGATCCTTCTGTCCTTATACAACTCCTTCAGATCCTTTCTTTCGAGACTGGACAGATTGGGCAAGTCAAGCTCCATGTTCCTCCTGCTCAATGACTTGCAGGAACTTTTCAACACTTTTTGGGAACTCTTTCAAACTTTTTGAAACCTTTGGAAACTTTGTCATAACTTTTAATACTTCTTCAAAAGTACCGCAACTCCTTGGAAACAATGTCTCTGCCAACTGTAGAACTCGACAACTGCTTGAGAATTTATGGACTTTTTTTCCAGGTGTCGACCTATGCGTATTCTCAAAGGTCTTGACTTCAACAACTGTATGGTACTGCTAAACACAAGTTCTGTATCTCACAGCTAGGCACCAATGTAAGGAAATGGAGTGTATTATATGGTGTGGCTGAGCAACATCACCATGTAATACACTTACCAACCTCTTTAGGACCCTTGGGTTTCATATGTCAAACCCTCAGCTCAATCCTTGGTAGCTATGGCACCAAGCAGCAAGGTTTACACAGAGGAAAAAGTGCTAAGCATTTAAACAGCACCAAAACAATTGAAGAAGAAATCAAAACGACACTGAAAAAATCCATACCAATTTTTAAAAATATTCTGTTTTTATAAGAATTTACACACAAGAATGAAAAAGATCCACTGGAAGGTCCTGGTTGCAGGGTCGACGTCCCATGAAGTACTCTACATTGTGGCCAAAGTCCAGTCGCCACTGGACTACCAGTCGCCGGTTGTCGCGGTCACAGGCCAATCATTCCTGGGTTGATAAATTTCCTTCTGAGGTTCCCAGCAACTCTTCGACAGCACTCCTGGGCTCAGCTAACTCGGGTGCAACTCTGTCTCAGGTCTTGGTGCTTGGTGCTGCACGTGGCGGTGGTAGCGGCTTGAAGACTTTGTGCTACCAAGTTGTCCCAGCAGGCTTCTTCAGCTGTTGTGTCCCTGTGTTGTGACCGGGAGGCCAGTAGGCTAGCCCTTGGAATTCTCTTGGCTTGAGTGGGCTCTGGAGACAGCTTCTCCCTGAGCAGGACAAAGATGGTACAGTACCTCTTTTGGCTAGTCACCAGATGCAGCAGGTGCAGTTCTCATTGGTGCTGCCTATCTTTGCTGGTCCCTATGTGAAGCAAGACAGTCCTTCTTCGGTCCTTCTTCCAAGACAGTCAAGATCTAAGTTTTAGGTGCCAGGGGTGTCCTATTTATCTTAAGAAAATGCCCTCAGGTTAGGATGTGGTTGGTAGCCAATGGGCTACTAGGTTTCCTCCCTCCTAGTGACCAGTTCCTGTGGAGTGAGACATCTGGCTATCCCAGGATGCACCATTCTGCCCACTCCCAAGATGGTGAGGCCCCCCTCTTGATACTCAGAGCTCCATAGCCCCCGAGGTTTGGCTATTAAGGGGCTACACGCCCTTGGAAAAAAACTTTTTGACAACTGGCTTCTCCTCTCCTGTCCCCAGTACCAGCCTGTCTACCTAAACAATAGAGCAGCCCCTCTCCCAAGTGTTATCCATTTGCCCTTCAAAGGTGGCTTCTCCTTTAAAGCTCGAATTTTGGGCTAACACTCGTGTGGCTTCCTGCAGGAGAGAGGTAACACCTCTCTCTCTTTCGTGCAGGCCCCTATTGTGTCCTTTCCTGGGAATCTTTAGCATATTTCCACAGGAGGACAGAAAACTGTCTGCAGGAAAAGCCCTGTGTACATCAGTAAATAGGCACTGGGAACCTTGGGCAACTAAAGGGGCGACTTCTAAAGTTGCACTTTGCCCACCAGTGACATTAAATTTGATTTAACCATTAAACCTGATTTAATCACTGATTCTTTTGTTACCAAAGAGTTCCAACCTTAGTAGTCCCATTCACAAGTTAGCACGGCGGGGTGCCAGCAAGTAACTCTATACTTTTTTCAATAGAAAAAACAACAATCTATTGTTTTTACTGATGGAACATGTAAAAGTACATGTTCCACTTTTTAATATACAGCACCCTGCCTTAGTTCTCTATAGGCCTGCCATAGGGGTGACTTACATAACAAGCATTGGCATAGCCAATAGGTCTCGCCTTTGGGACCTTATAAGCCTTATAGCCGCACAGACATGCGATCAAAAATTATATGAGAGGTAGTGTCAAAGTGACATAAGTGCTAGGGGGAGGTCCTTAAAGGCAATTTAAATGTTACGAAACACACAAAGATCATGACGTGCCGGAGGCCAGAACTTATGACAGATCTCCTGGGTAAAAGGCTTTCCGAACATATATTGCTAAATCGTTACTGAATGGAGTCACTTCCAAGAAGGCAAATCCTGTAACAGCAACCAAGACCCACAGCAAGCCGTGTCAGATATTCGAGTTTAGCCCTGTACAACTATCGAGATACAGTGTGAGTAGATCCGCTCTGGCTTGATGCAAACAAAAAAAAGCGAGGGAGTATAACGAGCCTCTGGCTTTGTAGGAGATTAGATCCTGCAGCTGTCAGTAAACTTATCCCAGCTGGCAGCCGAGCGCTGTGAAGTGATCAAACAATGGGTTAAGAAAATAAAATGGTGACACTGTTAAACCTACTTTACCTATCATTGTCATCTATATTCTGAAAGTACTATGAGGCCACAGAAATGGCAATAAAGAGGGCAAGGGCTCAGAAGCAGGGGAGGCTTCACACTGCCCTGAGGCTGCAGTGCACTGCAGACCGAGCCTGTAAGGTGGTATAGCGAAGGCAAAGCCGCCCACCCGTGACCTGGGGACAGAGTTGTATAAGTGAATGGAGGGCATTTTGCAGTACATATTTTTGTAACTAAGGGTCCATTGAGGTGGTAATAGGGTTGCTCTCTAACCCAAAAAAGCATTGGCAAAGACGATACATTTCACTGTTAGTTTTCCAGTTGCTGGTTATTTTAGTCAGAACACCACAACTACATCTCTCATAGAAATTCTATTTTGTCAATGATTACAAATATGTGGCAATTGGACTTGCTGTGCTGCATCCACTTGCTTTCCCTGGTATTTCACACAGAGAATTTGCCTCGTTGGAGCAGGTGAAACCTCTGGGTTGAAAACCAGTCAATAGCAGTGTTTTCACTGAACTCATAATTTCAGTGGGCCCAGTAATCCTGCCAGGCCCATTGGAATTAACAGGTCACTCGTAATGAGGGGTTTAGTGCCTTAAAAAAATATCAGTCTGGTGATAAGTCTGAGGAGTTAGGTGATCTGAAAATGCCAGAGCATAC